>OX030932.1:1347500-1947500 GCA_943735885.1 Stelis phaeoptera
AGCGCGCGGCGCCCATAGCCGCGCTCCCGGCGCCAGCGAAGCCGCCGGCGAAGAAAAAGAAGAAGGAGGACGGCGGGCCCGCGGTGCGTGCGGGCCCAAGTAAGGCGCCGAGCTCGGCTGCAGGGTAGGCCAAGATGGCACCCCAGCCGGTAAAGGCGGCGGCCCCTCAACCCCCACCAACGGAAGAGTGAGCAAAGGTGGTGGGTCGAAAGGAGCGACGAAGGGCCGCGGCTGCAACAACTGCCGCCGCCACAGCCCCGGCCCGCCCGGAACATGCGGGTAAAAAGGCCCCGGCCAAGGCAGGGGCCAGAAAGAAGAAGGACGGGAAGGGAGCAGCAGGACTCCCGAAGAAGAAGGCCCTCCCGGCTGGTCCCCCCCGGACAGCGGCCGTCACCTTGACGGTCCCGCAGGGGAGGAAGGTGTCCTACGCGGAGGCGATGGCGACCGCCAGGTCGAAGATAAACCTGGCGGACGTTGGCATCGCCTCCTTGAAGCCGAGGAGGGCGGTGACCGGTGGCCTCGTGCTGGAGGTCGCCGGGCCAGAGGGCGCCGCGAAGGCCGACGCACTGGCGGCCAAGATGGCAGAGGCGCTGGAGGGCACCGGGGTGAAGGTGGCCAGGCCGACCAAGGCGGCGGAACTGAGAATCCGCGGCCTGGTCGACGGCACCACCCCGGAGGAAGTTGCGGCGACCGTCACTGCGACTGGAGGGTGCCGGAAGGAGGTGCAGACCAGACAGATCCGGTCTACCGCCTCCGGTCTTGGCACCCTATGGATCCGATGCCCGGCCGCGGCCGTCAGGAAACTGGCGGTAGCTGGGAAGGTGTTCGTCGGGTGGACCCAGGCGACGGTCGAGGCCCTCCAGGCCCGACCCCTGCAATGCTACCGCTGTCTAGAACTGGGTCATACCAGGCAGCGGTGCACTAATGAGGCGGACCGCACGGGTCGCTGTTATGTGTGCGGCGATCCGGGCCATGCGGCGAGCGCCTGTACGGCTCCCCCGAAGTGGTCCGTGTGTTCGCACCAGGGGAGACCGTCGGCCCATCGCGTCGGGGGTCGGAGGTGCCCTGCCAGTGCTGCCAAGGCGGCCGGCGACAAGGCGAAGACCAGGAAGAAGAAGAGGGCGGGGGCCAAGGCAGCGGCCCCGCCCCAACGGCAGTGGCGGGCGTATCAGCCCCCACCGCAACCGTCGAAGGCGGGCCCGATAAGGCCCCAGCGGCCGCCGCCCCGGCAGGGGGCCGGGTTGGCCGTGGTTGCGGAGCCATATAGAGTCCCCAACCATCCAAGCTGGATGGGGGACTCCGCGGGCTCCGTCGCCACCCTCTGGGGAGGGAGGCCAGGTGCCCCGCCGTGTACGCTGCTGGAGCGTGGGCGGGGCTACCTGGCAGTAGAGTGGGAGGGATTCGCGGTAGTGGTGGTATACGCACCTCCGAGATGGCCCCTCGAGCAGTTTGAAGAGTACTTGGACGGGTTGGGGAGGTGCGTCTCCCGCTGCCATCCCCGTCCGGTATTCGTCTTGGGAGACTTTAATGCCAAGGCCACGGCCTGGTCGTCTCCCAGGACAGACTCGAGGGGCATGGAGGTGCTCGCCTGGGCGGCGGGAATGGAGCTCCGTCTGTTAAACACGGGCTCCGTCCACACGTGCGTGCGGTACAACGGGGGGTCCATCGTTGACCTTTCGTGGGCAACGCCCCCCGCCGCGCGCCGTGTTTCGGGGTGGAAGGTGGCGGAAGAGGTCGAGTCGTTATCGGACCACCGATACATCGTGATCGACCTCTCCGCTGCCCCCCAAGCGACACCCCGACGTCGCCCGGGAGGACAGCAGCCACCACCGCGATGGGCGCTACGGCGCCTGGACCGGGACGCGCTGATGGCGGCAGCCCAAGTCGTGGCCGGGCCCGAAAATCCGGCCGGGCCTGTCAACGGGCGGGTGGAAACCCGATGGCTCCGGGGTGCTACTGGTGGTCGAGCGAAATCGCGGATTTACGCACGCAGTGCGTCCGCGCACGACGCCAGTACACCCGTGCCCGTCGACGACGACGCAGGGATGAGGAGCGGGCTGCCCAGCTGTTCGGGGACTACAGGGAGAAGGTAGTCGCCCTGCAGCTGGCCATTGGTGCACGAAACGCACGTTTTGCGTCAAAACTGTGCAAAAGCAGCAATTTGGTGCACGAAACGCACGTTTCGCTGCAAAAGCGGCGTTTTGGTGCACGAAACGCACGTTTTACGTCGAAACTGTGCAAAAGCAGCGATTTGGTGCACGAAACGCACGTTTCGCTGCAAAAGCGGCGTTTTGGCGCACGAAACGCACGTTTCGCTGCAAAAGCCCAGGCATGGAAGGATCTCCTCGGCTGTCTGAACAAAGATCCGTGGGGGCGCCCTTATAAGATGGTGATGGGACGTTTACGTCCCTGGGCGCCTCCCATTTCAGAGAGCCTGGACCCCAGTTTCTCGGGAGGGTCGTGGACACGCTATTCCCCCCTGGTGGGGATTATCCCGACCCCGATCCGAGACGGAGGCACGTTACACGCCCTCCGACGTAGGGGTCACCGAGGAGGAAATGGTCGGCGTCATCCGCTGACGAAACTCCCCCCTCCTCGGGACGCGGCCGGTCATCAAAGGATAGATGACCGGCCATGGCGACGGGGAGTCGCATTTGTATTCTCTAAGAGTTCCCGTGACTCCCCCGAATCCGCCAGATGCGGAATAGTGTCCGATGGTCGCCGTGGAGGTTTTAGTGGGTCAAACCCCACACTACCCCTCTGTCGCTCCCCGAGCGGCAGGGGGTGTCTGTCGTTCAGATTTCCTCCACGTAAAAAAAAAAAAAGGTAGGGGTATACAGGTCGGAATAGACACAGTGCCAGACCGTCGGGATGATAAGACAAAAGCAGACCAGCCTGCTGGCACTGGCCGAGGAATTGAAGGCCATGAAAGGTGTGTCGAGACAGTTTACCGTTACACAGGGGCTGGAAAGATACAAGGGTATGAAGACCGATACCACCTGAAATGACAGTGACTCTGAGGTACCAGAAAGGGTCTACAAATTCTATAGGCCCAAAAAACAGGCAATAAAGTGCCCTATTAAGAGGCAAAGACCGAAAGGACTCATACCCACTGAGGCTACTCAAATCGACCTGACTACAGATGATGAAAGCCTTGGCCGCCCATCATCAAATACGATAGCAAGGAGGCTAGAAAACCCAAACGGGGACCTGGTGAAAGCGGGCGCGGATTTTGATCCCGCAAATGGAGGAGTTGCTTTTGCGCTGAATACAGTTACCCACATTCTGGGGATGATCAAAGAAGCAAACGAGGCCATAAAGATCTATCTACTAAGATGCAAAGGGGCAAGCCCGGTGGCGCGCCATTTATCGGAGAAAATGAGCTTGGATCTTGGAAAAGCGGAAACGATTGCAAAGGCCGCGGCCTCCCTTTACAAGACAGACAGAGAAACGTTAAAAGAAGAGAGGAGGAAGAAAGAAGAAGAAGCAAGCAAACTGAATTTACCAAATAGCGGGCCGAGACCGATGCAAATGCCACAGTCGCAGATGAGGCTACGACCGGGAGAACCAAATGATGAAGACAAGGAGTACCTACAAAATACCCAGGATGCAAAATGCGATGTGAACGTAAAGAGTGGGACCAAAAGAAAAGGGGCTACCCCCCCCCCCCCCCCCCCCAGAAAGAAAGAATGGAAAAGAAGAAAAAAGTGACAAGCACTGAGAAAGGGGAAAGCACAAAACCGACAATTAGAAGCGTTCAGATACTTAGACAGGGAAGCGAAGCAAACACACATGAAACAGAGTGGGAGATTGTAAAAAGAAGAAAAAAGAAAACGAAAGGAGAACGGGAGAGATTAACTATAGAGGATACAAAAGAAACACAAAGGACACCGAGAACTCCAGCAAGTATAGAACCAAAAAGACCTAAAACGTCAGTACTCGGAGAAGAAGCGGTAATTGTAAAGGTTAACGACAAAGAAAACTTTGCTGAGGTGGCAAGGAAGGTCAAGACAAAGGTGGGAAACGACGCCACGGGCGTAAAGAAAATAAGACAAACCAGGACAGGCCACGTGCTTGTAGAGTTTGAACAAGAAACTGACAGCGAAAATTTTTACGCAAGAGCTGTAGACTCAATGGGGAAAGAAAACCAAGTGAGGAGGCTTGTACCGACGACAACAGTAGAAATCAGAGACCTGGAACCCATGATAATCGAGGAGAAAATCATTAGCGAATTTGCCAAGGCGGTTGGGACCACTCCAGAAAATATCAAGTGCAAAGGGCTGAGGACGGCCTATCTAGGGCTGAAAGTAGCTATCCTGGAGGGACCTACGGATAAAATTATGGAAATAAAAGGAAATAAAATAAAAATTGGATGGGTAAGCTGTCGGTTCAGGAAATTGCCAACAGTGTTGAGATGTTTTAGGTGCCACGAGATAGGTCACCTTGCGGTAAAATGTGCAAACACTAAAGATGGAAAGATACTCGGCAGAAAATGTGGGGAGGAGGACCATGATACAAAGGACTGCACAGCGGAGAAACCTAGATGCAAAATATGCGAGAAAAAGGGAATGACCGAGTATGCGATAACTCACTTCGATGGCTCGACAAGATACACGGCCTACAAGGAGGCAATAGGCAAAAATTGGAAAAAGTTTGCGGTATAGAGCTAAAAATTGCACAGATAAATTTAAATAGGAGTAGATTAGCACAAGAACAAGCGACGCAGATTGCCATAGAAAATGATTTAGACGTAGTTGCAATAAGCGAACCCTATAAACAGGAGGAGTCGTGGGAAAATGATACAGAAAAACTGTCCTCCCTCTGGATTCCAAACAGTGGCAGGAAGCACATGCAAACCTGCTGGGAAAGAGTACGGGGAAAGGGGTATGTGGCATGTTGGGTGGGAAAGTCAATCATCGTCAGCTGCTACATGCCCCCCTCATGGTTACTAAATGAATTTAACAACGCGCTAAACGAAATCGAGAAGGCTCTCAAGCAACACAGAGAAGAAGGCCCAAAAATTCTAATTGGAGACTTCAACGCAAAATCCACGGTATGGGGATCCAAGTGGCAGAACGATAGAGGCCATTCGCTGCTGCAATTCTGCTTCCAAAATGGCTTCATCCTCGTAAACACTACGGGTGGAAGTACCTTTGAAAGGAACGGCAGAACGTCCAAAATAGACATTGTCATAGTTGATAGGGGACACATGGATAGTGTAACATATAGCAGAGTACAAGATTGGTACACCAGTTCAGACCATCGCTTTGAAATGCATAGGATTGAGACAAGAGGAACTCCACCGAAGAAAATCATGGCAGGACATAACCGCCCAACAAACGGAAAAATCTTTGTAAGGAAATTAGACGAAGTGCTGGCCAGAGATAAACCTTCGGAAATCGAGGACATACTGAACGCAATAGACAAAGCAATAAATGCAGCAAGGAAACCGCTTCCTGAACCACTCAGAAATAAGACTCCAAACTACTGGTGGACAGAGGACATCAGCCTACAAAGAAAGAAGGTAAAGCGGGAAAGAAGGAGATATCAGAGACTAAGACCAAACGGTCCCAGCGATGCTCTGGACCAGCAAAAAAGTCGCTACGAACAAGAGAAGCGTAAGCTCAAACAAGCAATCAAGGACAGCAAAATAAAAGCGTGGAAGAGCCTATGCGAGGACATTGACAGAGAACTCTGGGGAAAGCCCTACAAGATTGTTTTAAACAAAATCAAAGTGAGAAATAAGAAAAAAACGGTTCCTCTCCCTGCTGACGAAACCGAAAGGATCATTCGGGAACTGTTCGTAACGGACACAAAAAATGTAAACCAAAGAGAGAGAAAACCATCCATAGAAAACAACAAATCAGGCGGCCAGAGAAAGCAAAACGTGGACACTGAACAACCAACTGTTACGCTTGAAGAAGTAATAAGGGCAACTAAACGGACACCGACCAAAAAGGCGCCGGGACCGGACGGTGTCGAGGGTAAAATAATTAGGATCCTAGGCAGGGTGTGGCCGCAGGGTCTCAGAGCGCTTTTTGAAAAATGTCTCCAACAAGGAATCTCCCCAGACAGGTGGAAGGTAGCTAAAGTTGTACTTATACCGAAGAAGACAAATGACAGCGGAGAGGTGATAGGATATAGACCTATCTCGTTGCTACCAATTCTGGGAAAGTGTTTCGAACAAATCGTTAAGGAAAGGATAAATCATTACTTAGAAAGCGGGCCAAATAAGCTCGCGGAAAACCAATTTGGTTTTAGGACAAGAAGAAGCACGGTTCAGGCAATAGACCGAGTGATGAATATATGGGAAAGAGCAAAAAGGAAAAACCATCATTGCCTCTTGATAACAGTGGATATTAAGAACGCGTTTAATACGCTGAAATGGGAGGAAATCCCCCAGAGTGCGTAGGAAAAAGAGTTGCCTGAGTACCTTAAAGGGATAATACGTGCGTATTTGAACAATAGGAAAATACTCGTCGAAACCACAGGGGACGTCTATGAGGATTCGATCTATGCGGGGGTCTCTCAAGGCTCTGTAATAGGTCCCAACCTTTGGAATATGACATACGATGGGCTCCTCAAACTGAACTTGGGAAAGAAGGCTTCCCTGACAGGTTTTGCAGATGATGTAGCATTAGTGGTGACAAAAAAGTACCTGGAAGATATCAGAAAAACCGCCGCTGAAGCATTAAACAAGGTGGCAGCTTGGATAAGAGGAAAGGGATTGGACCTAGCAGAGGAGAAAACTGAAATGCTTTTACTAACGGGTAGGAAATTCAGGGGGGACCTAAATATCCACCTAGGGACCAGCAAAGTCAACATGGTTAGAGTACTGCGATATCTAGGAGTGCTCATGGAATGCAATACGAAATTTGCAGCCCATCTCGAACAGACAACCAAGAAGGCTCTTAAGACAGCGACAGCACTTTTAGGAATCATGCCTAGGGTGGCGGGAGGAGGATACAGGACCAGACTCCTATATCACAACGTTATTATGTCCATGGTGACATACGCGACTCCGATATGGGCCGAGGCGTGTACGTACGTTTCAAACAGAAAACTACTAAAACAAGTACAGAAAACCATATTAGTTAGAGTGGTACGAGCTTATAGAACAACCTCTGCAGACGCTCTATGTACTATTGCTGGAACAATTCCGATTAACCTAAAGCCTCGTACTGACTTGAGCATTTTTCGACGCACGAACGGCTTGGGCGCACGAATGCTCTAGTCAGTACGCACCGTTTATGGGATCGCGCAGGCCCCAAACACGCACGAACGCTTTCCGACTGCCGTCGGTCCATCAAAGGACGTTCGTGGGAACGTCGCATTGGTGGACACAAAATCCCGAAAACGTGGCAATAATTCCAAAACTATTTCTAAATCATATATTATGACATTTTATAACTTGTTGTGTAAAATAATGTGTATATATGGAAAAAATTAATTATTGGGGAAGCGATAAACAATTTTGAAAAATGATTTTTTCTCGTATTTTTTTTTAATGAACTAGATTATTTTATTATAAGTGTTTCGGGCGAGAGATCGCGCGTAATAGAGGTGAAAAGTGCGAAAATTGTCGCGAGCGAACACGCGGTCGACGAGACAATATGGCCGCGTCGTTGACAGGTCGCGATCGGAAACGAATATTACGAAATTCTGATCGCGTGCGCGAACGGTACGCGGTAAATAATCGACGCGGGACACTTCAACGCAGGAGATGAGACCGGTGACGAGGAGTTTCTACTCAGGATATTTGCTGGGAAAAGGTTCAAGAAGACAGGAGGAAGAAGACGCCGACCGCATGGCCATAGGGGCGACGTGCGATATATCGAAGCGTAGCGACGCTCAGGTAACATGACGAATATCTTGGAATTTTGGAAGGTACGAGGGTGTATGAAGACGTCGAAAGGTAGGAATTTCAATATCCAATTTGACACGCAATTTGTTCCTGTGAAAAATCAGAATCATTTATCTTGTAACGCTATCGCTTGGATTTGATTCGAGTAGTAGATTGATAGAACCGCGTGAACATTGTTACGGAGCAATTGCGCCCCCTTGATACTGCGATCATAAATTGAGAGCGAAATACGAGTAAACTAAACATCTGTGTACTGTGAACAGGAAATTCATTGTTAAGAAATATTCGCCGCGGGCGAACGAACAAGGGAAAGCTGAAGAGCCAGGAAGCGAAAACCCGTCAATTAGGAAACTCTTGAGTAAATTTATTAGAGACCGTACCAAATTTGTTGTTTTTAGTTAAGTCACGTACGAGTTCGGACAATAGAAGATTCCTCGCGACGTTGTCTCTATTCATGCGCTTCAAGAGGCTCGTAAATTTCCGTAAGGGTCGGTTGGGCTTGCCAATACAAGTTGTCTTAGTTTTTTCGTAGTTTTTCCTGGGTCCCACGCTTTCTCTTAGCACATGGGCGCGACGTCGTCCGGGCCCTTGGTGGGGACGCCGCCACCTCCACTCAACCGAGGGTGGACCAGGACCAGGAGAGAGGGATTCCACCGAACGGGCTGGGCATCACCCCCATTGGACAAGGGGAGGACCAGGAACTTTCCGGAGGGAGGACCCAAATTCCAGCGAAGAGGGGATCAGCCGAAATCGCGCGAAGACTTCACCCGCCAAAACGCAGAACGATATCGCACTCGCTAATAGACAGTCGCCTTCTTTTAACTTTACATTGCCTCACTGAGTAGTATTTTCGCCAAGTATATTTCAACTTAGAGAATAAATCGAAGTCAAACTAGATCGTGTCTTGATTATTAATCGCGCCGCGAGCAGAGCGCTTCAGCGCTCCACGGGCACCTTACCCACGCCTTGAAAACCACAAAAATCCCTATACCCGCACGGCGACGCCGCAACAATAATAATCGAACGCGGGAGTCGGGCGTCGCATTGTTGAAATTTACGTTGGCAATATCGAAAATGGGTTGGTAGTGATGCAGTGCAGCCAACGCGTTGTTTCGTCACGAGGTTGGCAGCGGTCGCTGAACGTAACCTCCAAACGTCAAACACGCGTCGAGTCTATCTAGAGCAGGCTTCGGAATTAACTGCTCTTTTCGGCCGATTTTCAGATGTCACGCCTCCTTTCCCCCGCCGTGCGTCTTGGACCCCGCGGCGGCCCAAGTGCTTGGATCACCTCAGGCGCGTGTCATATGAATCGCGCGTGGCGCATTAGGGAGACCTGTAATAATAGATTTCATATTGTTTTCTATCTTTACAACCACCTGAGCACATCTTAGTGTACGGGAAAACCTAGTTTTTTCATATTTCATTAAAACTTTGGGAGCAAAATTTGAAAGCAGTTTCCAAATCTACTTTTTGATGCGATTTATCACAAAATGATGCGACGAAAAATTATCCGATACAGTGGAATAGGCCTATGGTGGATAACACTGACAAAAAACAACGCATCGAAAATAGTGTCCCGTGGAGGATGTGAAAATCTATTAATGCGAGTGTCGCCCTGATGCGCCACGCGCGATTCATATGACACGCGCCTGAAGTGATCCAAGCACTTGGGCCGCCGCGGGGTCCAAGACGCGCGGCAGGGGAACGAGGCGTGACATCTGAAAATCGGCCGAAAAGAGCAGTTAATTCAGGGCCTCCAAGCTCTACTGTTCAGAGCTGGAAAGAATATTAGCGAAAAGAATGCGGGTACGATTGGTCGCGTGGATTAGGTTACACCTCTACGCACACGTATTCTCGATCGTCGGATATTATTGGCCGAAGTAGTTACAACTACTAAGCGCATCGTGTGACAAACAAAGCGCATCGCATTTTGTTTAGTTACGGGAGCGTCAAAGGTGGAGATCGGGTGGAGCGTGTGGCGTGCTCCCCTTGCCCCTGTGCCGTTCCGCTAATATTCTTTCCAGCTCTGAACAGTACTCTTGTGAACTTGAAGCCGATTTTAACTCGCGCCCGGCTCTATCAGCGGCGCCACTATCACTCTTTACGTGCCATTGAGTTCATATTCTATGTAAGTTTATTCTATGGTGTATGCGCCCGGCAAAATCTGTACTCCATATTTGGTCAGTACCATTACGAACTATTACGAAGAAACACGAAGAAACACGAAGAAATGGGGGCAGCGCTCAGTAATGTCAGACGGGCTGGGCTTTTTTGCGCATGCGCGGAGAACGTAGCATCAATGCAATACATATGGGTAAAAGGGGGTATCTTAATCACCCATGCATGATTTTACAAATATATTCATGATTTAAGGAAGAATGTATAAAATGTATGAACAAATTAACATATATATTATACATAATATATTAAAATTTTAAATAATAAATATGTATGTATAGAATTGTGTATATATGTATCTAAATATAATTCATATTTTTTCTTTATCACATGTATATTTATTTACGTGAACTATAAAAAAGATGAATTAAAAGTGGGAAGAATGTTAAAATAACATTAAGCAAAATATATAACAACAAAATAAAATATTATATTTGGCAGAAAAATTAAAGAATACCAGAATGCTAATAGCACCCCCTAGATTTTAGATCAAATACATCACTGCTAACGGTCATTCTGACCGCGCATGTGCGAATAAAAAAATGGCTCGTCTAACATTGCTGACTGCTAACGGTCATTCTGACCGCGCATGCGCAATCAGCCCGGCTCATCTGGCCGCACCGAAAGCGGGAACTGTTACGAACCATTATCAAGAAATGGTGCGAACAGAAGAGATCACCATGGATGTTGATCATCAAAATGATACAGGAGAGAAGAGGTAAGTAGTTATTATTTTGGTAAAAATACTACAGAATAAATTATCCAAAGTGACAAGTCGGGTTTTATTAATATGTACATGGCGTCCACGTTAACACTGCTTAACACTTTTCACGATTTTGGAAGCAGTTGCGATAATCTAACAAGTTTTTCCTTTATTTAAATTTGTTTATAGATGCCACAAAACATGCGCTGTTTTGGGCTGCCAAAGCAGCAAGAAGCGCATGTATCAATTCCCCTGTCTGCTGAAGGATCGCGACAGGTGCTTGAAATGGATAGCAGCTTGTGGAAGGGATGAGTTTCTTCAGCTTCCACCCAGGAAGCTGAGGAACAGGGTGTTATGTGATATCCACTTTAAAAGTCGGTACCTTTTCCGAATCAAGCTTTCAAAGGATGCAGTACCAAGCTGCAACTTACCAGGTAAATACTTGACTATACACTTTTTAAAGTATATTTAACAAATTTTTTATGAAAATATTTATTACATTCTATTAGTACCTGCCGCATCTGTCCAGCCACAGGAAGAGACTGCAATGGAAATTGCAGAAGAAGAAGAACGTAAGTATCTGATTTCTATACATATGATACAACAATTTATAAACATAACATTAATACACTACATATAAATGAGAAGACCTTCAACATTAAGTGTATATATAATGTTATATGATTTTGTTAATATAGATCAACCCGTACTCACCGTTGGATACCAGGACAACGTGGGACTGAAGGCCACTGTGGGACTTGAGGACAGCGTGGGACTCAAGGACATCGTGGAACTTTAGGAGAACGTGGGACCTGGGACCAGTACAGACTCCGGCGCACTTGCCTATAATGATGTGCTTCCTGGATCATCCACAGGTTAGTGTATTACCTTACAATAATATTATCCTCTATTGCATTCCTTTTTGTAGTGATGATAGATATTCAGTATTATGTGTGTCATTTAAAAGGTGCTTCTATTAATTGTTTGTTACAATTACAGATTGTGCTGTCCAAAGGGGTCATCTCTTATCAGCCAGCAGGAAAGGCCTTAAAGGTATTAAATATTATTAAAAATACTACAATTAATTTGAAATTTTAGAATATTGAAAACAGAAACAATATTGTAAAATTTCCACATTTACAATTACACATACAACAATAAATAAATAAATCAAATATCAATAAAAAATAAATGGAATATACTTTCATTGAAGCCTGTGTAATGCATTACACAATTCCTCCAAAAACTCCTGGATATGTGGTAAAATGAGGAAAGTATGTGTGTGTGTGCAGCTATTTTCGGGGGGTCGATTCTGTAACTTTTTTCTTGGTGAAAATGCGAGCCATCTCATAGAAGATTACTTGGTGATGAAAAGGATGATGCTTTATAATTTATTTCTGTTCTTCCTGTTACATTTGTTGTTTTGTTTATAGAAAAATCACAGAAAATCTGTAATAACCAAAATAATCAATGTTTGGATGTTTGCAATATTTTTCGGTATAACCACGTTCTTTAATCAGTAATAGTAACACCCTTCTAGAATTCAATTATTCACTTTATTATTTATTTTATTATTTCACCGCTTGCCGAATGTCGATATGGTACGGTACAGTTCCTGATAAAACATTTTTTTCCCATATTTCTAATCTAGTGACTTCGTATTTTCACTTCGACGTTGCAGAATCGCGCGAACAAACTCGCGTGAGATGAAAATGCGAGAAATGAGTGAACTCACTGGGATTACAGAATCCCAGAATCCTCACCATTTTCATATAAGTTAAATGTAATTAGATAGAGGTACATCTTTTCCGTATGAAGTGTTGATAGATGCTACTTTCTGGATCTTCTGAAATCACTGCTTTTGAAGCTACTTTCCCTTCAGGAATACAGGCTACAGAGGGTCTAGAAACAGTGTGGCAACTGTGCTTGCTCTGTTCTGATTGGCTCCGCCATTTGTAGGAGAGGATCCGGGATTATAGGAGAGGATCAGGGCAATTAATTGAAATTGCTGTTCATTAGATTGGTTTCAACATCGATGTTACGTCTCCTATAAATGGCGGCTTCTGGTTATTCTGTCACACTGTTTCTAGACCCTCTGTAGTCGCAGCGTACACCGTCTATATATGCCTATGGCCTGAACTCAGCTTAATGTGGACAGACCCTCAGACATGTTCAAAAATTGGTCACATCTTTCTTAGTTCCTATTAGTGAGAAATTATACCTTCACTCGATGCTATCTTTGTATTTTATATTTTACTATGTATCATACAGGTCAATATGATACATAAATGTGTAAAATACATTCACACTTTACATTACACGGTTTTTATATTTGCCTTGTAATTGCATTACTTATATATATTTTGTTTCCACAGGTAACATCCTGCAAACCATTAAGACCAGTGGAATGGAGGGACCCCGAAAGAAGGCCGTGTACAACGCTGTGGCAACGATCTTGAAAGCTGCCAAGCAGTCAAGGCGTCGGAGATTAACGATGAGGAATCGCATCGGGAAGATTGAGCATCTCGTGCAGACCGGTGTATGTCAGGTTTTAGAAAGCCTGCCAACACCCCTGCACGCGATGCTCTCGGCCCAGATGCGCAACGCGGGAAAAAGTAAATCGGCGCGGCGCTTCTCCGAAGAGGAGAAGCTATTATGTTTAAGTATACTGAAACAAAGTTCCAAAGCGTATCGATATTTGGCAAAGTTATTTCTTTTGCCAAGCATCGAAACTCTTCGGAAATTAATATCGCAAATTCCACTAAAAGCTGGAATTTGCGATAATGTTTTTGAGGAACTCAAACAGCGGTCCGAGTTATTTGTCGACGAAAAAAGCAGATACGCGAGTCTGCTTTTTGATGAAATTAGTTTATCGCCTTCATTACAGTACAATCCCTCGATGGATGTAATTGAGGGATTTGTAGATACTGGTTTTTCGCGTAATTTAGATATCGCGGATCATGCCACAGTGTGGATGCTGAAAGGCATACATGGTGTGCGACCGTGGAAACAACCTGTTGCATATTCGTTTTGTAAAGGTTCCAGCTCAGCTGAGAACCTTGTTCGTACATTTAAAGAAATAGTTCACCGTGCACGTCACGCTGGTATAGTAGTAGTAGCAACAGTTTGTGACCAAGGAAGCACAAATTGCAAAGCTATTCAAAGCTTGGTAAATTCCTCTAAGAGAAATGCCTTTCAGGAATCGAATACACTGCGACATGATGTTATTGTAATCGACAATAACATAATCGTGCCGCTGTTTGATCCACCGCACCTATTGAAATGTGTCCGGAACAACTTGTTGACGAAGGACCTGAATTTTAAATTAGAAGATAATATTTCACGGGTGGCTAAATGGTCACACGTGGAAGATTTATATTTTATCGATAGCAGTAATGTTTCTTGCCAGTACCGAATCCTGCAGAAACTTACTGCTAAACATGTTATTCCTTCTAAAATTCCAAAAATGAAAGTTAAATATTGCGCTCAAGTGTTTAGTCGTACAGTTGGATCCGTTATGACACTCATGAGTCGTAGCAAAGCCAAGAGTGTGTGTGGTACGCGAGAAATGACGGCTGAAGGAATTGACACTGCTCGACTTATTCATTTTATGAATAATATTTTCGACAGTGTCAATAGTAGTGTTGCGAATTCGACGAATGAAACAGATATGACCCTAACAGATGTTTGGAATACAGCCATTTCGGTTTTTCATGATATGAGTTTTATGAAAAGAAAGCCTGCGGATAAGGAGCATCCAAAGGTACTGCACAATTGGATTAGTACCATTCAAAATTTCAAATTTTTAAAATCTCATCTGTGCGATCTTGGATTTTCCGAATTCATTACGCGTAATTTCAACCAAGACGCACTTGAAATTTTTTTTGGGCAAATTAGACAGCATGGTGTTCGAAATACTAATCCAACGTGCAATGCCTTTCATTCTTATTATCGAACACTGCTCCTCAATTCATACTCGCAATTGGTATGTGCGGATACCAATTGCGAATCTGAAGAATCCGCAGGGTTTTTATTTAATTTAAGAAAGTATTTATCAGTTGCTCCACGTGCATCGACGGATGAAACTTATTTAATTCCATTAAATTTTAATGTTTCCAGTGCACCTGAATTAGCTATTCAGGCTGCCATTCAGCATGCTTCGCGGATCATTCGAAAGAAAAATGTTTGTAGAATTTGTTTGGCACTATTTTATGAAACCGATAATTTCGGGGAATATTCGTCAATGCATAGTGGATGCGCATCGTTAATTTCTACGGTCGTATCTGTTTGTTACGGTAACCTTTCGAACATGGCACATATTCCTGGTCTTGTAACGGCTCTTAAGTTACAAATTTCGGAGCATATGAAATTTGATTTCATATGCTTCAAACATGGGGACGATTTGACTACATATATAATACATAACTGTATCATATATGTTGTCGAAACGTATGTAAAAAAAGTAAATCGCGTTATAAGTGGATCCGAACAGAGAATGGACTCAGATCCACTTCTAACGCGACCAATTCAAGTGCGCCCACCAAATTCTGTAAGCAGGATTGGATTCATGTTTTAATAGGTTGTAGATAATTTAATGTTTCTCTTATTGATAAAAAATCTACTTTTTGTCAATATCTTTCAATTTTTTACTTTATTTTTTACATTTTTGTTCTTTTTATTGTACTTTATTTTCATAATAATGAATCCAGTCTTGTATGAGGGTTACTGTATAGTGTATTTTCAGTTTATATGTATGTATACGTATGAGTGTGTGTGGAGTGTAATGTATGTTTATATGTATGTATACGTATGAGTGTGTGTGGAGTGTAATGTATGTTTATACAGGGTGTCCCGTAACTAGTAGTAACATCGAGAAATGGGGGATAGCTGAGACGATTGTAAATAACAATTTCCTTTGCAAAAATGTCAGACGGGGCTTCGTTTTTGAATTATTCACGAAAAACACTGACCAATCGGAGCGCGAATAGAGCGCATGCTCAGCCGTGATAGGGTAACCTCGAGCCGGGACGTCGGACCAGAACGAATCACGGCTGAACATGCGCTCTACTCGCGCTCTGATTGATCAGTGTTTTTCGTTAATAATTCGAAAACGAAGCCCCGTCTGACATTTTTGCAAAGGAAATTGTTGTTTAGAATCGTCTCAGCTACCCCCCATTTCCCGATGTTATCACTAGTTACGGGACACCCTGTATGTATGAAATGCGTCGAGTGGAGTTTATTGTATGTATGTTTTTATAAATATATATGAGATATAAACATTTAAACACAGCGAGAATCATGGTTCTTCGCCTAAGATCATGAGTAATCACGTTCTTAGGCCCAAAGCTACGATTCTCGCTGGCTTTAAATATTTATACTTTATTATCTAAGCACATCTGAGTCCGTTACAATTTTCATTGTGTATATAATTCTCATTCCAGTAGTATATATAATTTACCTGCATTCATAAAATTTAATATTCCTTTTTTTCATTTTTAGTAAAAGCTCGGATGAAAGTTTTAATTTACACTTTCATTTTCCTCATCATTTTTGTCAAAGCATGGCACCTAATTACTGAACTAGTTTCTCTAACTTTACGAGAAAGATTCTAACGGAATCAGTTTATTTTTTGTATATACATGTATAAATAAATAATATACTATATAATGTATGTATTATATATTTCTTATATATAAATATGTTTTTCTTATTTTTATACAATTGTATTTTAGATATTTTTTTTTTGTCTCAATTTATATCAACGTAACAAATTTCAGTTTATAAAAGTACAGCCTTTTTTTCCTTCCATTATTTTTTTATTAAGATTAATTTTAAAGCAGGTATAAATCAGTATAAATACACATATATAGGACCATGCTGTTGTGTGTGTGTCTCATTGATTACATCGTATGGTAATAACGACACTAGCGCTGCGATAGAGGCGGGCGCGAATTAAAATCTGGCTTCAACGCGAAATACGGTAGCTTGGCGGCCCTGAGTTAAGGGTGTGCAGGAGGTAAAGTGGCGCTAATTTCGACACTTGCGGCGAAATTAGGAAGCTCTAGAACAAGGACAGATAGTTCCTTGTCGCTCGAATGGCGGTGCGACAGAGAGGGTGGCGCAATAATTGCAGGAGAGACGAAGACAGACGAAATCAAACAGCGTATTTTCAGAATTTGATGATCGCGATAGTTTGACCCGAAGAAGCCACATTTTCTAACACTTTTTTTTTTTTAAACATTCCTCATGAAATTTCCAGTCCTGCTATAGAGCCCTTTTTTAGAAAAACGGCCCACGAAAGAATTTATTCTATAAAAACGTACACTTTTATTTTTTATAAATTATCAGAAGCGAGATTCCAAAAAAGGGCTCTATAGCAGGGTCGGAAATTTTGCGAGGAATATTTAGAAAAAAAAAAGTGTAAGAAAATATTGCTTCTTCGGGCCAAAATCTTGCGGGAACTTTTCGCATCGAGTCGAGACGATTTGTATGCCAACATGGCTGCCTCGCTATCGCGCTCTTCACCACAGCGCTGGTGACGTCTCTGTTTTCTGTTACTGTATCGGTGGTCTGAACACGGTTTTCAACTCGCTTGGCACATAACGTAATAGCACGAATGAAATATCGGAGGTTCCATCCCATCCTATCCTATACATTTTTTTTTTTTTAACCCTAGGATGCATGATTGTTGCTTTCAACAGATTTACATATGTGGGGTGGAAAAAAAAACCCCACAGCAGTTGACACAGTATAAAGCGAACACTTTTATTTATGTATTAGCTGTATTACAACAATACGGAATAATATTTATATAAATACCTATTAATTACACTTTTTACACGTATAAATTGTGTTCTTTACATATTGGCTTTTTACGTTGGACACAAATTCTTTCACATTTTCTATCTTTTTTACTTGGGCACATAAAACAGCGTTTCTTTGTCAGGATTTTAGTGGGTATATTTTCCTCTTTCTGTACATCGATTAATTTTTTTAACGTCTTCCACAATACGTTTTGTTAAATTAAAATTCGAATTTCCACTTCTTTTTTCTTAATTATTCTATTAATGAGCTAAACAACTCATTGTGATAGGTATACATGAATTCTTAAAGGAGGAATACACAAAGCCATATGGAATTATATCCTTGTACTAGAAAGAAATCTAAAAGTAAATATTCACGTGGGTATAAAATACCCACGTTATGCATCCTAGGGTTAATTAGTATTCCTTATTATACTTCTTTTAGGTGTATTATATAAAATTAATACAAAATAGTAGTATGGATAACATGATCAATTTTTTATTGTAATATTTGTCACATATCATACGTAATAGCATGAATGAAATATCGGAGGTTCGATCCCATCCTATCCTATACATTTTTTTTTTTTTTTTCAATGAAACTTATTATACGCCTCTTCTTGTAAATATTAAATGTTACATATTTCTTATTTTCTTTTTCATACTCTTTATTTTATTAAATACATTTAGTCAGCATTAGCGGACAGAAGATTCGATTCTTCAATCCGTTTGTATTTTGCCGACGTCGACGAACGTAGAAAGAGATACTTCCTATAAGTGTTCACGATCCGAGATCATTGAGGAACATTTCAATATGTAACATATAAATTTAACTGTTCATTCGCCGTTAATTTAGCATGTGAAGTGAGCATTCATAGAAAGTAGATTATTTTAAGATTATTTAGATTAGTTAAAGTTATTATAACAATATCGTGTTTGGTCTTATTTTGATCAGGAAAACCTCATCAATACGTTAATAAAATTGTTATAAATAAAAAATAGAGTTTCATCGCTGCATTAGTGTTGTTTCGCTGATACGAATGCGATACACAGTTTCAAAGGAAAGCCGCACCGTATCATATTGCACCCGTGCTCGCGCCGAGGGGGAACCCTACTCCCCCAGCGGTAGTGTCGTCAACGTCACACAAGATGAGTTGGTTTTAAGAAATGTTCTTTATTTAGTACTTCGAAGATTATACAAACAAACACTGGATCTTACTGACTACGCGCACGGACTTGCGGAGTCTCGACGGAAGTTCTGATTATACTACTTTACTGTACTCTACTGACTGTTCTGACTGTTCTGACTGACTGACCTACGCTTTTTGGGTCCTCCTTTTATAAGGGGTTTTTGGTAGGGAAAGTAGTGGTAGGGGTAGGTGGGAGAGCAGTGAGGGTTTTCTGGAAAAATGCGGGAATCAGTCCCGGATACATAAATATCGAGGTTTCTGGAGGCTGGGATACGAAGGACCTTTTTCTAAGGATATCTGATCGGAAAAGAAGGAAAAAGGGTCAGGATACATAAAATACCTGAAAACGGAGAGTGCGTGGTTTGGGACCGAGGGTAAAGGGGACCGTCATAGAATATCTAGTAGGGGCTCGGTCGACAGTAGGAATAAATCGTCTTTTCGAGCATTTTAGAATCTTTGCTGTAGTCGGTCACAACTTACGACTTCGACATCGCGATGAGCGAGGGGAATGGGGAGAAGAAACGGGTGAATGAATGTGTAGCGAGAATACCACTAAGACGTCGCACGAAACACACACAAATTCGACTATGTGTGAGAGATCTCGAGAATCTCAGAAGCGAGGATAGCACCTTCGGTTTTCGGTTCGATCCTCGATTCACGCTCGGGTTTGAGGACTTGCGAATCGTTGGAGAACAAAACCTCCACAGTTCGATTTACTTGTTACTTGCTGCCCATAACTATATTACTTATAAAAAGTAATATTAGCCATCGTGGAAAAAACCGTAATATAATGTTACTCTCGCCGGGACTCGAACCCGGGAACCTTGGATTTGTAGGCAGGCACGTTACTCCCTACACCAAACACCATTTCACTGTCTATTTATCCGGGATGCCTCTTATAGTTCTGTACGTTGCATTAGTATTATCTCACCGATATGTAGGCATTTAATTTTTTACGACCATCTCGAGTCTCAGTTCTTCTTCCTTCTTTATTGAACTGTCTCTTTCTACGTTCGTCGACGTCGGCAAAATACAAACGGATTGAAGAATCGAATATTCTGTCCGCTAATACTGACTAAATGTATTTAATAAAATAAAGAGTATGGAAAAGAAAATAAGAAATATGTAATATTTAATATTTACAAGAAGAGGCGTATAATAAGTTTCATTGAAAAAAAAAAAAATGTATAGGATAGGATGGGATCGAACCTCCGATATTTCATTCATGCTATTACGTATGATATGTGACAAATATTACAATAAAAAATTGATCATGTTATCCATACTACTATTTTGTATTAATTTTATATAATACACCTAAAAGAAGTATAATAAGGAATACTAATTAAAAAAAAAAAAAAAATGTATAGGATAGGATGGGATCGAACCTCCGATATTTCATTCGTGCTATTACGTTATGTGCCAAGCGAGTTGAAAACCGTGTTCAGACCACCGATACAGTAACAGAAAACAGAGACGTCACCAGCGCTGTGGTGAAGAGCGCGATAGCGAGGCAGCCATGTTGGCATACAAATCGTCTCGACTCGATGCGAAAAGTTCCCGCAAGATTTTGGCCCGAAGAAGCAATATTTTCTTACACTTTTTTTTTCTAAATATTCCTCGCAAAATTTCCGACCCTGCTATAGAGTCCTTTTTTGGAATCTCGCTTCTGATAATTTATAAAAAATAAAAGTGTACGTTTTTATAGAATAAATTCTTTCGTGGGCCGTTTTTTTAAAAAAGGGCTCTATAGCAGGACTGGAAATTTCATGAGGACTGTTAAAAAAAAAAAGTGTAAGAAAATGTGGCTTCTTCGGGTCAAACTATCGCGATCATCAAATTCTGAAAATACGCTGTTTGATTTCGTCTGTCTTCGTCTCTCCTGCAATTGTTGCGTCACCCTCTCTGTCGCACCGCCATTCGAGCGACAAGGAACTATCTGTCCTTGTTCTAGAGCTTCCAAACTCGCCGCAACTGTCGCTGAAGTCAGCTCGGAGTTCGGCCGTGGCTCCTGCACACCCTTAATTCCGAAGCCTGATCTAGAGTCTTGCCCGGATGCGTTTTATATGTTTACTGGTTGTATGTGTAAGAACGCGATTTGCGCGATTAAAATCTTATTGTGCCACGGTTTTTCTACTGTTAGAATTCGATTTGTCACGTTCAGTGTTGTTTGTTGACTTTTCGGTTCGTGTTTTATTTGATTGTCAATAAACGTGTTGTGATGCCCGGTTTACACGAATTCCTCGGAATTGGTGCAGGAATTGGGGTAGCACTCAAATTGACGTAATTAGAGATCGACGTTTCGTGGAAACACAATGACTTTTATTGAACACAGATCTTACAGAAAAACGGCGTGCGCGAGACGAAAACTAAGAATGAGTCGGGGGCGGGAGAATAGGGCTATTTGTAGGTTTCGGAAAGTGAACTTTGGGCTGCTATGACTATGTAGGAAAGACAGGAAGGGAGTCAGAGGGTAGAAGGTCCAGTATGAGTAATAGTGAAAGTCGGTGACCAGTCGGAGACGGATGATGCATTGTAAATATTGGGAGGTATAACAGTGTGTTTCTGTTATCTTTCTAGCCATTAAACAATGTATTCCTTATTGCATTCCTTCCCTGCCAATTACGAGTCATTGCCACATATATTTTCTAAGTATTTGCATTGATTGCCTCGTTTGCCTCGTCATATCTAATTATTTCAACGTTAATCATTGTTGTTGTATGTGTTGACGCGAAGCGGTGCGTTGGCTTGCTCGTTTATTCTCTAATTTATTTATTTAATCTTTCTTTGTGGATTATAGTGCGACCGCGATTGAATGTTTTCTCGACGTGCTATTTTTAGTTTTTGTAAACATCAATCAATAATACCTTTCGGTTGTAATATTGTTCTTAAAATTTCAATCAGAATATTCTATTGGGCGACATTCTTTCGTTACTTCTACATTCAACGCTTTACGTTATTTTTCTTGTGTTCGTGGTTAGACAAATTGCGTGTACTCTATATTTTGTACATTTTATACATTGCATTGTTATTTTGGCAAGCTCTGGGACCATCAATTTTCATATTTCATTGTTCGTTATGGCTCTCCCCTTGAATTCTGTTTGTTATTATTTTGTTGCTTGGTTTGGGTACGTGGTAAATGTATCATGGGCGCCGGTTCATGAATATTCATTATTTCTTTTCTTATTTTGTTTTGCATCCATCGTCCTGCAGTGCGCACTATGCTGTGTACTTTAACATAACCTATATTTAGTGTATTATTACTTTGCGTGTTGTTTGACAAGAGGATGCCCCTTTTATTCAAGTTGCGCAATCACTGCAGTGTTAAATTGTTAGTTAACATGCTGGTTTATTCCCTCTAGACACGCGTTACTTTAATACTCCCTTGATTGACAGTTATTAACTAATAATTTAGTAATTACTTAACTTATAATTTAGCAATTGCACTTTTATTGTTTTGTTTTATTGTACCTAGCTGTGTTGTGTGACATTTATTACGTTGTATTATACTATCATGTTTCCAGTTTACTCTCATGTTTCTGCATATTATTAAACTGTCATCGTTAACTTTTCTTTACATTAGTTACTTATGTAGTAGGCGTTTAGGGTAAGACGTGTGTTCGTCTCCCCCGGACGCCCTTGGTTCGGGTCGGCGGCCGCTAGGTGGCGAGGGTTTCTCGCTACCGGTCGTCCGGCATGTTCTTCGGATATATATAATTGTCCGAAGAACGGTATCAAGGCGTCTGGGGCAGGGATCGGCTGTCGTCAGCCCCACTGACGAGTCTGACAGTCGATCCCGAGACGAAACGCCGTTCTGCTATACTTACTTCCCCCCGGGCTGCAATTTGTATTTTATTTTAACTTTCCCATGGTCCCATGAGCGCTTGCAAATGTATTCTGTGTATTATTTATGTGTTTTATGTGTTGATTTATATTTTGACATATATAATGTTGTATGTTGTCGGGCCGTGGTCTGGACAGGTTCTATTCATATACATTTGATAGTTTACCTAGTATTTGATTTCATTTTCTTATTTTACATGCTAGTTGATACTATTAGTTAAATTATTAGGCATTGTGCTTTTACTTTTAAGCTTTGCAGGTGTTGTTCATTACTCTCACTTTGATTAGTGTAATCACTTAGCGGATATTCAAGTTATTAATACAGATAATTTTGTGTGTGGTTTATATTACAAATATAATTTTACATGTTGCGAGACCGCGGCCCGGACAGATTTTACGGATTTTATTCATACATGTTTGATATTTTAATTTCTTACCTGTTATTGATTTCATTTGTGTTGGCGAAAATCGATACATATATCGAGTCCGATCGCGAAGCGCATCGATAGATCGAAACAATGAAACATCGCCATAGCACGCCGTGTGCGTTCTTCTCGTTCCTTCCGTCGACGCGTGAACACGTCTAACCTGTACTTTATATATATATTTTTCTTTAATAAACTAATTCATACACGTCAACCTGCGTTGGAACCTTCACAACCTCTTACAGGTTATGGGCCCAGGTGAAATTAACGTAATATATTAAAGAAAAGAAAAAAAAGTTGAGAACACGCGGAATTCGTACACGTGGTCTGTGAAAACGGTAGTGCGCGGAATAAAGAGTAAAGACGATGGCATCAAACGTGATTCGCATCGACGCGCTTTCCAAAGACAATTACGACACGTGGAAATTGCAAATGCGTGCATTGTTAACGAAAAATGACGCGTGGGGTTACGTGAGTGGGGAAAACAAGAAACCGTTACGGGAAGATGGCAACCAGCAATCAGAAAATGACTATCAAGCGTGGAAGAAAAACGACGAGAAGGCAAAATCCGACCTCATACTATCCATAAGTGCATCGGAATTGAAGCAGATAAAATACTGTGAGACGTCGCACGATACTTGGAAAAGGCTGGAGGAAATCTACCAATCAAGAGGCCCGGCGAAGAAAGCAACGCTTCTCAAACGACTGCTACTGCACAAAATGCAGGAAAACGACGACATCCACACGCATGTTTGTAAGTTCTTCGATGCGATTGACAAATTAAAGGAAATTAACGTGGAAATAAACCCAGACGTACAAACGGTCATGTTACTATATAGTTTGCCGAAATCGTTCGAAATTTTCCGTTGTGCGATAGAATCCAGGGACGAATTACCAGATCCGGAAACCCTACGCGTTAAAATCATCGAAGAATACGAATCGCAAAAGAATATTTCCGTCGAGGGCGTGCCGAACGCTATGGCGATAAGCAAACATCGCGGGAAACAAAATTATTCGAAGCGAGAATTCGACGCGAAACCCGAAGCGTTTAGATATAGGTGTCATAGATGTCGTAGAACGGGACATAAAGCGAGAGATTGCGATAGGAAGTTCGAAGCGGCAAAGTCGTACCCGAAAAACGAACAGGCGAGCCTGTACGCGCCGGAATCGTTTGAAAGTGCGTTGCGAACGACGGTAGCGGAATATGGCGATTGGTGTTTAGACAGCGGATGTACCTCGCACTTATGTAAGGACGTCGATGCTTTCGCGAACGCGGAAACAAGCGAACACGCGAAACTAAATCTAGCGAATAATTCGACGACGACTGTGCGTGCGAAGGGAACCGTTCCGATAGTTGTAATGTCCGAAGGAAACCCGAAATCCTTTACCCTTAAGGATGTATTGCATGTACCGGACTTGCGTACGAATCTTTTGTCGGTGTCGCGGGTCACCGATCACGGCTATGACGTCATTTTCGGAAAGGATCGAGCGGAGATCGTCGATAATGCAGGAAACGTGATCCTCCGCGCTAACCGATTCGGCAACCTGTATTACCTACAGCAAACGAAGTCGGACGAGTGTCGACACACGTCGGACGACGCGAAATCGAATCGCGAAATCGGTGCGCTAGAGAGATGGCATTGCCGACTGGGACACGTAAACATTCGAGATATCCGGGAGGCTGCGCGGAGAGAAAGAATCATTGGGTTGAAATCAGCGAACCTTCGTGGGGATTTCGAGTGCGAAATTTGCGTGCAGGGAAAAATGACCCGTCCGATATTTCCGAAGGCATCCAAAAGGCGCACGAAAACGATGGAATTAATCCACAGCGACGTGTGCGGTCCGATGCGCGTGCGTTCGAATGGCGGTTCTAGGTATTTCATTACGTTTGTCGATGACTGTACACGATGGTGCGAAACAGTAACCCTGCGAAGTAAAGACGAAGCTCTACATGCGTTTAAAGAATTTCGAGTCCGCGCGGAAAATGTAACGGGCGGAAAAATTAAATATCTGCAAACCGATAACGGCACGGAATATATTAATAAAGAATTTGATAATTTTCTCAAGGAATGCGGTATTCAGCGAAGGCTTTCGGTCGCGTACTGTCCGGAACAAAACGGATTAGCTGAAAGGAAAAACCGAACACTCGTGGAAATGTCTAGGTGTCTTCTCTTACAATCGGGTCTTCCGCCATCTTTCTGGGCCGATAAATACGGCGAATCATATACGAAATCGTTGTCCCACTACTAGTCTCGGAGGCTTGACCCCGTATAGAGCGTGGACCGGAAAAACGCCGGACGTTAGCTACATTAGGAATTTCGGGTGTACTGTGTATTTTTTTAACGAGAAACCGAATAAGGGAAAATTCGATCCGCGTTCGAGGAAAGGGATCCTCATAGGATACCCCAACGATGCGAAAGGCTACCGGATTTGGGTTCCAGAAGAAAGAAGAGTAACAATCGCTAGGAATGTGAAAGTCATAAACGAATTCAACGTGAAAACCGACCCACGACATGAAGATCCTTTCACAGAAGATGACATCAAACAACTCACGGGAAAGACGACGAACCATGAGGAACCTCGAGAAATCGAAATACAAACGATGCCGACTGGAAGCTCAAAAGGACCACAAAATCAGAACGAAAGTAACAACGAAACGATGTCGCATGAGGTGGAAAAACTACTCACGGGAAGGACGACGAACCATGAGGAACCTCGAGAAGTCGAAATACAGCCAACCCCGATTAGAGGCTCAGACGAACCGCAGGATCAGAGCGAAATAACGCCGCATGAGGTGGAATCGACATCAAGAAGGGGACGCGGTAGACCCAGAAAAATTCGAACCGGTTTAAAAGGAAGACCCCGAAGGTTATTTGCAACCGCGGAAACTAATTTTTCAGGGGAAGAACAAGCATTCGCAGCTGAAATATCAATGAAGCAGGCCCTGTCCGGTGAAGATAAGGAAGAATGGTATCAGGCCATGGCGTCCGAAATTAGCTCCATTCTGAAGAATGACGCGTGGGAACTCGTAGATCGGCCACCGAAACACAAAGTCATAGGAAGCAGAATCGTGCTCCGGAACAAATATGACGCAGGTGGAAGGCTAGAGCGAAGAAAGGCAAGGGTAGTCGCACGCGGTTTCGCACAGCGTCCCGAAATTGACTTTAACGAGACGTTTGCCCCTGTCGCAAGAATCAGCTCAGTTCGCTTACTGAGCGCTATAGCCGTGAAGCACGAAATGAGGATGCATCAAATCGATATAACCACAGCGTACCTAAACGGAAAAATCGACGAAACGGTACACATGGAAACACCAGAAAAACTAAAGGAAATTTTGGAATACATATTGAGAACCGGAAGTTGCGGAATAAAAACGAGCGAAAAATGCAAAAACATGCTGGAAAAGTTAAAGAAGGGAAATCAAGTCTGTTTATTGAAACGTGCACTATACGGTCTGAAACAGGCCGGAAGAAGCTGGCACACGAGACTTACCTCTGAGTTAAAGGCTTTTGGAGCCGTTCCTACCAGCGCGGACCCGTGTGTATACCGTATAGGTCAAGGGGAAGACATAATGCTCATACTTATTTACGTGGACGACTTGATTATTGCCTCTAGGAACCAGAAGAAGATCGAAGAATTTAAAAACTTCCTAAACCGATCATTCGAAATAAAGGACCTAGGAGAGATCAAACACTGCCTCGGAATAGAATTTTTGCGTGAAGAAACCGGCATTACACTAAAACAGAGCGGATACATTAAAGACTTGCTCACGAGATTCGGAATGTCATCGGCAAAATGCGTGCGAACACCGATGGACACTAACGTAAAGTTACAAAAGGTAAACGAATCAGAAGAAAAGGAAGCCAGGAAATTACCATACAGGGAATTAGTAGGTTCGCTCATTTATTTGTCCACCACGACGAGGCCAGACATAGCACATGCCACGAACGTTTTAAGCCAATTCAACACATGTTTTGGAGAAGTTCATTGGGCAGCAGCGAAACGTGTACTTCGCTACTTGAAGGGAACCATCGATATGGGAATCGCATACCGTCGAGACAATAAGAAAACCATCGGATACTCGGACGCAGACTGGGGAGGATGTCTGCAGGATAGACGCTCGCACACCGGATACGCTTTCATCTTTAGCGGAGGAGTGATATCTTGGGAATCCAGAAAGCAGAGGACCGTCGCCTTGTCCTCCACCGAGGCGGAATACATGAGTTTATCCGAAGCAACCAAAGAAGCCATCTATTTAAGGAAAATACTTAAAGAATTAGGATTCGAAAACCTATCAGAAATAGAAATTCGTGGCGACAATCAGGGTGCACTGCGATTGGCGGAGGATCCGGCTTTCCACAACAGGACAAAGCACATCGACATCCGTCACCACTTCGTACGAGACGCGGTGAAAAATAAACTCGTTTCGATAGATTACGTTTCTACAAACGATATGGCCGCGGACATACTGACGAAGGGATTACCGGCACCCAAACACAAGGCGTGCGTTACCTTGCTCGGAATGAGGGTTGCGAAGACAAATTAAATTGCGCTTCGAGGGGAAGTGTTGGCGAAAATCGATACATATATCGAGTCCGATCGCGAAGCGCATCGATAGATCGAAACAATGAAACATCGCCATAGCACGCCGTGTGCGTTCTTCTCGTTCCTTCCGTCGACGCGTGAACACGTCTAACCTGTACTTTATATATATATTTTTCTTTAATAAACTAATTCATACACGTCAACCTGCGTTGGAACCTTCACAACCTCTTACAATTTGATTTATATATTGTTGAAACTGTTATGCAATTTATTATGATTCTTGATATTGTACACAAGTTTAGCAGGTGATATCTTATTCTTTTCCTGTTTGATCTTAATTATTTAGTGTACAAGATATTTATTACAGAAAATTTGTGTGATGAATTATAGTATGACAAATGTAGCTTTGTATAGTATCAAACTATGGTCTGTAAGGGCCTCATTCATGTAATTTTGACATAATTTTGATAATTTAATTTAACATATGTTTCTTGATTTTAATTGTTTAATTTTGGTGAGAATTTGTAGAACGGTGCTCTTGTGCGTTGGTTATTATCAATATTACAGATTTCATGCAGCAAAGGATTTGCTTTGCCTTTTATATATTATTTTGTTTATCTAGTATTTGCTTTTCGCATTCAATATCTTCTTCTGGCAGTTATTCATTTTGAACTTGTTTAGGCTGAATGCTTGTTGCATATTCACCTTTAAATCTTTATCATAAGAGGATTCAAATGGTTTAGGTATTTAGGGCTGTCTAATCTAATTAATATTTGTTATCTAAGACAGTTTTAGCTTGATACGATATAGGATATGGTTCTAGTTTATGAAATATAGGGAGGCAAATGAATTTGCTTATAACCGAAGTTTAATTGATTAATTAAAGTGTAGTTGCATTTATTTCTAATAATTAATATAATCAAGGAATTATACTTAAAGTAAATGAGCTTCTTAACTTAGACTTCCCTTTCCCTTGCAGATTTTGTTGCTGTCAGCTGGTTAAAATTGAATAGATATCATGGTGAATTAAGATTTAATTTGGCTTTACTGCGGTTAACATTAATGGCTAACTTTATTACAATTAATTGAAGTATTATTTGACTGGTTGTTTAGCAAAGGTGGAACTGAATAGTTCATATTCTAATGTGTGTAGGAATATATGATTCATATCATTTAAATGTGTCCTATCAATAATAATATAGTGATTTAAAGCATTCCAAGCGATTTTCAATTATAATAAATTGGTAGTTGCTAAGCCTATTATTGACAGGTTATGCAAGCAATTGGGCAATGATCATTGTTTATTGATTAGGCTAATAATTGGTTTTATTCTTTTCAAATATAGTGTAGTTAATGAAATATTAGGGGTAATGAGTTTTGTTAATAATCAAATATAACTAACTGAACTTCATTTTACTCATTTCTAATATATAATTTAATTAAGAATTTTATCCCTTCAATTGAGAGGTAAGGGTTCCTTAGTAAGGTAGCTAATATTTTCTGAAGCTTAGTACTGTTGTTGTTAACCGTTTATGGAATGATATTATTTTATGTTTATGTTATTTATACATTGATTTTGTTTTCTTAAAATACACTGTTTACTATTTGCACGTTTAGTATGTATATATGTTTATTGTTATATGACAGGTATATTTTGTATATTGACAGACCACGGTTTGGATAATTCTTTATTCACACATGCTTGGAGCTTGTTTTATTTATACATTGAAGCTTGTTTTATTTATGCATTGATTTTTTCTTCTTTAATATATACACTGTCTATTAATTTCATGTTTTGCGTGTTGATTTGTTAATTGCTAGAATATTCTGGGTATTGCCAGACTACGGTCTGGGCAGGATTCTATTCTCTTATATTGACATTTTATTGACCTCATTCGATGAATGACTTTTCAGTGATACTTTGGTATTTGAGGCTTCCCAAATGATTCAATAAGCGATAAATTGGTAGTAATTCTATTAACATTGATGATAGGAATAAATAGGTTGCGATTACTGTTCGGTATTTAAGCCAACATTTAGCATTATTCAATATATATACAATTGTAATTAGTGAATATAGTACGGTTAATGAATATTATTGTATTTTGTTCTTTAATTAAGGTTTACCTAGCTGAAGTTTAGTCTTATTTATTTCCTATATTTGATTTAGCTAGTGAACAATAGTTGAGGGAAACGTACCTTGTTATTCAGATTTACAGGATTTAGCAAGTTAACTAATATTTCCTGTAATTTCAGTTTTGTCTGTTATTTGCATGGTTGAAAGTAGGTTGACGTATCAATAAACCTATATAGGTTGTTATTAGTTGAATCATTTGAACAAGAATCTTAAAAGTATTTGGATATAGGAGGATAATTTGGGCGAATGAGGATAATAAGCGTTCTGATTATATACTAAAGTATGTTTTTTGTACTCTGTTTTTATTCATGTTTCAACTCTTACATGCATTTTACAATTTCTCACCTCCAACTTTAAAGTTTTCTGTTATTGGTTATGTTGTTGTCACCAGATCTACACTTAATTAAGTATTTACACTGTCTTTCATTAAAATCATTCAAAACTTGCGTAGCGATGATCCCCTTGTCTCTCTTTCTTCACACTCGCAGAAATATGGTGCAGGTTCTCTCAGCTTTCTATTCTGGAATTGAAACAGTCTGGTCATATTTTCTATAATACTATTGTGTTTGCCTAGAATTATTACTCTAAAAATACTTACTTCAATTCACAGTAGTAGTTGGGTGTCAACTTTCTTATAATCTTCTCATCTTCTCATACGCTTCCTTCGTAGGTTGTTTTTCCTTCTGCGCCTCCTCCGGATTTATATATTTTATATATTGCTGCGTGCTGCGAGGTTCCCGCTATTAACTGTGGGAATACAATGATTTAGTAAATGTCATGGAGGTGACAGGTCATATACTTTTAAGGTTATGGTTTCACAATGTTTAACTTGGAATATACAGGGTGGCCCGTAACTGGTGTAGGAGCCGGAAATGGGGGGGTAGGGGAGACGATTCTAAGTAACAATTTCCTTTGCAAAAATGTCGTGCGGGGCTTCGTTTTTGAGTTATTAAGGAAAAACACTGACCACTCACAGCGCGCGCTTTTCGCGCGCTCAGGCGCGTGAGCATAGGGTTGGGCCCTCGGATGTTCGAACTAGGCTAATGCGTCGATAAAGCCGCAAAAATTTAATTGAAGTTCTACCGAGCAACGAATACGAATAATTAAAAACAGTATGTACGCAACTGTTATCCCTAAATCGAATTTATTAATTACACTGTGCAACAAATTTTAACCTCATCTCTGTTTCCAATACCCATTGGGTGATCCTTGTAGGGTTTCTCGTCCTGAACACGAATCCGAAAACCGAATTGCTCCATCACCCTCAGTTTTTGAAAAACACGGGTTTTTGTAAAAACTTGTGTTTTGGGGGGAAAATTCGCTATTACGCGAAAACTAAAAACACTAGAACATTCAAATTGACTTCAAAAGATAGAGGAGAGTTGCCCAAATCTATTGATATATATAGTTGTAATATTACGTAATTCTGAATAGATGTAAATATCGATGAAAGTTTAAAAAACGGCCGATGTATGCATTTTCTACGTATTACTTTTATATTTTTAGCAAAAGTTCTTTACCTAGCGCGAATTCGCTGTACAGTACCGAATTCTGTAGACATTTCTGAAGAAGAAACTATGCGGAGTAAGTGTCGAAGCAATATACAATTCGAGTAAATCGAAAAAGTATGCGCCGGTGACGCGTGCACGGCGTTTTGCCGCCAGGCGGCCATAGCTCGCTCTCCTCGCCGAGTCAGTGCCGTAGCTACGCGTAATCAACATCAATGATGCCCTTCAATAGACACCCACTTTTTATATGTATAATGTTTGATATTTTGTTGTTATTATTATTTAATAATTACTATTATTTATCTTTCATTGTTATTCCTGTTAAGATATGAGATATTTCATTGTTATTTCTGTTAAGACCGCAAATTAAAGTTGATGATAGGCACTTTCACGGTAAAACTCAATAATTTGAAAAAAGCAGTGTATTTTGTTTTCAAGAAATCATCTTATAATTTCTCGAGAAGTATAGTGTAGTAAATTATCTTTCCATCGTAAATAAACTTTCAAATTTTTAAATTCGCTTACCACAAGTAATTCTTCATCTTATACATTTTATTTCTTCTATATTATAAATTATAAACAGATATCAAAACTGTCTTCAATCGGGTGTCGTTTGATAAAGTCGTAATGATTTTTAAATTTTGAATTATAGTATTTTATCGTTGTGACCTAAAAAATAATATTGAGTAATAATGAAAGATAAATAATAGTAATTATGAAATAATAATAACAACAAAATATTAAACATTATACATATAAAAAGTAGGTGTCTATTGATTCCCATCATTGATGCTAATTACGCGTAGCTACGGCACTGACTCGGCGAGGAGAGCGAGCTATGGCCGCCTGGCGGCAAAACGCCGTGCACGCGTCACCGGCGCATACTTTTTCGATTTACTCGAATTGTATATTGCTTCGACACTTACTCCGCATAGTTTCTTCTTCAGAAAAGTCTACAGAATTCGGTACTGTACAGCGAATTCGCTCTAGGTAAACAACTTTTGCTAAAAATACAAAAGTAATACGTAGGAAATGCGTACATCGGCCGTTTTTTAAACTTTCATCGATATTTACATCTATTCAGAATGACGTAATATTACAACTATATATATCAATAGATTCGGGCAACTCTCCTCTATCTTTTGAAGTCAATTTGAACGTTCTAGTGTTTTTAGTTTTCGCGTAATAGCGAATTTTCCCCCCAAAACACACGTTTTTACAAAAACCCGTGTTTTTCAAAAACTGAGGGTGATGGAGCAATTCGGTTTTCGGATTCGTGTTCAGGATGAGAAACCCTACAAGGATCATCCAATGGGTATTGGAAAACAGAGATGAGGTTAAAATTTGTTGCACAGTGTTATCTGTACTCGTTGTTTGAAAAAAAGAATGAATAAAATGTGAGAAGGTGCTCTCGGAATTTTTTGGAAATAAATAACGATTGCGCAATAAAAAGGCGACTGTAACGTTATGAAAATTGATAAATAATTTGAATTCGACTTACCCATTCACCTGCAAGTTGACCCTGTTCGTTGTCAATGGTCATCGTACGTATCCTGACCAAGGATGGACGAACACCCCATGGCAGAACAGCTGACGTAATGGTCCGGTCACTGAACCCTTTTATTTACAATACCACAAAATTATTTCACTTCACAATGTCACTTTCACATTACAATAAACTAATAAACACATTATTCCTTCCTCGATTGTAGACACTTAATAGGTTATTGTTTGAGTGTAAGAAATGCGTAATCGATCCCGAAAACTTCCGATCGTTGACACGTTCGACCGAACCATCGAGACAGAAAAAAAACGCGACGAACTACGCAGAACGAATCGGCAGAAGGGCAGTAGCCGGTCGACAAGAGGACGAAACACTCGTCGTGCGACGTTGTTTACGCAGGTTTTCTTGTAATACAAAATGTATCGTTTAAGTTCACAATTTTTTCTGAAAAAAAAAAAAAAAAAACAGTTTCTATTTCGTAATCACACATTTGACCGCGTAATAAACTCTCAGGGTCTAGGAAATTCCAGCTAGCCGCGCTACAAAAAAAAAAAAACCGTGTAAACAACTTCGCACGACGAGTGTTTCGTCCTCTTGTCGACCGCTATATCTGTCGACCGTTGGAGAACACAACTCCACAAGTTCGATTTACTTGTTACTTGCTGCCCATAACTATATTACTTATAAAAAGTAATATTAGCCATCGTGGAAAAAACCGTAATAATGTTACTCTGGCCGGGACTCGAACCCGGGAACCTCGGATTTGTAGGCAGGCACGTTACTCCCTACACCAAACATCACTTGACTGTCTATTTATCCGCGATGCCTCTTATGGTTCTGTACGTTGCATTAGTATTATCTCACCGATATGTAGGCATTTAATTTTTTACACCATCTCGACTCTCAGTCCTTCTTCCTTCTTTATCGAACTGTCTCTTTCTACGTTCGTCGACGTCGGCAAAATACAAACGGATTGAAGAATCGAATCTTCTGTCCGCTAATGTTGACTAAATGTATTTAATAAAATAAAGAGTATGAAAAAGAAAATAAGAAATATGTAATATGTAATATTTACAAGAAGAGGGGTATAATAAGTTTCATAGAAAAAAAAAATTTGTAGGATAGGATGGGATCGAACCTCCGATATTTCATTCATAGCTATTACGTATGATATGTGACAAATATTACAATAAAAAACTGATCATGTTATCCATACTACTATTTTGTATTAATTCTATATAATACATCTAAAAGAAGTATAATGAGGAATACTAATTAAAAAAAAAAATGTATAGGATGGGATGGGATCGAACTTGCGATATTTCATTCGTGCTATTACGATATGTGCGAAGCGAATTGAAAACCGTGTTCAGACCGCCGATACAGTAACAGAAAACAGAGACGTCACCAGCGCTGTGGTGAAGAGCGCGATAGCGAGGCAGCCATGTTGGCATACAAATCGTCTCGACTCGATGCGAAAAGTTCCCGCAAGATTTTGGCCCGAAGAAGCAATATTTTCTTATACCTTTTTTTTTCTAAATATTCCTCGCAAAATTTCCGACCCTGCTATAGAGCCCTTTTTTGGAATCTTCGCTTCTGATAATTTATAAAAAATAAAAGTGTACGTTTTTATAGAATAAATTCTTTCGTGGGCCGTTTTTCTAAAAAAGGGCTCTTTAGCAGGACTGGAAATTTCATGAGGAATGTTTTAAAAAAAAGAAGTGTAAGAAAATGGTGCTTCTTCAGGTCAAACTATCGCGATCATCAAATTCTGAAAATACGCTGTTTGATTTCGTCTGTCTTCGTCACTCCTGCGATTGTTGCGTCACCCTCTCTGTCGCACCGCCATTCGAGCGACAAGGAACTATCTGTCCTTGTTCTAGAGCTTCCAAACTCGCCGCAACTGTCGCTGAAGTCAGCTCGGAGTTCGGCCGTGGCTCCTGCACACCCTTAATAAGCTACTTAATCTTCTTAAATATTTGTTACTGAGATAGGCTACCCACGCTCGCTTCCCTTTTGTAGTGTTAGCCTTGGGCTCATTGGTACTCATTCATACTTCTTCTATCGAAGTTATCAGGTTTTGATCTGTTGTTTTCTAATATCTAAATGGTTGTTCAACACTGCCTGTACGTCAATCCTTTCGACTTGCTTCTGAGGTGATAAGGATGTCGGGGTGCTGAAGTGATTTTGACTCGATTGCTGAAGAACAAGTTTTATTCGTCGCTCTCAAACACGAGCGAGGAACGCCAAAACCGAACTGGTTTTCTTCCCGGGAAAAATTTCTTTTCCGCTCTCTGAAGGAGAGTCGGGCAGAGAGGGAGGAAGAAAAGGGCCTTGCTACATGAAGTGGTTGCCCGGACGACGAACGACGATTTATTGTTTTATGGCGTCTGACCGGGCGGCCCGAAATCCTCTACCTCCGAGAAGGGGTCTGTTTACAATCTCTGCCTGAGACTTTCCAGGTCGCTACAGTACCCCCTTGCCAGAGATAGCGCTTGCGAAAGAACAATATGTCAGTTTGAAAGTCTGCCAAAGCTTAAAGAAAAAAAACAAGGTTTCAAAAGAGGGCAAGGCTATAAACGCACTTATACATACAGCAACTTATAACTATTATTTACAATATTTACAACTAATACTACTTATAATACAACTAAATTATAATACGTTGCAGTACAACTCCGTTATTTCAATTAAAACCGGCTTGAAAACGATCCGGAAAACGCACTGTTCTTCCTGAGCGCGTGGTGTAATAATCCGCATTTTGACTGACTGGGCGAGGATCAATATCAACTCTTTCCGAAGCGGGTTCGATTTGGTCTTGAATCACTAAAGGCGTTTCGTTGTCATTGCTGAATTGCTCCGGCTGTAATTCATCGGAAATTTCAAACGCGGGCTTTAACCTGTCGATAGAGACCCTAACATCCCTACCATCCACGCGTATTAAGAAATTTTTCTCGCCACGCTCGACTACCTGGTACGGCCCATCGTACGGGGGTTGCAAGGGGCTTCTGGACGCATCGTGTCGTAAAAAAACGTAACGGGATTCCGCTAATTCCTTAAAAACAAACGTTCTCTTTTGTCCATGACGACTGATTTCGCGTGGCCTAATATTATCGAACCGCTGTTTCAAACGCCGTACGAAATCAGGACTTGCTTCCTGATTTGCTGACAAAAAGAATTCCGCGGGTAAACGAATTCCGGTTCCGTACAACATTTCCGCCGCCGTCGCCTTTAAATCCTCTTTCATCGCCGCGCGGATGCCTAACAATACAATAGGCAGGATTTCGACCCAATTAGCCGTGTCGTGACATTTAATCGCCGCTTTAAACTGTCTGTGGAAACGTTCCACCATGCCGTTAGCTTGCGGATGATATGCCGAAGTACGCAAATGTTGGGACCCTAATAAATTGCACAACTGCTTAAAAAGCTGAGACTCGAATTGGCGTCCTTGGTCCGTGGTAATTTTCAACGGTACGCCGAAACGGGAAACCCACGCCGAAATAAAAGCGAAAGCAACGGTCGGCGCTTCCATGTCCCTAATCGGTACCACTTCTGGCCATCGAGAAAACCTATCGATACATGTCAGGCAATACCGATACCCTTGGGAATACTGCACGATAATTATATCCAGATGGACATGTTCGAAACGACCAGCTAATTTTCCGAAGGTACCTAGGGGTGCAGATACGTGCCTCGAAATTTTACAACGCTGGCACGGGGTGCATTGTCGGGTCCAATTCCTGCAATCTTTATTTGCCGACGGCCAAACAAAACGTTCTAATACCGCTTTTTGCAACGCGCGAATACCTGGATGCGCAAGATTGTGGATCGCATTGAAAATTTCACGCCGCAAGGGTCCAGGTATGTACGGTCGTACGACGCCGTTTTCGATGTCACAATAAATTTCTACATCCTGATCTGGAAAGCGGATTTTCTTTAATTTTAAAACGGACGCTCCGGGTTTTAACAATTCGCGTAATTCATCATCGGAACTCTGAGCTGCCGCGAGCGTTTTGTGATCGACAGACTTGGAAATTGCTTCCACGCGGAATAATGCGTCCGCGACGTTATTGTCGAGACCACGAATGTGTTTGATATTCGTTGTAAATTGACCAATGTAACCAAGATGACGAAATTGACGCGGGGAACATTTCTCGAGTTTTTGAGCAAAAGCATACGTAAGAGGTTTATGATCGGTGAATATTACAAAATCTCTTCCTTCCACCGCATATCTAAAACGTTTAACCGCAAGATAAATAGCAAGAAGTTCGCGATCGTACGCACTATACTTTTGCTGCGGAGGAGATAGGGATTTTGTGAAAAATCCCAACTGTTGCCACGCATTATCTACAAGTTGTTGCAAAACAGCGCCAACAGCATAATCCGAAGCGTCTACAACTACGCTAATTGTTGCGCCCGGAATAGGGTGAGCAAGCATGGTGGCCTCTGCCAAAGCGCGTTTCGCTTCTGCCAACGCGTGCTCAGTCCCCTCCGTCCAGGTAATCGGCGTATTTCCCTTTTTCGAGCCCTTTAACAAGGTGTTCAAAGGTTGTAAAATTCTCGCGGCGCCCGGTATGAACCGACGATAGAAATTAACCATTCCTAAAAATCGACGTAACTGTTTTGCCGACACAGGTTTCGGAAATTTTACTATCGCATCGACGCGCTCCGCCAAGGGTTTAATACCTGCAGGAGTAACGGTATAGCCTAAAAAGGTAATTTCGCTCACTCCGAATACACATTTCGCGAGGTTAATTACAACACCGTAGTTGCTAAGGCGTTTGAACAAAATGTTTAAATGTTCGTAATGCTGCTTCTCGTCTTCAGAGGCTATCAGAAAATCGTCGATGTAAGCAAAAACAAAATCTAAATCGCGTGTGATTTCGTCAACGAACCTCTGACACGTTTGTGCAGCGTTACGAAGACCAAACGTCATTTGAGTCGCTTCAAATAAACCGAAAGGAGTTGCAATTGCGGTTTTTTCCACGTCATTCGGTGCAACCGGAATCTGGTTATACGCTCGGACTAAGTCAATCTTCGAGAATACCTTTTTCCCATGGAGGCATTGTCCAAAATCCTCCAAGTGTGGTGGGGAGTACCTGTCCAGAATAGTTCGAGCGTTTAATGCCCGATAATCGCCGCAAGGTCGATGACTGCCGTCCTTTTTCGGCACCACATGAAGGGGTGACGACCACGGGCTCTTCGAAGGCCGAATGATACCTAGCTCCAACATCAAAGCGAATTCCGCCTTGACTTGACGAAGACGATCCGGGGCGAGGCGTCGCGGCTTGCTGCGGACAGGTGGTCCTGGCGTCGTCTCGATGTGATGTTCCACGCCATGCTTTACCATTTCTCGTCCGAATACAGGTGGCCGGGTTAAATCGGCATACTCGGCGAGCAGCTGATGATAAACCGAATCACCGGAGATGGTTTTTAGCGTTACGGTATTAATGGTAACCCTTTTCCCCCTCGCCGTCAAGCTTGTTGTAGTATCGACTAGGCGCCGGTTCCGAGGGTCCACGAGTAAACCGTAATGCAGACCTGTGTAACTTCTTGCTCACAAGTAAATTTCCCCTTCCGAGGTGCCCCCACTCCGACCGAAACAATGGCGCAAGAGGTGCGGCGAGAGGACACGGGAGATCTCACATGCCTTTGTTTCGGTCGGAGTGAGGGTACCTAGGGAGGGGAAATTTGCTCGTGAGCAAGAAGTTACACAGGTCTGCCGTAATATGATAAAAAATCCACGCCGATGATTGGCGTGCTCACGTCGGCGACGACAAATCGCCACTTAAAACTGCGGCGTAGCGTGAGATCCAAGTCCAGCGCGATGGCACCGTACGTTACAATGCGAGTACCATTGGCTGCGAACAGCTCATATTCACATTTTTTGGCAGGTCCCTTGAGGCAGCGACGAGCGTAGACACAAATATCCGCACCGGTATCAACGAGGAAAACTGTTCTAGTTCGTTTATCCGTCACGAAAATGCGGCGAGACACTGGACCGTCAAAGCGTGCCGCGTTCACTGACGGCTCGACTCGTTTCCCGCCGTCCAGGAACAAGGTGATCTGCACCTGGTTGCCCGCTCCTTAAATCTGCGGTGATACCAGCATAGTCCGGAGTCGCGATTGTCACTGCTACGTCCCCCGTTCCGGCTGTTGCTGCGACCACGATTTCGCGACCGATTCCGCGATGTAGAGCGTTTTCGTTCGCGAGAAATGCCGCTGATCTGCAATCGAAGTTGCTTAATCTCCTCTCGCAATTCCGCGATCTCACCGTCAGCCGACACCGAAGCTACGCGGCCACGTTCCGGGCGAATTTCGTGTATTCTGTGAAAACCGAACTGGTTTTCTTCCCGGGAAAAATTTCTTTTCTGCTCTCTGAAGGAGAGTCGGGCAGAGAGGGAGGAAGAAAAGGGCCTTGCTACATGAAGTGGTTGCCCGGTCGACGAACGACGATTTATTGTTTTATGGCGTCTGACCGGGCGGCCCGAAATCCTCTACCTCCGAGAAGGGGTCTGTTTACAATCTCTGCCTGAGACTTCCCAGGTCGCTACACTTCTATCTTAGTTTCAAAGTTTATTGCGTGGTTGCCACTCATGCGGCGCGTTGCGTGCGAGACCTTATGACGCGGTCACAATGTGCGATGTTCCCGATTATCCGGGGCGTAATTTTATTAATAAGTGCATACAACTCTTCGGTATTTTTTCTATTTTGCTATCCGACTATCCCAATATTTAATTGTTCCTGCTATTTTCCCACATGCAGGCAGCTGACTAGTTGTTTAAGCGATTTGGTATTTAGATATCCATGTCCTCGGCTTCAATTTCAATGTCTGATTGCTGATTTAACTATTTAATACAATTTCATAGCTGTTTAACCATTGACATGCCGGCTGATTGCTGATTGTAATTGTACTTCAGACTGAGTTATCGCTCTGCTCCTTAAATATTTGCTATTGTCTCTTGTACTGACTATTGAATCGGCAAATCCAATTTTTATTTTATATTAAATTAAAGTAACTCTTCTTTGAATTGGTTATTACTCCCCCCTGGGCGGCAATTATTGTAATGTTGTTTTTTAACTTTCCTATGGTCCTAGGAACGCTTGCAGATATATCCCGTGCGTTATTTATGTGACTTATGTGCTGGCAAGTACAACTTGTACACTGCTGGATTGTGGTTGGGCAAAGTCTTTATTCGCATATTCTGACCTTAAAGCTCATTCTTCCGACACGCTTGCTGGCCACTATTTGTGTTCCACGTGCCTGTTTATACTGATACATAGCCTTAACTTTGCATAGCGTCGGGCCGCGGTCTGGACACTTCTTTATTTGCACCTATCTTACGTTTCATTATATGCAGTTATTATGATATGACATACACAATATTATAGTGACAGGCTGCGGTCTGGATACTCCTTTTCGCATATATTTTTAACTTACGTTACATTTATCTTATTTATCTGTGTTCTATTTTCATTTTAGATTTATCTTACTTATGCACATTGGCTTTGTATTCTAATATATACGCTGCTTATGATTTCTATGTTTTATTATGGACACATGATTGCTATTATATACAGGTTTTATTTCATGTTACATTCAATTACCTAGGCACATTGATTTTGTTTTCTTGCGATATGCACTGTTGTGGTTTGTGTGTTTTGTCATGCATATACAGGGTGTCCCATTATTGGTGTAGGAGCCGGAAATGGGGGGTAGGTGAAACGATTCTGAACAACAATTTCCTTTGCAAAAATGTTGGATGGGGCTTCGTTTTTGAATTATTAAGGAAAAACACTGACCATTCACAGCGCGAGGTTTTCGCGCGCTCAGCGGTGTAACTATGTCCCGGATTGCCTGGTCCGAGCGCGGTGTGAAATGACGAAAATTTTGAAATCACTCAATATCCGGATAGAACGAATAAATCGAAGTTGTATGACACTTTTCGTTGTTGAGAAGGAAGAAAATTTTAAAAATTACGTACGTCAACTATTAAAGGATGCCGACAGAATTATTGAAATTAAACTCACCAGTTCACTCGCAACTTGAACTGCAGCGCTGAACAGCTGATGAGACGGCCAAGTCAACGAACCCACGATTACTTCACACCATGTATTCCCTATCACTTTTCACTGTCACTGCCACTTTTCACTGGGTCATTTAAATCACCGAATCGGGAAACTGTCGTATAGCCTCCTGCGAATTATTTTGGCACTGCGAAAATATGTTGTAATATCCAGCTTTGGAGCAAAGCATGTCGGCAATGTGCGAGATACTGGACGCGTACGGAAAGATTCGCGTTCCTTGTTACTGACAAAAGAACGTTAGAGAATATCCCTGTGTCTCACTCTATTGGAATGTGTTTCATTCGCGTTCTCCGTTACTGACAAAAGAACGTTGGAGAATATCGTTGTATCTCACTCTGTCCTAATATTTGTATGATTGGCGTTCTTCGTTATAACATGTTTTTCATCTTCGCGCAGTGCCAAACCAACGCGAAGAAGACTACGGTTGAGGTATCGCAATCGGACCTATTCGGGGAAACCTTCTTTACATCCTTTCACAATTTCCCGATTCAATCATTTAAATGACCCAGTAAAAAGTGACAGTGACCGGCGTAATCAAGAAAATTTTGTGAAATAACGTGAGTTCGTTAACCTGACCGTCTCATCAGCTGTTCAGCGCTGCAGGTTAAGTTGCGAGTGAACTGGTGAGTCTAATTTCAATAATTTTGTCCGCACTTTTTAATAGTTCTGAATTTGTTTAATTCTTTATTCGATATTATTTGTGATATTATTTCCTGCTTTGTCGACCGGGGTTTTCGGCCGCGCTCGGACCTGACAATTCGGGCCATAGACACGCCACTGAGCGCGCGAAAAGCTCGCGCTATGAATGGTCAGTGTTTTTCCTTAATAATTCAAAAACGAAGCCCCATCCAACATTTTTGCAAAGGTAATTGTTGTTCAGAATCGTCTCACCTACCCCCCATTTCCGGCTCCTACACCAATAATGGGACACCCTGTATGTTTACTGCGGTGTGGCAGGCATACTTGATATATTGATAGACTAAGGTTAAGATAGTTCTCTGCTCACATATGCTCAAGCTTGTTGATACATGCATTCATTTTAGCCTCTTCAATACACATTCTCTCTATTAGTTAGATGTTATATGCGGTTATTCGTGGCATTATTAGAATAATTGTGTGGCGTAGGGCCTGGTGAGCCTCCATTCGTGTATGTTTGACATGCTGGTCCTATTTAACTGACACTATTGGCTGAGTGGCTTCCAGTATCATTTTGGAATCTGCAGTTCTCCCGGGGATCCAGGATAATATGGATCATTAGTTCTAATTCCATTAACGCCTGCGATAGGAGCAAGGAAGTACTATTCATGTGTGATAATCGGGCCAATAATGGACCGTGTTCAGTATATTTTATTTAATTTAACTTATTTAAGTTAATTCAATTTAATTTATTCAATAGAAATCCAGTTCTAACCAACGAATTGCGCGTTTGGTGACTGTTATTTGTACTATAATTGAGGCCTGTTCGGTTGAATTTTAAGCTCCCATATTTGATTTAACCGGAGAATAATAGTTAAAGGGAATGAATCATGTTATTCAGACTCAAAGGTTTAGGTAGGATAACTAGATTTTAGCCCTGACAGGTGTTTGTGGGCTGAGAGTAGGTTGATGGATTACAAACATATATAGGTTGACAATAATGGAATCATCTGAATGGGAATAGGAATAGGGCTCTTGGGTGCGTTTGAGTGGGGGAGGATAACTTAATGAGTACTGCGACGGAATTCCGGGCCGATATGGTACTCATAAGCGAGCCTTATCGAGTCCTGGACAACTGGATGGCTGATGCAAATGGCAGGGCAGCCATATGGTGCCCTAATGAAGGGCTGGCTGGCAAAGATGAGGTTTGCCAAAAAGGTCAGTAGAGGGGACGGCTTTGTGGCAGTGGAAACCAAGGAGTTCATCGCCATTAGCTGTTACTTGACCCCCAATGTGCCTTACGACAGGTTTCAAAGGCAGGTGGGGGCGATACACGATGCAGTGGAACAGTTGCCTAAGCCAAAAGTGGTGGCGGGAGACTTTAATGCATGGTCGGATAGATGGGGATCCGTACTGGAAAACGAATGAGGAAAGGTCGTTCGGGAGATGTGCGATGACGCTGGTCTTCGGATAGTTAGCACAGAAGGGGGGTGGACCTTCGAGAGGAGGGGCACGGGGTCCCGTGTGGATGTGATTATGCACAGCGCAAACTGGAGCCGGGAGGTCACTAAATCCTTTGTGGCTAATACGTACTCGGGGTCTGATCACCACTATTTGGTACACCGGATCGGCGATAAGGCACAGCCCTCGTGGAGGGGAGGCAATGTGAGAACGAAGGGACCTGTGGACGAAGAGGTTATTGAGTCTCGTATCCTGGAGAGACTGGCATCCTTCAGTGAGGATGAACACAGGGGAACCCGGACTGGGGTTGATGAAAGGGTAAAGCTGATTGAGCAGATAGTCGAATCAGCCAGGAAAGTGTTGCCACCGGCGCTAGGCAACAGGAGGCCGGTGTACTGGTGGAACGATGAAATTGTGGCGCTGAGAAAGGCAGTTTCTCGGGCCCGCAGAGTGGTGGCTAGGGCAAGTAGGAGCTCGAGAAATAGCGAGAGGGAGCTGGCTAGGCTGCGTGCAGATGAGAAGGGGGCCAAGAAGCGGCTGGCTAAGGCGATATATCAAGCTAAGGATGGGGCATGGAAGGAATTAGTGGACAAGGTCAAGGGAGACCCGTGGGGGAGGCCGTACAAGACGGTGATGAGGAGGACTCGAGGGAACCAAACAAGGGTGGAAATGAACCAGGCGGAGTTCGACAAAGCGGTCTCGACTTTGTTCATTGCGAACTATGACGAGAGATGAACTAGCGTGGTAGCCCGGCGACGGAAAGGAGCGAGCAGTTTTCGCAGTTCTCGGAGTAGTATCGAGTCTGGCGACAGCAGCTTGGAGCTGACTGAAAGGGAAGTTATCACGTTTGGAGAGGTACAAATGGCGGCCAAGCAGGTCAAGCTGGGCAAGGCCCCTGGGCCGGATGGGGTTCCTGCCATGGCGGTCAGGGCATTTGGCAAGGTGGCACCGCAGTTTGTGGCCGGGATCTTGGATGATTGTCTAAAGCTGGGTTATTACCCGGATGCTTGGAAAAGCGGAAGGCTTACGCTGATACCCAAGGCGGGTAGGCAGTATGCAACGGTAGCGGATCTTAGGCCGCTGTGCATGGTGTCGAATATGGCAAAGACGTTTGAGTACATACTCAAGGACCGGATCAACATGGCCCTGGAGAGGTCCGGAGACTTGGCGGATAGGCAATTTGGATTCCGAATAGGCAGGTCAACAGTGCAGGCCATGCAGGTTGTCAACGAGTGCTGGCGGAATGCTAGTGCGACTGGCAAGCATTGTTTGTTGGTAACGCTGGACGTTAAGAATGCGTTTAATACGGTGCGATGGAGCAGTATCATAAGGGCTGCTAGGAGGAGGAAATTCCCACGCGAACTGGTGGATATACTTCGGAGTTATTTGAGGAACAGGCAAGTTGGCACTATGCTGGAGGAAGGGACGTGGGCGTCTCGGCAGGTTTACGGTGGGGTGCCGCAGGGGTCGGTACTAGGTCCGCTTTTGTGGAACATTGCGTTCGATGACCTGCTCAGGATGGAGCTCCCGAGGGACACCGTGAGTGTTGGCTTTGCCGACGACGTGGCGCTCGTTGCACTAGGTAAATCCACCGAAGTAGTGAGAACTAAGGTGCAGGACGCTATGAGGACGTTGGGCGTGTGGTATGAGAAGGAAGGGCTCGTGCTAGCAGTGCATAAGACTGAGGCGGTTCTGCTCACGGGTAGAAAGGTGCCGCAGGGGATCTCCATTACATATGGGGAGTTCATGATACAGACACAGGAGGCCGTTAGGTATCTTGGAGTCATGTACCAAAACAACAGGTCGTTCAAGGTGCACCTGGACAAGGTCTGCCAGAAAGCAACGGCGGTGGCAGGACAACTGGCCAGGTTAATGCCCAATGTTAGGGGGTGTGGGCGAGGCCCTAGGTTGCTGTACTATACAGTTCTGGAGAGCATTGTATTATATGCTTCCCCGGTGTGGCGGGGAGCGGCAAAGTTGGCCTATATAAGGCAGCAGCTGCACCGGGTGCAGCGTCTAGGGTTAACAAGGGTAGCTGGGGCGTACAGGACCACGTCACATGCGGCCTTGTGCGTGCTAACAGGACGCCCGCCTTGGGAACTGCTTGTTGCAGAAAGATATAGGCAATATCAGGCGGAATCTGACGAGCAGATTGCAAGGATAAAACGGCAGACAGTGGCTAAGTGGCAGTGGCACTGGGACCATGCTGAGCATGGCAGGTGGACGCACAGGCTTATACCTAATCTTGAGCGTTGGTTGAAAGCTGAAGGGTTCCGGAAACTAAAGTTCCATGTAACGCAGGTTCTAACTGGGCATGGAGTTTTTGCGTCGTACCTGTACAAGATCGGGAAGGTAAGGAGCACAAGGTGTTGGTTCTGCAGGCACCAACCGGATGATGCGGAGCACACGGTGTTCCATTGTCCTCAGTGGGCGGAACAGAGGGCAAAGGTTAACAGAGGCAGGGTTCAAATGTTGACCCCGGAAAATCTGGCGAGGGCGCTTACTAGGGAGGGTGATGACCGGGAGGTCACTAACTTCATCATTGAGGTGATGAAGGAAAAAGAAGCCAAGGAGAAGGAAAGGCAAGAGAGGCAGGCCGGGGGGGGGGGGGGGGGCCTGGGCACTGGCAGACGCGTACGTCAAAGGCGTCAATAATCGGTACGTGACGGGGCAAGTCGTGTGGGCGACAAGTTGAGGCGCGGATAGAGGAAATACGATCCTGCTTGGATAAATTGCATAAGCGACGGGAACCTTCTGTGTAGCTTTAGCTGCTGAGGGATGGGATTAAGGGGTGACCGCGCGGGAGCCATTCAGGTGACATGGGCGCCAGCCCGGTGCGGAGCGAAACATTGCTGGAGGAATGGGGTATCGCAATCGCAGGTGCGCGCGAGCGTAAAGGGCCCAATACAAGAATGGGGGGCTGGGCTGTCCGCGTAGCTGCAGCTGCGGATGGCTAAGAAGGAAGGAGGCAGGAGGTAAATGAATCCCTCGCGTAGCTTCAGCTGCGGGGCGTTCGACCGGGGGTGGTTACGCGGGTATCCGTGGAACCTGAACCATGAATGGCTCTTGATGGAAACGCTTGTAAGCGAGGACGAGACAGTCAAGGCAGGCGGGCGCGTGCCCAAAGGGCGCAGGATGGCGCAGCAGGACTGCGCGTGGTGAGGTGCTGGGAGTTGTCCGCGTAGCTTTAGCTGCGGATAACTCGGATGGAACAAAGGCGGGAGGTAAAGGTAAGAGGTAGGGGAGCTCTTCGCGTAGCTTCAGCTGCGGAGGCATCTAAAAATTGCAATGTACGCGTAATTTGGGATCGCGACCGGCCCATATTATATATTTTCGTGATCCCTATCACTAACCGAACAAACTGACACCAAACTTAGAACACTTTTCGCGTTTTTTACCACTTTGAAACGCGATCGATCACAGAGCGACGCGACGCACGTCCGACCGCTACGACGTCCAACGGAAGACCACCACCCTAACCCTATTTTTTTTTTTACGTGGAGGAAATCTGATCGGCAGATACCCCCCTGCGGCTCGGGGGAGCGACAGAGGGGTAGTGTGGGGTTCGACCCACTAAAACCTCCACGGCGACCTTCGGACGCTCTTCGATCCACCCCCCGCCGTCAGCTACCCTCCTTATCCCGGGGGACCTATGGCGTGGCCACGAGGGGGCCGAACACGCCGGCGCCCCCGGGTTAGTTTAACTTAGCCTAACTTAACCTAGACGAGAGTCAATAACGGACCCAGAGAGAGAACGACCTCTATGCAATTCCTCACACACCGCTACTTTTAATCACTAATCGCTAATCGCTAAACGCTAAACGTTAAGAGCATAAAAGCATAAAAGCACTCGAGAACGAAGAACGACGATAATACACATACACATACCGGTTGCCGATTACAAGTCAAAAGTAACAAACCATACAAGCTAAATCTAGATAACTAATCTTAATCTTGCTAACTAACTAGCACATTGAATGAAAGGAAAGAAAAGCAAAGACAGACACAATAGGGAGCAACGCAAGAACTTAGCAGCTCCTGGACTCCTCGCTCCAAACAAATAAACGCACGAAGGAGCAGCATACAGGGACCAAGAGGGGAAATGCATCGTAACTTAACTTAGGAGAACTTAGGAGAGGGAAACTCGCCCTGCATCGACGCGCTAATAATCCAGTGATAGGGCCCGTGCGGCCGGGTGCTCCGTCGCTCCTCGCGGCAACGAGATCGAAAGGGCTCGCGGGAGCCGTAACCGCCCGACACTCCCTGACCCGACCCACCCCCACCCCCACCTATTGACCCAGCCCCCCCCCCCCCCCCGCGTCGGCCGCACAGTCGCGGGGTGCGACGCGCCCGAACGAGGAAGTGCACGCCCGAGGGCATCGGACTGAAATGTGCCCGATCTGCTGGCACAGATTACATCGCCGCTGTGCACCGGTCACTACCGCACGAACATGGCTTATGCTCAAGCCCACACGGATGCGCCCGATTCCCAGCAGCGTCTTTGCTAGCTCCTCAGCGCACTCTATGAGTGCCTCATTCGTTCCGTCCCGCTGGGTCTGTGGCCCCCGGCAGCGGATGTCCGCGGGATCCAGGAAGGCCTCCCGACATAATATCTGGAGGAGTTCCTCCTCCTCCACGGTCGGATCCACACTTCTTAGTGCCAACGTCGTGGACTTTCGCAGCGAGCGACATCTCCACGTGTAGTTAGTGGCTATCCCAATGTGCGACGCAAATATATCGGGATCCTCCCCCCGCACTAACTTTATGAGAATGCCGCCTGACGACGTCTCCTGGATCTTATAGATCCGGATAGACCAGTCTCTTAAACACCGCTTCAGGTCCCTCAGGGTGTCCCTGAACCCCTGCCCTCGACGCTGCTCCAGGAGCACAGCTTCGTAACGGCTGATTCCCGACCCCCAAACGGGAGTCGCATTGGCCTCAGCACTGTTCTCCGGTACAGGCGCTCGAGGAGAGGACTCGGACGACCGGTTCCACGGCCGGACCCACGACCGGTCCGATCGGGCCAACGAAATTGATCTGCGAGGTGATCCTGCCACCGCGAGCGGGCTCTGCTCGACTACCGCGACGGAAGCTCCTGGCACACGCGCCACATCTGAGGAACCGGCTGGAGCCGCCTTGTCTCCCTCCTCAGCATCAAGCAGGGAGAGCACCACGACTGGCTCCACTCCCTCGCCGACCCGGGTGACGCTACCGCTACTCAATCGTCTCAACTTGTTACACAAGTCCTCGTCGTCCGCGTCGTAAGGGCTGCCACGCGCAGACGGGGCCCGAATAGCTCCACCTACAAAGATAATAGATCAGAGTTGCAACCACACGGACAGTGCCGAATACTCCCAACGCCGCACGGACCAGAAGGAAACAGACACTCACACTCACCAGGCCCACGAGTACGCCTCCGGTTCCAGGGCTTGCTTGAGCTGGGCCCGGGCCGAGAATAAGGCTGCTCAGCCATCGAATCACGCCGTTGAAGCCCAGCCCCCCCTTCACGGCGAGCTCGGGCGTCGGCCTCTAACATCCCCTCGGCCGCGGTGACAGCACGTGACACACGTTGGCGGCACGGGGACGCGATGGGCTCATATAACGGGCCAGCAGGTCCAAGTCCACTAGGTCCGGGCTCCTGTCCCGCCCCGGACGCCGAGGAACGAAGCCGCTGGCCGCAGCGCACCCCAGCAACACTGCCGCTGGACGACATTCTACCCCTCTGCCACAATTACAGCCAACAACGACAAAAGCTGAAAACGAAAGAGATTCCAGCAAACCAAATCAAGCAAACAATAGCTAACCAATGCCAACGCTAACACACAATGCGCGCTGCTCCCGCAATAACGACGGACACCAGGCGCTTACAACCTAAGCCTAAGCCCTTAGACCTATTATTCTATTCTATCCTATACCAGACCAGTCCAAAAACAGCAACCAGCGTGGACAGCACCGGCACAGACAGTAAAGTATAATAATAACGATAACAATAATAACAATAATATCGACGCAATAAATAAATAAATAACCACCAGCTATCATATTAGTAATGATATATGAGAATAATCAAAAACGGGAAAACATACACATATATAATAATAATAATAACAATAATAATAACAAGGATAACAATAATAATAAGAATAACAATAATAATAATAATAGTAACAGCTGCAGCAATAATATTATAATATCATGATAGTAACAATAGCAACAAGGGCAACGACAACATTAACCCAAGGACCCAGACCCAGGGGTACGGGACAGATCAAAACCGATTAAAAAAAAAAATAAAAAAAAATAAAAAAAAACGATTAAAATCTAAAAAAAAAACATAATATATAAAATATAAAATATACAAGTAAGTAAATAACCCGAAATTAAAAAAAAAAAATTAAAAGGGGGGAAGAGTAATAAGAATAATGATAATAATAACAATAACAATAATAATAATAGTAATAAGTGCAACAACCTAAAATAGGACAAACGGAAGATATATATACACATATACATATAAACAACTAAATAAAGTAGCAAATAAACAAAGTAATAAATAAGCAAAGAAACAAACAGAGATCAAGCAAAAAAACTACTAACGAAACGAATAGTCACAAGGAAAAGGGGGGAAGGAGGGGGGAAAGGGGGGGGGGAGGAGGGGGAAAAATCAAGGGGATAGATATATATACACATAAGAATATAATAACAATACATACACGAATATGTACATAGTACAATTACCCAAAATGGGTACATATTACATATAATTGAAGGGAAAAAAAACCAACGATACCAATACCAAACCAAACCAAACAACTATCTATTAACTAATATATTAACTTTAAAAAAAAGGGGGAGGAAAAAAAAATAATAATAATAAAAATAATAACAACAACAACAACAATAATAAGTAATAGGAATAATTATAACAATTTAAATAGGATAAATGGAAGAGATACACACACTTATACATATATATATAAACAATTAAATAAAGCAGCCAATAAACAAATAGATAAATAAGCAAGAAACAAACAGAGAATCAAGCAAACAAACTACCAACGGAACGAATGGACATAAGGAAAATGGGGGAAGGAAGGAAAAGGGACAAGGGGGGAAAAGGGGGGGGGGGGGAACTAAGGGGATAAGTATATATATACATAGGAATGACAATAATATATACACGAATATTCATATAGTATAATTACCCAAAATGCGTATATATTACATATAATCAAAACCAACGATACTAATGCCAAACCAAGCCAAATAACCATCTATTAATCAATCAATTAATTAATATATAATAATATTATAAAAAAAAATTAATTAAATTAAAAATTAAAAAAAAAGAAAAAGGGGAAGAGTAATAATAATAATAATAACAACAACAATAATAATAATTAATAGTAATAATCATAGCAATTCGGAATAGGATAAATGTAAGAGATAAATACATATACACATATGTGCATATAAATAAACAAACAATCAAACAAATTAGCAAATAAACAAATAAATAAATAAGCAAGAAACGAACAGAGAACCAAGCAAACAAGCTACTAACGAAACGAAACGAATAGACATAAGGAAAGAGGGGTAGGAGGAAAAAAAAAAGATTTTAAGGGGATAGATATATATGTAAGCCTGACGCCTTATCAATCTTGGTCACGGGGACGTCTACGGCACTGACTACGCCAGGCACGTGACCAAGAGAGTACTCATTATAAACTCGCCTGTTAGCCGCGGCACGAGAGAGTGCTTCGCTGTAAAGCTAGAAGTAAACAGTTATCACTTGCTGCAACAACACGTGTCGGTCACTTCGGCATCTCTCTCTCTCTCCCGCTCCCGGTAAACCTCTGATTCCGAGGCTTACAAATCAACACAATGGATAGCGTCAAGGCAAAATTCCACTTCGTATCCGAGGCAATGGATACCAAAACCACGGTGGTCAAGGTCAAGACAATTCAGTTGGTGGGTCAACCGGAAATCTTCCAATTCCCTCGAGATATGCAGACGAGTGCTCAACACCCACAGCTTTTTGAAAACACCGTAACCAAGGGAGTCGTTAAAAGCTTGAAAACACGCAACAAATTCCGAAATGTGGTCATAACCTTGGCGGAAGGTGATCTGAAAAAGGTTTACTTGGATGATGAAGGTAATGTGGTTTTTAATGAGTACTATTTGGAGGCGATCCAGGCTGATTCCCCCATTCCTCCGCAAATTCCTGCTGCCGGAATTCCGCCACATGAAAAACAAATCCATTCTATTTCAAAAAACATGATACTAGAGAAATTTAATGGGAAAAATTTTAATGCAGAATTATGGCTAGAAATTTTTGTAACAGAGTGTAAAAGACTCGAGATAGGAGAAAACAAATTCCCAGAAGTCTTAAGATTATTTCTAGAAGGCCCAGCGTTGGAGTGGTTTTCAATATTTTTAAAAACAAATTCATTAGCACACGCCTGGGAGTTTTGGAATAACTCATTTGTGGACACGTTCGGCCAAAAATCGTGGTCCGAAATCGCGTACGCTTACACATTTAAATATCTCAATGGATCCTTTTTGGATTTTGCGTTAAAAAAAAGAAACATGTTATTAGACGTAGACCCGAATTTAACAATTAGTTCGCAAACAAATCTGATAGTAATAGCCCTGCCTCATTTTGTTAGAACGCGGATTAATAAAAAAAGTTTAACAAACATGGAAGATTTAATGTCAACACTTAGACAAATAGAACCTTTGAGAAATAAATATAATAATAACGCAGGTGAAGTAAACGAAGATAAACACAAGAATCAAAACAAACACAGGCCTTGTTCATACTGCGAAAGCGTAGGTTTCCCTAACAGATTTCATCCAGAACAAATGTGCCGCACGAAAATCGCACACCAAAAGGCAAGTAAAAACGACAAAATTAGAGTAGCAAATAATATAGAAATTCAGGACACGATCGCGCACGCGGAAGTAGCAAAAAACGAATAGTGACCCCACTTATAAGATTAAAAATCCTAATAAACAATAAAGCAGCCATCGGTCTCTACGATTCGGGAGCCAATATATCTTTAATAAATTATAACTTCTGGAAAAAACAGAAGCTAAATAAAAATGTAAGTGGGGACAAAAACATAGAAACTATCTCAGGAATTTCTAAAGTCGAAGGTATAATTACGCTACCAGTAAAAATTTATAATATAACGAAACAATTTTCATTTTTCATAATAAAGAGTGATTCATTTAGAGATGATGCATTGCTAGGTTTAGACTGTATAAAAGAATTCAAACTTTGTCAGGACGAAAACTTGAAAATATGGCAAAATAACAATGAAAACAGAAACCAAATAAAAGAAAATCCCGCAGCGAGCACAAATGTAATAAATTGCATTAATTCAAATAATACCTTGGAAAATTTAAAAACGAAATACAATAGAGTTTTCGCAAAAGGAAAATATGATATTGGTACGGTCAAAAATTATAAAGCCATGATTAAACTAACGGAAAACAAATACATAGCAAAAAAACCATATAAATGTTCAATGCAAGATAAGATAGAAATAGAAAACCAAATTAAACACTTACTGAAAGCGGGGTTAATAGAAGAATCGTGTAGCCCATACGCCGCGCCGGTTACGTTAGTATACAAAAAAGAAGAAGCGCGAAAATCTCGGCTATGTATCGATTATAGAGACATGAACAAAATAGTGGTCCCGGAAAGCCAACCCTTTCCGAGAATCGAAGACATAACGTTACGTGCGAGAAATTGTAAATATTTCACAAAACTAGACGTGAACTCGGCGTTTTGGTCGATCCCGTTGCGTGACAAAGACAGATACAAAACAGCGTTCGTAACACATCATGGGCACTGGCAATGGTGTTGCCTACCATTCGGTTTAAAATCTTCGCCAGCAATTTTTCAACGAATCTTGTCCAGCATAATAAGAAAAAACAATCTAAATGGCTTTACAGTAAATTACATTGATGACATTCTAATTCATTCAAAAAACTATAAGGATCACATAAAACACATTGAACTAGTACTAAAAACATTACACGAACATGGATTCAAATTAAATCTACCAAAATGTACATTTGCACAAGCCAAAATAAAATATTTAGGTCATGAAATAGGAAACAATTGCGTAAAACCCTTAAATGATAATGTAATTGCCATAAAAAACTTTCCAACACCACAGACAGCAAAACATATTAGACAATTCCTAGGGAAAATAAATTTTTATCTAGAATATATCCCAAGATCAACCATAATATTAGAGCCATTTCATAATTTACTGAGAAAAAACATAAAATTTAACTGGTCAAAAATTTGCCAAAATAACTTTGAAAAGATAAAAGACTATTTATGCTCAGATCCGATTCTGGCGATTTTCGACCCAACCATCCCAATTTACATCTATACGGACGCATGTTTGCAGGGGGTAGGGGCAATATTAAAACAACGCCAAACAGATGGAACTATAAAGCCAGTATTTTTCTTTTCGCGCAAACTAACAGAATCACAAAAAACAAAAAGAGCAATTTATATTGAGTGTCTTGCAATAAAAGAGGCCATCTTATACTGGCAATATCACTTAATAGGGCAAAAATTTACGGTATTCACAGACCATAAACCATTGGAAAAATTCAATATAAAAAAATGTAATGATCCAGAGTTGAGACAAATTTTAAATTACCTATCTCAATTCGATTTCAAAATAATTTACAACCCGGGTAGAAATAATTTAGAGGCGGACTGCTTATCACGAAACCCAGTACTAGAAGAAGATAAGGAAGAAGACGAAAAATCAATGATAAAAATAGTAAATTTCCTAAAACTAGATGAAATTATTAATAACCAAAAACAACTAACACTCGATGATAAATACGAAACTAAAAACGATATAATTTATAAAACACTAAATAATAGAAAGAAAATCTGGCTGACTGAAGAATTTGGCATAGCTTTAATTAAAAATATACACATTAAACAAGGACACATAGGAACAAAACAGTTAACATTAACAATAACTCATAAATTTTACTTCAAAAATATGCATAAACACATAAAAAGAATATGCCGCTCCTGTGAAACTTGTATAAAAAACAAAACTAGAATAGGAAATTTTAAAGTCCCATTATCACAAATGGGTCCAGCTTCTGAACCATTTGAAATTATTGCATTAGATACAATAGGGGGGCTCGCAGGCAATAAAAGTACAAAAAGATACCTACACTTGCTAATTGACCATTTTACAAGATACACATTCATCTTGACATCAAAAACACAAAATGCAAAAGATTTTATAAAATTAATAAACTCAATAAAAGATAAGAATACGATACAGACGTTATTAACAGACCAATACGCAGGAATTAACTCAAAAGAATTTAAGCAATATTTAAGATCCAGGAAGATAACTTTAGTTTTCACCGCAGTCGATTGCGCCTTTTCTAATGGCCTAAACGAAAGGACCAATCAAACGCTAATTAATAGAATAAGATGCAAAATATTTGAAAATAAAAATTGCCCATGGCCCACCATAGCAAAAGAATGTGTTGAGGAATACAATAATACGATTCACAGTTCAACAGGTTTCACTCCTAATTATTTACTAACAGGAAGAGACAGGCCAATTGTACCAATCGAACTCAGTGGTAATACCGAAAATAAGTTGAAAGAGAACAGATTAATAGCATACCAAAATTCAAAAAAGGTCCATGAACGGAATAAAAACTATTATGACAAAAATAAGACCGATATCAAGTACAATGTAGGAGACTTAGTATATATACAAAATAGCAATAAATTAAACAGAAATAAATTAGACCCGATTAGAACGGGCCCACACAAAATAAAAGAAAAAATATCCAATTTAATATATAGAATAGACAGTGGATTAAAAAAGAAAGAATCAAATTTTTTCCATGCTAGTAAGTTAGTTCCCTATCACCCATCGCCGGAACCTCCAGCATGAAGGGGGGGGGGGGGGGGGATGTAAGCCTGACGCCTTATCAATCTTGGTCACGGGGACGTCTACGGCACTGACTACGCCAGGCACGTGACCAAGAGAGTACTCATTATAAACTCGCCTGTTAGCCGCGGCACGAGAGAGTGCTTCGCTGTAAAGCTAGAAGTAAACAGTTATCACTTGCTGCAACAACACGTGTCGGTCACTTCGGCATCTCTCTCTCTCTCCCGCTCCCGGTAAACCTCTGATTCCGAGGCTTACATATATACATAGGAATATAATAATAATACACATACGAATATATATATAGTACAATTACCCAAAACGGGCACATATTACATATAATTATTAAAAAAAAAAAAACCAACGATACCAATACCAAACCAACCAAATAACTATTTATTAATTAATATTTAAAAAAAGGGGGGAAAAAATCAACGATACCAATACCAAACCAAACCAAATAACTAGCTATTAATCAATATACAATTAAAAGAAAAAAAGGGAGGGCGTTAAATTAAATTTAAGTAAACAAAAAGGGAGGAACCTTCCCCGCCGGTACAGCTGCGACACTGTAGCCGATAGGGAAAGAGATATGGTACCGACACGCGGGCAAACAGCGGTGTAATCAGGCGCAAAATCAAATAAGCTTACCCTTAATGTCGAAACGGCCGGGGCCACTTTTTAGCCTCCTGCGACCGAACGATCCAAGCACTTGATTGCTCACTACCGCCCACCGGTCCACTCAGAGCTGAATCCGAATCCACAATCTATTCCCACGCTGCAGGTAACACACCTATCAGCTGGCTAAATGGCGCAGGCGCGACGTCCGGTTTCGGAGCGGAAACACCAAGGCTCAACTTTAGTTCGGAGTGATTTCGGAGTGAAAACACCAAGTTCCAATCTTGGAGCGGAAACACCAAGGCAAACTCGCCAAATCGCTAAATCACACAAGGAGACACTCGACACACAAGAAGCTCGAGAAACAACTGCGGAGAACAAGAGTTAAAAAAATTGCAGAGAACTCTACCGGGATACGTGCACTCTCTCGCGTCAGACACTCCAATGAGCACGGCGCCCAGTGGTTCCTCGGTCCACGAAAAAAGGGGCCGGCCGCTGGCCGCTGGCCCCTGGAGGGGATGATTCCGACCTTGTCCCCTACAGAACCACAGGCGGTGCTGCACCCTGGCGCCAGGTGATGAGATAGGGGTGGCCACGATACGTCGTCCAGCGGGATGACCGCGGGAAATAACATCTGCAAACGGCCGAAATAGCCAAGAAACACTACTCAACCACCGAAATCAACCGCTAAGTCCCGTCCCGTCGCGAAAAAGTACACTCCCCAGCTATGCCTAGCATAACACCATACACCTTACATATTACACTTCACATATTACACCTCACACACAACCACGCAAAGAAAACAAACTAAAATTTAAAAAAAATAATTATATATAAAAAAAAATAAATATATAAATAAATAAATGAAAACCTGATGAGGATATGTGTTCGATGGAAGCAGGTTATTTAGTGTAAAATAAGAAAACACGGATTTAATAAAAGGTAACTTATATGTATATGTACTTTAAGAAGGAAGAACTGAAGTGACAAAAACTCTTGATTAAAAGAATGATACACCAGGACTTTGTCGTTTGTCCTGTCCACACCGACTTGCTATGTCGAACTGCCGAACATTGGCAGTCTTCAATACTTATATTCTAAAAATACAATGGTCTACCTTTTCAGGTATGCTTGACCTACGACACGACCAGAACGTGGTCGTTGAGTGCTGCGATTTCGGAGTCCTGGGTTTTCCCTAATCCTTTTATTGCGACTGTAAAGACGGCACCCCGATATTTTTGGATATCGGAGTTTTATGTTTTACTTCAACACAATTGATAATTGGTTCGAAGGAGATTAATTTGTTGTTCCCACTTCCAAAATGAATTATCGCGGCCGTCGAATTCGCAAACGAGTCCGCCGATTGCCTGGATGCTAAGCGTTGGAGAGGTCATCATGTTCCCGTTGTTATAGCTTGCGGTCCCTGGACTCGTTATGCTGGCAGGGCTCGCCGATGCATTTCTAAAAATGTCTAATTCTCGCTGCATAAGCATCTTTTCCCTTCTGAGCAGTTCTAATTTCCTCTTCACCAATTAGTTGTTTTTCCCGAAAACACGCCTTCCGACGTCCCCTCCCAGTGCAACCCCCGGTGACGATGTTTGCACCCACGAACGTCGCCTACCTGCATTTCGCTCGGTGACCAGGTTTATGACGCGACCATTGCTATTGTAAGTGTTCGGTGATTGAATTTAAAATGCTGTTCTTTAAGCAGCTTAGTCTAACTGTTTTCCTGATTCCAAAAAAAGGTTAAAGGTTGCGTCCGCCTCATAAACCTGGTTCCTGTCCCGGACGACTCGGCTGCTAAGCATAGGGGGCACTAAAATCATAAAGTTTGTCTACAGTTCTAAATTTCTTGCTCCATATTACAGTACCTATTACTTGTTAATCCTTGTTGCGCGCCCCTGTGGGCTATTTTTCTTCCGCTGCCTCAGTTCATTCAACTTCTATGCCGCTAACTCTGGGTTTCGGCTAGCTCCCTGCTGCTAACTGTGGAGAGGCAGGAATTAGTTTATAATCAATGGGATAGTGGGCATTTAATTTTAAGGTTAGATTTACAGTTTTACAGATTTACAACTAAATAAACTGGCGATATTTACCCTGTGAATTGCAAACTTGCATTGTGCCTATTATTTGTCATGTATCCAGGGTTATTCGCTGCAAGATGGCTATTAGTCGGCAACACATTGGTTACTATTGTTAGGAAACGAATCTTGTTATTCAATTTAAAGGCCTTAGCAGAATAAACCATTACTTCTTGGAACTTTAGTTTTGTCATTCACGTGCAACCTGAAAGCACTTGGACGCATTGATAATTAATATAGGTGGTTAATAATTGTAGAATTACTTGAATAAGAATCTTAAAACGTATTTTAGAAACGATAATTTAAACAAACGAGGGTGATAGGCGTACTGATCATTACACTGAAGCGTGTTTTCGTGCTCTGTTTTATTTTATTTTCTTTTTAGCGTTACATGCATCATTACAACTCTTACCTCTAAGATTGCAATATCCTTTGGTTGGTTATTCCATTTGGCTATTGGCCATTTTGGTTGTCGCTGTATTTTCAATTAGTGAAGCATCTACTCATTCTTTTAATTAAGTTATTCATACAAACTCCTTCCTTCGCGCTTGCTGAGGTACGATGCGGGTTTTCCCAGCTTTCTTTTCTGGAATTAAAACACTCTGGTTATATTTTGTGTAATATTACCTTGTTAGCTTAGACTTGATACTCTAAAAGTGCTTACATCAACTCAAACAGCACTTGGTTGTCGGCTTTCTCATAATTTCAGATACGCAACCTTTGTAGGCGGTTTTCCTTCCGCGTCTTCATATAGTTTTATATAGGTCTTATATAGTTTTACTTATTTCTGCACACTGCGAGCTTTTTTCTATTAACTGTGGAAATACGATAAATTAGTAAAGGTTATAGAGGGGACAGGTCACTTGCTTTTAAGGTTATGGTTTCACAGGGTTCGACCGGGGATATTACCTTGATATTATGTGTTCCAAACTTGATGGGTGCTTGATGCCTGATTAATTAGCTGTCTCTGGGTCTAATATTCATTGCAATCCTGGTTTTTGCCTGCTTGAAGTTGCAATACTCTTATCCTTCGCTGCAGGAATTACGTCTGTAAGCATTACCTTTCACACTCCTCTTGCTATTTGTTTGACATCTATTAGAGGAAGATTGATGCAACGAGTTTGTTTGATGTTCAATCTATTTTAACTATTTTACACTTCGTTATACTTATCCCTGATATCCTGCGATTGACGATGTTCTGGCGTGGCGTGCTTTTCAAGCGGTCATCTTGTTTTGCTTCATGGCACGAGTTGCGACGCGGCCCTTTCGTTTGCCGGTATTTTCTTCCCCGCGTCGCAAGATGGCGCGTTTGGCGTTCACGAAATCCTTAATAAATTTACCTAATTTTCCTCTTTCTTATATGTTGGTTGCTGAGATAGGTTATCCACGCTCGTTATCTCCCTTTCGTAGCATTAACTTTCGTATTAAACTAAATAAATTGGTCTTGCCATACGTTGATTCCTGTTTGCTACACAGATGGCGTTTAGGGGCTTGCTTTACCTTCATTTATACTTCCTTTTATCAGATCTTGAACTGTTCTCCTCTAATATCTAAATGATTGTTCAATAGAATTTGTTCGTTAATTCTTTCGGCTTGTTTTCATTCCGGTTTTCAAATTTTATTGCGTAATTACCGTTCGCGTTGTGCGTTGCGCATGAGGCCTTATGGCGCGGTCACAATGTTCAATGTTTCCGACTATTCGGGGCGTGATTTCACCAATAAATTTATACAACTCCCCGTTTTATTTTTCATTTGGCTATCTCATTATTCAGTTATTGTTATTTTCTTACATTCGGGCGACTGGCTATTTGCTTAGTGATTTGGTATTTAGTCATTCTTGCCCTCGGTTGCAATCGAAATGTTTGATTGCTAATTTAACTATTTAATTTAAATTCATAGCTATTTAACTGTTGTCATATCGTTTAATTACTGATTTTAAGTGTACTTTATACATAGTTATCGCTCTGTTCCTGAAATACTTGCTATTTGTTTCCTTTACTATTTAATTATAAGCCCGATTATCATATTCAATTAAAGTAACTTTTCTTTAAATTAGCTATTTACTTCCCCCGGGCGGCAATTATTGTATTTTAACTTTCCCATGGTCCCATGAGCACTTGCAAATATATTCCATGTATTATTTATGAGTTTTATGTGCTGGTTTATATTATGACAAATATAACTTGTATACTGTTGGATCATGGTCTGGACAAAGTCTCTATTCGCATGTTTTGACTTTTAAACTTAATGGCTTATTATCTCATTCTTTTGATACGTTTGCTAGTCATTGTGTGCGCTTTACGTGTCTGATTATATTGTAACGCTATCGCTTGAATTTGACTCGAGTAGTAGATTGATAGAACCGCGTGAACATTGTTACGTAGCAATGGCGCCCCCTTGATACTGCGATCATAAATTGAGAGCGAAATACGAATAAACTAAACATCTGTGTACTACGAACAGGAAATTCATTGTTAATAAAAAAATTTTTGGAAAAAAAAATACAACCGACTTCGGAATGCACTAAAAAGGACGAAATAATATAAATTTATATTTCGGAGACGGCGCAAAATTAAAAATTGTGTAAATGAAGGATGTTGTTAATGTGAAAATATGTAAAAGGATTAAAGAATTTTGACAATTTCCAAAGTAGAAAATTTTTAATTTTGCGCCGTCTCCGAAATATAAATTTATATTATTTCGTCCTTTTTAGTGCATTCCAAAGTCGGTTGTATTATTTTTTTTTCCAAAAATTTTTTTATTTCACAATTTTTTAGTGGCGATTGGAGCATTCCTTGAAAAGTTCAACAAAGGGATGGAAAGAGAAGTGCAGGGAAGGGCAGGGTAGTGGAGGGAAGGGCAGGGAATGTTAAATGGGATCATCGTGGAAATATCTCCGGCCGCAAAATGTAATACTAGGCTTCATCGATATCAGGCCGAATATACGTGAAATAGCACGTTTTTTGCGATAAAAGCGGAAAAAATGTAGAAATCCGAACCGGGTTTTTTTACGGGGCCAACTGTTGGTCATACTCTATAAGATGCTAAAGGTTTCGTTCCGATTGGTCCATCCATCTTGGAGTAATCGATGACCATACACAACGCGGACGAAATCGTACGCTTTTTTGCAATAAAAAGGTGGCAAGCGGTGGTGAAATGCAAAAATTTTTGTTACGGGACCAACTGGGAGTCATACCCTACAAGATGCAAAAGGTTTGGTTCCGATTGGTCCATCCATCTCGGCGTAATCGGGGCACATACATAAAAAAAATAAAACAAATATATATATATATATATACATGTCGAATTGAGTAACCTCCTTCTTTTTCGAAGTCGGTTAAAAAGCGTGCTATTTCGCGTGTACTCGTTCTGATATCGATGAAACCTAGTATTACATTTTGCGGCCGGAGATGTTTCCACGATGATCCCATTTGCAACATTACCTTCACATTCCTGCACTTCCCTTCGCATCCCTGCACTTCCCTTCGCTTCCCCGCACTTCCCTTCACTTCCTTTCCTTTTCCTTCAACACCCAACTCTCCCCCTGCCTCTTCCTACCCTCCCTACCTCCGCTACCCTTTCATTTCAATCCCTTTCCTTCCCTTCTCTACCTACCCCTGCTGCTCCTTTGGTTGCTAATTACTTCTCTTATTGCAATAATTATGTTTCTAGCGTGACGGCGACATGGCAAGTTGTAAGTCCGAATCAAGCAATATCCTACTTTCCTATATGTTACATGTTTCGTTCGGAGCAGCTGACCGTTAAAGAGATCTGCGCGGAACTCCAGTTAAGTGGAGTGGGCTTCGAGGGAGAGAAATAAACTGCTGATGTTCACCTTTGTTCTGAAGTCTTGTATAATTGTCTCGAAATAAAATACAGTTATTCGCACTCGCGATTTAATAAACGATATGACACTGGGCACGGAGGCTTCGCTTCTTTGGAAGCAACGGTGACGGTAACGGTGACGGGTACGCGTATACAATCGCTCTTCTCTCGCTAACGCTCTTTCGACAGACTGTTGATCGATCCGACGGTTACGTCGAGGCGAGACGAGACGCTTGGTCGGTAATGTCGTGACTCTGTTGTATCGAGAGGGGACGCCGGTTGTGCTCGTTAATTGCGAAACGCGTCCATTACATCAGACGCAGTAAATCCCAGTCGTTACGTGAGATTTGAAAGAATTATGTATAATTTCGTAAATTTTGTGTGGTTTTACGTATTTTATATAATTGATTACTATTTATTCCAATACAATATGATTATTAAGGATTTCAGTAGAGGAGTTAGTTATATTGCAGCGTTAGTATTCATGTTCATGTCTGAAACAAAAGTACATACATGTTTCTGTAGTATAATCGTAGTGAAAAGAAAAAAAACACTCGCACGCACGCACGGAACGCACACCCGCATGCCCGACCGCGGGTTGTGTGGTTTTACGTATTTTATATACGTACCTCCACCCGCGTGCGGGCGTGCGTGCGTGCGGGCGGTTGGGCGGGCGTGCGTGCGGGCGTGCGGACGGGCGTGCGTGCGGGCGGGCGGTCGGGCGGGGGTGCGTGGGGGCGTGCGTGCGTGCGTGCGGTCGGGCGGGGGTGCGTGGGGGCGTGCGTGCGGCCGGTCGGTCGGTCGGGCGGGCGTGTGTGTTTCTTTATCTTTTTACTTCAATTATACTACAGAGACATGTATGTACTTTTGTTTCAGAAATGAACATGGATACTACCGCTGACAATCGTATGTATTCCTTGATTTCATAACGATGAGATATATGAAGAAAGGAACACCGTTATACAGTATGTGGCTATTACTTCGCAGGGAATACAAAGATCGCCACTAAAAAGTGTGAAATGAAATAATTTTTGGAAAAAAAATATAACCGTCTTCGAAATGTACTACAAAGAATGAAATAATATTTAATTCTTTTCGTGGGTTTCTCTCCAGCTATGTATAACATTGATGACAATATTACATTACATGTTAGATAAAATGCATATTTTTCGGAGGCAGGGCAGGATCATATATATATATATATATATATATAAATATTGGTCAATGTTTTTCCTTAATAATTCAATAACGAATCCCCATAAGACATTTTTGCAAAGGAAATTGTCGTTCAGAATCGTCTCACCTACCCCCCATTTCCGGCTCATACACCAGTTACGGGCCACCCTGTATATATATATATTTTTTTTTTCCATCAAAACGTAGGCCTATCGTTGCTGATTCAGAAGAACATAGACCCAAGCCCGCCCCTACCTCCAATCCTTTTTTTTTTTTTTTTTTTTTACGTGGAGGAAATCTGATCGGCAGACACCCCCCTGCCGCTCGGGGGAGCGACAGAGGGGTAGTGTGGGGTTCGACCCACTAAAACCTCCACGGCGACCTTCGGACGCTCTTCCGCATCTGGCGGATTCGGGGGAGTCACGGGAACTCTAAGAGAACACTACCGCGACTCCCCCTCGCCATGGCCGGTCATCTGTCCTTTGATGACCGGCCGCGTCCCGAGGAGGGGGAGTTTACTCCTCCCCCTCCTATAACCTCTGGTTCCGCAGTGCAGGGAGGCCGCGCCCCGCACCGCTCCATCCCGGCGGCCGTTTATCAACTACCCAGGGCCCCCGCCCTGGGTAACACGGCCGCCCGGGGGGACGGCGTTCAACATGCCGTCCCCCCGCTCCCGTCGACTACCACGTCTCGATCTGCTGACGGCGGGGGAACAAGGGGGACCCCAAAAGAGCTCCACCCCCCGCCGTCAGCTACCCTCCTTAGTCCGGGGGTCCCACGGCACGGCCTCTCACAGGCCGCACACGCCGCCGCCCCCGGGATCCTTTTTTTTTTTTTTTTTTTTTACGTGGAGGAAATCTGAACGGCAGACACCCCCCTGCCGCTCGGGGGAGCGACAGAGGGGTAGTGTGGGGTTCGACCCACTAAAACCTCCACGGCGACCTTCGGACGCTATTCCACCTCTGGCGGATTCGGGGGAGTCACGGGAACTCTCGGAGAACACAACCGCGACTCCCCCTCGCCATGGCCGGCCATCTATCCTCTGATGACCGGCCGCGTCCCGAGGAGGGGGAGTTTAATCCTCCCCCTCCTATGACCTCTGTTTCCGCAGTGCAGGGAGGCCGCGCCCCGCACCGCTCCATCCCGGCGGCCGTTTATCAACTACCCAGGGCCCCCGCCCTGGGTAACACGGCCGCCCGGGGGGACGGCTTTCAACATGCCGTCCCCCCGCTCCCGTCGACTACCACGTCACGATCTGCTGACGGCGGGGGAACAAGGGGGACCCCAAAAGAGCTCCACCCCCCGCCGTCAGCTACCCTCCTTAGTCCGGGGGTCCCACGGCGCGGCCTCTCACAGGCCGCACACGCCGCCGCCCCCGGGTTCTTCGAGCGGGATCGGATCGTTCCCGATCCCGCTCGGCGGCCTCCTTCTGCTTTATTACTTCCTCGCAGAAGGAGGCCACCTGCTTCCAGTTCCTCTCGCTCTCCAGCATTGCCCCAACTACTGCTGGGAGCGAGAGGTCTCCTCCTATCTCACATCGGAGGACTCGACGCAGCGCTGAAAAGGCGGGGCATTCCTCCAGCGTGTGCTGCGCCGAGTCCTCCTCCTCCCCACAGTGGTGGCAAACCGCCGTCTCCTCCCGTCCTATCCGACACAGGTAGACACCGAAACAGCCGTGTCCGGTGAATACCTGTGTCAGACGGTAGGTGAGCCTACCGTGCCGCCGCTCCCGCCACCTTTGCAGGTGTGGCAGGAGGGCCCCGGGGACGCGCTCGCTGGCGTGGGAGGACAACTCCCTACGCCAAACCTCCCACATGCGCCCCCGGGCCTGGAGTTCCAGCTCCTGGACCGCCTCAGGCTCCAGCGGGGCCCCCCGAGCGCTGCGGCAAATGCTGTTGCGCCTATAAATATAGGCGCGCACCGCCGCGAGCAGCTCGAAGGGTAGTTCCCCAGCCAGAGCCAGCGCCGCCATAGTGGACGTGGTACGGTACCCGCGGACGAGGCGGATAGCCATCGTCCGCTGCAGCCGACGCAACAGTTGCTTGTTGCGCCGGCTTGCCATCCCGGCCGGTGCCCATATAGGGGCACCATACAAGGCCATGGACCGTACCACGCCTAAGTATAGGCGGCGCACCCAATCCCCAGGTCCCCCGAGATTCGGCAGCAGACGGCCCATAGAGGCCGCTGCCTTTTCAACTCGGGGGACGTGCCCCCGGGATCCTTGCCCTAACCATGCCCGAACCTTTAACCCTAACCCCAGCCAATCACCATCCCCAGCCCTTCCCCCCCCCCCCCCACCTAACCCTGAATCCGCAGGTTGTTGCACCCCCCACCGCCCCTGATCACCCAATCCCGTCTTCCCATTTTAGCACGTAATTGACTCAAGTCAGGTCAACCCCTCTATACCTGCCATTGCTCCAAACCGCCTTCAGCCGTGCTACTATCGCTGCCTCCCGCCCCGATCATTTTCATCTAATTTATTTACACTGCTTTAACATCTACAGCCGTCATCCAGTCGCCGAATCCGCTTATTTCCGAAGCCGAGGCCGAGTTCTGCGCTAAGCTGAGCCTTTTGGCCAAAAGCGCGGACAGTGGAAGCGAAGCCGCGATGTCACTCGTCGGGTCCCGCCCCACCTCTTTGCGCGGAACCTCACCGGAAATCCTGAGCGACTACACGGATTCCCAGCTCGAAGCTTCCGATGACGAGCCGATGGATCTTCGTTCTGAGGACCATTATTCGGCCGACCGTGCAGCGCTGCTGGTTTCTACCACCCCTGTGCACATCTGGGGGGCGCGTCTCAGCCGTTACGACGCCGTCTTCGTAGCTCCACCAAGGCCCAGGTGCCACGAATTGGCACTACGGGAACTCAAGACTCTTCTGGGATCCCTGTCCCACCAAGTTTACCGGGTGCGTAATACCCGCACCCAGAAGCTCAGCTTAGAGCTTTTACGCTCAGCCGATCTGGACTCTTACGCCGAGTCCCTCCGAACCGCCACTCAGGGCCAGTGGCGCGTTCGGGTTGCCCGAAGTGCGCAGCTGCTCCGAATCACCGGCATAGAGGCCACAGTGGAGCAGGAGGAACTGCTCCTGAACCTGAGTATGGCAGGCTCCGTCAACCCGGACTACATTCGCTGCCTGGGCTACTACCCTCAGCGTGACGGCACCATTGAGGCATCCATTGAATGCGCCTCCGAAGCCGCCCAACATCTGCTCAGCGTACGCAATGTCCGAGCAGGAATTAGCGTATACCAGGTGCGCCCTGCACCGCCACGAGGAAACCGGCTCTGCTTCGTGTGTCGACAGAGCGGGCACCCAGCACGGAACTGTCCACGCCGTGCCGATCGTCGCGCCTCTCGCCGCCGGCAACCAGCCGCAGGGCCCTCAGGCGCCATCCGCCCGGACCGCCAGGCCCACCTGCCAGGTCCAGTTCATCCCAGCGCGTCCCCTATACGCTCCCGTCAGCAGCGTCAATCAGAGGTGTCCAGTGCCACCAGTAGAGCCCGGCAGCGCCGGAACGAACGCCGACGCACCGAGCGGTTCAGTCGTCGCATCACTCCCGGGCCCTCCAGCAGGGCCAGCCCAACGCTCGGAGCACCAAGCCAGCGTTATGCCAGAGACGTCAACACAGCAGCCAGCGTAGCAACCGCCGCCAACCCCTCACCGGGAGGAGTCGCTTCAGGCTCCGCCTGATTACGCCACCCCACGAGCCAACACCATCCCTCGCCTAGTTTCTGTTATTCTGGCTCTGCCATCATATCTAAGCATTCTTACCATTACATATTTAATATATCTTACCCTTTATTTTATATATTCCATTTACTTGTCCAGCGCTAATTGAAGTTACATTCCGTTTAATACTTGATTGCCTGATTGATTTTGTTTTTGTTTTATACTTTTATAATATTTGTTCGCCTTATTTTTTAACACTAGATATATTCGGATTTAATTCAATTTAATTTAATTTACTTTACATCCTAGTTTCTTGTTTTTCGTTTCCTAGTTACAATTTGCCTAAGTTTCATATTATTTTCTTTTCACCAGTTTAGCCAGCTGCAGTGTTATTGGTTTTGGTATTCTGCATTATGTATTCTGTTAAGCTTGTTCCGTACTCCAAACCGGAGGCGGCAAAATAAAACTAAAACTAAAACTACTAAGATTCTATAATACTATTATTATGACTTTCTCTTAATTGTTCCTCGGTCTGTGGGGCGGCTCCCTATCCTAGCATCAGGGCCTTCAGCCTAGCTTCTCGCGTGCGCGCGCAGGCGAAGCGCGCCAGCGCTCGGAGCCAACGCGCGTACCTTCAGCGCGCGTTCATTGGTAGGTATCGCGGAGTTCGGGGGGGGGGGGGATGAAAATTTGAGCAGGCCAAGGGCTGGACGCACCCCGCCCCACCCTCAACCCCTCACACAAAAACTACAGGAAAATTAAAATTTACTTCGTTCCACCCCCCCCCCCCCCCCACCCATCCCGCGACATTTCGGAGGCTCGCCCGGGAGGGTGTAAACTATTCCGGTGGCTGCACAATTTAATTATCCATCCCTAATTTTTAAAAGGCTTGAGTTTAAAGCTCCAAATCGCGAAAAACCGCAAAACAAGACTTTCCGCCATCTTGGAAGGCTCAACTTTTGGCGGTAGGGGTAAACCGACCCCCTGATCCCGAAAGACCGATAAAAATTTTTAACTCAAAATTACGCCGCCGGCGGCGTCCTAGGAGACCTCGGATGCTGACCTAACCCATGAAACCACCGTCTGGCTATTCAAAAATCGAATAAAAAATTTTACCCCCAAAAACATTTTCAAAATTTAATTTTGGCCGGATTCGACCCCCCTCAACCGTCTAAAGCATCAGCAACCCTTCTCTTGTCACCCCGAGTCCCCCCCCCCCCCCGAGCCACATCCCCCCCATCAATCGAACGCCCTAACCCCCCTCGCAACGCGATGAGCACTAATCGCCCACCCGTTACCTAACATCGCACCCTACACGCGAGAGCCACCTACGTCACACCACCAACGCGCCACCTACCGCGGTTCTACTTTCCCTTGCCTCGTGGCATTTCCTAACCTAACCGCTTTACCTAACCTCAAAATGTCGCACCTAACCTGTTTCGTTACACTCTATCGCTCTATCGTGTCACCGCGCACCCTCGCCGCGCATCGCGTCACCCTCGCATCGCCTACGTCACGCTCTAGTGGCGCCATCTATTCGTGGCCATTTTCCCGCCTGTCAGCCTGTCAGTTTTAACCTATTCGATCTATCTAACCTCGAAGTGAACCTCATAACCTATTCGCGTCAAGCTTCTATTCCGCGTGGTATTCCGAGCCCGCGCGCACCCTACCCGCGCACCGCGTCACGCGCGCATTGCCTACGTCACGTTTCCCTTGCGCCATCTATTCGCGGCCATCTTCCCGCCTGTCCAAGTAACAGGTCTATCCTCTTCGATCTATTTAACCTAAACTTTTCCCCCATAACCTTCTTTACTCCGCGATCTATCACGAGACTCCGCGCACCCTGTTCGCGCATCGCGTCACGCTCGCCCTACGCCATCTACTCGCGTCCATCTTTCCACCTGTCACAATTTCGATATAACCTTTTCGATCTATTTAACCTATATCCGTTGCCCATAACCTACTTCGCAGCGCGTAATACTACGATTCGCCACGCACCCTTTTCGCGCACCGCGTCATGCTCGCTTCGCGCCACCTACTCGCGGCCATCTTTCGCCTGTCAAAAATGTCGTGTCTAACCTCTTCGATGTATTTAACCTAATTCCTTCGGCCATAACCTTTTTCTACTCCGCGTACTATTACGAAGCACCGCGCACCCTATTCGCGCATTGCGTCACGCGCCGCTCGCCTACGTCACGATCGCGTCCGTCTTCCCGCCTGACAGTCCTAACCTCTTCGTACTACATAACCTACACCTGTCATTCATAACCTCTACGTCGTGCATTTACTCGGCGCGATGTTTCGAGTCACCGCGCATCATTATCGCGCATTACGTCACTCGCGTCGCGTGTCCCGTTGAATGACAGGTTCCTCTCTATCGATATACGCTATCGATTCATATCGAACTATCTCGACTCGACACTTTAATAATTTTTAATAATTTTGCCTGGTGAGATCCTACCTTACGATGTCTTCGCGTGTTGTCTCTTACTCACTCACTCTCGTTCTCCCTCAGTCTCATGCCTCGTTCGACGTTGACCCTGTGACGTCACCTCCTTCGATATATCGAACGGCCATGACACCTACGTCGTCTTCTTCCTCGCCCCCCTTGTCGGTTGAAGCATCCATGTTGGCGGCTATGATGACCCGTCAACCGCGTGCACGACCACGACGAATTAATAGTTTTTCGTGCTAATTACGACCGATCACTCGCGTAAAACCCGATAATTAGCATTGCCGGTCGGCTGCGAACACTACACGAGGCCGTTTTACGCCCGTAAATCGATATGCGGCTGAATCGTGAATCTATCGCGTGTTGTCGCGTGTTGTCGCGTCATGACGCGGCCGCCATGACACCCCGAACAACATATAATTGCAATTTCCGCGATAATTAGGATCGCGCCCGGCCTAATTAATATATGTATGCACTCGCGATCACTAGCCGAACATTTTAGTACCTAATTCGCAACTGAAAACGCGTTATTACCCGAATTAATAGTGATCGACCGCGGAGCGACGCGAAACACGTCCGACCGCTACGCCGTCCGGCCGGTGACCCCCTCACCCAAACCCTATTTTTTTTTTTTTTTTTTTACGTGGAGGAAATCTGATCGGCAGACACCCCCCTGCCGCTCGGGGGAGCGACAGAGGGGTAGTGTGGGGTTCGACCCACTAAAACCTCCACGGCGACCTTCGGACGCTATCCCGCATCTGGCGGATTCGGGGGAGTCACGGGAACTCTCGGAGAACACAACCGCGACTCCCCCTCGCCATGGCCGGTCATCTATCCTTTGATGACCGGCCGCGTCCCGAGGAGGGGGAGTTTCCTCCTCCCCCTCCTATGACCTCTGGTTCCGCAGTGCAGGGAGGCCGCGCCCCGCACCGCTCCATCCCGGCGACCGCCTTCACCTACCCAGAGCCCCCGCCCTGGGAAACACGGCCGCCCGGGGGGACGGCGTTAAATATGCCGTCCCCCCGCTCCCGCCGACTACCACGTCTCGGTCTGCTGACGGCGCGGGAACAAGGGGACCACAGACGTGATCCACCCCACGCCGTCAGCTACCCTCCTTATCCCGGGAGCCCTATGGCGCGGCCTCTAGCTGGCCGCACACGCCGGCGCCCCCGGTTTCTTCGAGCGGAATCGGCAGTCTCCCGATCCCGCTCGGCGGCCTCCTTCTGCCTCATCACCTCTCCGCAGAAGGAGGCCACCTGCTTCCAATTCCTGTCGCTCTCCAGCATTGCCCCAACTACTGCTGGGAGCGAGAGGTCACCTCCTATCTCACATCGGAGGACTCGACGCAGCGCTGAAAACGCGGGGCATTCCTCCAGCGTGTGCTGCGCCGAGTCCTCCTCCTCCCCGCAATGGTGGCAGACCGCCGTCTCCTCCCGTCCTATGCGACGCAGGTAGACACCGAAACAACCATGTCCGGTGAATACCTGCGTCAGCCGGTAGGTGAGCCTACCATGCTGCCGCTCCCGCCACCTTTGCAGGTGTGGCAGGAGGGCCCCGGGGACGCGTTCGCTGGCGTGGGAGGACAACTCCCTACGCCAAACCTCCCACATGCGCCCCCGGGCCTGGAGTTCGAGCTTCTGGACCGCCTCAGGCTCCAGCGGGGCCCCCCGAGCGCTGCGGCAAATGCTATTGCGCCTATAAATATAGGCGCGCACCGCCGCGAGCTGCTCGAAGGGTAGTTCCCCAGCCAGAGCCAGCGCCGCCATAGTGGACGTGGTACGGTACCCGCGGACGAGGCGAATAGCCATCGTCCGCTGCAGCCGACGCAACAGTTGCTTGTTGCGCCGGCTTGCCATCCCGGCCGGTGCCCATATAGGGGCACCATACAAAGCCATGGACCGTACCACGCCTACGTATAGGCGGCGCATCCAGTCCCGTGGTCCCCCGAGATTAGGCAACAGGCGCCCCATAGAGGCCGCTGCCTTTTCCACTCGGGGGACGAGGCGGTCGAAATGAGCCTCGAAACTCCAGTGGCTGTCGAGGATGAGTCCCAGATACTTCATCCGGGAACCCACCTCGACACTGGCACGACCTACCTGGATCCACGACCGCGCCGGAGGCTTGGACCGAGGCCGGCCATGGAACCATATGGCCTCGGTCTTCTCCGGGGCTATTCTCAGCCCCAGGTCGTGGATCCTCCGGACGACGGCTGCCACCGCAACCTCCGCTCTTCGGATGGTCCTCCCGAACGTGCTCCCGACGGTCACCACCAGCGTGTCGTCCGCATAGCAGACTAATGTGGCGCCGTCGGGAAGCGAGGCCTGCAGGACCGTGTTGTATCCGAGGTCCCACAGAAGCGGGCCCAAAACGGACCCCTGTGGGACCCCACGGTCCACTTCCCTCCGCATCGTCCCGTCCCGGCCCGGGAATTCTATCCCCCTGTCCCGCAAGTAGTCCTCGATCACCGCCTTGAGATAGGGAGGCACGTGATGGAGCTCGAGTGCCTCCCTTATGGCGGGCCAGGGCAGGGTGTTGAAAGCGTTGACGATATCAAGAGATACCACCAAACAGACCCCGCCCCTGCTGACAGCATTGTCCGAGAGGGACTTGACGCGATCGATCGCGTCTACGGTCGATCGTCCCTCCCGGAAACCAAACTGACTGTCAGCCAGATCGGGGCCAGCGCGGGACAGATGGCTGGTGAGGCGGGCGGCAATGATGCGTTCGAACATCTTGCCGAACATCAATTTCGTGGCGGCAGCGGTCGGGCATCGGACCCATAGAGTGCCAAGGCCGGAGGCAGTAGACCGGATCTGTCCGGTCTGCACCTCCTCCTTCCGGCACCCTCCAGTCGCAGCGACGGTCGCCGCAACTTCCTCCGGGGCGGTACCGACGACCAGGCCGCGGATTCTCAGTTCCGCCGTCTTGGTCGGCCTGGCCACCTTCACCCCGGTGCCCTCCAGCGCCTCTGCCATCTTGGCCGCTAGTGCGTCGGCCTTCGCAGCACCATCTTTGCCGGCGACCTTCAGAACGAGGACGCCGTTTACTGCCCTCCTCGGCTTAAGGGAGGCGATGCCCACATCCGCCAGGTTTATCTTCGACCTGGCGGTCGCCATCGCCTCCGCGTAGCTGACATTCCTCCCCTGAGGGACCGTCAGTGTGACGGCCGCTGTCCGGGGGGGGACGAGCCGGGAGGGCCTTCTTCGATTGCCCAGCAGCTCCCTTCAGTTGCCTCTTCTTGTTGCTGCTGGCTCCCGCCGTGGCAGGAGCCTTTCTGCTGGGCTGTTCCGGACGAGTGGGGGCTGCGGCGGCGGCCGTTGTCTCGCCTCCCCCCCCCCCTCATTCACCCTCGGTCCCACCTTTTGCTCTTTCCTCTTTCGTTCCCCCGTTCTTTCATCCACTCGTTCGCTCGCCCGTTTGTTACCCCTCCGCCCCCTTTAACCACTCGCTGTTCTCTCTCTCTCTCTCGCTCATGCATCCGCTGGCTCTCTATCCTTACTTCCACCCCCGTTCCTTCATTCAGCTTCGTGACCCTTGCCCCTCCTCGCCGTGTTCTCCCGCACAGTCTCACGCTCATTCTTTCGTTGGCATCCTTACCCTTTCGCTCGAACCTTCGGCCGTGCCGCTGCCCGTGAATAGATGTTGCAGATCTTCACCCGCCTGAGGGCCTTTTCTTCTTTGGAACAGGGGGTGAGGAAATGGAGGAGGGGGAGAGTGTGGATGGACGGACGGCCCGCTAAGGGGGGCCGAGGGGAGTGCCAAGGATGGGGGGGGGGGGGCCAAAAGGCTGGGCTCGAGAGGAGAGTGGACAAGAGCCAGATCCAGTACCAGGATCCAGAGGGTGGAGGGGGGGGGGGTTGGAGTGGTTGGCATACGCCCGCCTTCTGCGACCTGGCTTCCAAGTACCTGTTGTCTCTCTGTTCCGTTATTGCTTCCTCCTATATCTCTTCTTCTGACTCTCTCTCAATCCTCAGGGCCGGGCTCCAGCTACGACCGTCCTGGTCTCCTGCATCGGGTGCTCCTGCCAATCCTTCATTGTTCCGTGGTAACGAGGCCCCGTCAACCCCATCCTAGCGCATCCCGGGCAGGCCCGGGTCGCGCAGGCTTCAGGTTGCGTTTCCTGGTTACCGATCACTACTGGTGCGCTGTCTCGATCTGCAACAAGTCTATATTACTGCGCTACCCTTACCTTACCCACTGCGTGCGTGTCGCTCTGAGTGCTCGTGCACCGGGGGCGGGGGGGGGGGGGGGGCAGTTAGCTAGCAAGAGTTAGTAGCGTCGGATAGCGGGGTTATAGATGATTGGTGCCGATGGGTTGGGTTATCAGGTGATAGGTGGCAGTGCTGGTATTCTGCTAAAAGGTTGTCGAGTTGGAGAGGTGGTGAAATGGGGGGACAGTCGCGGGGTACTGAGAAATCCTTTCGTTGCCGAACAATAGACGGGGTAGACGAATTAAACAAAGTACAATTAGAATGGGGCAAGCCGAGTTGTTTATTTAGTTTAATTAATTGAATTCTTGTAGTAAGCAAAACCAATCTTCGTATAATGGCCTGGGTTATAGCAGTGCGTTGCTGTGGGTATAATTAGAAGTGATAGCGAGAAACTACAGTTCCGAGCCTGACGGGAGCATGATCGTAGTTCAAGAGAGTTGGCCCGGTATCCTACCAACGCGAGATATGCTAGCGAGCATTGTGATTTTATAAATTACGGCAATATGGGTGACTATGTATACGAATTTGACCGTGTGGTTGAATGGGATCTCGTCGCGGTGTGCGATTGCTTCAGCCCATGGGCCTTGATCCCTCGATGGGTGCCTTTATCTCGTCGGCTGGCTTCCTTCGCCTTGCGAGCAACGGGATCGAGACCCGCGTTCGCCGACGCTCCAGTGCCTCGATCCCGCTGCCGCGCGCGAAGATCGATCTTACTCTTCTTGGATCCTGTAAAGGAAGGGACGTAGCGACCCGTCCCGCGGCGAGCAATCGAGAACGAGACCCGCGTTCGCCGACGCTCCAGTGCCTCGGTCCCGCTGTTATATGCGACTATCATTCTTCCCCCTTCTTGGGTCTGTTCTTCGTGGTGTCCGAACAAGAAGAGGAGCGAAACAATCCGCGCTCCAGCGAGCAACCGAGACCGAGACCCGCGTACGCCGACGCTCCAGTGTCCCGATCCCGCTGCTGCATGTGAATATCGTCGCTCTTCACCCTTCCTGGGCCTACTCTTCGTGTTCCCCGGCGGGAAATCAAAACCGAGGCCCGCGTTCGCCGACGCTCCAGTGCCTCGATCCCGTTGCAGCAGCGTGTGGATCTCGCAATTTTCTCTTATTAATTCAATAGTAAATACAAAACAAGAAGCAATATTACAGGAACCGAGTGATAACTATGTATACAGTACAATTAAAATCAGTAATTGACGAGTTGTCTATAGTTAAATAGCTATTAAATTAAATGGTTAAGTTGTCAATCAGAAATTAGATCGAAACCGAGGACATGAATAACTAAATATCAAGTCGCCAAGCCAATAACCAGTCGCCCAGCCGTAAGAGAATAACAGAAATAATTAAATAGTGAGATAGTCAGATGAAAAGTAAAAGGAGGAGTTGTATAAATTTAATGGTAAAAACACGCCCCGGATAATCGGAAGCAATGGCATTGTAACCGCGCCATAAGGTCTCATACGCAACGCACAATGCGGACGACAATACACAATAAAATTTGAAAACCGGAATGAAGGCAAGTCGAAGGATTAACGAACAAGTTCTATTGATCGATCATTTAGAAATTTAGAAAAGAAGAGTTCAAAACTGAAAATAATAGTAAGAGCAAGCCCCTAGACGCCATCTGCGTAGCAAGCGGGAATTAACTTATGACGAGATGTTACAAACTATTTCAGTATAATGCGAGAGTTACTGCTACGAGTGGGAAATAACAAGCGTGGGTAACCTATCTCCGCAACCAACATTTGAGAAAATTAATTAAATAAATTTATTAAGGCGTTCGTGAACGCCAATCACACCATCTGGCGACGCAGGGAAGAAGTACCGGCACGCGAAAGAACCACGTCGCAACTCGTGGCATGAGGCAAAACAAGATGGCCGCTTGACAGACGCGAAGCGTCGAAATATCGTCGGCCGCCAAAAATCAGAAGTAAGTATGACAAAATGTCGAATAACTAGATCAAACAATAATAAAACTCGTCGCATCAACTTTCTTTTATAGGCGACGAGCATCAACAACAAGGAGAGTGTGCCAGATAAAGCTGCAGACGCAATTTCTGTAGCGAGGAAAAGGCGCATTGCCACTTCAGCAAGCAACAAACATCAATGCACCACAAGCGATTAACTTGATCAAGCATAAAGCGCGCATCGCGTTTGAAACGTTGCAGATTTCAAGGTAAATATCCCCGGTTAAACATTGTGAAACCGTAACCTTAGAAGTATATGATCTGTCCCCTGTATGACATATACTAATTAATTGTATTTCTCGTATTTCCACAGTTAATAGCAGAAAGGCTCGCAGCATGTGGCAATGAGTAAAATGTATGAGTGCAGTGAAGGCGCAGGAGGAAAACGGCCTGCGAAGGATGCGTATGTAAAGAATATAAGAAGGCTGATGACCAACTATTATTGTGAATTGAAGTAAGTATTTTAGAGAATCAGTTCTAAGGCAGCATTGTAATATAATACCGAATACGACCAAACTATTTCAATTTCAGGGTAGAAAGTTGGGAAAACCTGCAACGTACCTCAGCGAGCGCGAAGAAAGTAGGAAAAGGTAACCATCGCAACACAATTTGAAAACTTAAATGAATTTTTAATGAAGATTGAGTAAATATTTGGTTAGATGAAGATATGATGACAGCCAACATAACCAATAAAGGGTATTTTAATCTTGGAGGCGAGAAATTGTAAAATGCATGTACTTGAAGAATGAATAAAATTGTGATGTTTCGCCTCGGCCGGCGCGCGCACGCGCGCACGCCGGGGCGAGCGCGGTCGTGTCAAGGGGGTCCTCCGGTTGCCTGGTGCTCGGAGTGTGCCAGGGTCGACGCGAGGAGGACGGTCGCGTGGGAAGGGAGACGTGGAGGGTCCCTGAATAACGAGGCAAAGTACGATTCCAAGTGGTTTATTGCGGCGCTGGTTCTCCGGCGGGTCCGTTCCTCTGGCGAAAAAGAAACGGTTCGTTAGCGACAGTGGAGGCGCGGGTCTTACATCTAGGTACGCGGTGCTTATATCTACGGTCGGCTCTTATAACTACGGCGGGTTCTTACAACTATGGTCGGGTCTTACAACTACGGTTGCGACGAGCGGGTCGCGGTGGCGCGAACCGGTGGAGGCGCGGCGCGGCTGGTCCGGAGCGAGCGCGGTCGGTCGATCGCCGGCGCGGGCTTGGTCGACTTCGCGGGTCCGCAGGTGTTCGGGCGGCGCGGCTCGGTGGGCGCGGGCGCGATCGGTGGAGTCGCGAGGAGGAGAGGAGGGATAAGAAACTACCACAGGTTAGGGCCAGCTTAGGCCGTCCACGATTCTTATTGTCGAAGAGAGTGTGTTCCTGAGAGCCGGCGGTGGACGCGCTGCTACCCCTCCTGGTCGGCCGGGGAGAGACCTCCGGACGACGAGGGGGTTCCCGTCTCCGACTCGTCCCGGGAGGGTCCTCGGGACGAGGCGGCGAAGGTAGCTGCGTCTTCTCGCGGGCCGTGTAGACCGGCTACCAAATCTGCGGGGAGAGTCCTCCGCTCGATCCGGTTGCCTATCGGCTCGGCCGCCCCGGGAGGGTCCTCGGGGTGGACGCGCCGATTATCTACGGCCAGGTGTAGGGAGCTGCCAGTTCACGGAATGGAGAACCGCAATGCCGTGGTCCGACGACCGGCTGTTCGCGCCGACCGGGAGAGATCCTCGGTTGGCGAGAAGCCGGCGCTCCAGGATAGACCTCCGAGGAGGTCTTGCCGAGGCTGATGCCTCGAGCCGACTCTATCCGGGATCGATCGCGTATCGATATTAGACTTGTCGGTAGATCGCGGTGGGGGATCTGACGCGGTCCCCCCACCCGTGGCACCTGTCGCGGCGCCTGCGTGGCGATTAGCGGTGACGCGTCGTGGGGTTCGCGTGGTAATCGTCGCAAAATAAGGTGCGAAACATACTTTAGTGTGAAGATCAGTTCGTCTATCTCACTTGTTCGTTTAACTTATCCTCTTTTATTTAAATACATCTAAGCTTCTTATTGAAGTGGTTCAATTATTATCGACCTATATAAGTTTTGTTAATACGCCAACGTACTATCAGCTTACGAATAACTGACAAAGCTAAAATTGCAAGAAGTATATTTAACCTGCTTACACCTTTAAATCTGAATAACAAGATTCGTTCCCTTTAACTATTATTCTCTAATTAAATCAATTATTGGAACTAGATAATACTAAGTGTTTGCGATTTTGCGTGGGCGGAGGAGACGTAAAGGAAAGAGACACGACACCTTTGTTGGACGGTCACGAGAATATTATTTTACAGAACTATTTACACTTAATTATAACAAGGATGAAACACGATTATTTACACGCGGGTTTTCTAAACTAATAACTACAATTAAACGTAATTCTACAGCAAGAAACCTTGCTCTCGCTACCAGAAATGCACTAAGAGCACTGCGCGGACAATGAGAGAACTCTAAGCGTGATCTGTGATGAAGAATAAGCGTAAATTAGTATAACGAAAGACACGTGTTGTCGCGTGAACAGAAACTACAGTAATGGCGTCGACCGGCACCGCGTGGCCGGTGCACGTGTACCGGTTTCTTCTTCGTGATGGCGCGATCGTGGCCATGCGTGTCCGGGAGGTGCTGCCGCTGTCTGCAACGACGCACCAGCGAACTACTTTCGCTGCGAACACTAATGGCCGCGCGTGTTCAAAGGAGAATTCTCCAACATTCCCCCCGGCCATCAGCGACTGGTCGGTGATGAAGTCTGCGTGTCCGCGTCGTCATGAGAGGGCTGATGAAGCAGAGCCAGCTTGACGATAGGCCGCGTGAGCGTCGTGGTGGCCGTCTTGAGCTCGACGACCCTGGTCAGTCCATCCTTCCCTGGTAGGAGCCTGAGAACCCTGGCCATGGGCCATTTGCCTGGGGGCAGACGTTCGTCAGTGATAAGAACAAGAGAGCCTACCTTGATCTTGTTGGTTGGATGGTGCCATTTGGAGATCGCCTGAAGTCGTTGTAAATATTGCGTGGACCAGAGCTTCCAAAATTGTTGGAGCCGCTGTTGAATGAACTGCCACCTTGACAGTCTGCTGGCTGCGACATCAAGCAGTGCGGGTTCTGGTACTGCGTTCAGCTGCGTTCCGACGAGGAAATGGCCTGGTGACAGGGCTGAAACGTCGTCTGGATCGTCGCTGAGTGGTTCCAGTGGTCGTGAATTGAGGATGGCTTCGATCTGCGCGAGCAATGTTACTGATTCCTCGTACGTCAGCAAAGCATCTCCAACCGTCCTCTTGAGGTGAAATTTGAGCGATTTGACCGCGGCCTCCCATTTTCCGCCCATGTGCGGAGCGGCAGGCGGGTTGAAATTCCACTGCGTACCATCCTTGGCGAGTGAAGCTGCGATGTTCTGATTTTCGCGTGTGCTTTCGATGAATTGTTTCCGAAGTTGTGCGTCTGCTCCTTGGAAGTTGGTACCGCAATCTGAGTAGAGGCATGCTGCGATACCTCTGCGGGACGTGAATCTGCGATAGGCTGCGATGAAAGCGTCTGTCGAGTAATCTGAAACAACTTCCAAATGAACAGCTGAGGTTGCGAAACAGACGAATACGCAAATCCACCCTTTATGCGTTTTCGCTCCTCGTCCCTTCCAGGTCTTGAGCGTGAGTGGTCCTGCGTAGCCCACGCCGGTGTGCGTGAACGGGCGCGATGGAGTGACCCGACAGAGAGGTAGTTGGCCCATCAGTTGATGGGCACGGATCCCCCTCTGCCGAGCACACTTCACGCACCTGAGGATGTGAGTCTTCACCGGAGCTCTTCCACCGATGATCCAATAGCGTTGTCTGAGAAAAGCAAGGGTGTCTTGCGTACCTCCGTGCATCGTTTGCTGATGTGCGTGGTCGATAAGAAGCGCTGAGAGCCGTGAATCACGAGGCAAAATTACCGGATGTTTGCCTTCGTGCGACAGCTCTGAGTGTTGCAGCCGTCCTCCTACCCTGGCGATCCCTTGATGGTCGAGGTAAGCGGTCAGCCGTGTAAAAGGATGTGTCGATGAAAGCGAAGTCCCCTTGGCGAGTGCTGCGAGTTCGTCCTTGAAGTAAAGGGACTGCGTGGCCTGAATCCAGTAGATCCTGGCTTTTTCCATGTCAGCTGCGGAAATCATTGGCGTGGGCGATGCGTTGTATCGTTTCAACAGTTTGTCCACGAATTTGAGGCATAGAGACGTGATTCTGAACAACCTGTTAACAGAAGAATATTGATACATTAAATTCCATGAATATTCCTTGACTGCGTTCAACGTGTGGAGTGAGACGACAGAGCGAGCTCTTCTGGAGCTCCTAGCTCGTCTGCGTCAGCACTAGTCTGCTTGGGCCATGCGTTCTGCGTTTTCTTTAGCCACGGTGGTCCCGTCCACCACAGAGTATGCTGGTGTAACTGCTCCGTCGAAATGCCTCTTGACGCGCAGTCTGCAGGATTTGATGTTCCTGGCGTATGTCTCCAATGATATTGCTGCGTGATCTCTTGAACTTGGATTACCCTGTTGCGTACGTAATCCTTCCATTTAGAGGGGTGCGTCTTGATCCATGCTAGCGTGACTTCTGAGTCCGTCCACAAAAATGTCTGCGTAACGGTCATGTTCAAAGTAGCGTGAACATGCCTTACCAGTTTTGAAAGTAGCAGCGCTGCTGTTAATTCTAACCTCGGGATGGTTAGGCGTTTGAGTGGAGCCACTCGCGTTTTCGAGCAAACGAGAAAAAGTTGGGTACCCGTGGACGGTGAGCGGACAACGAGGTAGACGACAGCTGCCATCGCGAAGACTGACGCATCAGAGAATCCGTGTAGTTCAACGGTCGACGTGGTCGTTGTGTTGAACCATCGTGGGATGGAAAGCTTGGCCAAGCTGGTTAAATCTTCCCTGATGTGAAGCCAACGGCGCGTGATGTGAGGAGGCAGAATGTCGTCCCAACCGAGTTCCTGTAACCAAAGCTCTTGAATTAAGATTTTGGCTCGTATGACTACAGGTGCGACAAAACCGAGAGGATCGAAGACTTGTGCTACTTCGGATAGGATGAGGCGTTTGGAGAACTGCGTGCGTTTGGAAGAAGGTATAGTTGAAAAGTTGAAAGTATCTTGATGCGGGGTCCATTTGATTCCGAGAATTTTGGTCTCGCAGTCGTCGAATGAGATTGCTGCGTTTCCTTGGTTAGATGCGAAGACTTCAAGCAACGATTTACTGGTAGAGTGCCATTTTGCCAGAGGAAATCCTCCCGCCTGGCAAAGCTGCGTCAGCTGCTGCGCCACTTCGAGGAGATGATCTGCTGTATCTGCGCCACCAAAAATATCGTCGACATACCTGCCATTCTTGATAGGATCCACGGCGAGGGGATATTTCGACCCTTCATCCTCTGCAAGTTGTAAAAGTGTGCGCACAGCGAGATACGGGGCAGCTTTCGTCCCGTACGTGACGGTGGTCAGCTGGTAATGCGTTTCCTTCTGCGTGTCATCAAGCCAGAGTATGCGTTGCAAGTTCCAATCATCGGGATGTACCTTGATCTGTCGATACATCTTCGTGATGTCCGTTGCAAACAGATGTTTGTACCTGCGTATCCAGATGAGAAGATCTGCGATGTTCAACATAAGATTGGGACCTGTATGCATAAGATCGTTCAGCGAATATCCTGAGGAAGTTGAACTGGAGCCATTGAATACCACACGAAGAGCGGTGGTCGTGCTGCTCAACTTGAGGACGCCGTGATGCGGAAGATAATACTGCAACGAACTGATTATTGAGCTGTTGTTCAGTCTTACCATATGACCAAGCTGCTCATACTCGAGCATGAACTTGGTGTACAGCTGATTGTACTGGTCGTCCTTGCTGAGACGTCTGAGGATTCGCTGAAGACAGGCGTGTGCTGTTTGGTAGGAATTGCCTAGTGCTCGAGGATGTAGTTTGAGCGGCAACCGCACGATGTATCTTCCTGTCGAGTCCCGTGAATGCGTTGTCTTGAAGTGTTCTTCACATCCTGTTCATCTGGCGTGAGCAACGGTGTCGTATCCTGTGGTGGCTCCTCTTGCGTCCAAAATCGGCTGAGTAACTCGTCCAGTTGGCGATTGGTATTATTGACCGTGACCTGATGAACGGTTCTGCGTGGAGTAGGAGGGCCCTCGATGGGGCCGATCACGAGCCAGCCAAAGATAGACAGTTGCGCGACCAGCTGCGTTGACGGATGTCGAATAATGTTTGGCTTGATGATCTGTCCGTAAGCGTCAGCTCCAAGTATGATGTCCACTGGTCTGGAAACCAGAAACTGCGGATCTGCAAGGTTCAGTTTCTCCAGGTGCGAGGGCGGTGATGTGAGAGTTGGTGGCGTCGATGGTAGGCAAGTTGTCACCCGTGGAAGCACGTGGGCTTGAATGGTGACTGAGAGAGGCCGGTAATTGGAATGGAGGGTAATATTGACCACTCCGTTCGACTGCGAAGTCCTTGCTCCACCAACTCCGTGGACATCCAAGGTGTAGCGTGTTCGTTTCAATTGAAGCTGCGTTACTAGATATTCTGAAACAAGTGAGATTTCAGAGCCTGAATCGACCAAGATTCTCACCTGTTGAACTTCGAGGTCGGTGTGCACTCGGGCGAGTGCTGTTGCTAGAAGTGTTGTCCGTGTTCTGCGTGGTCTCGTTGCGTGGTCCGTACGTTGCTTTGATGCGTGGGCGTCCGTGCGTGGTCTAGAAATGTGAGCTGCGTGAACTGTGCTGTCTTCGACGACTGCGCCGACTCTTCAATCGGCAGCGGATGGGCCGGGATGATGCGTGGTCGTGGTTGACGGCTGCGAAGGGCCCGACGTAGGCTGCGTGGGCGGTCGATGGCCAGGCACCACCACGTGGCTGAGATCGGCTCCATGCAACATAGAATGGTGCAGCTCGTTGCAGAGCTTACACCGCTGCGTGGTCCGGCAACTGCGCAGATTGTGGTGTCCGAGGCAGTTGACACAGAGAGAGTGCGCCTTCACCACATTTGCGCGGTCCTTAGCGTCCAATTGTCGAAAGATGGGACATGTGCTGATGTAGTGATCCTTGTTGCAAAAGGCGCACGGGTACTTCGTGCCTGCTGTTGGTTGCGCGGGGCCTGGCGTGGACACTGGACGGGGCGCTGATGGGCTTGCGGCGTGCACTGACGCCCTTGATGATCCCGAGCGGTTGTGCGGGGCGTGAGCGGGTCGAGACGTCGTGGACTTCGTGGGCTGCGTAGAGCGGGTTTCCGGCAGACGCTCCAACTGCTCCAACGTGCCGGCTCTTGCGAGCAAAAACGAAGTCAGCTGGCCCAAAGTGGGGTACTCCTTTTGCGCGGACAGCGACGACTCCCAATGTTCTCGCGTGTCGGGGTCAAGGAGGCGGACGAGCGTGCTCACCAAGAAGCAGTTGTCTTGGTTGTTCAACCCGAAAGCTCGAAACGCCTGCGTGGTCTCTCCGATGACATTGGCCAGCTTTAGGAGCGACGAGGCCTTCCGCTGTGTCATGGGCTTGAGACCGTGAATACGGTCTAGGTACGACTGCACGTTTAGCCGCTTGTTGTTGTACCTGTCATCCAGCAATCGCCACGCCTGGTCGAAGGCCTCATCATTGGCCGGCAAGTGAGCCAACAGCTGAGCTGCGTTGCCAGATACAGCTCCCCTTAAATAATGGAGTTTATCCAATTCGGTGAGCTCGGCGCGGTCACGGATGACGGAGGAGAAGGCCGATTTGAACGCAGCCCACTGGGAATAATCTCCGTCAAACCGAGGCAGAGGAACCTCAGGCAGTCGTGCTCTGCGTGCTTCAAGCGAGGGCTGAGGGGTCGGCGTGGGGGTCGCGGTAGTCTGCGCCTGGGTCCAGCGATGCTCCAGCTGGGCCACCAGCTTACGAGCGTCGAGCACCGCTTTGTCCACCTTCGAGGCCACTCTTCGCGCATAATAATCGTGATCAAGCCGCGACACCGGCCAGACGCGGTTCAACTCCCTGTGCTCCTGCTGAAATGTGCGGTGATGTTCGAGCAAGGTCTCCCGCACAATCCCCAGCTCATCACAGAGCAATGTCAGGGGGTTGCTTCTCGAAGCCACCTCAAGATCTTCTAGGATCGCCAAGATGGTCTTGTAGCGCTCATCCTGTTCCCTTGCGCGCAGCTGCAGTTCTGACGAGAGCCGTGCCGGTGAGCGTGGGCGAGCCACGTGCGAAGGCTGCGTGTTCTCTTCCGGCACAGCTAGACGCGGAGGCGCGACGGTGTCGAGTCCTTCCGATTTGTCCGCCGGCGCGGAATCGGCCTGCGAAGCGGGCGAGGAATCTCGCGATTTCGGCATCGTAAATGTCACAAAAATCACGCAAATCACTCACACGCGAGGGTCACTGTCTCACCGCAGCACAAGGTTCACGTACGCGTTGAAAAGTCGTCGCTTAAATTAAACGAGATTCACGCACGCACAGACGTGTCAACGTTAGAATCAAACACAACACTGAGTCTGCGAGTTCACGAAACACAAACACACCAAGGTGCTGACGTCACTCAAAATGTCAGTTAACGGTATAACGGCGTTTTTCAAACCGTCACGGCAAGGGCGTGTCTCAATCCGGCTCGAAGTACCAAATGTTTGCGATTTTGCGTGGGCGGAGGAGACGTAAAGGAAAGAGACACGACACCTTTGTTGGACGGTCACGAGAATATTATTTTACAGAACTATTTACACTTAATTATAACAAGGATGAAACACGATTATTTACACGCGGGTTTTCTAAACTAATAACTACAATTAAACGTAATTCTACAGCAAGAAACCTTGCTCTCGCTACCAGAAATGCACTAAGAGCACTGCGCGGACAATGAGAGAACTCTAAGCGTGATCTGTGATGAAGAATAAGCGTAAATTAGTATAACGAAAGACACGTGTTGTCGCGTGAACAGAAACTACAGTAATGGCGTCGACCGGCACCGCGTGGCCGGTGCACGTGTACCGGTTTCTTCTTCGTGATGGCGCGATCGTGGCCATGCGTGTCCGGGAGGTGCTGCCGCTGTCTGCAACGACGCACCAGCGAACTACTTTCGCTGCGAACACTAATGGCCGCGCGTGTTCAAAGGAGAATTCTCCATCACTAAGGTTCAACTGGATAAACCTTAATTAAGGCACAAATACAAAATACAATAATGCTCATAACTGTGCTGTATTCTTTGATTAAGACTGTATTTTGTGACGTACGGGTTATGGGGCAGCCTAAGGGTTGCTCTGCGCGGAGGCGATCAGGGAAAATCGCTCTCTGCGCGCACCGTGCACAAATCCACGGACGATTCGATTCTTTGGGCGCCAGTGCCGTAGCACTCGTCCGGAACCCTCGCCCTTCCGGCTGCTCAGTAGGGGAGCGGAAATCAGGCGAGGTTAATTGAAAGTGACCCACGAGTGTTTCGGTAAATTAACGGTAACTTTAATAAAGGCCAAAGTGGCCGTGCCAAACAACCAAAAAACGGGAATTCCGCGGTACACTTTTGCGCAAAGGAAAAGGTACGCGGCCGCCAAGTGCGGCAAAGAGGATCCGCGACGCGGAAATTCCCAATACAAAGAAAAATCTCTACTGTAGAAAATAAAACTAGGGGCCGGATACAAAATGTCGGTAGTCCTAGAGTTTCAAATACAGGAAAAAACGAAAGATTAGTCGGGATCGCGGTCGCGGGTATGGGAGGACCCGTTCGCGATTCTGAGACGGAGGCGCCGGGGCCTCGACGAAGCCGACTATAACTTCCGGCGCACGAGATCGCGGAACGAAGAGGCGCTTCGTTCGAACGCGCGGTACGAGCGTCAACGGTTACGGTTCCGAGGTCAAGCCGCCGGGGCTCGACCGTCGGACGGTACCGGACAGCGAATCGGTCGGGAGCGGAATAAAGGGGACTGGCCTCGAGAGTCCTCATGTCCTGTCGCCTAGGTCGCGGAACACGATACGATACGGAATACCCCGGTATTCCCGCGTTCACACCGATCCTTTCACACTCGCACACGCAATAAAAATCAACCCAAAAGGCGTGAGTCCCACCTGGACATGGAGTGCGGCGACGTATCCAAATGACGACGGTGCGGGTGGCTCTTCCTCAAACCGGGCGCCACACTCACACACAAAACGAAACGAAAAATACAAAATAACGCAAAATGAACTACAAAGAAGAGAAATGGGAATACACGGGACCGACACACGCTACGATAACTAAATTAAAGATTAAACGTCCAAATCGCTCAAATCTCCAACCGTACTCGGCACCTGCTCACGCGCTTCTCTCGAAATTCGCCGCCGGTACGCGGTTCTCCCCCCCCAGGGAGTTCGGCAACCAAGATGGGCCGCTCGATGTAAGTTCGGCTGGCCGGGTCCTGAGAGCCCTCTGGCGGAGCTCCGGGCGAGATGGCGGTGGTCGGCTGCTCCCAGGCCCGGCGTCCTCGGTGTCCGGCTGCCGGTCGCTCCCAAGGCGACTGCTGGGTGGAGGCACGGCGACCGGTCAGCCGGTTGGCCAGCGAAGGTGGTGGACCCATCTGGCCCCTCCCTCCCCTGGGTGGAGGTCCCCACGACCGGCGGCGGCGATGCTCCGCCGTGGCGGAGCGCGAGACGGTCGGCCGCAAAAAAAAAAAGAAGAAACACATACGCACATGCACTCACACACTCATACACAACAATATCCGCGTCCCGGAGGCGAGGACTCGCCGGAGCGGAGGGAAGCGGGGCGCGCCAACGTCTCGTAGCGAGGCCAAAATTTGCCTCGTAACAATTTATATTGAATAAAGTCAATTATTGGCCTGATTACCAATTAATAATCGCAACCTGTTTATTCCTATCATCAACGTTAATAGAATTAGCAACTAACAATCTGTAATATCTTGAATCATCTGGAAAACTTTAAATACCGAGGTATCGCTGGGAGGCCATTCAGCAATTGGTGTTAATTAAATGAAATGACCAATATGTCAAACATGTATACATAATAAAGCACATAAATCATAAACAGTGTCGATCATAGTGAAATAAAACGAATGTGTGTAAGTAAAATAAATGTAAAATGAAATAAAACATATATATAGTAATAAACATGTATACATAATGAAACACATAAATCATAGGCAGCGTATATCTTAAAGAAACAAATCAATGTGCATAAGTAAAATAAATATAAAATGAAATAAAACCCAAATAAAATAAATGTAAAATAAGATAACATAAAAGTATATGCAAAAAGGAGTAGTATCCAGACCGTAGTCTGGCAATATATAAAATTATGGATGTCATATCATAGTAAATACATATAATGAAACGTAAGATAGATGAAAATAAAGAACTGTCCAGACCGTGGTTTGACAATGTGCAAAATTAAATTTATGTATCAATACAGGGTGTCCCATTATTGGCGTAGGAGCCGGAAATGGGGGGTAGGTGAGACGATTCTGAACAACAATTTCCTTTGCAAAAATGTTGGATGGGGCTTCGTTTTTGAATTATTAAGGAAAAACACTGGCCATTCATAGCGCGAGCTTTTCGCGCGCTCAGTGGCGTGTCTATGGCCCGAATTGACAGGTCCGAGCGCGGCCGAAAACCCCAGTCGGCAAAGCAGGAAATAATATCACAAATAATATCGAATAAAGAATTAAACAAATTCACAACTATTAAAAAGTGTGGACAAAATTATTGAAATTAGACTCACCAGTTCACTCGCAACTTGACCTGCAGCGCTGAACAACTGATGAGACGGTCAGGTTAACGAACTCACGTTATTTCACAAAATTTTCTTGATTACGCCGGTCACTGTCACATTTTACTGGGTCATTTAAATCATTGAATCATGAAATTGTGAAAGGATGTAAAGAAGGTTTCCCCGAATAGGTCCGATTGCGATACCTCGAACGTAGTCTTCTTCGCGTTGGTTTGGCACTGCGCGAAGATGAAAAACATGTTATAACGAAGAACGCCAATCATACAAATTTTAGGACAGAGTGAGATACAACGATATTCTCCAACGTTCTTTTGTCAGTAACGGAGAACGCGAATGAAACACATTCCAACAGAGTGAGACACAGGGATATTCTCTAACGTTCTTTTGTCAGTAACAAGGAACACGAATCTTTCCGTACGCGTCCAGTATCTCGCACATTGCCGACATGCTTTGCTCCAAAGCTGGATATTATAACATATTTTCGCAGTGCCCAAATAATTCGCAGGAGGCTGTACGACAGTTTCCCGATTCGGTGATTTAAATGACCCAGTGAAAAGTGATTGGGAATACATGGTGTGAAGTAACGTGGGTTCGTTGACTTGGCCGTCTCATCAGCTGTTCAGCGCTGCAGTTCAAGTTGCGAGTGAACTGGTCAGTTTAATTTCAATAATTCTGTCGGCATCTTTTAATAGTTGACGTATGTAATTTTTAAAATTTTCTGCCTTTTCAACAACGAAAAGTGTCATACAACTTCGATTTATTCGTTCTATCCGGATATTGAGTGATTTCAAAATTTTCGTCATTTCACACCGCGCTCGGACCAGGCAATCCGGGACATAGTCACACCGCTGAGCGCGCGAAAAGCGCGCGCTGTAAATGGTCAGTGTTTTTCCTTAATAACTCGAAAACGAAGCCCCATCCGAAATTTTTGAAAAGGAAATTGTTGTTCAGAATCGTCTCACCTACCCCCCATTTCCGGCTCCTACGCCAATAATGGGACACCCTGTATAAACAAGCACGCAGAACTCACATAGTGACCAGCAAGCGTGTCAACCGGAATGAAATAATAAATCATTAAATTTAGAAGACAAAATATGCGAATAAAGACTTTGTGCAGACCACAATCTAACAGTATACAAGTTATATTTGTCATAATATAAACCAGCGCATAAAACACATAAATAATACATGGAATATATTTGCAAGCGCTCATGAGGCCATGAGAAAGTTAAAATACGAAAGTTGCCGCCCGGGGGGAGTAAACAACTAATTTAAGGAAGAGTTACTTTAATTAAATATGATAATTGGGCTAATTAGTTCAATAGTAAGTACCAGAAATAGATAACAAATATATCACGGACAGAGCGATAACTAGGTATAAGGTACAGTTGGAATCAACAATTAAACGATATGACTGTAGTTAAACAGTTATGAAATTAATTTAAATAGTTAAACTAGCACACAGACGTTTAAATTGAATCCGTGGACATGAATAGCTGAATACTAAATCATCAAACAAATAACCAGTCACCCGAATGTAAGAAAATAGCAATAATTAAATAATGAGATGATCAAATGAAAATAAAACGAGGGGTTGTATAAGTTTTATTGGTAAAATCACGCCCCGAATAATCGGAACATCAAACATTGTAACCACGCCATAAGGTCTCGTACGCAACGCACCACGCGAACGGCAATTACGCAATAAAATTTAAAAGCCGGAGTGAGAGCAAGCCGAAAGAATTAATGAACAAGTTCCATTGAACAATCATTTAGATATTAGAAAAGAACAGTTCAAAATCTGATAAAAGAAGTATGAATGAAAGTAACAGCGCGCCCCTAAACGCCATCTGTGTAGCAAAAGGGGAATCAGCTTATGGCAAGAAGTTATAAACCAATTTAATTTATTGCGAAAGTTAATGCTACGAAAGGGAAACGAGCGTGGGTAACCTATCTCAGCAACCAATATTCAAGAAAATTAAATAACAAATTTATTAGAGACGCTTGTGAACGTCGATCGCGCCATCTGGCGACGCAGGGAAGAAAATACCAGCACGCGAAAGAACCGCGTCGCAGCTCGTGCCATGAGGCAAAACAAGATGGCCGCTTGACAGACGCGACACGTCAAGACATCGTTAGCCGTCGAAAATCAGAAATAAGTATATCGAAGTGTCAATTATATTAAATAGATCGATCAATAAAACTCGCTGCATCAATTTTCTTTTATAGGTGACGAACAACAACAGCAAGGAGAGTGTGCCAGATAAAGCTGCAGACGCAATTTCAGCAGCGAGGAAAGGAGCATTGCCACTTCAAGCGAGCGTCAAACAGCAACGCACCGGCATTGGAACCACAAACGGTTAACTAATCGAGCATGAAGCACACATCGTGTTTGAAGTGTCGCAGATTTGAAGGTAAATATCCCCGGTTAAACATAGTGAAGCCATAACCTTAAAAGTATATGGCCTGTCCACTGTATAGCATATACTAATTTATTGTATTTCTCGTATTTCCACAGTTAATAGCAGAAAGGCTCGCGGCATGCAGCAATAAGTAAAATGTATGAGTCCGGTGAAGGCGCAGGGGAAAAACAGCCTACGAAGGCTGTGTATGAGAAGATTTTTAAGAGAGCTGACAGCCAACTATTATTGTGCATTGAAGTAAGTATTTTAGAGTATCAGATCTAAGCCAACGGTAATATAACACAAAATATGACCAAACTATTTCAATTTCAGGGTAGAAAGTTGAGAAAATCTGAAACGTACCTCAGCGAGTGCAAAGAAGGAAAGAAAAGAAGACCGTCGCTACACAAGTTTGAATAACTTCAATGAATTTGATGAAAATGAGTAAATATTAGGTTAAATGAAGATACAGTGACAGCCAATATACCCAATAAAAGGGCATTTTAAACTTGAAGGTGCGAAATTGTAAAAATGCATGTAGCGCTTGTAGAATGAATAAAATAGAGTGTGGAAACATATTTAGTGTGACAATCAATTCATCTATCACCTTGTTCATTCAAATAATCCTCTTTCACTCAGATGCATCTAAGATTTTATTTTATTTAAATGATTCAATTATTATCAACCTATATAAGTTTATTAATACGTCAACATACTATCAGCTTACAATTAGTTGACAAGACTAAAAATTACAAGAAATATAGTTAACCTGCTTAAACCTTTAAATCTGAATAACAAGATTCGTTCCCTTTAACTATTATTCTTTAGTTAAATCAAATCAAATATTAGAACTAAATGATGCTAGAGTTCAACTAGATAAACATTAATTAAGCACAAGTACAAAACAATAATGCTCATTAACTGTGCTGTATTCATTGATTAAAGCTGTATTTATATTGAATAAAGTCAAATATTGGCCTGTGTTGGCGAATTCTCCTTTGAACACGCGCGGCCATTAGTGTTCGCAGCGAAAGTAGTTCGCTGGTGCGTCGTTGCAGACAGCGGCAGCACCTCCCGGACACGCATGGCCACGATCGCGCCATCACGAAGAAGAAACCGGTACTCGCTCAACGGCCACGCGGTGCCGGTTCGACGCCATTATCGTTCACGTCGTATACGCGTTAACACGTGCTTTTCGCGCTCGTTTCTTTTCATCTTTATTAGTATCTCAGACCACGCGTAGAAATTCATATCATTGTCCGCGCACGGTGAAAAATACCGAAAGTGTCATACGCATAATATTTCGTGTCTGTTTCAGTTTGTAGTTAAATAACTAGTCGTAAGAATCACGCGTATATCTACTCGTCCGCTCTGTGTTAGACCTAAGTGTAAATAATTCTGTAAATATAATAATCTCGTGACCGTCCAACAAAGGTGTCGTGTCTCTTCCTTTTCCGCCCGCTCTGTCCACGCAAAATCGCGAACAGCCTGATTACCAAATAATAATAGCAACCTGTTTATTCCTATCATTAACGTTAATAGGATTAGCAACTAACAATTTCTAATATCTTGAATCATTTGAAAAACCCTAAATAACAAGGTGTCACTGGAAAGCCATTCAGCACCAATGTTAATTAAATAAATAAGTAAATAATAAAATGACTGGCATGTCAAACATATGTGACTAAAAACCTGTCCAGACCGTAATCTGCCGTAACACAAAATGTTCTAATAATATTACAGATCAGCACATAAAACATGTAGTTAATAGGCAGAACGTATATTAAAGAAGACAAAATGAATGTATAAATTGACAAGCTCCAAGCATATATGAATGAAGAATTAACTTAACCATAGTCTGCCAATATACAAAATGTACCTGTCATATAGTAATGAGCATGCATCCATAAAAACACATAAATCATAAACAGTGTATATCATAATGAAACAAAATCAGTGTGTATGGGTAGAATAAATGCAAAATGAAATAAAATAGGACATGTGTATAGTAATAAACACATGAATCATAAACAGTGTATATCTTAAGGAACAAAAACAAAAACAAAATGAATAAAATCAATGTGAATAAGTAAATGTAAAATGAAATAAAACACAAATAAAATAAATGTAAAATAAGATAAAACATAGAAATATATGCGAAAAGGAGTATCCAGACAGTAGTCTGACAACATACAAAATTATAGATGTTATATCATAATGAATACATATAATGAGATGTAAGATAGATTAAAACAAAGTACTGTCCAGACCGTGGCCTGACAATGTGCAAAATTAAAATTTAAATTTATAACGTTCTAGAATAATGTTTGCCACTTTAGCAACACAAAGAACGCATGAATAAGACAGTGTGTGTAATGAAATGGATGAAATCAATGCATCAAATAATTGCAGGAAAAAAAGAACTGTCCGGACCGTGTCTGGCAACATACAAAATATTGTATCAATATAAACAAGCACGTGAAACACAAATAATGACCAGCAAGCGTGTCAAAAGGAATGAGATAATGAATCATTAAATTTAAAAATCAAAATATGCGAATAAAGACTTTGTCCAGACACAGTCTAGCAGTGTACAAGTTATATTGTCATAATATAAACTAGCACATGAACCCCTAAATAATACATGGAATATATTTGCAAGCGCTCATAGGACCCTGAGAAGTTAAAGTACAGTAATTGCCGCCCGGGGGGAAGTGAATAACTAATTTAAAGAAAAGTTACTTTAATTGAATATGATGTGACGAGGCAAATTTCGCCTCGATCACGAGAGTCCGTCCGCTCCCTCCACCCTGGCGAGTCCCCGCCTCGACCGCGCCGTCCTGCGCCCCGGGCATTGTTCCCCACAGTCCCCCCCAGCATGGACAGAGCGAGTGGAGAGAGTCAACCGTTTTCTTGCGGAGTCCCAACCGCGACGATTGCCCGCCGTCGGCCGCGGTCGCCCTCCACCCGGGCGAGGGAGGGCCGGACGGGCCCCACCTCAACGCAGAACGACCCGGCTGACCGGTCGCCACCTCCGCCCCGGCAGCCTCCCCGGGAGCGACCGGCAGCCGGACTTCGAAATTGCCGGGCCTGGGGAAACGACAAGCTGCCTCCCGCACCAGCCCACAGAGGACTCCCCAGGTCCCGGCTGAAGCAGGACGACTCCTGGTGGCCCGCCTCGGCACCGAAACTCCCTGGGGAGGGGGAACCGCGAGCCGGCGAGATCGCGACCGCGGATAATGAGCAATTAGCGTGCGCGCGGCGAGACAGAGAGTACCGAGTCGTTGTTTCTTTTCTGCAATTCTTTTTTCTTCTTGGCGTGAAGGCCAATTCGAGTCGCGACGAAAGGGTGCACTCGCGGGTGTGTGGAGCAGTCCCCCGCCACGAAGGCTAGCATCGATCAAGGATCCGCCGATGCAGAGGTAGGATTCACGCCTCTTCACGTGCATTTGGGAGTTTGGGTGCGAGAGTGCGAGAACGGATCGACGAGAGTGAGCGGGAAGCCGCCGGGCCCGCTACCGTCCCCGTCCCCTTCGCGACGTTGGCGACAGGACGCAATCCGAGAGGCGAGGAGCCTCGAGGTCGATCCCTTGACCCCCGAATCGCCGCCCTTCTCTGTGCAGGTTTCGAGCTGCGGCGACTCGAAAATCGGCGTAACGGTTCGCCCGCGCAAACCGCCGAGTTCGTCCTCCGCGTTTGAACGAAGGTCGTCCTCGTTCCGCGAGCCCGCGCATTGCCGCCGCTGTCGGTTTCGTCGAGGTCATCGAGACCCCGGATTTGAATCGCGGACGGGTACCCCCGACCCCCCCGCGTTCCCGACTAATCTTTTTTTTTTCTTCTTGTATTTGAGACTCTAGGGCCACCGACATTTTGTATCGACCCCTAGCTTTAGTTTCTGCGATCGAGGATTTTCTTTGTATTGGGAATTTCCGCGCCGCGGTTCCTCTTTGCCGCACTTGGCGGCCGCGTACCTTTTTCCCTTGCGCAAAAGTGTACCGCGGAATTCCCGTTCTTTGGTTGTCTGGCACGGCCACCTTGGCCTGGATTAAAATTCACGTTAAACGTCACTCGTGGGTCAAATTTTCTTTAACCTCCCCTGAGCCCCGCTCCCATACTGAGCAGCCGGAAGGGCGAGGTTTCCGGACGAGTGCTACGGCACTGGCGCCCAGAAATTCAAACCGTCCGTGGAATTGTGCACGGGGCGCGTCGAGAGCGGTTTCCCCTGATCGCCTCCGCGCAAGGCCACCCTTAGGCTGCCCTCATAACCCGTACGTCACAAAATTGGCGCCCAACGTGGGGCCCTTAAAATTTCGACCAAGGGACACGAGCGTTTCTTTTCTCCAACGACGGTTTGTCGGTTCGTTTAACGTTTTTTCTTCCCGTTGTTGTTTGAGTCGTCGGTTTAACCGCGGTGTTTTGTTGTGGTTCGGCCGGTTGGCAACGGAAGAGTTTCGCGGTTTCTTCGACGCCTCTTCACGTCAGCTGTTCGAAATAATAACTAGCGTTCGGGTTGCTGAGCGCGCGCCTGTCTATTTACCTTTGCGGTATTCGACCCGTCGCTCGAGTCAGCTGTCGCGCCGCATCGCACAGACAGCATTTGTTGTGGTGAACAGAACGAGGAAGAGAGTTCGACTTTCCGTCTCTTTCCTTCCCTTACCGGAGAGTATTTTACTGCCGTTCTTTTCCGCGTAGCCTTTTCGATCGAAGCCCAGATCAACCGCGCGATAAGATGTCGAGCTCCGAAGCCGCTCCATCCGACCGGTCACTCCGCCGCGCCCTTCGCGAACGGAAGTCGGCCGCGAAAGCGCGTTGTTCACGATTTGTAGCGGGTCATTCCATTCTGGATGTCATCATGTTGATGGACCTGCTGGGGCTGAAATCGGATTCCCCATGGGATCAACTGACGGACCGATTCCAACGCTTTCACCTTCGCCGCGAATTCGGCCCGGACGCCGCGGGGTGGGACCCCCGAAGAGACGAAGGGGGGGAGATACTGACAACCGCAGTCGAAGCCGCGCTGGCAGGTAGTCGGGGGGACGATTTGCTGGAGCGATACGAATCGCTCCTCCGTCAATCCCCGCGCGGCCGGAACACAATTATCCCCCGGGCACCCCCGAGTACCTCCGCGATTCCGCAGGCGATCCCGACCACCACCGTGACCTCGGTAACATACTCGGTCGCGGGAACACAGGCCCAGATTTCATATACGGAGGCTCGCGTGCCGGTGGGCACGCCCCCGCGTGAGGCGACCTTAAATTGGGTCGACGCAGGGCGGTGGTTGCCTACCGGGCAGTCCGCTGGCCGGTGGAGGGACCCCATCAGCCTCCCGGCCAGCCCGAAGATGTCCAGCCGCGCGACAGGGGCGATTCCGCGCCGAGTACCGCCGATTGCGCCCCCGCGAGAAACCCTATCCACGCGGGTGAACTTTGTAGGAGAGAGGGAGACGGGCGAGCTCTCCACCCCGTCCGAGGAGGACCGTTTGTCCGCCCCCGCCCCCCGCGTCACGCCGAAGCCGGTCGAGCATCGTGCTACCCGTTCGGCGGATATTTATCTTCCGTGCGCCGGAAAAGGGTCGATGAGACAGGGATCTTCGAGGCCGCGTTCGCGGGACCCGTTGACCCCCCCACTCTCCCCTCGGCCGACACGAGACCATAAGGATACCGAAGACAGTGAGAGCGACGATCACGTCCCGCTGTACGCCGCGGGTGGGTCCCGCATTTGCGGTCGACCCACGCGGCCGGAGACCGATCTTCGACACGTGGACGCGCCCCGTGTCCGGTCCCCCCTTCACCGGTATCCCTTTTGCGACCAGGCGGAGGTCTCTGCGCCTCGGCCCCACGCCTCCTCGACCTATCGGGACGAACCGTGGGAGCCTCGACGGCGGGAGCCTCTGACGCGACGATCCCGACCCTCCGCGGCCGGTGGTCATCGCAGCGTCGCCCCGCGAGAGTCGTCGGAGGAAGGCCATCGGGTCTCCCCGCGAGCGGTAAGGAGGAGAGAGAGGGAAGCTCGCTCATCTTCGAGCGAGTCATGCCCCTCCCCCTCCCGCCACGCGGAGTATCGCGCCCACGCGCGATACCCCGACAGACCCCGGGATATTTGCCACGGGCACTGCTCCTGCCCCTCATCCGGTCGACCGCCGTCCCCAAGAACCTACTTCCGCGGGGACCGAGCCGTCGATACGTTGAATAAGTGGCACATTACGTATTCGAATGAGTCCGAAGAAGGCGCTGAAATGTTTTTAGAGCGTCTCGAGCATTGTCGCCGCAGCGCCGGATTACCGGACCGCGACCTTTTAGCCGCGTTACCGGCTGTGTTCAGAGGTGAGGCGGCCAATTGGTATCGCCTCGAAGGGGCCGCGTGTATGTCTTGGCACGCGTTTTCCCGGGCTTTCCGGACGCGTTTCGGAGCCCAAAACTTGCAACGGCAGCTATGGAACGACGCGAGAAATCGGACTCAGGGGGAGAAGGAGCCGATTAACTCGTTCTTAGATAGCCTGTTAATCATCTTCTCGCATATGCGAAACCCGCCTCCCCGCGCTGAACGCCTCGACATGGCGTACGACAATTTGCGGCCGTTTTACCGCCGACGGTTTCGTCGTTCAGAGTTCGCGTCGTTCAGCGAACTCCGCGCTTTAGGGAGGGAAGTCGAGCTGGCCGCGGCACAGGAACGCGTCCATCGCCCGTCCCCCGCGGCTTGCGAACTCGCGCTCCCGAACACCGCGTATAAACCCCCGCGAGGGTCATCCGCGAGGGTAGCCGCGATCGAGACTTCCCCCAGCCGCGAAACATCTTCGGACAGCTCGGGAGGGGGAACGTCGAGGAGAAGGAGGAGGAGGAGGCCGAAAGGACCACGGAAATCCCCGACTCCCACGACGCGAGACGCGAAGGAGTGGCGAGGGGACCTTCGACCCCCGCTACCCGCGCCACGGTCCGCGTCGTACGATCCTCCGCCCCCCCCAGCAAAGCGAAATTCCGCACCTCCCCAGCCGCCGCGGAAGAGCCCCTCGGCGCCGCGACCCAAAGCGCCGCCGCCGCAGAAGGGCCCCGCGAAAACGGCACCGGTGACGCGCCCCGAAGCGACACCGACCGCGTCAACGACAAGGGGGGGGGCTTGCTTCAATTGTCAGCAGACCGGACATTGGGTCGCTGACTGCCCCCACCCCCGCCAAATGCGGGCCTGCTTTGGCTGCAACCGCGCCGGGGTAACGATCCTTACGTGCCCCGATTGTTCCGCGCGACGGCCGGGAAACGCGAAGCGGGCCGATCGCTAGAGGCCAGCGATCCCCCGCATAAGGACGAGGAGGCCTCGTTAACAGGCCCGACTCGAGTGGAGGGGCAGTCGAAGGGCCCGTACCTTTGTACGGACTTCCCAGAGACTCCAACGACCTCCACCGAGCCGACCCTCCCGTCACTTCCGTCGAATTCCGCGAGCGCGTCAACGACCGAGTCCGCCCCAGAGAAAAGGACGGAAGGTACCCCGAAGATTACCCCACGTTGCCATGGGACGGCTACTTCGCCGGCTGGCCAGGGGGAAAACGAGGTAGTCGTTTTGGCCCGCGAATCGTCGAGAATTCGCCGAGATTTTCCGCCGGGATACGTCGACCGCCGGTACTACGTTCGTTTACTCGTAGCCGGGCATCCGTTATGGGCGCTGATCGACAGCGGCGCCGCGCGTTCCTATTTGGGACCGTGCGCGGCGGCGTGGCTCGGAGAGCGCCTGGACACTGCATTTTCCGGGGAAATGCGGATGGCCAACGGGACGCAGGACCGTATCTTGGGCGAAGCGGTAATCGAAATCGAAATCGACGGGCGGAAAGTCGATCTACCGATCCGAGTCGCGGGCAACCTTGATTACGATTGCGTTCTAGGGATCGATTTTCTTGAAGCTTTCGGGATCTCCCTGAACACGGCCGACGCGACGTGGAAAATCCGCAGCGGACCCGTTCACGCCTTCTTAGTACCGGGCATTCAGGATTCCGAGGAGGTTATCCACGCGGATTGCGCCGCGATCGTTGAGATTACTCCGAGTCAAAGCGAGCGTCTAAATCAGCTGTTGGACGAATTAATCTCCCCTCCCGCGGAAAAACCGCCCGCGACGAACCTCGTAAAGCATCGGATCGACGTGCAGGGACACGCCCCGATCAAACACCGCGCGCGCCGCGTTTCGCCGAAAATTTTCGAAGTCGCGCACGCGGAAGTTGACAAGATGCTCGGGGACGGGATTATCGAGCGTTCGGAAAGCGCGTGGGCGAGTTGTCCCGTGATAATCCCGAAACCAAACGGGAAATATAGGTTTTGCATCGATTACCGTGATGTAAACACCGTCACGAAGAAAGACGCGTACCCCCTCCCGCACATGGACGCGATCCTGGACAAACTACGCACGGCACATTACATTTCGACGATCGATTTGAGCCAAGCGTACTTCCAAATTCCGCTGGAAGAGTCCAGTCGAGAGATTACCGCGTTCGTGGTGCCAGGGAAAGGGCTGTTTCACTTCACGCGTATGCCGTTCGGGCTGACCAATGCGCCGGCCACCTTTCAAAGGCTGATGGATCGCTTGATCGGCCCAGAATTAGAACCGCACGCCTTTGCGTATCTTGACGATATCGTCATCGTCAACGAGACTTTCGATGACCACCTACGATGGATCGAAAAGATTCTCCGAATACTCAATGAGGCGGGGCTCGAGATAAATCGGGAAAAAAGCGAATTTTGCTGTCAAGAGGTCCGGTATCTGGGGTATTTGATTAACCGGAAAGGCCTCGAACCCGACCCCGAAAAGGTCGCGCCTTTTTTGTCGTATCCGGCGCCCACCAATCTAAAGCAACTGCGGAGCTTCCTTGGCATGGTCGGCTGGTACGCCCGATTTCTTCCAAACCATGCACGAGACAAAATCCCATTGGTGCAGTTGCTGAAAAAAGACGAGCCCTGGCATTGGGGAAAAGCTCAGGAAATGGCCTTTCAACGTTTGAAGGAAGCCCTGAGCACGGCCCCGGTTTTAGCCCGCCCTAATTTTTCGCTCCCGTTTATACTTCAAACCGACGCGAGCAATTACGCGATCGGCGCGGTCCTCACACAAAAACAGGAGGAGGAAGAACATCCCATTGTTTACGTGAATCGAGTCTTGACCGCAGCCGAACAGAAGTACTCGGTGACAGAAAAGGAGTGTTTGGCCGTTTTATGGGCAATTAAAAAACTTCGTCCGTACCTCGAGGGGTACACTTTTACGGTGATTACGGATCACAGCAGCCTAAGATGGTTGCACAATTTAAAAGATCCGACCGGTCGGCTGGCACGGTGGGCCCTTGACCTGCAGCAATATTCTTTTAATATTGAACATCGCAGGGGTGCCCTCCACCAGGTACCCGACGCACTTTCACGTGCAATTGTACCCCCGACCGACGCGATCGCGGGAAACGACACCGCTTCCAACCTCGTAGCGGCCCTTAAAGACCTTGAAGACAAGTGGTACGCCGGCCGCTTGGAAAAGGTGCAATCGCACACCGCGTCGTACCCTGATTGGCGAGTCGAGGACGGGCGACTGTACGTTTATCGTCCGTCTCCCACGAGGGAGGTTATCGGGGACGACCCCGACGCGTGGAAACTCGTCCTTCCCGAGAAATTTCGTGAAAAGGCCATGCGAGAGGCCCACGACCCCCCATCGGCCGGCCACCCTGGCGCGGATAAAACTTATCAAAGGGTGTGCCAGGAATTTTATTGGCCGGGGATGTTTCGGGACGTCCGCCGCTTTGTGCGGAAATGTCCCGTGTGTCAACAGCACAAGGTCGAGCAACGCGCTCCCGCTGGACACATGGGCCGGCGAATACCTAATCGGCCTTGGGCCGTTGTATCCGCTGACGTAATGGGCCCTTTTCCGCCGGGGAGAGACCAATCCCGGTACATCGTCGTCTTTTTAGATACGTTCACGAAGTGGGTCGAGTGCAGGGCGCTCCGAAAAGCCACGGGGTCGACCATTTTGGCGGCTTTCGAGGACCTCGTGCTCTTTCGCTGGGGAGCCCCTGAAATACTCCTCACGGATAACGGGACGGAATTTTGCAATCGAAAACTCGACGATCCCTTGAAAGAATGGGGTATCCAACATCATACGATACCCCCGTATCACGCCCAAGCGAATCCGGTGGAGCGAGTCAATCGCGTCCTTAAAACGATGATTTCTTCATTCATCAAAAAGGACCACCGTGATTGGAACGTGCACTTGCACGAATTCCGATTCGCCGTGAATACCGCTGTGCACTCTTCAGCTGGCGATTCCCCCGCGCTGCTCAACTTTGGAAGAGCCCCACGGCCCATCGGCAGTCTCCGTCGCGCCGTGGAAGGAGAACCCTTGCTCTCCCGCGAGAATCCCCGGGAGTGGGGAGAGCGCACGCGGCGCTTGTCACTTTTACACGACTTAGTAAAGGAGCAATTGGAAAAAGCTCACACTCGGCAAGCGAAATATTACGACGCGCGTCACCGCGATATTAGATTTCGGGTAGGCGATTTGGTTTTGCGGCGCAACCGAGTTTTATCGTCCGCCGCCGAGAACGTGGCCGCGAAGCTGTCGGCAGCGTACGCCGGCCCGTTCCGCATTACGAAAGTCCTGTCGCCAGTCGTATACGAGGTCGAGACGCCCGGGACCCGCATGGTCCCGAAGGTCCACGTCTCCGACCTCAAGCCTTTTTTTGGGGACGATTTCAGTGAGGGCGAGGTAAGCGACCCTGTTGACCTTCCGCCAACCCCGCAGGTGCCAGCACCGAGGAAGAGGGGTCGCCCGCGCCGGGACCCGACGGCCGGCAACCAACCACCGGCCCGACGAGGAGTTCGAGGCCGTCCCCCCGGGCGCCTGTATGGACCCCCGACGACCCGTCGAGGCGACGCCGCGCCTCCACGCGGCCCTCGACGAGTTCGAGGGCCCGACCCTGGGGAAGACGGAAACCCGTCGGAGGAGGGCCCGCGGACTGCGGAAGAAGAAGCCGGCCGCCCCGCCGCCGGCCCAAGGACCCGCGCCAGGACCCGCCACTCGGCCAACCCCGGCCCCACGGACCGCGCCCACGCGCCGAGGAGGACGCGCGCAGCCCCGAGGGCGCGCCGTCGGACAGGCCCCAAGGCCCGTCCCGAACCCCCGCCGACGAGGAACGGCGGGAAGCGCCCGCGAAGCCCGGCCGTTTAAACGGCCACGCGTCGAACCGGCCATGCCGCCGGTGGGACCCGCCGCCGGGACGGCTTCGGCAGAGCGAGTGGTGTCGGCGGCAGCCCACATCGCCACCGTCCTGCTGGGGCTGACCCGGCCGGAGGGACCGCCAGCAGGCCCGCGGCCCCCTTATTGCTTCGGGTGCGGGCAGCCCGGGGTGACCCGTCCGTCCTGCCCCCGCTGCTCGTGGGAGTGGCGGAACGAGACGGGGGCCCCGCACCCCTGGCGGTGAACCGCCCCGTCCCCGGCCGTTAACCCGGGGAACGGAAATTCGTGTAAATTGTCCGCTTGTACTGTCCGTTCTCGGCGTCCGTGACCGTCCACGCCGCCATTTGTCCGTCCGTGTCTTCGTGAAAGAAAAAAAAAAAAAAAGAAAAAAAAACTAATATACAAAAAAAAAAAATATATGTACTTTTTTGATTTCATGTGGTGACGGGAAAGCGTAGGATTAAGCGTCTCTCGTCCAGTGTTCCGTGTTTTTGTCCGCCGCTTAGGCAAGGTATTGGTTTTATTTGGATTATCGTTTCTGTTGTTTCGTGCGCTGTCGATGAGAATGATCTATCATCAAACAGCGCGGCAGTATTCGCGACAATCCCGGTCGACGCAGGCCGACCAGCGAGACGGGAGTGTCGACTACAAGTATTTGTTTACTTCTCACAGCCTCTTTCTCCGTCCAAATGCTGAAGCACAGACCTTCCTGTCCAGCGGCCGAGAGAAATCGAGGGCAGCTGGCCACTTAACCCACTCCGCCCGACACCTCTCACCCCAAGTGTCCCGCGGAACCCTCCGTGTGGAATCGCGTTGAGCCTCCGTCTCGAAAATCGACGTCGAGCGACTCTCGCATCGACAAGGGTGATTAACCAGCGTGAGAATGTTGATAGGAAGAAATACTGCCAACGACACCGACGGCGATGAAAAAGCCGAGCCGCTAATAGGATGACGATAATCCAATTAGTTTTTACGAGCGGCACGGCTTGCCGAGCCCGGACGAAGACGGCGCGACGATTTCTTGCGCCAGTTTTTATCCGAGGCCCGTCGCACGTCGGTGCGTCACGCGTGACGGTGCGCTACGCACACCGCACGCCGCGCCCCGCGGCCCCACCGTTCGATCCCCGCGCAGGAGAGAATGAGCGAGTGCTTGGTAATCGTGGTGTGTGTGGGGGGGGAGGCGTGAATCCTCCCTGAGCATCGGGACACGGACTCTTTCCCGCTTCTCGTTTCTCTTTGTCCTTGTCCCCGTGGAACTGGAGAATTTCCTTTTGTTTTTTTTATATTTTTTTTTGGAGAGTTGCAGGGGACGGCACCGGAGTGTGCCCCTTTTCTGTCCGGGTTTCAGGACGCTCAACCTCGCTGCCCGCCGCGCTTGCGACCTCGAGGAGCGAGAGGAGGAGGAAGCCGAGACCGCCGGACGCTTTTAAGGGGGGGGGGGGGGTGTGACGAGGCAAATTTCGCCTCGATCACGAGAGTCCGTCCGCTCCCTCCACCCTGGCGAGTCCCCGCCTCGACCGCGCCGTCCTGCGCCCCGGGCATTGTTCCCCACAGTCCCCCCCAGCATGGACAGAGCGAGTGGAGAGAGTCAACCGTTTTCTTGCGGAGTCCCAACCGCGACGATTGCCCGCCGTCGGCCGCGGTCGCCCTCCACCCGGGCGAGGGAGGGCCGGACGGGCCCCACCTCAACGCAGGACGACCCGGCTGACCGGTCGCCACCTCCGCCCCGGCAGCCTCCCCGGGAGCGACCGGCAGCCGGACTTCGAAATTGCCGGGCCTGGGGAAACGACAAGCTGCCTCCCGCACCAGCCCACAGAGGACTCCCCAGGTCCCGGCTGAAGCAGGACGACTCCTGGTGGCCCGCCTCGGCACCGAATCTCCCTGGGGAGGGGGAACCGCGAGCCGGCGAGATCGCGACCGCGGATAATGAGCAATTAGCGTGCGCGCGGCGAGACAGAGAGTACCGAGTCGTTGTTTCTTTTCTGCAATTCTTTTTTCTTCTTGGCGTGAAGGCCAATTCGAGTCGCGACGAAAGGGTGCACTCGCGGGTGTGTGGAGCAGTCCCCCGCCACGAAGGCTAGCATCGATCAAGGATCCGCCGATGCAGAGGTAGGATTCACGCCTCTTCACGTGCATTTGGGAGTTTGGGTGCGAGAGTGCGAGAACGGATCGACGAGAGTGAGCGGGAAGCCGCCGGGCCCGCTACCGTCCCCGTCCCCTTCGCGACGTTGGCGACAGGACGCAATCCGAGAGGCGAGGAGCCTCGAGGTCGATCCCTTGACCCCCGAATCGCCGCCCTTCTCTGTGCAGGTTTCGAGCTGCGGCGACTCGAAAATCGGCGTAACGGTTCGCCCGCGCAAACCGCCGAGTTCGTCCTCCGCGTTTGAACGAAGGTCGTCCTCGTTCCGCGAGCCCGCGCATTGCCGCCGCTGTCGGTTTCGTCGAGGTCATCGAGACCCCGGATTTGAATCGCGGACGGGTACCCCCGACCCCCCCGCGTTCCCGACTAATCTTTTTTTTTTCTTCTTGTATTTGAGACTCTAGGGCCACCGACATTTTGTATCGACCCCTAGCTTTAGTTTCTGCGATCGAGGATTTTCTTTGTATTGGGAATTTCCGCGCCGCGGTTCCTCTTTGCCGCACTTGGCGGCCGCGTACCTTTTTCCCTTGCGCAAAAGTGTACCGCGGAATTCCCGTTCTTTGGTTGTCTGGCACGGCCACCTTGGCCTGGATTAAAATTCACGTTAAACGTCACTCGTGGGTCAAATTTTCTTTAACCTCCCCTGAGCCCCGCTCCCATACTGAGCAGCCGGAAGGGCGAGGTTTCCGGACGAGTGCTACGGCACTGGCGCCCAGAAATTCAAATCGTCCGTGGAATTGTGCACGGGGCGCGTCGAGAGCGGTTTCCCCTGATCGCCTCCGCGCAAGGCCACCCTTAGGCTGCCCTCATAACCCGTACGTCACAATGATAATTAGACTTATTAATTCAATAGTAAATACAAGAAACAATGAGCAAATATATCAGGAACAAAGCAATAACTATGTATAAAGTACAATTAAAATCAGCAATTAAACGGTATGACAATAGTTAAATAGCTGTGAAATTAAATTAAATAGTTAAATTAGGCATCAAACATTTAAACTGAAACCGGGGATATGAATAACTAAATACCAAATCATTAATGAAATAACCAGTCACCCGAATGTAAGAAAATAACAATAATTAAATAATGAGATGATCAAATGAAAATTAAAACGAGGGGTTGTATAAATTTATTGGCGAAATCACGCCGCGAATAATCGGAAACATCGAACATTGTACCCGCGCCATAAGGTCTTTTACGCAACGCACAACGCGAACGGCAATTACCCAATAAAATTGAAAACCGTAATGAAAGCAAGTCAAAAGGTCAAAGGATTAACGGACAAGCAGTATTGAACAATCATTTAGATATTAGAAAAGAACAGTTCAAAATCTGATAAAAGGAAGTATAAATGAGGTAGAAACGGGCCCCTAAACGCCATCTGTGTAGCAAAGGGGAATCAACTTATGGCATGATGTTATAGACTAATTTAGTTTAATACGACGGTTAATGCTACGAAAGGCATATAACGAGCGTGGGTAACCTATTTCAGCAACAAAAATTCAAGGGAATTAAATTATTGCGGCGTCGCCGTGCGGGAATAGGGATTTTTGTGGTTTTCAAGGCGTGGGTAAGGTGCCCGTGGAGCGCTGAAGCGCTCTGCTCGCGGCGCGATTAATAAACAAGACACGATCTAGTTTGACTTTAATTTATTCTCTAAGTTAAAATATACTTGGCGAAAATACTACTCAGCGAGGCAATGTAAAGTTAAAAGAATGCGACTGTCTGTTAACGAGTGCGATATCGTTCTTCGTTTTGGCGGGCGAAGTCTTCGCGCGATTTCGGCTGATCCCCTCTTCGCTGGAATTTGGGTCCTCCCTCCGGAAAGTTCCTGGTCCTCCCCTGGTCCAATGGGGGCGATGCCCACCCCGTCCGGTGGCATCCCTCTCTCCTGGTCCTGGTCCACCCTCGGTTGAGTGGAGGTGGCGGTGTCCCCGCCAAGGGCCCGGACGACATCGCGCCCATGTGCTAAGAGAAAGCGTGGGACCCAGGAAAAACTACGAAAAAACTAAGATAACTTGTATTGGCAAGCCCAACCGACCCTTACGGAAATTTACGAGCCTCTTGAAGCGCATGAATAGAGACAACGTCGCGAGGAATCTTCTATTGTCCGAACTCGTACGTGACTTAACTAAAAACAACAAATTTGGTACGGTCTCTAATAAATTTACTCGAGAGTTTCCTAATTGACGAGTTTTCGTTTCCTGGCTCTTCAGCTTTCCCTTGTTCGATCGCCCGCGGCGAATATTTCTTAACAATGAATTTCCTGTTCGTAGTACACAGATGTTTGGCTTATTCGTATTTCGCTCTCAATTTATGATCACAGTATCAAGGGGGCGCAATTGCTACGTAACAATGTTCACGCGGTTCTATCAATCTACTACTCGAATCAAATTCAAACGATAGCGTTACATTGCCAACGTAAATTCCAGCAAGGCGACGCCCGTCTCCCGCGTTCGATTATTATCGAAATAATTAGACGAGTGATTCTGATTTTTCTCAGGAACAAATTGCGTGTCAAACTAAAGGATATTGAAATTCCTACCTTTCGACGTCTTCGTACACCCTCGTACCTTCCAAAATTCCAAGATATTCGTCATGTTATCTGAGCGTCCCCACGCTTCGATATATCGCACGACGCCATTATCGCCGTGCGGTCGGCGTCTTCTTGCTCCTGCCTTCTTGATCCTTTTCCCAGTAAATATCCTGAGTAGAAACTCCTCGGCACCGGTCTTCTCTCCTCCGTGGAAGTGTCCCGCGTCGATTAATTACCGCGTACAGTTCGCGCACGTGACCAGAAATTCGTAATATTCGTTTCCGACCGCGACCTGTCAACGACGCGGCCATGTTGTCTCGTCGACCGCGTGTTCGCTCGCGACAATTTTCGCACTTTTCACCGCTATCACGCGCGATCTATCGCCCGAAAGGCTTATATACGCATTCGAATACGGCAATTAACATTCCGCGTGGCTGTTTTTCGCCCGAAAGCCCCTTTTCAACGATATCGAAATTCTACTGCGTGTCATGGCATCATGACGCGGCCGCCATGACACCTCGAATTACAAAAAATTGCAATTTACGCGTAATTCGGGATCGCGACCGGCCCAAATTATATATTTTCGTGATCCCTATCACTAACCGAACAAACTGACACCAAATTTAGAACACTTTTCGCGTTTTTTACCACTTTGAAACGCGATCGATCACGGAGCGACGCGACGCACGTCCGACCGCTACGACGTCCAACGGAAGACCCCGCCTTATCCCTGACCCTAACCCCAATCCTATCCTAACCTCATCCGATTCTGGTACCAACTCTAACCCTGGTCCTTGCTCCGGCCCTTGTCCTTTCCCCCTCCCAACCCTGTTCCTTTCCACAACCCCGAGCCAATCCCAATCACAAATCTGTCTCTGACTCTGTCCTTGTCCTGATCCTATTTTTTTTTTTTTTTTTTTTTACGTGGAGGAAATCTGATCGGCAGACACCCCCCAGCCGCTCGGGGGAGCGACAGAGGGGTAGTGTGGGGTTCGACCCACTAAAACCTCCACGGCGACCTTCGGACGCTCTTCCGCATCTGGCGGATTCGGGGGAGTCACGGGAACTCTCGGAGAACACAACCGCGACTCCCCCTCGCCATGGCCGGTCATCTATCCTTTGATGACCGGTCGCGTCCCGAGGAGGGGGAGTTTAATCCTCCCCCTCCTATGACCTCTGTTTCCGCAGTGCAGGGAGGCCGCGCCCCGCACCGCTCCATCCCGGCGGCCGTTTATCAACTACCCAGGGCCCCCGCCCTGGGTAATACGGCCGCCCGGGGGGATGGCGTTAAACATGCCGTCCCCCCGCTCCCGTCGACTACTACGTCTCGATCTGCTGACGGCGGGGGAACAAGGGGGACCCCAGATGTGATCCACCCCCCGCCGTCAGCTACCCTCCTTAGTCCGGGGGTCCCACGGCGCGGCCTCTCACAGGCCGCACACGCCGCCGCCCCCGGGTTCTTCGAGCGGGATCGGATCGTTCCCGATCCCGCTCGGCGGCCTCCTTCTGCTTTAATACTTCCTCGCAGAAGGAGGCCACCTGCTTCCAGTTCCTCTCGCTCTCCAGCATTGCCCCAACTACTGCTGGGAGCGAGAGGTCTCCCCCAATCTCACATCGGAGGACTCGACGCAGCGCTGAAAAGGCGGGGCATTCCTCCAGCGTGTGCTGCGCCGAGTCCTCCTCCTCCCCACAGTGGTGGCAAACCGCCGTCTCCTCCCGTCCTATCCGACACAGGTAGACACCGAAACAGCCGTGTCCGGTGAATACCTGTGTCAGACGGTAGGTGAGCCTACCGTGCCGCCGCTCCCGCCACCTTTGCAGGTGTGGCAGGAGGGCCCCGGGGACGCGTTCGCTGGCGTGGGAGGATAACTCCCTACGCCAAACCTCCCACATGCGCCCCCGGGCCTGGAGTTCCAGCTCCTGGGCCGCCTCAGGCTCCAGCGGGGCCCCCCGAGCGCTGCGGCAAATGCTGTTGCGCCTATAAATATAGGCGCGCACCGCCGCGAGCAGCTCGAAGGGTAGTTCCCCGGCCAGAGCCAGCGCCGCCATAGTGGACGTGGTACGGTACCCGCGGACGAGGCGAATGGCCATCGTCCGCTGCAGCCGACGCAACAGTTGCTTGTTGCGCCGGCTTGCCATCCCGGCCGGTGCCCATATAGGGGCACCATACAAGGCCATGGACCGTACCACGCCTATGTACAGGCGGCGCACCCAATCCCCAGGTCCCCCGAGATTCGGCAGCAGACGGCCCATGGAGGCCGCTGCCTTTTCAACTCGGGGGACGAGGCGGTCGAAATGAGCCTCGAAACTCCAGTGGCTGTCGAGGATGAGACCCAGATACTTCATCCGGGAACCCACCTCGACACTGGCTCCACCTACCAGGATCCACGACCGCGCCGGAGGCTTGGACCGAGGCCGGCCATGAAACCATATGGCCTCGGTCTTCTCCGGGGCTATTCTCAGCCCCAGGTCGTGGATCCTCCGGACGACGGCTGCCACCGCAACCTCCGCTCGTCGGATGGTCCTCCCGAACGTGCTCCCGACGGTCACCACCAGCGTGTCGTCCGCGTAGCAGACTAAGGTGGCGCCGTCGGGAACCGGGGCCTACAGGACCGTGTTATACCCGAGATCCCACAGAAGCGGGCCCAAAACGGACTCCTGTGGGACCCCACGGTCCACCTCCCTCCGCATCGTCCCGTCCCGGCCCGGGAATTCTATCCCCCTGTCCCGCAGGTAGTCCCCGAGCACCGCCTGAAGGTAGCACTGGTACGTCACCAAGTGCCTCCCTTATGGCGGGCCAGGGCAGGGTGTTGAAGGCGTTGACGATGTCAAGCGACACCGCCAAACACACCCCGCCCCTGCTGACAGCATTGTCCGAGAGGGACTTGACGCGATCGACCGCGTCAACGGTCGATCGTCCCTCTCGGAAGCCAAACTGGCTGTCAGCCAGATCGGGGCCAACGCGGGACAGATGGCTGGTGAGGCGGGCGGCAATGATGCGTTCAAACATCTTGCCCGCCTCATCCAGCAGACAAATGGGCCGGTACGCGGAGGGAGAACCCGCAGGCCTCCCCTCCTTTCTCAGGAGGACCATCCTACTCCCCTTCCAGAGGTCGGGGAACATCCCCGATCTCAGGCACTCCTCAAAGAGGGCCTTCATCCGCCCCCCAGGACGCGCAAAGCGAGCGCCCAGGCTCGGCCGGGTATCCCATCGGGCCCCGGGGCGGTGTTCTTGCCCCGGAGCCAGCGGATGACGCCGACCATCTCCTCCTCGGTGACCCCCACGTCGGAGGACGTGTAACGTGCCTCCGTCTCGGGTCGGGGTCGGGACAATTCCCCACCAGGGGGGAATAACGTGTCCACGACCCTCCCAAGAAACTGGGGGTCGAGGCTCTCTGAAATGGGAGGCGCCCAAGGACGTAAACGTCCCATCACCATCTAATAAGGGCGCCCCCACGGATCTTTGTTCATAGAGCCGAGGAGATCCTTCCATGCCTGGGCTTTCGCTCGCTTGATGGCCAGCTGCAGGGCGACTACCTTCTCCCTGTAGTCACCGTACAGCTGGGCAGCCCGATGTACGTCTCGTCGTCGTCGTCGACGGGCGCGGGTGTACTGGCGTCGCGCGCGGGTGTACTGGCGTCGCGCGCGGACGCACTGCGTGCGTAGCTCCGCGATTTCGCTCGACCACCAGTACACCGCCTTCCTCGGGTGCCTTGTCCTGATCCTAGCCCCGACCCTAACCCAGGATGCTGAGCGATTTCATCAGCAGTTCACTTCCATTCAAGTGCTTGCGTTAGCGTAAGTGTAAGTGTACCGTTCTCACACTCAGCTCCATTCTCAGTGAGGACCCCCGATATGATTGACAAAGAGCGCCATTCGTGCCAACTGGAAGCCGTCAGGTCGCACGGATAGCTCAGCTGTCAGGAGATATTGCCGACCCTGCTCAATAGGATTCATCGATTCACGACCACCAAGTTAACCCCTCAACCAGATCCTCAGCCTGGTCGCTTCCGCAGGAACGCGCGTAAGTATGCTTCGATTATCTATACTTTAGAACGCCATATCTCTCTAATTGACAGTTCTCTCCTGTAGCTCCCTCACGTTCAATACACTTATAATCACGCAGACAACGATTACAAGGACTCTACTGGTCAAGATATAAGCATGGCCGCTAGTATCGCCAGCCAAGAATCGAGCGCCCATATTATCCTGCAGGAGGATAAGTACGGGACAGAGCATGTATAGCAATCATGTCACTCAGGCACGCCGCATCCTGTTGATTATCACGTCTACCAACAAGCCCCTGGTAGCAGCGATCCAGCATTACCGCGCCAAGCAGCCGATTCAGTGAGTTATTCAATCCCGCGCAACCGCTACAGCATTTTCGCAATCAGGACTCGCAATCCCCTCGCGCAGCCGCCCGCAGCTCCCGCAGACTACGACAACTAAAATAGCTAAGTGCTCACCATCAATCAGCAAAGGAATGTTTAATAGCCCAACTGACCGCGTGTTCGTCGCAAGATTTCATCATAAATACTGTCACAGCAGGAAACGCACTCAATGCGCCATGCCAGCATGAGCCGCTATACACCGCCACCTAGCGCCGAGGTGTAGAAGAAAATCCAGCATAACCTATCAGTCCCCTTTTAGCCAGACGACGTCCCGCGAGCCAAGTGTACCTGCCAAAAGTTCTCCCATGCCTTCTGCACAGGAAGCAGGAACTTTCATGGAGCATTAGGTATCTCAGCAAATAGTCTTTACGCCAGGAGCCTTGACGACACAAGTAATTGCAGCGTCACTTGATAACCGACTTTATTGAAGGCCCCCTCAGCTATCGGTTACCTCCCCACACCCCAGAAGGAACATGTCGACCCGCACAAAGACTAAGTCTCACCTCACGCCATGAAACAAATATTGGCTCAACGCCCGTGTCGCCTCGAACCACCCCGACGAAGGTAAACAAATACAATAATTCTATGTGTATAACTAGTCAGTCCCCCTTCTCTAGATTCCCCCTCCGCCACCAACAGACTCAAGGATGAATTCAGGGAAGAATTCGAGAATACAGCTGTTTGGAGTTCGTTTATTTTGATTTGCTCATGGCGACGGTTCGAGCGCGAATGAGTCGTCACGGCCACGCACCTCGCCACGACCGTCCTCGTCGCGATAGTCGCCGGAAAGGACCGAGTCGCGCCGATAACGCACGAGGACCCGCAGCTCGCATTGGCGCGGACCGCCAAGGTTCGCGCTTCTTCCGTGTACTAATTTGTGGGACCCATCGGTTCTTTTCTAATGGAACCAACTCTGCCGGTTTCGCCGGTAGCTTGGCGGCCCCGGGTCGACTATGTCTTCCCGTGCACGCATTGACCTTCATGGACACAGGATGGCCACTCCTGGTGAAGTCTTAAACTGCCTCGGATTGACCTACGTCTAACCGAGCAATGGAGCTTAACGGCCACAGAAAACCTTAAGTTTTCCGCGCACGCTGGGCTACGCCGTTGAGAGTTGGAACCTTCCGCCCTTAGACAGATGTGTAGGGACCACAAACTACAATGAGTTGCAATCACACGGAAATTCAAGCATGATAGCACGGGAAGAACGGAAATACATTCGCCGCTGCTCTTACGTCAATGCTGGCCAATAAAGTAAATCTTCTTCGCACTTAACATCAATATAAATTAAATACAATAGTTTACGCTTGGCGATCATACAGAAAATAGACAACAATCAGCAATACGGAAATTAAATACAATATTTGCGCTTAACGATAATACAGAAAATAAACATCTATCAGTAATACAGAAATTAAATACAATATTTGCGCTTAACGATAATACAGAAAATAAACATCTATCAGTAATACAGAAATTAAATACAATATTTGCGCTTAACGATAATACAGGAAACAAACATCTATGCTTCTGTTTCCAACATTCTCCCCCCCGTACAAAATCAGTTGGATTTTGTACTTATTCCGCGCTAATCAATCGGATTAGTTTTCTTGCGGGCCTCGTAAATTCTCCCGTCGGTGCACGCACCCTTACCACGCGAACTTCTCCGTCCGCGCCCGGGTAAATCTCTACGATCTTTCCGCGTTTCCAGGTGTTACGGGGTGCTTGGTAATCGACTATCATTACTATATCACCTACCGATAATGGCTTTTCGCTACTATTCCATTTCGTTCTAGGGATTTGCGTGGGCAGATATTCTCTTAACCAACGCTTCCAAAACGCGTCCGCGAACGATTGCGCTATCTTCCATTGATTTTTTTGACAAGTCGCCCTGGCTTCGTAGGTGCCTAATTTAATCGCCCCTGATGATGTGCCAATTATGAAGTGGTTCGGGGTCAGCGCCTCGTTGTCCCTCGGATCTATTGATACGTGTGTTAGCGGTCGAGAATTTACGGAGTGCTCTATCTCCGCTAAAAGGGTGAGTAGAACTTCTTCACTGGGCGCTTGGTCACGCAGTACAGTACCTAGTGCGGTCTTCACTGACCTGATCAACCGTTCCCACACCCCACCCATATGTGGCGCCTCCGGCGGATTGAATACCCACTTGATGCCATTCGCTGCCGCATAGGCTTTTTGTTTCTCTATATCAACGTTCGTTATCGCGTCCCTAAGTTCCTTACTCGCCTTCCTGAAATTGGTCGCATTGTCACTATAAACAACTAGCGGAGATCCTCTTCGCGCCGCCAATCTTTGTAGCGCCATAATAGCCGAGTTCGCGCTCAGGCTATGTGCCAATTCTAAATATATAGCTCCAGTCGTTAAACAAGTAAATATGACACCCCAGCGTTTCTCCCGTCGACGTCCGATTTTTACGAACATTGGACCAAAATAATCGATTCCGCAGTGGCTAAAAGGCCTTTCGCGAAACGCCAATCTACCAGCGGGCAGCGCGGCCATCTTCGGATTTTGTGGTTTGCCTCTCCGTAATCTACATATTAAGCATTTACTCGTTATCGACCGAAGCATGTTCCTAAGTCCTACAATGTAAAATCTTTGTCGGAGTTCGTTAACAACGGAGTCATTGCTTGCATGAAAGAAGCGACGGTGATATTCTCGGACAAGTGCTCGCGTTGCCAGGTGCTTCCCATCGAGTATTATAGGATTATTGTTAAATTCGTATCCTTCTATTTTCGTCACGCGTCCATTTGCTCGCAAAATCCCGTGTTCGTCTAGAAAGGGCTGCAGTTGTATGATCCTGCTGCTCTTATGTATCTCTTTCCCCTTTATCACTGCTTCTAGCTCTTGAGAAAAGCAATCTGCTTGTATTTCCCGAAACCAGTACTGTTCAGCCAAAAGTACAGTATCGCAAGTGATTTCCGAACGTGACTTTCCTTGCCAACGGTTGGCAAATCCTTTAACGCGCCTGGCCACTGCAAGCAATCCCAACCAGCCCAAAATTTTCCCTGTCGTTGGAAAATAACTTAACGTTGTACTCAGTGCAAAGATGAACTCTCGTCGCACCTCCATTTCGTCGATCGCTCTTTTTTCGTTTTCATTCAGATGTTTCTCGACTGGCCATTCTCGGTCGGCCAGTCTCAGGAAGTCCGGGCCGACGAACCACCGTTGGTTAGCAAGAAGCGACTCAGCGGACCATCGCGTCGCGTCATCTGCCGGGTTTAAACGCGATGGTACCCATCTCCATTCGGAAGTTTTAGTCAGCTCGCCGATTTCCCCCAAGCGATGTGAGACAAAAATTTGACGAATTCGCGGCTCCGATTTTATCCAGCGGATCACTGTGACGGAGTCACTCCAGAATACGCGCTGGTTGACTTTGATTTCGAGCTCCTGTAGCACCGTATTGGCTAATCTCGACGCTAATAATGCAGCTTGCAATTCCAACCTAGGGACGGACAGCGGTTTTAACGGCGCTACTCTCGTTTTCGCCATGACAAGTGCTACGTGCGCCGGCGAATTCTCAATTTCGAAGCGTAGGTATGCCGCTGCCGCATATGCTTTTAAACTCGCGTCGCAAAAGACGTGCAGATCCGCCTTCACGTAGTGCGTTCCGACTGGAGAAAGGCAGCGTGGGATACGTATCTTTTGCACGTCGTCGAGGTATTTCAACCAAGACAGCCATCCCACGTGTTCTTCCTTTCGAATTGGGTTATCCCATCCAACGCCACTACGCCATATCTCTTGCATCAATATCTTTGACATAAGAGTAAACTTTGATAAGAATCCAAGCGGGTCGAAAACAGACATCACTACCCGCAAATATTCGCGTTTCGTGGGTATTTTTTGGCCATTTAATAGATTAACCGGAATTTTTCCGAACCCTACATTAAAGCCCAGTGAGTCGGATCGCGTTTCCCAAAATAGTCCTAATACCCGTTCTTCTCCTCGGTCACCTAGCCGATTTTCTAGTTCGTTCACGGATCGCTTTTGGTTCGTCACCCCGTTTAGAGCTCGTTCATCGTTGCAGGCCCATCCATGCATCTCGAAATTCGCGCTCGCGTTAATTTCCACGACGTCGCGAATGAGACTCACCGCCTCTTGCACTGTTTTCCGGCTGGCCAAAAAGTCATCCATGTAGCTGTTTTTTATTATAGTTCTTGATGCCGTTGGCTTGGTGCTAGCGAAGCCTTTCGCATTCTCATCTTTCACGTACATAGCGCTACATGGCGATGGCTTGGCCCCGAAAATCAGGCACGTCATTTCAAACACATCAGGCTCTACATCTCTTGCTCTCCCCCGCCACAAGAACCTTTGAGCTCCGCGGTCCTCTTCCCGGACTTTGACGCGAAGGAACATGTCCTTTATGTCCGCTTTAACAGCGATTCGTTCTTGTCTATAACGGATTAGCACACCGGGTAATGACTGCAGTAGATCCGGTCCTGCGTCAAGTTGATCGTTTAAACTCATGCCTTCTGATTTAGCCGCGGCGTCGAAAACAAGCCTCACTTTTCCCGGTTTGTTCAAGTTTTGCACCCCGAAATGCGGTAAATACCATGTCCGTTCATTGTTCGCGATTTTGTCAACCCTCTTAGCGTACCCGTTCCGCAGTAAGCGATCCATCTCCCGATAATACAGCTTGGAATACTCCGGTTCCCGATCTAATCTTCGCTCTAAAGAGAAAAGTCTCCTACGCGCGGTAGACAAACTATCTATATTCGGTGTTTGTCGATCCTTCCACAACAAACCTGTTTCCCACGAGCCATTCACGCGACGCGTCGTATCTTTAAGTATCCTCACGGCGTTTTCGTGTCGGCTTACAGCCGTGTTCGGTTCGCCCACCCCAAAACTATCCAATTGGAAATATCGTTTTATAAGTTCCTCAAGTCGTTCGTCGTTGTCGTGCAGAGCGGTTTGCTCCGACGTATTCAAACACGCGAGCGCTCCTTGCCCCGATCGTGGTTGTGTTGGACCGTGTATCGCCCATCCTAGTAAGGATCGAGAAATTCCAAGCTTATACGTCTCTACCTCACGCAATTCGCGAGTCGCTATTAGTCGCCAATTATCCTGGCCTAACAGAATTTTGGGATGAGCTTCATGGTACGCTTGTAGGGTTACATTTTCCATGGACCTTACGTGTTCTACTAGGTTTTCGGGGAGTGTTTGAGAAGGGAGATCCAAATCCGGCACGGAGATAGCATGTTTAACATCGTATACGACACTAATTCCTCGTATCCGAAAATCAACCTTTTCGCTTACCGTCATTACGGCTTCTCCACTGTTTATACCTTTCAGGGCAAGCTTCATACGCGGTCCTTTAACGCCGATTTCGAGAGCTAACTTTCGGTCTATAATTGTTATTGTCGAACCTTCGTCCAGCAAGGCGAATGTATTTATGGCATTTTTTGGGCCCGACGCCGTCACCGGGATTACCTTAAGAAAGGTATGCGGAATATTTTGTCACGCAGCATTATCATCAATCCGCGTCGTTGCTGGCCGAGCTTGAGCCGGGGTTTGCGCTTTACGAACCCTCTCCGTATCGGCGATCAAGCATTTCGACCTATGAAGGAGGCTATGGTGCGGTTTCCTGCAATAATTGCAGTTTGCACTTTTACATTCCGCCTTCCCGTGCCCGCAAAGCAAGCATTTAAAGCAGAGGTTATTTCTTTTTACCAGCACCCAACGCCTAGCTACAGTCTCGCGCGCGAAATCGCGACAGTCCGCCGACCTATGATTTGCCCTACTGCAAAACGCGCACCTGCTCGACCGCCGAGCACAAACGCCGCCTTTGGTGTGCCCTGCCTTGTTTGGGCTCGATTCATGCACAACCGTATACGTAATTGCTGGTTTCGCGCGCAATTGCCTTTTCGGCACATTTGGATTCCGAGGTAACGACGCGGACGTTGACTCTACGTCGAATATTCCCGTCGTCGCCGCCAACTCCGCTTCCCTGTAAACGAATTCCGCTAATCTTTCGAGTGTCGTCACTTCGCCGCTTGCTTCTGCCGTGTATCTATTAAAGGCGTACTTTAGCGAGCAGGGTAATTTGTTAGCAACGATTTTTACCAAATCCGGACTGTACAAGCAACCAATCATATTGAGAGATTTGAACGCCGAGACCGAGTTGCGCAATTTCGCGGCAAATCGGGCGAGGTTTTGGCTTCCCGCTTCTAAATTAGGCAAACTTCTTATGTCCTCTGTGATTCTCTCCGCAATTTTATATTTGTTACCGAATTGCAATTCCAGCGTACGCATAATTGCTTCAGCGTCCCTTGCTGTTGCCAAAAGCGAGCTCACGCTCGCGCGAGCATCGCCCTCAAGGGCGTTGAAAAGCCGCGCAACATTTTCACGATCCGAGTACCCGCCGAGTTCCGACGATGACAAATATGCCTCTTTGAAATTCAACCACTCAAGCGGGTTCCCCGAGAATTTGGGTAATTTACTCGCAGTGGCCAAGCGATTCAATAAACGGGAATTGTCTCCCCCCATTGACGTCTCTTTAACCATACGTAGCGTTTCTACAATCGCGTCGGTCAGACGATCTGCCGGACTGCTAAATCGCGGAAAACTTGCCACGCGAGGGGAGCTAGGAGGTAATTCACGAACGCAGGGCGGCGGTTCTACTTGCGGACTGCGACGCTCAACGACGCTTTCTTCTCTGGGTGGCGTATATGCGGACGTCCGTGGTTGGTCGTTGATTGTGCGGTCCCGGCCACTTCGAAGGGATGCTGGACTGCTTCGCAGGGACGCTGATCCGGAGCCTCGCCGAACGGTTCCCCGCTGCTCAAGCTCCACTCGATGGACCTCATCTGGAACAGCGCCGGAAGGTTGGCCGTCCTGCTGTCCCGGAGTTGGCACCGTCTTCGTAACACGCGATCTTTTTGCTGTAGTGGTCCCAGCTTCAGACTGCACCATCGGAGTGTTCCTTCTTTTTCTCGGCGGCATCGTTCAAGAAGACAGATTCAATTCCACCTGTGACTTGCGTACAGTAAACAACCTCCAGCGAACTCCTACCAGAAAATCGTAACCCGATAATAGCTCCCGGGTTTCGGCACCAAAATTTTGTTTGGAGTTCGTTTATTTTGATTTGCTCATGGCGACGGTTCGAGCGCGAATGAGTCGTCACGGCCACGCACCTCGCCACGACCGTCCTCGTCGCGATAGTCGCCGGAAAGGACCGAGTCGCGCCGATAACGCACGAGGACCCGCAGCTCGCATTGGCGCGGACCGCCAAGGTTCGCGCTTCTTCCGTGTACTAATTTGTGGGACCCATCGGTTCTTTTCTAATGGAACCAACTCTGCCGGTTTCGCCGGTAGCTTGGCGGCCCCGGGTCGACTATGTCTTCCCGTGCACGCATTGACCTTCATGGACACAGGATGGCCACTCCTGGTGAAGTCTTAAACTGCCTCGGATTGACCTACGTCTAACCGAGCAATGGAGCTTAACGGCCACAGAAAACCTTAAGTTTTCCGCGCACGCTGGGCTACGCCGTTGAGAGTTGGAACCTTCCGCCCTTAGACAGATGTGTAGGGACCACAAACTACAATGAGTTGCAATCACACGGAAATTCAAGCATGATAGCACGGGAAGAACGGAAATACATTCGCCGCTGCTCTTACGTCAATGCTGGCCAATAAAGTAAATCTTCTTCGCACTTAACATCAATATAAATTAAATACAATAGTTTACGCTTGGCGATCATACAGAAAATAGACAACAATCAGCAATACGGAAATTAAATACAATATTTGCGCTTAACGATAATACAGAAAATAAACATCTATCAGTAATACAGAAATTAAATACAATATTTGCGCTTAACGATAATACAGAAAATAAACATCTATCAGTAATACAGAAATTAAATACAATATTTGCGCTTAACGATAATACAGGAAATAAACATCTATGCTTCTGTTTCCAACAACAGCGCTTGCAACGAGCTGCGAAGGCATCACCCTCAGTTCGCAAGTACAACGAGATTATCGCAGTTATAATGTATAATCGGGACAGCTAAGCAAGCTGCCCTCAGCCGGGCATCAGATCCGCCTCACAGTCAGTCAACATAACTCTCCAAGATAAATACTTCCGGTTAAAGCTACCTAGTCGACCCCTGCCTCCACGCCCGCTGCCCCCTCCGTTGGTAGCTTCCCGCCAGGTATTGTACTCCACAGCCAACAGGAGAAGACGAAGGCCTGCAGCGCACAGGTGGCCCAGTTAAGATTAAACTTTAAGGTTTTAGAAACATACCCGTAACACACCTGTCAGACGAAACTCGCATGAGAAGCATCCAGCCGCTGTTCATGTACTGGATTATATCGGAGTAAGTATTTGGAGCAACAGCTTCGCACCACAAGGCTTATACAGGGTGTCCCGTAACTAGTAGTAACATCGGGAAATGGGGGGTAGCTGAGACGATTCTGAACAACAATTTCCTTTGCGAAAATGTCAGACGGGGCTTCGTTTTTGAATTATTAAGGAAAAACACTGACCAATCAGAGCGCGCGTACTGCGTGCGCTCAGCCGTGATAGAGTAACTTCGAGCCGGAACGTCGGACTAGAACGAATCATGGCTTAGCGCACGCAGTACGCGCGCTCTGATTGGTCAGTGTTTTTCCTTAATAATTCAAAAACGAAGCCCCGTCTGACATTTTTGCAAAGGAAATTGTTGTTCAGAATCGTCTCAGCTACCCCCCATTTCCCGATGTTACTACTAGTTACGGGACACCCTGTATAGGATTCATATTATACCAACCGTATTTACAGCGCCCCGGCTCGCGAAGGGAGTCACGCACTCCTGTAATGCATCCAAGCGAAGACGAAGGGAAGGTAAGGAATACACATACAGTGCATGCAGGTGCAGGGATCGTATTAATTTAACAAGACTGATCATCAAAACAAAGTCTGTATTAGTACGTGTATCGCATAGAAGGGTAGAAATAAAGTATATTAAATTATATAAGTTTGTTACATTAACTACATGTCGCATCATTATACCGCTGGAATTCGAACATTATGTCCTTTAATTTTAATTTTTGAAATATACCCCTAGAAATAGTTAACACAACACAGTCAGATAGGTCAGTTGCTCTTATCCTATATCATGCATCATGCAATGGATCCTGGCCGCATTCATCCTCGCAGCTTATCATGGACGCGAGTATGAAACATGCAACATGTAGCACAGCACTGAGACATTCACTCCAGAACATGTAATACAATACAATGTAAACACAAGAAACAAAAAACAAACTTTCTTTTTTTGAAAAAGGCTTAAGCGCAATCGTAAACGTAAACGTACAATGCAGAACGTAGAACGTAGAACATAGGGCATAGGACATATTGAGGTGCCATGTGATGCATGTTACACATGCGGTCATAAAGAACGGTCATAACACGGGTTCGGACAAAACGAGTACAGAACGACACGGGCCTCTTTGCCGTTAATACGTAGCAGAACAGAATATGCAAAATAATGAAATAATAAAATAATAAAATAATAAAATAAAATAATAAGGTAGGTACAATACAAAATACGAAATACAAAATACAGAATACAAACAACTAAGTAACTTAAGACTTAAAACTAAGATTAAGGCTAGAACTGGATTAACAGTTAACGATTAATGATTAATGATTATGAAAACACTACAACTGAACTAAGAACTACGAGCCAATAACCGATAGCCACCCCGATAGCCACCCCAGATCCCCGCCTCGAGCCCGGACCCACGCACTCCCCCGATTACCGCTCCGCGTCCATTCCCGACCAGCTCGAGCTTCCACCCCGCGTCACTTTATCTATCTGTTACTTGTTACTTCTCCCCCCCCCCCGCAAGCCACCCCTTCTTTTCGAACCTCATCCTTGCCCCAGACCCACCAGCGACAGCGCTCACACGTGGTGCCGGGGCGGACATGACCGTAGTTACGTTAACTATGGAGGTTATAACCGGCCCCCTCCCTACCCCCGTTGTCAAAGTTGCCCTTGCTGGCCCCACTCCCGAGGGACCGGACGAAACGCGCGGTCCCGGGACTGCCGCGAGGACGGCCCCACCCGCGGGAGCAGAGGCCCCCCCCCAGCGCCCTTGCCGGGCACCGAGTCGCCACGTGCCTGGTTCCCTCACACAGATAGCACCTCATGGTTTCGTCCGAATACTTTATCTTCGGGTTACTCCATCCCACCCGGAGCCTTCTGAGCCCCAGAAGCCTCCGAGCGGCCTCCGGGGTGGCCTCCACCCCCGCGTCAAGGGCACCGTCCCCGCGCCCACCCGCCTTCATCCCTACGCACCGTATCTCCCCCTCCGGACTCTTGCTCGTTCTCTCAACGCCTCGAGAAGTTGAAGCTTGGAAACCGTGGGTTCGATTCCCTCAACTCTGAGCTTGCTACACCTACGTACGCCCCGGAAATCCCATCTGTCGGCCCCCCCCCAGCCCCCCGCAGTAGTTCTAGGACCTTTTCGTAAGTCGTTTCTTTTGTTAATTCGATCATTATGGCGCCGTCAGCCAACTTGGCAACACTTTTGACTCTACCCCCCCACTCCCCCATTATACCCCTAACCTCCCTGATTGCCTCTCTGTAGCTTATACCAATCTGCCCATCCCCCCTTCTGTACTGCGCGACCACGGCATCATTACCAACCACTTCCCGGCCCCACACCTTGGGCTGGGGGAGTCCACAACCGTCCTACCCCTCACTGTCATCTATGACCTCGGTTTCCTCCCCTTCGTGGTTAACATCATCATCCAGTATACCCGTTAGCGTCCCCTCTCTTCCCCCCCCCCCACCAACCCCCCCGCGTATCCGTGCATGCTCCTATCATCTTTTTCCCCCCTCGCATCGCCTACCCCCGGCGCGTTCTCGTGGCGTTTGTTCTCCCTGGGCAACGATTCTGCCGTGCGTCTCCTACTCGTTCCCACCCCTGAAATGCCGGAAGCATCCCTCCTACTAACCCTAATTTTGTTCTTCTTACTCCCTGCCGCCCCTATCGCCCGACGCTCAGCCTCCTTACGGATTCGCATTCTTTCCTCCCCATCCTCACGACCCCCCCCCCCCCTTCCCGTCCTTGTCGCACCCGACCCCTTCATCTGAGACAATGACAATGTCTCCTGTAGAGTTTGACAGCTCGCTTGAGCCCCGCCTCGCCGCCTCACTTGCTTCCCGGGTAGCCAGCTCAGATTCTTCGGGTCTTTCTTCCTCCTTTTTATCTTTGCCGTCCCGGAATAGCCATCCCAGGCTTTCCTCGGCCGCCTCTACTTCATTCTGACGCCCCTCTTCCTCTTCGAGTTTACGGGCGAGTTTCCTTTCCGCCCGCTCGATGGTGCTCTCGAATTCGACGTCCATGTCAAGGACGCTATCCCGCTGACTGCAGTCCATCCTCCGCAAGCTGTTTGCACCGTGGCTTGCTCCTTGATGGCGCCAAATTCGGTTTGTCCTGCAAGTTAAACGGAGTTAACTACCCGCTAGTTTCAACACATATATAGCCCTCCTGCTCCTTTCTCCCCCCGCCCCCCACCTGTGTCTATGCCCGCCTCACCCCGGCTCCTCTTGCCCGAGTCACAACTAGGTAGCACTGCACCCTCGTTTCGCCCTACGCCATGCGATCGTCTAGTATGCAGTTTTGAGCAGCCCCAATAAGGATCATATAGATACAACCAATAAATTTGAGCAAACCAATTCGCACAAGTCAGATCAAATCAATACCGTAGTCATTCGTTCGACGAGCACCAGACAACCAAGGATAGAAGAGTTAACGAGCGAACTATAACACGTATTCAGCGTAGGGGTTACCCCACACAGTAAGTATAAATAGTAAATAATAAATAATAAATATTAAATGCGTAGCCAAATAGACGGCTTCCAACTCCCGTCCCTTCTCACAACGCCACGATCACGAACAACCAGGACACAGCGTGAGACTCCTCAGCGATAGCGAACCGACGCACTCAACAACTGGGACTTCGCCAAAGTGTAAAGACGAAAGACTGCTACGCCCAATCACGACCGCCCGCCCAACGGGTAAACAATTAAATCACATTAAATTAAATTAAATTAAGTCGGATTAGACCAAATCAAATCAACCTAAGTCAACTCCAATTAAATCAAGTCAAATCAAAATCTCATTAAAATTTGTTTAGCACTCGCCGCGGTATGTCCGCGCGAACTTAGAAAATCGCTAATCACGCGTAGCGATGCGCGTGCACGAAACGGAGGAAGGGAGAGTCAGTGAATGAGCTTCAGTGGCTACACGGTACTCGTAATTATTTTATTAAAACAGACGAAACGTACATATGAAGCGACGGACGACGGACAATCTTGATGTACAAAGAGACGGACAATCTTCGGCGCGACGCAGACGATGAGAACGAAAAGACAAATCACGGCTGAAACGAGGAGACGAATATCGACGCTCGACGCGTGCAATTGTCAGGAAAATCGCTTGATGGATTTCCGCAAACTCGAACTCACTCGAAGCAACGGTTTATTACAATATCACTGCTCACTCTTTAATTTCTCGGATACTTTCGACAGAACGGTCGCCGGGCGCGAACGATCGCGTATTTATCGTCGCGGGGGGTACGCTGCGGACGGGAAGTTCGAACGAAACGGCGACCGCTGGTTGGAGAATTTGACTTGTCAAACGGCTTGAGAGGACGTTTAACAGGCGACGCGTACGGTAAATTGGTAACGAACGTTTCGCCGAAGTCAACAAGCGACGGTTGAAGAGTCGGGCGGGAGAGTGACGAACAGGCAAAAACCGTCGATTGTCGACTTCGGCGACGGGTGCCGCTTAAAATTTTTCTGCCGAATTCGGCGGTTTGGTCGTCCTCGGCGGCCGAGCACCAAACCGCCGTTACAATTTTGAACAAAATTAAAATTAAGTTTTAAATTTAAATTAGGCCAAGCCAAGTTACAGCAAGTATCAGACAGACAAGAGAGAACGAGTCAACTCAGATTACCGGCCACATTACGCAATAGTCGTGGGCTAATAGATTATCGAGCAAATTCCCGCCCGAATTGCCACCTTCCCCAGCCAAAAACCGTCAATACACACTTCGCGGCATTAACATCGAGACCAGCTATACTCAATTCGAAATAGAATCAGATCAAAATCAAAATCTAAGTCTAGATCGCAATCGCCCGCCCGACAGCCACTTAACGGGCCAGAAGTATGCATCTTCAAACCGTGGACGAACATTCGGCAGGAAGATCATTTCGCAGAATAAATATTAAATCATAAGTATACGCCAAAATCGGAAATTGACTGAATATTACTAATATGCCGGTATATCACTAATGACTAGAAATAGTAAATGACAAATGAGTAAATGAACAAATAGATAAATTAAATAAATTAAATTAATACATAACGAATCAATGAATTAATAAGCTAGCGACGAACGGCCGGTTTCAACTTCCTGCCTCTCCATCCCCATCAGTGTCGCCTTCGCGAACGTACACGACGCTGTGCACCCACAACCCGGAGGACAGCAAACCAGCACGATTAACGATTGAAACTGCATCAAAGTTGGCAATCCGGAAATCACCGCGTTCAGTCGCAGCCGCCCGCCCAACGATTAGCACGCAGACACAGCTACCGGTCAACGCCGCGTCAAAATTTGAGAATGCACGCCCAGTTCTTAGAATAATTAAATCAATAAATTATTTTGCCGAATTAAATTAGTCAGCGGGCAGCCACGGGTGGACGAGACAGCCGAAATTGCAAATAGGCCAATAGACATTACAATGCAATAGCCACAGGTTAGCAAATTATCGGATAGATATCCACCCATATTATCTTAACCTTCGGTCTAAATCATTAATATATATATTCCGCATCACCAGTAGAGAGTCAAATAATCAAATAACCAATCACTTCAGTATGAGATCAATTCACAGTCAAAATCATAGTTGCCCGTCCGACGGTCACCAAACGACCAGGAAGGAGAGGAAGAATTTTAAGCAACCACGTTTTAACGCAAAGGTTGCCTCACGGGACAGCTATTAAATAATAAATTATAGTTAAATGAGCAAATAAATAAATAAGTAAGTAATATGTTACGTTTCCGTCCTCAAAATTTCCTCATTTGGAGTCGGCTGCGTACACCCGGCATTAGTCACGTAATTTAGAATTTTCGAGAACAACGCGAAGCAAGGGCGTTGTCCCTCGAAGTCACGTAGCGCACTTTCCCCACCACCCTTTTTCCTCTAATTTTTGAGTATAAAAAGGGTGACGGCGAAGGCACTTTGGGTCTAGTCGAAATCTAGAAAGGGCACGTTACACGTCTGTACGTTTCTCTTATGACGCATAGCAACTTAGCGAGATCGGGTTCAAGTCCCCTTCGAGCGTTTCTTCTTAACCATACAGAACGTAGTCGACTGTTAGGCATTTCATTTACGGTTGTAGTCGTCCCCCGTTTGCTCGCGTTCGTTAAAACCGAGGATTAGATTCTTGCTTCGCGGAATCGAAACCAACCAATTCAATTATCTCCTAGTAAAATTGTAACTTAAATTCAAGTTAGAACACCGCGACAAATTACACTATAACAGTTGTAAGTCCCGGTGCATTAGAATAAACTGAATCAAATCGATTTAGTGTTGATCAATTATAATAAACCGTCCTGAACCCACTAAGGTGTACCTTTACCGCTCGAGGTGCACCGAATACGTTACGAGCACTAATACTAACATTTCCTGCGGCTCCCTACGTTAGCCATAAGTAGGTTCGTCCGCGTATCCCTTTCCTGAGGCTCCCCACGTTAGCCATACGTGGGTTCGTCCTCGCGTCTTGACCTTTCCTGAGGCTCCCTACGTTAGCCATACGTAGGTTCGTCCTCGATAACCAACCTCCTGGAGCTCCCTACGTTAGCCATACGTAGGTTCGTCTCCGCGTCTATTTCCTCTTAACAAATTACCATATACCTAATATAAAGCCCCGACTACGCAGCCGTGCCCCTCCGGCTCGTAACAAATAAATGGCCAGCTTCGCTCTCTTGTCCCATCAACCCCTTAGAACACCATAATGCCGAATGAACAAAATGCGACGCAAAATTCTACAAAGCTAACAAACCGACACGGTTACCGGTCGAAACCGCGCCAAATTGGAAAATTACCATGTTCGATCGCGCTTACACGCCCGATTCTTAAAACAATTGAATCACTAAATTATTCTAATTGAGATCACGCCAGATCACATCAAATCATTCAGCGGGCTGTCACGGGAGGACGAGACAGTCGAAACTACAACTACCAAATAGACAGATAGACAAATAGGTAGATATTACAACGCAATAATCGCGAGTTGATACATTACCGTACATATATCCGCCCGTATCAGCATATCCCTCGGTCAATATCATCAATATATATTCCATGTCATCAATAGAAAGTCAAATAATCAAATCATAATCACTTCAGAATGAAATCAAATCAATATCAAATCGCAATTGTCCGCCCGACGGCCAACAGACGGGAAAGGTAAGAAGAATTCTCGATACACAAACACATTTTAACGCAAAGGTCGCCTCGCGGGACAAACATTAAATAATAAATTATAGATAAATAAATAGGTAAATAAGTAAATAAGTAATAAATAGCAATAAATGGCCAGCTTCAACTCTTACCCCCCCGACCCCCCGGGACGCCGCAATGCCGAACGAACAAAATGCGACGCAGAGTCTCGACTTCTACAAAGCTTACAAACCGACACAGTTACCGGACGAAACCGCGTCAAATTGGGAAATTTACCATGTTCAATCGCGCTTACACGTCCGATTCTTAAAACAATTAAATCAATAAATTATTATTCATGCCGAATTATGCCGAATTAAATCAGTCACCGGGTAGTCACAGGAAGATGAGACAGCCAAAATTACAAGCAGACAAATAGACAAATAGACATTACAACGCAATAATCGCGAGTTAATAATTTCCGGACAAATATCCGCCCCTATTATCGTATTCTTCGGCCAAAATCGCCAATATATACCGTGTCATCAATAGAAAGCCAAATAATCAAGTCACAATCACTTCAAAATGAATCAAATCAATATCAAAATCGCAATTGTCCGTCCGGCGGCCAACAAACGAGCAGGAAAGAGAAAAGCAATTACCGATACCCAAACACATTTTAACGCAAAGGTTGCCTCACGAGATAAATATTAAATAAAATGATGGATAAATGAGCAGATAAATAAGTAAGTAAGTAAGTAATAAATGACCAGCTTCAACTCTTGCCCCCTCGATCCCCTGAGATGCCGCAACGCCGAACAAACAAAATGCAACGCAGAATTCTACAAAGCTAACAAACCGACCCCGCTACCGGTCAAAATTGCGTCAAATTGGAAAATTACCATGTTCAGTCATACTTGCACGCCCGATTCTTAGAGCAATTAAGTCAATAATTTATTCTAATTTTGACCCAGATCATGCCGAATTTAAATCAGTCGGCGAGCGGCCGCGGGAGGACGAGACAGTCGAAGTTACTAGTCGACAAACAGGCTAATAGACATTACAACGCAATAATCGTGAGTTAATGAATTAATCGCGAGTTAATAATTTACCGGACGAGTATCCGCCCATATTATCATATTCTTCAGCCAAAATCGTTAATATATATATACCGTGTCATCAATAGAAAGTCAAATAATCAAATCATAATCACTTCAAAATGAGATCAAATCAATATCAAACTCGTAATTGTCCGCCCGACAGCCAACAAACGAGCAGAAAAGGGGAGAACAATTTTCGTCGCGCCAGCATATTTTAGCGCAGTGATTGTCTCACAGGACAAATATTAAATAGTAAACGATAGATAAATGAGTAGGTAAGTAATGAATAAGTAAGTAATAAATGGTAAATGAGCAACTTCAAACTCTTGTCCCCTCAGCCCCTCGGAATGCCGCAATGCTAACCGAACACCGCGCGACGGAAAATTCTACAAAGCTGTCAAACCGACACAATTACCGGTCAAAACCGCGTCAAATTGGAAAATTACCATGTTCTATCACGCTTGCACGTCCGATTCTTAAAACAATTAAATCAATAAATTATTTTGACTTAGATCATGCCGGATTAAATCAGTCATCGGACGATCGCGAGAGGACAAGACAGTCGAAAATCACACATAGACAAACAGCCAGACAAGTATCACAACACGATAGTCGTGATTTAATAGATTACCAGACAAGTATCCGCCCATATTATAGGATTCTTCGGTCACATAATCAATGTATATTCTGTGTCATCAATAGAAAGTCAGATAATCAAATCATAATCGCTTCAGAATGACATCAAATCAATATCAAAATCACAATTGCCCGTCCGACGGCCAACAAACGCACGGGAAAGGGGAGAAGAATTTTCGGTGCAAACACGTTTTTTAAAACGCAGAGGTTGCCTCGCGGGACAAATATTAAACAATAAATTATAGATAAATGAGTAGATAAATAAACAGATAAGTAATTAATTAATAAATGACCAGCTTCAAACTCTTGTCCCCTCGACCCTTTGGAATGCCGCAATGCCGGACGAAGAAAATGCAACGCAAATTCAGAATTCTACAAAGCTACAAAGCTAACAAACCGGCATAGCTACCGGTCGAAACCGCGTCAAGTTGGAAAATTTAAAAATTACCATGTCCAATCACGCTTGCACGCCCGACTCTTAAAGCAATTACATCAATAAATTATTTAATTTAGGCCATGCCGAATTAATCAGTCAGCGGGCAGCCACGGGAGGACGAGGCAGTCGAAATTACAAATAGACAAATAGACAAATAACATCATAACGCAATAATCGCGAGTTAATAGATTACCGGGCAGATATCCGCCCATACCATTATATCCTTCGGTCAAAATCGTCCATGTATATTCCGTGTCATCAATATCAAGTCAAATAATTAAATCATATTCACTTCAGAATGAAATCAAATCAATATCAAAATCACAATCACAACTTTCCGTCCGACAGCGAACAAACGCACGAGAAGGGGGAGAGGAGTTCCCAATATAAGGACGTTTCTAACGCAAAGGTTGCCTCACGGGACAAATATTAGATGATAAGTTATAGACAAGTGAGTAGATAAATAACTAAGTAATTAATTAATAAAAAATAAATGAGTGGCCAGCTTCAATCTCTTGTCCCCTCAGCCCCCCGAAATGCCGCAATGCCGAACGAACAATGCGACGCAAATTCTGCAAAGCTAACAAACCGACACAGCCACCGGTCGAAACCACGCCAAATTGGAAAATCAGTAAATCATTCCAATTCTAATCTGGGTCATGCCGATTTAAATCAGATCAGTCGACGGGCATCCACGGGAGGACGAGACCGTCGAAAGCACAATAGCCGAATAGGCAAATAGACATTACAATGCAATAATCGCGAGTTAATAAATTACCGGATAACTATCCGCCCATATTATCGTATTCTGCGGTCAAAGTCGTTAATATATACACCGCGTCGTCGATAGAAGTCAATAATCGGATCATAATCACTTCAGAATGAAATCAAGTCAAAATCAAAGCCGCAACTGTCCGACCGACGGTCAACAAACGAGCAGAAAAGGGGAAAGGGGAAGAATTCTCAATACACAGACACATTTTCAACACAAAGGTTGTTTCGCGGGACAAATGTTAAATAATCAATGTTAAATAAATACATGAATAAATAAATAAATAAATAAGTGAATAAGAAATAAGACATAGGAAACAAGAAATAAGAAATCGACAGCTTCAAATTCTTGTCTCCCTATCCCTTTAGAATGCCGCAATACCAAGCGAACAAAAACGACGCAAGATTCTACAAAGTGAACAAGCCGACACAGTTAGCGACCGAAACCGCGTCAGTTGGAAAATTACCATGTTCAATCACGATTGCACGCCCGATTCGCAAAACAAACAAATCGCTAAATCATTCTGATTAGATCATGTCAAATTAAATCGGTCAGCGGGCAGACACGGCAGGACCGATCAATTGAAATTAAATAATAGACATTACAACGCAACAGTGCAATCAAGAGTTAATAAATTGCCGAGGAAATACCTGCCCGAATTATCACTTTCTTCGGTCGAAAATCGTCAGTGCACGCTCCGTGCCCCCAATAGAGAATTAAACAGTGGTTAGATCAGAATGAAATCAATCAAATCAAAATCAAAATCGCAATTATCCGTGCGACGGCCGGCGAGCGAACAGGGAAGGAAAGAAAAACCTCAATATGCGACATGTTTTCCACGCAAGGGCTGTTTCACGGGACAACATTAAATGATGAATGATAGGTACATAATAAATAGGCAAATAATAAATAATGAATAAATAAATAGTCGACTTCAAATTCTTGTCCCCTTACCCCTTTAGAATGCCGCGATACCGAATGAGCAAGATGCGACGCAAAAATTTCTAAAGATTTTTACAAAGCTAGCAGACCAGCACAGTGAACAGTCAGAACCGCGTCCTAGTTGAAAATTACCGTGTTCAATCACGATTGCACGCCGTGTTCGTAAAACAAATATATCAATACGTTATTTTAATTCAAGTCACGGCGAATTAAACCGAATTAAATCGAATTAAATCCAATCAAATCAGTCATCGGCCAGCCATGGGAGGGCGAGGCCCTCGAAATTACGTAGTAACAAATAGACAAATAGACAGATTGCAACGGGAGGATCACAGATTAATGAATTACCGAGCAAGTTGCCATATTCTTCAATCAAAATCATCAATTCGTACTACGCGTCGTCAATAGGGAATCAGATAATAATTATTTCGGAATGAAATCAAGTCAAAATCAAAGCCGCAATTGTCCGTCCGACGGTCACCGAACAGAAAAGGGAAAGAATTTTCAATACACACACACATTTTCAACGCAAAGGTTGTTTCGCGGGACACATATTAAATAATCAATGATAAATAAATACATGAACAAATAAATAAATAAATAAGTAAATAAGAAATAAGAAATAAAAAATAAAAAATAGACAGCTTCAAATTCTTGTCTCCCTATCTGTTCGGGATTCGGCCTCCCGACGACAAGGGGGTCATCTATCGGATCGTCTCGGCGGCTCGACGGATCGCCGCGTTTCTGATCAGACCCGGACGCGATGCGCCTGCGCGACGCCATCTTGCAACCGGCACGGCCACGCGCTCGAACCGGCAAGACGGCGTCGGCCATTACGTCGTGCAGTCTTAAGAACGAAGCATCGCTCGTGTTCAAGCCATCGACCGCCATTTTGCGCCCTTCTCGTTTTCTCTGCTTTAAGGAGTTCTCGTGGACCTTCTCGCCGCGTTTATAATCGGGTTTTCTCGGACATTTTTTCACAGTGTAATTAAAGTTAAGTTAGTTATTTAAGTAAGGACACTCAGTGCATAGATTGTAAGACGTAGCATAATAAATTAGAGTAAGACAAGGACCGTCTCCGGAACGCTCGCCTTTTTGTACCTTCAACGCGATCGGCGCTCACCGTCTCGAGCACCAGACGGAAATCTCGTATCATCGGCACTTCTCGTAACACTATCCCTTTGGAGTGCCGCAATACCGAGCGACACATACGACGCAAAATTCTACAAAGCTCACAAGCCGACACAGTTAACGGCCGAAACCGCGTCAAAGTTGGAAAATTCCCGTGTTCTATCACGATTGCACGCCCGATTCGTAAAGCAAATAAATAAATCGCTAAATTATTTTAATTCAATCATGCCAAATTAAATCGGTCAGCGGGCAGACACGGCAGGACGAATCAATTGAGATTAAATAATAGACATTACAACGCAATGCAATCACGAGTTAAGGCTACGGTTATCGTGGATGCGTATTCGGACGAATTGGCGTTCTGACGAATACGTCCGAATTGTTCATCGGACGAACGTGACAAGTGATGGTTATAGTAGATGCGTTTTCTGCCGAATACATCCGAACTGTTATAAAATGGTTGGAAACGTCTGAGTAATCGTTATTCCGCCATACCGTTCGCTATGGATAGCATCGATGATCTTTATTTCTTAGAAAGTCCACTTTTGAAATTTTTGCTCTTAAGCGAAAGAAAGAAGCAAATAAATGATATATTTAATTCAAGAACAAGATTCAGAGAGTATCATACATTATTTGAAGAATTAAAGAATCAACCAGATAAATTCTATGAATATTTTAGAATGTCATCTGAAACATTTTATTATATACTGAATGGAATTGAAGAATGTATCTCAAAACAATCAAATTTTGGTCCGTGTATTTCTGCAGAAGAAAGACTTGCTGTCACACTGAGGTGAGAGAATATTTCATTTTCATTACGTTATATGCATATTTTATTTACATTTGAACACTTAAAATTGACATAATGAATAGAATAAATGAAATATATTAGAATATTAAAAACTAAAATTAAAATTAAATGAAAATTTGAACGCTTAAGATTTACATAGTACATAAAATAAATGAAACATAATGGAATATTAAAAACTAAAATTAAAATTAAATTAAAAACGTGAAAAATGAACAATTATAACTATAACTAATTACAACTGTCTACTATACACTGTGTATAGTAGAAAAAGTTAAAGATTATAATAAGATTGCCCCGGTGAATTGTTTATCGTGTGTATATTAATACTCTGCATTGCCTCTTCTTCACAAAATACTTGTTGTAATTTTGTACGAACAAGTAGTTTCCGTTCCTCGGGTACTTTTCGTAAATATGGTACGAGGCTCATCATAAAATGATAATCTGGGTCTTCTTCACAATTTTGATTCGTTCGTTTCTTTTTCCATTCGTCTAACTTGCTAGCCTCTATGTCTAAAAGTTTTTGCAAAATTGCAGATTTATTTTGCCGTTTACGATTTTGCACTATATTTACATTGATTCTCCCCTTATCTATCTCTGTTACATCTGACATATCAGAACTTATATCAGTTCTATCAACAGTTAACGTCGTTTCATTATTTTCCTTCTCAAATTCTTCGACATTCCCTTCCATAATTATCTCTTCTGTGTTCTCTACCTCAGAAGGAATGTTCCCGTGTAATTCTCTTGGAATAAATTGTTCTCGTAAGAACATCATAGCCTTAAAATAGGGCCATGATGATTCATTAATAGGACCTCCTGCATCTCCGGATCTTCTTTTTGGAATGTTATTTACTTCTTTTCGAAATGTATCTCGTAGGCCCCTCCACTTAGTTTTCACTGTTACAACTGGAGATAATATACAACATATGTAATATACATCAAACGATATTATTTCAGTAACAAATAACATAATGACATATACAAATAATAATTGATTTTACAGCGCATATAAAAGATGTACGTTTTTTTACAGATTTCTGTCAACCGGCTTGTCATTTAGATCTCTTAGCTTTTCATATAGAATTTCGCACTGTGCAATAAGACAAATAGTTTACGACACATGCCTTTCCATCTGGAATTGTTTTCAGAAAAGGCACATGCCTGTACCAAAAACCAGTGATTTAAAAAAGATTGCAAAAGATTATTTTACACGTTGGAATTTTCCACATTGTATCGGTTCTATAGATGGGAAGCACATCCGTATAAAATGTCCTGATCATTCCGGATCATTCTACTACAATTATAAACAATACTTTTCCATAGTGTTGCAAGGTACAGCTAACAGTCCGTAGTATAATATTTGCTTATATATATGTTGCCGTACTCAGAATCGTAATATTACATCTAATAAGGTATAGCCGATGCGAATTATAAATTTATCGCAATTGACGTCGGAGCATACGGAAAGCAGAGCGACGGAGGAATATTTTCAGTGTCAAACGTTTATAAAAAACTTGAAAACAAAACATTTAATGTACCTCAGGATGAGTATCTTCCCTTAACAGAAGTTTTGGCACCATACATACTATTAGGAGATGAAGCGTATCCATTGAAAACATATTTGTTAAAACCGTATTCAAGGTTCGAAATGTAACAACATTTATATCTTTAAGTATTGTTATTATTATAATTACAATATTATTATTATTAATGTTAATGTAGGCAGAATTTGACGGATGAGGAACAAAATTATAATTACAGGCTCTCGAGAGCACGACGATGCATCGAATGTGCATTTGGAATTTTAGTTTCTAAATGGAGAGCTTTAAAAACTGAATTGCAAATACATCCGAGAAACGTGGATATAGTAGTTAAATGTGTGTGTATATTGCACAATATTGTAATTGATAAAGAGGGGATTTCTACATCCGAAACAATTTTCCCGCGTGAGAGCGGTTTACCAGTTTCGAGACATTACAATCATTCTGCAACAAGAGCAGTAGCAGTAAGGGAAATTTATAAAAATTATTTTGCCACACATTCGGTGTGAACTATTTACAGTACACACACACACACACACACACACACACACACACACACACACACACACGCGCGCGCACGCACGCACGCACGCCCGCCCGCCCGCCCGCACGCACGCACGCCCACCCGCACACATATGTATGTATATGAATAAATATCTATATTATTAATAATAAATATCAATATTGTTATAAATATAAATACTACCATTAGTGCCCATTTCCTCGCTGATCTTCTCCCATTTCATCCGACATACATCACGATTATGGTAATTTTTTTCCTTCAAATCCCATAAACAGCGATTTTGAAACACTAATGATATTAATTTTTCGATGTCCACAACTTTGTTCATGATTGTATCTTCTCTTCACGACGCGACGATAAAATCAAACTCATTTGATTATTATAAATTTCTTCTGACGATCTCGTGCAGTCGAAAAAACAAAATATTTATATTCACATAAATATGAATATTGTTATTTACTATGGCAATAAATTTCATTTTATACCACTACATAGAGAAATAAAGTTCATACGATCGATCGCATGATCAATCTGTTCTGACGAATTCGTGCAACTTCGGACGAAAAGGACGCATGTAGTGAAACCACTCGCATAAGAATTAATGTATTTAATTAATCTGACATATTCGTCAGAACGCCAATTCGTCCGAATACATTACCGAGGAAATACCTGCCCGAATTATCGAATTATCGCTTTCTTCGGTCGAAAATCGTCAATGCGCGCTCCGTGTCCCCAATAGAGAATTAAACAGTAATTAGATCGGAATGAAATCAATCAAATCAAAATCAAAATCGCAATTATTCGTGCGACGGCCGGCAAGCGAACAGGGAAGGAAAGAAAATCCTCAACTTGCGACATGTTTTCCACGCAAGGGTTGTTTCACGGGACAATATTAAATAATAAATGACAGGTAAATAATACATAGGCAAATAATATACAGGGTGTCCCATTATTGGTGTAGGAGCCGGAAATGGGGGGTAGGTGAGACGATTCTGAACAACAATTTCCTTTGCAAAAATGTTGGATGGGGCTTCGTTTTTGAATTATTAAGGAAAAACACTGACCATTCACAGCGCGAGGTTTTCGCGCGCTCAGCGGTGTGACTATGTCCCGGATTGCCTGGTCCGAGCGCGGTGTGAAAAGAAGAAAATTTTGAAATCACTCAATATCCGGATAGAACGAATAAATCGAAGTTGTATGACACTTTTCGTTGTTGAGAAGGAAGAAAATTTTAAAAATTACGTACGTCAACTATTAAAAGATGCCGGCAGAGTTATTTAAATTAAACTCACCAGTTCACTCGCAACTTGAACTGCAGCGCTGAACAGCTGATGAGACGGCCAATTCAACGAACCCACGTTACTTCACACCATGTATTCCCTATCACTTTTCACTGTCGCTGTTACTTTTCACTGGGTCATTTAAATCACCGAATCGGGAAACTGTCGTACAGCCTCCTGCGAATTATTTGGGCACTGCGAAAATATGGTATAATATCCAGCTTTGGAGCAAAGCATGTCGGCAATGTGCGAGATACTGGACGCGTACGGAAAGATTCGCGTTCCTTGTTACTGATAAAAGAACGTTAGAGAATACCCCTGTGTCTCACTCTGTTGGAATGTGTTTCATTCGCGTTCTCCGTTACTGACAAAAGAACGTTGGAGAATATCGTTGTATCTCACTCTGTCCTAATATTTGTATGATTGGCGTTCTTCGTTATAACATGTTTTTCATCTTCGCGCAGTGCCAAACCAACGCGAAGAAGACTACGGTCGAGGTATCGCAATCGGACCTATTCGGGGAAACCTTTACATTTTTTCACAATTTCCTGATTCAATGATTTAAATGACCCAGTAAAAAGTGACAGTGACCGGCGTAATCAAGAAAATTTTGTGAAATAACGTGAGTTCGTTAACCTGACCGTCTCATCAGCTGTTGAGCGCTGCAGGTTAAGTTGCGAGTGAACTGGTGAGTCTAATTTCAATAATTTTGTCCGCACTTTATAATAGTTCTGAATTTGTTTAATTCTTTATTCGATATTATTTGTGATATTATTTCTTGCTTTGCCGACCGGTGTTTTCGGCCGCACTCGGACCTGACAATTCGGGCCATAGGCACGCCACTGAGCGCGCGAAAAGCTCGCGCTATGAATGGTCAGTGTTTTTCCTTAATAATTCAAAAACGAAGCCCCATCCAACATTTTTGCAAAGGAAATTGTTGTTCAGAATCGTCTCACCTACCCCCGATTTCCGGCTCCTACACCAATAATGGGACACCCTGTATAATAAATAAATAAATAAATAGCCGACTTCAAATTCTTGTCCCCTTACCCATTTAGAATGCCGCGATACCGAATGAGCAAGATGCGACGCAAAAATCTCTAAAAAATTTTCCAAAACTAGCAGACCGGCACAGTTAACAGTCCGAAACGCGTCCTAGTTGAAAATTACCGTGTTCAATCACGATTGCACGCCGTATTCGTAAAACAAATATATCAATACATTATTTTAATTCAAGTCACAGCGAATTAAACCAAATTAAATCGAAATAAATCAAGTTAAATCAGTCATCGGGCAGACACGAGAGGGCGAGGCCCTAAAATTACGAAATTACAAATAGACAAATAGACAGATTGCAACGCAAGGATCACAGGTTAATGAATTACCGAGCAACTACCCGCCCGAATTGTCATATTCCTCGATCAGAATCATCGATACATACTACGCATCGCCAGTAGGGAATCAGGTAATAATTATTTCGGAATGACATTAAGTCAAAATCAAAGCCGCAATTGTCCGTCCGACGGCCGACCAAGGAACAGAAAAGGGGAAGAATTTTCAACTCACAAACACATTTTCAACGCAAAGGTTGTTTCGCGGGACAAATATTAAATAATCAATGATAAATAAATACATGAATAGATAAATAAATAAATACGGAAATAAGAAATAAGAAATAGACAAATAGACAGCTTCAAATTCTTGTCTCCCTATCCCCCTAGAATGCCGCAATACCGAGCGAACAAATACGACGCAAAATTCTACAAAGCTAACAAGCCGACACAGTTAACGGACGAAACGGCGCCAAAGTTGGAAAATTTCCGCGTTCGATCACGATTGCACGCCCGATTCCTAAAACAAATAAATCGCTAAATTATTTTAATTCAATCATGCCAAATTAAATCGGTCAGTGGGCAGGCACGGCAGGACGAATAAATTGTAATTAAATAAAATAAAATAATAGGCATTGCAAAGCAATAGTGCAATCACGAGTTAATAAATTACCGAGGAAATGCCTGTCCGAACTGCCGCTTCCTTCGGCCGAAAATCATCAATACACGCTCCGCGCCCCCAATAGAGAATTAAACAATAATTAGATCAGAATGAAATTAATCTAATCAAAATCAAAATCAGAGTCGCAATTATCTGTGCAACGGCTGGCAAGCGAACAGGGAAGGAAAGAACATTTCTCAATATGCAGCATATTTTCAACACAAGGGCTGTTTCACGGGACAATATTAAATAATAAATGATAGGTAGTAGATAAATAGGCAAATAATAAATAAATAAATAAATAAATAAATAAATAAATAGCCGGCTTCAAATTCCTGCCTCCCTATCCCCCCAGAATGCCGCGATATCGAACGAGCAAGATACGACGCAAAATTCTAAAAATTTCTTAACAAAGCTAGCAAACCGGCATCGTTAACTGTCAAAACCGCGTCCTAGTTGGAAAATTACCGTGTTCAATCACAATTGCCCGCCGTTTTCGTAAGACCATATATATCAATACATTATTTTAATTCACGTCACGCCGGATTAAACCGAATTAAATCAGACACGGGAGGACGAGGCAATCAAATTACGAAATTACATGTAGACAAATAGACAGATTGCAACGCAAGAATCACAGATTAATGAATTACCGAACAGCTACCCGCCCGAATTGCCATATTCTTCGGTCAAAATCATCAATACGTACTACGCGTCGCCAAAAGTGAATCAAATAATAATCATTTCGGAATGAAATCAAGTCAAAATCACAATCAAAGCCGCAATTGCCCGTCCGACGGCAGGCAAACGAACAGGAAGAGGGGGAGGAACTTTCGATACCCACGCACTATTACACAAGCACACTTTCGCCGCAAAGGATGTTTCGCGGGACAAATTAAATAATAAATAATAGATAAACGAATAAATATGCAAATAAGTAAATAAATAAATAAATACATAAATGAATAAATTAAATAAGTAAATAGATAATGGGTAACTAGATAAATAGATAAATAGATAAATAGATAGATAAATAACCAGCTACAAATTCTTGTCTTTTATCCCTAGCAATGCCGCAATTGCACGTGAACAAGACAATGTAATACTGTGTGACACTATCAAGCTAGTGAACCGATCCAATTAATACTTTAAAGCGTATCAAAATTGCACTTTCAAACGCATTCATGTTCACCCGTGCGATGACTCGATTAATATTGAATTGACAGCCGGATACGAAAGAACAAACAGGCCGAAGTTACGCGAGAATTCTGAGATGTAATAATTGCGAATTAACGAGCATAGCGTATTAACACGATAGAAACACCATAAACAACACAACACTTGCTACAAATGCAAGGTAGTCTACACCACACTATAATAATCTAAATCAAATCACGAATTGAGTGTAATAGCAGCAAATCCACTTACCGTGTAGCAATGTAAGTCCTGGCCTGCGTACTCCTCGCACTTTCACTTCTAGTTCAAGTCCTTTATGACGGAGAGAGAATTCTCAATTCTCAATTCTTAATTAATTATTAATAGGCTTGTAACGAGTCGGCGAGGCCGCGACCCCTTACCGATATCACCCGCCGTACCGCGGGGCCGCGAGCCCCCCCCCCCCCCCCTCTCCGCGACCGCCACACATGCGACTCTCGCGACGGCCGCGAGGTGTCGAGCAGCGACTCGCGCTTCTCGCGGTAGAACCGCGGAACCGCGAGTATATTTACCGCGCCGCGACAAGCAGTCGGCGGCTTGAGACAATCGCCGCCGGATAGTACGCATCGTACACACCGTGCCGCTAATTTTCACACATGTCTCTCGCCCTTCCTCTTTCTTCCTCCTACGGTGCGCCGGAGCTGGTTCGCTTAAACCGCCGCTCGTCTGTCGGTATCGCCGTTTAACCTTGACCGTACGCGGACGTTCGCCTCTCGCGGGTCTCCTTACACCTCGCCGGGACTGTCGGGCGGTGGAATCACCCCCGCGTCCCAGAAAGCACCGTCCGTTCCGTACCTGCCGATCCTCCTGCCCAGCGATAGCGGGGCGCCGCCAGCGACCGAGAAGCACCGCGAAGCCGCCGCTTAGGACAGCGATAGCGATAGCGACAGAACTGCGATACGACTGCGATAAAAACTGCGATAGACTTGCGACAGCGGAGAAATAGGAACAGCGACTGCGAAGCGGGTTAACTCGCGTTCGGTTAACTCGCGTTAGGCTAAGTTCGCGTCCGGGCGCGGATGTCCACCGCAACCCGGCGCGTCCCCAGGTGGCGGATAGGGGAACGGCCAACAGATATGTTGGTTAGCTGCGAAATAAGCATCCTTCGGGGTGACGAATAAGCAGTCGCGGACCAAATGGACTAGGGGAAGGAACCCTGATTTCAAACCAAGTATGGACTCAGTTTCATCAGGAGTGTTGACTACGGTTCAGAGGCTCGGAATCCCAGTACCGGCGTCCGTTGTGGGTGCGAAAGCAGGCCCCCGGACGTCGTTATTCAACGACTGCATTGCTACACAGGTGGACCGCTTGGCCTGCGTAGCATCCTTGGCTACAAGTGAGGAGAAGATTGTCGGTACCCCAAGTGTTCGTCTCGAACGCATCGTCGTCCCGAGGCCACGGCCTGGAACGCGCGATGTGAGCGGGGAACGCGATCGGTCTCCTGTGCGGCGCGTAGATGGCGAGGAGAGGACAGGGGCTACCTTCCTCTCCCGTCTCGCTGCTGACACGGGTGACGTGGAAGCTGGCCCGTCGGAGGAGGGCCGAGTTATGCGCAGCGGGAAGCGCTGCAGAGTCCCACAGGGGGGGGGGGGAGTCAGTTATGCGGAGGCGATGGCGACCGCCAGGTCGAAGATAAACCTGGCGGACGTTGGCATCGCCTCCTTGAAGCCGAGGAGGGCGGTGACCGGCGGCCTCGTGCTGGAGGCCGACGCACTGGCGGCCAAGATGGCAGAGGCGCTGGAGGGCACCGGGATGAAGGTGGCCAGGCCGACCAAGACGGCGGAATTGAGAATCCGCGGCCTGGTCGACGGTTCCACCCCGGACGACGTTGCGGCGACCGTCGCTGCGACTGGAGGGTGCCGGAAGGAGGAGGTGCAGACCGGACATATCCAGTCTTCCGCCTCCGGTCTTGGCACCCTATTGGTCCGATGCCTGGCCGCTGCCGCCAGGAAACTGGCGGTAGCTGGGAAGGCGTAGGTCGGGTGGACCCAGGCGACGGTCGAGGCCCTCCCGGCCCGACCCCTGCAGTGCTACCGTTGCCTAGAACTGGGTCACACCAGGCAGCGGTGCACAAATGAGGCGGACCGCACGGGTCCCTGCTATGTCTGCGGCGACCCGGGCCACGCGGCGAGCGCCTGCAAGGCCCCCCCGAAGTGTCCGGTCTGTGCGGACCAGGGGAGGCCGTCGGCGCACCGCCTCGGGGGTCGGTGGTGCCCTGCCAGTGCTGCCAAGGCGGCCGGCAAGTAGAAGGGCGGGAAGGGAAAGAGTGCGGGAGCCAAGGCTGCGGCCCCTGCTCCAGCGGCAATGGCGGGCGCATCAGCGCCACCGCCCGAAAGGATGGCGGGCCGGATAAGGCCCCGGCGGCCGCAATGGAGGTTGTTCCAGAGGTGGAGTGATGGGGCCCGCTGGCCCCATCCTCCAGGTCAACCTAAACTGCTCGGCCAGAGCTCAGGATCTGCTGATGCAGACCATGGCCGAGCTGGGGGCCGGGTTGGCCGTGGTGGTGGAGCCATATAGAGTCCCCAACCATCCAAGTTGGATGGGGGACTCCGCAGGCTCCGTCGCCACCCTCTGGGGAGGGAGGCCAGGTGCCTCGCCGTGTACGCTGCTGGAGAGTGGGCGGGGCTACCTGGCGGTAGAGTGGGAGGGATTCGCGGTGGCGGCGGTATATGCACCTCCGAGTTGGCCCCTCGAGCAGTTTGAAGAGTACTTGGACTGGCTGGGGAGATGCGTCTCCCGCTGCCATCCCCGTCCGGTACTCGTCCTGGGAGACTTTAACGCCAAGGCCACGGCCTGGTCGTCTCCCAGGTCAGACTCGAGGGGCAGTGAGGTGCTCGACTGGGCGGCGGGACTGGAGCTCCGTTTGCTAAACACGGGCTCCGTCCACACGTGCGTGCGGCACAACGGGGGATCTATCGTTGACCTATCATGGGCAACGCCCCCCGCCGCGCGCCGTGTTTCGGGGTGGAGGGTGGCGGACGAGGTCGAATCGTTATCGGATCATCGATACATCGTGACCGACCTCTCTGCTGCCCCCCAAGCGACACCCCGACGTCGTCCGGGAGGACAGCAGCCATCACCGCGGTGGGCGCTACGGCGCCTGGACCGGGACGCGCTGATGGCGGCAGCCCAAGTCGTGGCCTGGCCCGAACATCCGGCCGGGCCTGTCGACGGGCGGGTGGAAGCCCGATGGTTCCGGGGTGCTATGACGTCCATTTGTGACGTCGCTATGCCCCGGGCCAGGGTCCACCCGAGGAAGGCGGTGTACTGGTGGTCGAGCGAAATCGCGGAGTTACGCACGCAGTGCGTCCGCGCGCGGCGCCAGTACACCCGTCCCCGCCGACGACGACGCAGGGATGAGGAGCGGGCTGCCCAGCTGTACGGGGACTACAGGGAGAAGGTAGTCGCCCTGCAGCTGGCCATCAAGCGAGCGAAAGCCCAGGCATGGAAGGATCTCCTCGGCTCTCTGAACAAAGATCCGTGGGGGCGCCCTTATAAGATGGTGATGGGACGTTTACGTCCTTGGGCGCCTCCCATTTCAGAGAGCCTCGACCCCCAGTTTCTCGGGAGGGTCGTGGACACGTTATTCCCCCCTGGTTTTGGGAGTTGTCCCGACCCCGACCCGAGACGGAGGCACGTTACACGTCCTCCGACGTGGGGGTCACCGAGGAGGAGATGGTCGGCGTCATCCGCTGGCTCCGGGGCAAGAACACCGCCCCGGGGCCCGATGGGATACCCGGCTGAGCCTGGGCGCTCGCTTTGCGCGTCCTGGGGGGAGGCTACGTTCCCTCTATGGGGAGTGTTTTATGTCGGGGATGTTCTCCGACATATGGAAGAGGAGTAGGATAGTCCTCCTGAGAAAGGAGGGGAGGCCTGCGGATTCTCCCTCCGCGTACCAGCCCATATGTCTGCTGGATGAGGCGGGCAAGATGTTTGAACTCATCATTGCCGCCCGCCTCACCAGCCATCTGTCCCGCGTTGGCCCCGATCTGGCTGACAGCCAGTTTGGATTCCGAGTCGAACGGTCGACCGTCGATGCGGTCGATCGCGTCAAGTCCCTCTCGGACAATGCTGTCAGCCGGGGTGTGGTCTGCTTGGCGGTATCTCTAGATATCGTCAACGCCTTTAACACCCTGCCCTGGCCCGCCATAAGGGAGGCACTCGAGCTACATCAGGTGCCTCCCTATCTCAAGGCGGTGATCGAGGACTACTTGCGGGACAGGGGGTAGAATTCTCGGGCCGGTACGGAATTATGCGGAGGGAAGTGAACCGTGGGGTCCCACAGGGGTCCGTATTGGGCCGGTTCTGTGGGACCTCGGATACAACACGGTCCTGCAGGCCTCGCTTCCCGACGGCGCCACCTTAGTCTGCTATGCGGACGACACGCTAGTGGTGACCGTCGGGAGCACGTTCGGGAGGACCATCCGAAGAGCGGAGGTTGCGGTAGCAGCCGTCGTCCGGAGGATCCACGACCTGGGGCTGAGGATAGCCCCGGAGAAGACCGAGGCCATATGGTTTCATGGCCGGCCTCGGTCCAAGCCTCCGGCGCGGTCGTGCATCCAGGTAGCTGGAGCCAGTGTCGATGTGGGTTCCCGGATGAAGTATCTGGGACTCATCCTCGACAGCCACTGGAGTATCGAGGCTCATTTCGACCGCCTCGTCCCCCGAGTTGAAAAGGCAGCCGCCTTTATGGGGCGCCTGCTGCCTAATCTCGGGGGACCTGGGGACTGGGTGCGCCGCCTGTACTTAGGCGTGGTACGGTCCATGGCCTTGTAGGCGCAACAGCATTTGCCGCAGCGTCCGGGGGGCCCCACTGGAGCCTGATGCGGTCCAGGAGCTGGAACTCTAGGCCTGGGGACGCATGTGGGAGGTCTGGCGGAGGGAGCTGTCCTCCCACGCCAGCGAGCGCGTCCCCGGGGCCCTCCTGCCACACATGCAAAGGTGGCGGGAGCGGTGGCATGGTAGGCTCACCTACAGGCTGACGCAGGTATTCACCGGACATGGTTGTTTCGGTGTCTACCTGCGTCGCATTGGACGGGAGGAGACGGCGGTCTGCCACCATTGCGGGGAGGAGGAGGACTCGGCGCGGCATACGCTGGAGGAATACCCTGCCTTTTCAGCGCTGCGTCGAGTCCTCCGATGTGAGATAGGAGGAGACCTCTCGCTCCCAGCTGTAGTTGGGGCAATGCTGGAGAGCGAGAGGAATGGGAAGCAGGTGGCCTCCTTCTGCGATGAAGTAATAAAGCAGAAGGAGGCCGCCGAGCGGGATCGGGAACGATCCGATCCCGCTCGAAGAACCCGGGGGCGGCGATGGGTGCGGCCGGCCAGAGGCCGCGCCACAGGGCCCCCGGGATAAGGAGGGTTGCTGACGGCGGGGGGTGGATCACATCTGGGGTCCCCTTGTTCCCCCGCCGTCAGCAGATCGTGATGTAGAGTCGACGGGAGCGGGGGGACGGCGTGTTTAACGCCGTTCCCCCGGGCGGCCGTGTTACCCAGGGCGGGGGCCCTGGGTCGCTGAAGGCGGTCGCCGGGATGAAGCGGTGCGGGGCGCGGCCTCCCTGCATTGCGGAACCAGAGGTCATAGGAGGGGGAGGATTAAACTCCCCCTCCTCGGGACGCGGCCGGTCATCAAAGGATAGATGACCGGCCATGGCGAGGGGGAGTCGCGGTTGTGTCCTCCGAGAGTTCCCGTGACTCCCCCGAGTCCGCCAGATGCGGAATAGCGTCCGAAGGTCGCCGTGGAGGTTTTAGTGGGTCGAACCCCACACTACCCCTCTGTCGCTCCCCCGAGCGGCAGGGGGTGTCTGCCGATCAGATTTCCTCCACGTAAAAAAAAAAAAAAGATACAGTGACAGCCAACATAACCAATAAAAGGGTATTTTAATCTTGGAGGTGAGAAATTGTAAAAATGCATGTAACGCTTGAAGAATGAATAAAATAAAGTGCGAAAACATACTTTAGTGTGAAAATCAGTTCGTCTATCACTCTTTGTTTGTTTAAATTATCCTCTTTTATTTAAACACGTCTAAGATTTTATTTATTCAAATGATTCAATTATTATCAACCTATATAAGTTTATTAATACGTCAACACACTTACAAATAATTGACAAAACTAAAATTACAAGAAGTATAGTTAACCTGCTTAAACCTTTGAATCTGAATAACAAGATTCGTTCCCTTTAACTATTATTCTCTAATTAATTTAAATATTGAACTAAATAATACTAAAGTTCAACTAGATAAATCTTAATTAAAGCACAAATACAAAATACAGTAATACTCATTAACTGTGCTATATTCATTGATTAAAACTGTATTTTGTGACGTACGGGTTATGGGGGCAGCCAAAGGGGTGCCCTGCGCTGGAATACGACTAGGGAAAGTCGCTTTCCGCGCGCCCCGTGCACAAATCCACGGATCATTCGATTCTTTGGGCACCAGTACCGTAGCACTCGTCCGGAACCCTCGCCCTTCCGGCTGCTCAGTAGGGGAGCGGAAATCAGGGGAGGTTAATTGAAAGTGACCCACGAGTGTTTCGGTAATTTAACGGTAACTTTAGTAAAGGCCGAAGTGGCCGTGCCAAACAACAAAAAGCCGGGAATTCCGCGGTACACTTTTGCGCAAAGGAAAAGGTACGCGGCCGCCAAGTGCGGCAAAAAGGAACCGCGATGCGGAAATTCCCAATACAAAGAAAAATCTCTACTGTTGAAACTAAAACTAGGGGCCGGATACAAAATGTCGGTGGTCCTAGAGTTTCAAATACAGGAGAAAACGAAAGATTAGTCGGGATCGCGGTCGCGGGTATGGGGGACCCGTTCACGATTCTGAGACGGAGGCGCCGGGGCCTCGACGAAACCTTTATAGCTTCCGGCGCGCGAGATCGCGGAACGAAGATGCGCTTCGTTCGAACGCGCGGTACGAGCGTCAACGGTTACGGCTCCGAGGTCAAGCCGCCGGGGCTCGACAGTCGGACGGTACCGGACAACGAATCGGTCGGGAGCGTGGTCAAGGGGACGGGCCTCGAGAGTCCTCGTCTCCTCGGGTCGATCCGGTCGCCTAGATCGCGGAACACGATACGAGATGGAATATTCCGATATTCCCGCGTTCACGCCGATCCTTTCGCACTCACACACTGTTGGAGAATTCTCCTTTGAACACGCGCGGCCATTAGTGTTCGCAGCGAAAGTAGTTCGCTGGTGCGTCGTTACCGATAGCGGCAGCACCTCCCGGACACGCATGGCCACGATCGCGCCATCACGAAGAAGAAACCGGTACACGTGCACCGGCCACGCGGTGCCGGTCGACGCCATTACTGTACTTGCTGTTCACGCGACGATACGTGTCTTTCGTTATACTGATTTACACTTATTCTTCATCACAGATCACGCTTAGAGTTTTCTCATAGTCCGCGCAGTGCTCTTAGTGCATTTCTGGTAGCGAGAGCAAGGTTTCTTGCTGTAGAATTACGTTTAATTGTAGTTATTAGTTTAGAAAACCCGCGTGTAAATAATCGTGTTTCATCCTTGTTATAATTAAGTGTAAATAGTTCTGTAAATATAATAATCTCGTGACCGTCCAACAAAGGTGTCGTGTCTCTTCCCTTTACGTCTCCTCCGCCCACGCAATTTCGCAAACATTTGGTCCTTCGAGCCGGATTGAGACACGCCCTTGCCGTGACGGTTTGAAAAACGCCGTTATACCGTTAACTGACATTTTGAGTGACGTCAGCACCTTGGTGTGTTTGTGTTTCGTGAACTCGCAGACTCAGTGTTGTGTTTGATTCGAACGTTGACACGTCTGTGCGTGCGTGAATCTCGTTTAATTTAAACGACGACGTTTCAACGCGTACGTGAACCTTGTGCTGCGGTGAGACAGTGACCCTCGCGTGTGAGTGATTTGCGTGATTTTTGTGACATTTACGATGCCGAAATCGCGAGATTCCTCGCCCGCTTCGCAGGCCGATTCCGCGCCGGCGGACAAATCGGAAAAACTCGACACCGTCGCGCCTCCGCGTCTTGCTGTGCCGGAAGAGAACACGCAGCCTTCGCACGTGGCTCGCCCACGCTCACCTGCTCGGCTCTCGTCAGAACTGCAGCTGCGCGCAAGGGAACAGGATGAGCGCTACAAGACCATCTTGGCGATCCTAGAAGATCTTGAGGTGGCTTCGAGAAGCAACCCCCTGACATTGCTCTGTGATGAGCTGGGGATTGTGCGGGAGACCTTGCTCGAACATCACCGCACATTTCAGCAGGAGCACAGGGAGTTGAACCGCGTCTGGCCGGTGTCGCGGCTTGATCACGATTATTATGCGCGAAGAGTGGCCTCGAAGGTGGACAAAGCGGTGCTCGACGCTCGTAAGCTGGTGGCCCAGCTGGAGCATCGCTGGACCCAGGCGCAGACTACCGCGACGCCCACGCCGACCCCTCAGCCCTCGCTTGAAGCACGCAGAGCACGATTGCCTGAGGTTCCTCTGCCTCGGTTTGACGGAGATTATTCCCAGTGGGCTGCGTTCAAATCGGCCTTCTCATCCGTCATCCGTGACCGCGCCGAGCTCACCGAATTGGATAAACTCCATTATTTAAGGGGAGCTGTATCTGGCAACGCAGCTCAGCTGTTGGCTCACTTGCCGGCCAATGATGAGGCCTTCGACCAGGCGTGGCGATTGCTGGATGACAGGTACAACAACAAGCGGCTAAACGTGCAGTCGTACCTAGACCGTATTCACGGTCTCAAGCCCATGACACAGCGGAAGGCCTCGTCGCTCCTAAAGCTGGCCAATGTCATCGGAGAGACCACGCAGGCGTTTCGAGCTTTCGGGTTGAACAACCAAGACAACTGCTTCTTGGTGAGCACGCTCGTACGTCTCCTTGACCCCGACACGCGAGAACATTGGGAGTCGTCGCTGTCCGCGCAAAAGGAGTACCCCACTTTGGGCCAGCTGACGTCGTTTTTGCTCGCAAGAGCCGGCACGTTGGAGCAGTTGGAGCGTCTGCCGGAAACCCGCTCTACGCAGCCCACGAAGTCCACGACGTCTCGACCCGCTCACGCCCCGCACAACCGCTCGGTATCATCAAGGGCGTCAGTGCACGCCGCAAGCCCATCCGCGCCCCGTCCAGTGTCCACGCCAGGCCCCGCGCAACCAACAGCAGGCACGAAGTACCCGTGCGCCTTTTGCAACAAGGATCACTACATCAGCACATGTTCAATCTTTCGACAATTGGACGCTAAGGACCGCGCAAATGTGGTGAAGGCGCACTCTCTCTGTGTCAACTGCCTCGGACACCACAATCTGCGCAGTTGCCGGACCACGCAGCGGTGTAAGCTCTGCAACGAGCTGCACCATTCTATGTTGCATGGAGCCGATCTCAGCCACGTGGTGGTGCCTGGCCATCGACCGCCCATGCAGCCTACGTCGGGCCCTTCGCAGCCGGCAACCACGACCACGCATCATCCCGGCCCATCCGCTGCCGATTGAAGAGTCGGCGCAGTCGTCGAAGACAGCACAGTTCACGCAGCTCACATTTCTAGACCACGCACGGACGCCCACGCATTCAAGCAACGTACGGACCACGCAACGAGGCCACGCAGAACACGGACAACACTTCTAGCAACAGCACTCGCCCGAGTGCACACCGATCTCGCAGTTCAACAGGTGAGAATCTTGGTCGATTCAGGCTCTGAAATCTCACTTGTTTCAGAATCTCTAGTAACGCAGCTTCAATTGAAACGAACACGCTACACTTTGGATGTCCACGGAGTTGGTGGAGCAAGGACGTCGCAGTCGAACGGAGTGGTCAATATTACCCTCCATTCCAATTACCGGCCTCTCTCAGTCACCATTCAAGCTCACGTGCTTCCACGGGTGACAACTTGTCTACCATCGACGCCACCAACTCTCGCAACACCGCCCTCGCATCTGGAGAAACTGAATCTCGCAGATCCGCAGTTTCTTGTTTCCAGACCAGTGGACATCATACTTGGAGCTGACGCTTACGGACAGATCATCAAGCCAAACATTATTCGACATCCGTCAACGCAGCTGGTCGCGCAACTGTCTATCTTTGGCTGGCTCGTGATCGGCCCCATCGAGGGCCCCTCTACTCCACGCAAAACCGTTCATCAGGTCACGGTCAATAATACCAATCGCCAACTGGACGAGTTACTCAGCCGATTTTGGACGCAAGAGGAGCCACCACAGGATACGACACCGTTGTTCACGCCAGACGAACAGGAGTGTGAAGAACACTTCAAGACAACGCATTCAAGGGACTCGACAGGAAGATACATCGTGCGGTTGCCGCTCAAACTACATCCTCGAGCATTAGGCAATTCCTATCGAACAGCACACGCCTGTCTTCAGCGAATCCTCAGACGTCTCAGCAAGGACGACCAGTACAATCAGCTGTACACCAAGTTCATGCTCGAGTATGAGCAGCTTGGTCACATGGTAAGACTGAACAACAGCTCAATAATCAGTTCGTTGCAGTATTATCTTCCACATCACGGCGTCCTCAAGTTGAGCAGCACGACCACCGCTCTTCGTGTGGTGTTCAATGGCTCCAGTTCAACTTCCTCAGGATATTCGCTGAACGATCTTATGCATACAGGTCCCAATCTTATGTTGAACATCGCTGATCTTCTCATCTGGATACGCAGGTACAAACATCTGTTTGCAACAGACATCACGAAGATGTATCGACAAATCAAGGTACATCCCGATGATTGGAACTTGCAACGCATACTCTGGCTTGATGATACGCAGAAGAAAACGCATTACCAGCTGACCACCGTCACGTACGGGACGAAAGCTGCTCCGTATCTCGCTGTGCGCACACTCTTACAACTTGCAGAGGATGTAGGGTCGAAATATCCCCTCGCCGTGGATCCCATCAAGAATGGCAGGTATGTCGACGATATTTTTGGTGGCGCAGATACGGCAGATCATCTCCTCGAAGTGGCGCAACAGCTGACGCAGCTTTGCCAGGCGGGAGGATTTCCTCTGGCAAAATGGCACTCTACCAGTAAATCGTTGCTTGAAGTTTTCGCATCTAACCAAGGAAACGCAGCAATCTCATTCGACGACTGCGAGACCAAAATTCTCGGAATCAAATGGACCCCGCATCAAGATACTTTCAACTTCTCAACCATACCTTCTTCCAAACGCACGCAGTTCTCCAAACGCCTCATCCTATCCGAAGTAGCACAAGTCTTCGATCCTCTCGGTTTTGTCGCACCTGTAGTCATACGAGCCAAAATCTTAATTCAAGAGCTTTGGTTACAGGAACTCGGTTGGGACGACATTCTGCCTCCTCACATCACTCGCCGTTGGCTTCACATCAGGGAAGATTTAACCAGCTTGGCCAAGCTTTCCATCCCACGATGGTTCAACACAACGACCACGTCGACCGTTGAACTACACGGATTCTCTGATGCGTCAGTCTTCGCGATGGCAGCTGTCGTCTATCTCGTCGTCCGCTCACCGTCCACGGGTACCCAAATTTCTCTCGTTTGCTCGAAAACGCGAGTGGCTCCACTCAAACGCCTAACCATCCCGAGGTTAGAATTAACAGCAGCGCTGCTACTTTCCAAACTGGTAAGGCATGTTCACGCTACTTTGAACATGACCGTTACGCAGACATTTTTGTGGACGGACTCAGAAGTCACGCTTGCATGGATCAAGACGCACCCCTCTAAATGGAAGGATTACGTACGCAACAGGGTAATCCAAATTCAAGAGATCACGCAGCAATATCATTGGAGACATACGCCAGGAACATCAAATCCTGCAGACTGCGCGTCGAGAGGCATTTCGACGGAGCAGTTACACCAGCATTCTCTGTGGTGGACGGGACCACCGTGGCTCAAGAAAACGCAGAACGCATGGCCCAAGCAGACTAGTGGTGACGCAGACGAGCTAGGAGCTCCAGAAGCTCGCTCTGTCGTCTCACTCCACACGTTGAACGCAGTCAAGGAATATTCATGGAATTTAATCTATCAATATTCTTCTGTCAACAGGTTGTTCAGAATCACGTCTCTATGCCTCAAATTCGTGGACAAACTGTTGAAACGATACAACGCTTCGCCCACGCCAATGATTTCCGCAGCTGACATTGAAAAGGCCAGGATCTACTGGATTCAGGCCACGCAGTCCCTTTACTTCAAGGACGAACTCGCAGCACTCGCCAAGGGGACTTCGCTTTCATCTACGCATCCCTTTACACGGCTGACCGCTTACCTCGACCATCAAGGGATCGCCAGGGTAGGAGGACGGCTGCAACACTCAGAGCTGTCACACGAAGGCAAACATCCGGTAATTTTGCCTCGTGATTCACGGCTCTCAGCGCTTCTCATCGACCACGCACATCAGCAAACAATGCACGGAGGTACGCAAGACACCCTCGCCTTTCTCAGACAACGCTATTGGATCATCGGTGGAAGAGCTCCGGTGAAGACTCACATCCTCAGGTGCGTGAAGTGTGCTCGGCAGAGGGGGATCCGTGCCCATCAACTGATGGGCCAACTACCTCTCTGTCGGGTCACTCCATCGCGCCCGTTCACGCACACTGGCGTGGACTACGCAGGACCACTCACGCTCAAGACCTGGAAGGGACGAGGAGCGAAAACGCATAAAGGGTGGATTTGTGTATTCGTCTGTTTCGCAACCTCAGCTGTTCATTTGGAAGTTGTTTCAGATTACTCGACAGACGCTTTCATCGCAGCCTATCGCAGATTCACGTCCCGTAGAGGTATCGCAGCATGCCTCTATTCAGATTGCGGTACCAACTTCCAAGGAGCAGACGCACAACTTCGGAAACAATTCATCGAAAGCACACGCGAAAATCAAACCATCGCAGCTTCACTCGCCAAGGATGGTACGCAGTGGAATTTCAACCCGCCTGCCGCTCCGCACATGGGCGGAAAATGGGAGGCCGCGGTCAAGTCGCTCAAATTTCACCTCAAGAGGACGGTTGGAGATGCTTTGCTGACGTACGAGGAATCAGTAACATTGCTCGCGCAGATCGAAGCCATCCTCAATTCACGACCATTGGAACCACTCAGCGACGATCCAGACGACGTTTCAGCCCTGTCACCAGGCCATTTTCTCGTCGGAACGCAGCTGAACGCAGTACCAGAACCCGCATTGCTTGATGTCGCAGCCAGCAGACTGTCAAGGTGGCAGTTCATTCAACAGCGGCTCCAACAATTTTGGAAGCTCTGGTCCACGCAATATCTACAACGACTCCAGGCGATCTCTAAATGGCACCATCCAACCAACAAGATCAAGGTAGGCTCTCTTGTTCTTATCACTGACGAACGTCTGCCCCCAGGCAAATGGCCCATGGCCAGGGTTCTCAGGCTCCTACCAGGGAAGGATGGATTGACCAGGGTCGTCGAACTCAAGACGGCCACCACGACGCTCACGCGGCCTATCGTCAAGCTGGCTCTGCTTCATCAGCCCTCTCATGACGACGCGGACACGCAGACTTCATCACCGACCAGTCGCTGATGGCCGGGGGGAATGTTGGAGAATTCTCCTTTGAACACGCGCGGCCATTAGTGTTCGCAGCGAAAGTAGTTCGCTGGTGCGTCGTTACCGATAGCGGCAGCACCTCCCGGACACGCATGGCCACGATCGCGCCATCACGAAGAAGAAACCGGTACACGTGCACCGGCCACGCGGTGCCGGTCGACGCCATTACTGTACTTGCTGTTCACGCGACGATACGTGTCTTTCGTTATACTGATTTACACTTATTCTTCATCACAGATCACGCTTAGAGTTTTCTCATAGTCCGCGCAGTGCTCTTAGTGCATTTCTGGTAGCGAGAGCAAGGTTTCTTGCTGTAGAATTACGTTTAATTGTAGTTATTAGTTTAGAAAACCCGCGTGTAAATAATCGTGTTTCATCCTTGTTATAATTAAGTGTAAATAGTTCTGTAAATATAATAATCTCGTGACCGTCCAACAAAGGTGTCGTGTCTCTTCGCTTTACGTCTCCTCCGCCCACGCAATTTCGCAAACACACACGCTAGCAAAAATCACCCAAAAGGCGTGAGTCCGACCTGGACCTGGAGTGCGGCGACGTATCCACAAAATGGTGCGGGTGGCCCTTCCACAGACGGGCGCCACACAAACACACACACAATGACAAATAAAAAAAAGGACTCGACACCACGCAACTGAATCAAATTCGAAAACCACTAAGCACTCAAAATATCGACCGTTTTCTCTCACCGCTCGCGCGCTTCTTCTCAAATTCGACGCCGGTACGCGGTTCTCCCCCCAGAGAGTTCGGCAACCAAGATGGGCCGCTCGGTGTTGTAAATTCGGTTGGCCGGGTCCTGGGAGCCCTCTGGCGGAGCTCCGGGCGAGATGGCGGTGGTCGGCTGCTCCCAGGCCCGGCGTCCTCGGTGTCCGGCTGCCGGTCGCTCCCAAGGCAGCTGCTGGGTGGAGGCACGGCGACCGGTCAGCCGGTTGGCCAGCGAAGGTGGTGGACCCATCTGGCCCCTCCCTCCCCTGGGTGGAGGTCCCTACGACCGGCGGCGGCGATGCTCCGCCGTGGCGGAGCGCGAGGCGGTCGGACGCAACAAAAAAAAAGGACACATACACACATGCACTGACACACTCATACACAAACACCTCCGCGTCCCGGAGGCGTGGACTCGCCGGAGCGGAGGCAGCGGGGCGCGCCAACGTCTCGTAATGAGGCCAAAATTTGCCTCGTTACAATTTATATTAAATAAAGTCAAATCTTGGCCTGATTATCAAATAATAGTAGCAACCTGTTTATTCCTATTATCAACGTTAATAGAATTAGCAATTAACAATTTATAATAGCTTGAATCATTTGGAGAACCCCAAATACCAGAGTATCACTGAAAAGCCATTCAGCAAATAATATTAATTAAATCAAATGTCCAACATGTCGAAGATATGTGAATAAAACCTGTCCAGACTGTATTGTAACAAAACACACAATATTCTAGTAATATTACAAATCAACACTGTTAGAAGTCTTTATTTCTCACTCACTTATATGTAGCTTAAATCTATGAATAATAAAAGGATAAACTGTTATAAACGAACAGGTACAAAAGATATTACAAAATAGTCTTTATCTCTAATAACTAAATATCTCTATCTCAGAAACACGTGCTACGTGCAGCGTGGTCGCGAACAGAATAAAAAACGGAAGTAGTAACGCAGTGGCGCTGTATCCTGGATGCAGCGCACTCGAGGCTAGAGAGGGAAATTCAGATGGACGCCTATTCCAACACTCCCTCCCGTTCACTGAATTTTTCTTCTCCTCTTCTCCTGTTTTATTCCTCTTCTCTGTTCACATCGCCTATTTGCTGCTCTTCTTCTCTTCTCTGGCTTTTTCTCTCTCCACTGCTCCTCTCATCTTGTTTCATTCCTCTTCTCGTTACACTTCTCCTCTTCTCGTAACTTTTCTCCTTGTCGCTCATCTCCTACTCTTTCTTGTAGCTAGTTCCTGTAACAAATTAAAACATATGCAATTAGTTTACCCATTCTTATTTATTTCAGTACCTTCCGCTAACCGATTCAATATTTTGTCCGTCAACGTGCTGTGTCTTACTGACGCCAAAGGTTTTGTAAAGATATCCGCAATTTGCAGTTCTGTAGGAACCCATGTCACCTCTATTAGTCCTCTTCTCACACACTCTCTGACATAATGCTCTTTGATATCGACCATATGCCTCAATTTATTTCCGCCTGCTGTTTTCGCATTCGCTTCTGCAGATTTACTATCACACCTCAGTTTCATTGGTTCTAGGGTTCTTCCCAATATTAGGTTCACTGAAGCGTTAGTGGATACTAATTCCTGACTTGTCTCGCTCATCGAGACGTATTCTGACTGACATGTTGACAACGCTACATAGCTTTGTTTATGTGTCCTCCAACTTACAGAATCACCAAACAGTCTTATTACATAGCCCGATGTCGTGAGTGAACCTTTGCAGTCTGCATAGCTGGCATCCGAGTAGCCTTCTAGCTCGTCTCCCTTTCCTGTGAACGTCAGGCTGAAGTTCACAGTGCCTTTTAGGTACCTAAACACTCTTTTTACCATGCTCCAATTGTCCTGAGTTGGATTAACTTGGTGTCTACTCAATATGTTGATCGCGTACATGATGTCTGGTCGTGTTGCCTTCGCCAAGTACAATAAGCTGCCAACCGCTTCTCTATATGGTCCATTATGAATCGACGCTGTTCTCTCCAATTCTTTCTCATCACATTCACTTTCTCTCTTTCCTTTTTCTATTGGCCACTTGGTTTGTGATCATTGGGGTATTCTGTGGTTTCATTTCACTAAATCCAAATTTCTTCATAATTTTCTTTATGTATTCACTCTGATTTATCTGTAGGATCTTCTCTTCTCTTTTTCGCACGATTCTGAAGCGCAGAAAGTCCTTGGGTTCACCCAAATCCGTCATCTCGAACTCTTCCATTAATTTTCTTTTCATCGACTGCAATTCAGCTTTATCATTACTTGCCATCAGTATGTCGTCCACATACAAAAGTAGAATCAACATCTTCCTTTCCTTTCGCCATGTGAACAGACACGGTTCTATCTCACTCGTCACCAGTCCTAGTCTCTCCGCAGTCTCTGTGAATAGTATGTTCCATCTTTTGGGACTTATCTTCAATCCGTACAGCGCCTTCTCTAGCTTACATACCCTTTTCCGTCTAAACTCATCACTGTACTCCGTTCCCTCAGGTATTTCCATGAATATTTCTTCATTGATCGTTCCGTTGAGAAAAGCAGTTTTTACATCCATTTGACACATCTCAAGATCGTATTTGTTTGCAATCACTAACACCGACCTAACCAGAGTCAATCGCGATACTGGTGCATAAGTCTCCAGTAGATCGTAATCATTTTTGTCTTTGCTGCCTCTTACCACCAGTCTGGCTTTATATTTCACCAAACCATTCTCGTCTATCTTTTTCCTCAGCACCCATCTCGAATCTATTATGTTCGGTTTCCCCTCATCTCTTCCTTTTGGTCTCTCCACCAGTTTCCAGACGGCATTTTTGTTCATTGCTGCCAATTCCTCTTTAATCGCTTGTATCCATCTTTCCCGATCAATGGATATCATTGCTTCTTGGTACGATGAAGGGTTCGCGTCAGTGTTGGTCAGCATTGCTCGATATGTCTCTGTTTCTATGTCGCCATTTTCTTGGTTATTCTCCGTCCTTTCTTTCCTTGGACGTCCTCTCGGTCTTTTGGTTTCTCCCTCCGATTTTGACATCTCATCCATCGTTTGTTCCTGTTCTCCAAACTCTACGTTATTCTCGTTTTTTGTTGTATTGGACCAGATGTTCTCCCAGTTCTTCACGCTTCCCTTCCTGTACCTGTCTTTATACACTATTTTCTCGTTAAATCTCACATCTCTTGATTCATAAAATTTTCCTTCCTCCGGTTTCATTAAAACGTAGCCTGTTCTCGTATATCCTACCAGTATACCCTGTTTCCCTGCAAATCCAAATTTTGTATATTTGTTTCTCTGTATTTTCATGTATGCCATACATCCAAACCTTTTCATCTGTTTTATATCAAAATTGTATTTCGGCGAAAATTTGCTGAGTGGAATTATCGTATCATTCGCTTTATGTGGTGTCCTGTTGTAGGCATAGATGGCTGCACCCAAGACTAGGTCCCACATACTTTTCGGTAGACCTGAATCATACATGTATGCTCTAACCTTTTTCTGAGTGCTCTGATTCATTCTCTCCGCCTTTCCATTATGTTCCGGCGTATCCGGGCTTGCCAGTTGAAGTTCTGAACCCAGCTTCTCCAGTACTTCCGTTGTGTAACCGCCTGTATATTCCGTTCCTTAGTCTGTTCTAAGGTAACATACCTTGGCATCATATCCCAGTAAATTTCTGCTCATTTTTACAAACCTCTTTAAGCAGTATCCCGTCTCGCTCTTCGCTTTCATTGGGAGTGCCATCGCAAATCTCGAATAGTCGTCTATGAAAGTGATGATGTATCTATACCTTTTCGGATACGACACAGGACTGATCGCTCCCATCACGTCCGAATGTATAATTTGCAGCGGCCTCTCCGCTCTGCTTCGTATCGATTTAAAAGCCAACCGGTTACTCTTTGCTATGGCACACACTTCGCAGTCCAATATCTTTTCTCCAAATTTCACATCTATCAGTTCTTTTATCTCAAGATATTTCTTCTGTAAAGCCTTTAAATATCCCAGTGACGTGTGACCCATCCTTGCATGCCATAGCATTGCTTTTCTGGCTTTTCTTTCATGCACTGATCTTTCCGTTTCCGTCACATCAGTATCCACCAGTTCCATGTCCGGCATTTCTTCTATATTCTCCAGCTTCCTGTCCCATATGGACTCATCAATCTTTGGATTCCATGGCAGTGCTTCTTCTGGATCATTTTCTTCCATCGTTTTGAACTCTACTTTTGTCCGTTCTTCATTCTCCAATTCCCGGTTTTCCGCCGACTCTTCTTCTTTTCTCAGATCTGTCGTCTCACTTCTGGCAGTTCTTCATTCTCCTTCTCCTTTTCCGAGGCTTCAATCGGTTCAGGACCTTTCTGACTGGCTACACTTCTCGTATAATATCTCGGCTCATTTTTGTCACCTTCAGACGCTAGGCATACCATCATTTTGTTTTCTTGTTTTTCATTTCCTCCCTTCCGAGAACTCGTCTCCTCATCTATCTTCAATTCTATTATCCAGTACGGCCTATTATATATCCCACGTACGAAAGATTGTTCTGACACTGGATCGAATATGTCTATCACTTGATCATCCAAGTATACACTCAGTCCTTGATCTACAAACTTTCTCAGTGACAGTAGATTCTCGAGCAAAGCCTCTGCATAAATTACGTTGTCCAGTATTATTTCTTTATTTCCGCTTGTCAAACCCACTATTCTCCCTGTTCCTTCTGTTTGGAGATCCGCTTCAGGATTTCTGTTTGCACATCTAACAAAACCCTTTTCATTCTCATCTAGATCACGGAAGATTACTCTTGAGTTCACCAGATGCTCTGTTGCTCCAGAATCCACTAAAAATTTTGTTATCCCTAACATATTACCTTTCAACCTCTTCTTCCGCTCACTCGGATCTCCTTCCTCATCGGACCTGTAAATGTGACAACCTTTCGCCCTACATTCTACTAACTTACCTCCATTCTGTCCCTTATCTTCACCCTTTCTTCGGTATTTCTGACTGCCCAAGTCCCGATTTCCTATGTTTCTGTACGCTGCCTTACCCCTGAAGTCGTGTCCCCTTCTACCACGGCTATTCTGATAACTGATGCCGGACTTAAACCTTTTCGCATTTCCCGCATCTCTCCAGTTTCCTGGTTTTCTCTTTATTCCCCTGTCACCACTCACACTCGCCCTCACACACTGATTCTCTCTATTATAAAAACCCTTCTCATACCTTTGTGTTCTTGTTCTCGCTGTCACATCTCTCCTCGTTTCCCCGGCCCTACAATCCTTGGCTAGATGGTTGCCGAAACGCCCACATTTGTAGCACTTTTTCGCGCTCTGCGGGTGTGGGCAGTTCCGGCCGATGTGGCCGTTATCATCACAATTTAAGCACCTTATGGCTCTCATCGCCCCATCTCCTGTCACCATCGCTGATGCCTGGTGACTCGGTCCCGGGATTGCCCGTTCGGCTTCACACTGAATCACATAGGTTTTCAATTCATCGTAATTCATTTTCCTCCCATGCTGGGTATTGAACAGGAAGTTCATCGACTGTACCTGGGGAACCCCGGACACTATCGCGTTATAGAATGCATCTCTCTTTTCGTTTTCTGATATCGATTGTTCTCCGGGGATATTCTCGTGATTTCGCAAAATCTCCTCAAACCTATCCAAAAACTCAATTACTCTCTCTTTCCCGGCGAAGTATTTAATACTGTATAACTGCTGCCTCATACTCACTGACGTCACGTTAACTTCACATCTCTTTAATTCGCGTATTTTGTCTGGCAACACCACCGGATCCCTAATATTTATAACCTTTCTGTGATATTCTACATCTATTCTATTTATTAGAATATCTCTCACTCTATGACTATGCCTTTCCTTAGTCTCTTGGTCGTAATCCCGTCCGGTCTTTACTTTTGGATCTATGATATATAATACAATAAATCACACGCTCTCAATTCTGACGTTAAATAGTCCAAGAAGTGTTCAAATCTCGTCTGTACCGTCAGTCTGTAGTCCCGTCTAGAACCTCCGTCTCTATTTACCACTTCTAATTTCATTGTCTCTTTCGGTTTTTCTTGTCTCGTAGTTTCTAACCCTTCTAATATCTTTTTTTTTTTTTTTTTTTTCTACGTGGAGGAAATCTGATCGGCAGACACCCCCCTGCCGCTCGGGGGAGCGACAGAGGGGTAGTGTGGGGTTCGACCCACTAAAACCTCCACGGCGACCTTCGGACGCTATTCCACCTATGGCGGATTCGGGGGAGTCACGGGAACTCTCGGAGAACACTACCGCGACTCCCCCTCGCCATGGCCGGTCATCTATCCTCTGATGACCGGCCGCGTCCCGAGGAGGGGGTGTTCACTCCACCCCCTCCTATGACCTCTGTTTCCGCAGTGCGGGGAGGCCGCGCCCCGCACCGCTCCATCCCGGCGGCCGCTTATCCACTACCCAGGGCCCCCGCCCTGGGTAATACGGCCGCCCGGGGGGACGGCGTTAAACATGCCGTCCCCCCGCTCCCGTCGACTACTACGTCTCGATCTGCTGACGGCGGGGGAACAAGGGGGACCCCAGATGTGATCCCCCCCCCCGCCGTCAGCTACCCTCCTTAGTCCGGGGGCCCCACGGCGCGGCCTCTCACAGGCCGCACACGCCGCCGCCCCCGGGTTCTTCGAGCGGGATCGGATCGTTCCCGATCCCGCTCGGCGGCCTCCTTCTGCTTTAATACTTCCTCGCAGAAGGAGGCCACCTGCTTCCAGTTCCTCTCGCTCTCCAGCATTGCCCCAACTACTGCTGGGAGCGAGAGGTCTCCCCCAATCTCACATCGGAGGACTCGACGCAGCGCTGAAAAGGCGGGGCATTCCTCCAGCGTGTGCTGCGCCGAGTCCTCCTCCTCCCCACAGTGGTGGCAAACCGCCGTCTCCTCCCGTCCTATCCGACACAGGTAGACACCGAAACAGCCGTGTCCGGTGAATACCTGTGTCAGACGGTAGGTGAGCCTACCGTGCCGCCGCTCCCGCCACCTTTGCAGGTGTGGCAGGAGGGCCCCGGGGACGCGTTCGCTGGTGTGGGAGGATAACTAACCCTTCTAATATCTGATCTATCCCTAATCTCCTAAGCTCGGACGCGACCGCGTTCGAAATATCACTTTGTTCCGAGCTCTCCCCATGCACAGCCAAATCACCCTGTCCTCTTTCTTTCTCGCGCGACTTAACCTCTGTCGAAATTTTATTTCGATTCATATTTACCGTTTTATTTCTGCTCTCTATCAACTCCAATCTCAGTTGATTCTCTCTCTCCGCACTTTCTTTCTCTTTCATTCAACTCTCTCTCTCTTCTCCTCAAGCTCTCCTCCAGCCAGATGATTTCCTTCTGTCTCTGTTTGTCCGTCTCTATCTCCTCCATTGTTTTGCCCGCCAGCTGTTCATGACATTTTTTAATTCTGACCGACATATTCTCTAGTGTTTTGTTTGTCTCGACGTACATCTCCCTCATCACTGCCCGCATCTCCTTCCTGTCTTGTCTAATCTCATTCATCCAGCTGTCCAATTTACCTGTCGTAACAAATTTATATTTTCCGGCACCGGATTTATCGATTCTTAAATTATAATTTTCAACGTTGATAATGTGTGGTTTCTTTTTACCCTCCAATCTCTCGATCTCCTTTCTAAACTCTTCTCTTTCTCTTCCCCTTGTCTCTCTGTTCTCCATCTCTTTTATCTTCTCCTCTCTGTCCGGCTCGTCCCCTTCTGCGCTCAGCATTTCCTCAATCTCCTCACTCACATCTAAAATGGGTCCTGTGACCAGTAGCCTCCCTCCTTCTATGTCTAGCTGGTCCACAGCTCTCATTACCAGAGCGAGCTCTTGATCCTCTAAATCTCGTCTATCTGTAAATTTTAACATTATTGTTGGACTGTTTCGACCTGACGTACCGAACACAAGCACGTTCGAGGTCAGAACTAAATTGCAGAGTTCAGATGCTCCCGAACACAAGGCTACACCCAACTCTACAAAAATATGTGCCCGAACACAAGGCTACACCCGGTTTTTTTTTATTCATTTACAGTGCCAGTGATCATTACAGAATCAGCACTGTTGTCACACCCGCAAACCGTCAGTAACCGAATTTCTTTCTTAAGTTTTTCAAAATTTCATTTCCCGGACATTCACATCTACACTTCACCTGGGTATTTATTTTCTCAACCACACACAATTACTCGGTTTGCGGGTTTTACTAGAATTTCAAACATAAATTAAATAGGTACCTGTTCTATATTCGTGGCCCGATTCGCTCACGAAGTATACGAAATCGTCGTCGTATCGGACGACCACCTTCTCATCTCGGTGTTTTTCATCAATCTGATGCAGTACTGCCTGCGTTTTTAGCAGGAGCATGAGTTCGGCGTTTTCTGTAAAATATCAAAATGGTTAGTCACTTCTCCAACACAGTCACCTCTCACATTCCTTTTTTTTTTCTACACGTACACATCAACATAATTATATAAATAAATTTCTCCTTCTATCGAATTTTCATATCCCCACATGCATGCCTACCGAATACTTTAGAACGCTTCTAATCGTACACAGTTTTCCCTTTTCTTTATATTCTCAGTGAAATCGGGAGCCGAGATCTGAGAGCCACTGTCTCCAGGCGTCCGGGCGTCCCCTTAGCCTGATTCGTATTTTCCCGGCCTCTGCAGTAGGCCGGCTACGCAGTAGCCCCCTTCTCCCGCCTCCCCGCATTACACGCGCGCGTCCTTTCACCGACCACGTTTTCACGTGGGCGCGGTCATCTTTTTAACCGACTTCGAAAAGGAGGAGGTTACTCAATTCGACATGTATGTTAATTTTTTTTTTTTTTTTTTTTAATGTATGTTCGCCAATTACGCCGAGATGGATGGACCAATCGGAACCAAACCTTTTCCATCTTGTAGGGTATGACTCCCAGTTGGTCCCGTAAAAAAAAAATTTTGCATTTCACCACCGCTTGCCCCTTTTTTATTGCAAAAAAGCGTCAGGTTTCGTCCGCGTTGTGTATGGTCATCGATTACTCCAAGATGGATGGACGAATCGGAACGAAACCTTTTGCATCTTGCAGAGTATGACCAACAGTTAGTCCCGTAAAAAAAACCAGTTCGGATTTCTTCATTTTTTCCGCTGTTATCGCAAAAAACGTGCTATTTCGCGTGTACTCGGTCTGATATCGATGAAACCTAGTATTACATTTTGCGGCCGGAGATGTTTCCATGATGATCCCATTTGCAACATTCCCTTCGCACCCCCGCACTTCCCTTCGCACCCCCGCACTTCCCTTCGCACCCCTGCACTTCCCTTCGCATCCCTGCACTTCCCTTCACTTCCTTATCTTTCCCTTTCAAACCCGACTCCCCTGCCCCTTCCTTTCCTCCCCTCCCGCCCCTTCCCTTTCACTTCAATCCCTTTCCCTCCCTTCTCTACCCGCACCTGCTGTTCCCACCGGTGCTAATTTCTATTGATATTGCAATAATTATTGCAATTACGTTTTGCGCCCGGGGATGTTGCCACTATGATCCCGTTTGCAACATTCCCTTCACTTTCCTGCACCTCCCTTCGCATCCCTGCACCTCCCTTCACTTCCTTACCTTTTCCTTCAACACCCAACTCTCCCCTGCCTCTTCCTGCCCTCCCTCCCGCCCCTTCCCTTTCATTTCAATCCCTTTCCTTCTCTTCTCTACCTACCCCTGCTGTTCCCTCCATTGCTAATTACTACTCTTATTGCAATAATTATGTTTCTAGCATGACGGCGACATGGCAAGTGGTAAATGCGAATCATGCAATATCCTACTTTCCTATATGTTACATCAGACACAGTAAATCCCAGTTGTTACGTGAGATTTGAAAGAATTATGTATAATTTCGTAAATTTTGTGTGGTTCTACGTATTTTATATAATTGATTACTATTTATTCCAATACAATATGATTATTAAGGATTTCAGTAGAGGAGTTAGGTATATTGCAGCGTTAGTATCCATGTTCATGTCTGATACAAAAGTACATATATGTTTCTGTAGTATAATCGTAGTGAAAAGAAAAAAGAAACACTCGCACGCACGCACGGAACGCACGCCCGCATGCCCGACCGCGGGTTGTGTGGTTTTACGTATTTTATATACGTACCTCCACCCGCGTGTGGGCGTGCATGTGTGCGGGCTTTCGGCCGGGCGTGCGGGCGGGCGCGCGTGCGTGCGGGCGGGCGGCGCGCGTGCGTGCGGGCGGGCGGGCGGGCGTGCGTGCGTGCGGGCGGGCGTGCGGGCGTGCGTGCGGGCGGGCGGGCGCGCGTGCGTGCGGGCGGGCGGTCGGGCGGGCGTGCGTGCGGGCGGGCGCGCATGCGTGCGGGCGTGCGAGCGGGCGGGCGGGCGTGCGTGCGGGCGGTATGTGGCTATTATTTCGCAGGGAATGCAAAGATCGCCACTAAAAAATGTGAAATAAAAAAATTTTTGGAAAAAAATACAACCGACTTCGGAATGCACTAAAAAGAGCGAAATAATTTTAATTTATATTTCGGAGGCGGCGCAAAATTAAAAATTTTCTACATTGGAAATTGTCAAAATTTTTTAATCCAGTTACATATTTTCACAATTTTTAATTTTGCGCCGTCTCCGAAATATAAATTAAAATTATTTCGCTCTTTTTAGTGCATTCCGAAGTCGGTTGTATTTTTTGCCAAAAATTTTGTTATCTTTCCTCACCGACCACGCTGCGACGCAATTTTATACAAACACGATTTCTTTATTCCACTCTCTCTTTTCCATTATTCACTCACATCGCGATCTCAAATCAGTTAATTAATCAATCAATTCCCTTCACATATCCAAATTTAGCTACGACGCGTTCTCCGGCGAGGGAAGAAAACCCACGCATCGCATTTTATAACCCGTCTCACATGCCGCTATTTTTTTTTTATTTTTTTATTTTTTTATTAAATAAATTTATCCTCCTACCTTTCTGTGTCATCTCCATGTCTCCTCTTTTCACGTCTATTTCACTTTCAATCACAATTGTGTAGCCTCTTTTAAGCCGCGTGATCTGGGCCCACAACCTGTTAGAAGTCTTTATTTCTCACTCACTTATATGTAGCTTAAATCTATGAATAATACAAGGATAAACTGTTATAAACGAACAGGTACAAAAGATATTACAAAATAGTCTTTATCTCTAATAACTAAATATCTCTATTTCAGAAACACGTGCTACGTGCAGCGTGGTCGCGAACAGAATAAAAAACGGAAGTAGTAACGCAGTGGCGCTGTATCCTAGATGCAGCGCACTCGAGGCTAGAGAGGGAAATTCAGATGGACGCATATTCCAACAAACACATATAACGTGTAATTAATAGGCAGAATGTATATTAAAGAAGACAAAATGAATGTATAAATCAACAAGCTACAAGCATAAGTGAATAAAGAATTATCTTAAACATAGTCTGCCAAAATACAAAATATACCTGTCATATAGTAATAAACATGTATACATAATAAAACACATAAATCATAAACAGTGTATATCCTAAAGAAGAAAATCAATGTGTATAAGTAAAATAAATGTAAAATGAAATAAAACACAAATAAAATAAATATAAAATAAGATAAAACATAAAAGATATATGCGAAAAGGAGTATCCAGACCGTAGTCTGACAACGTATGAAATTATGAATGTCATATCATAATAAATACATATAATAAAACGTAAGAAAGATGAAAATGAAAATGAAGGACTGCCCAGACCGTGGCCTGACAATATGCAAAATTAAAATTTATAACGTTATAGAATAATGTTTGCCACTTTAACAACACAAAGAACGCATGAATAAGACAGTGTGTGTAATGACATGAGTGAAATCAATGCATCAAATAATTGCAGGAAAGAAAGAACTGTCCAGACCGTGTCTGGCAGCATACAAAATTATAGTATATCAATATAAACAAGCACGTAGAACACAAATAATAACCAGCAAGCATGTCAAAAGGAATGAGATAATAAACCATTAAATTTAAAAGTCAAAATATGCAAATAAAGACTCTGTCCAGACCACAATCTAGCAGTATACAAGTTATATTTGTCATAATATAAACCAGCACATAAAACACATAAATAATACATGGAATATATTTGCAAGCGCTCATGGGACCATGGGAAAGTTAAAATACAATAATTGACGCCCGGGGGGAAGTAAATAACTAATTTAAAGAAAAATTACTTTAATTGAATACGATAATTAAATTTGTTAATTCAATAGTAAATACAAGAAACAATTAGCAAATTTTCAGCAACAAAGCGATAACTATGTATAAAGTACAATCAAAATCAGCAATTAAACGATATGGCAATAGTTAAATAGCTGTGAAATTAAATAAAATAATTAAATTAGCAATCAGACATTTGAATTGAAACCGAGGACATGGATAACTAGATACCAAATCACTAGTCAAATGACCAGTCGCCCGAATGTAAAAAAAAATAACAATAATTATATAATGGGATGATCAAATGAAAAATAAAACGAGGGGTTGTATAAATTTATTGGTAAAATCACGCCCCGGATAATCGGAACCACCAGACATTGTAACCGCGCCATAAGGTCTCATTCGCAACGCACCACGCGAACGGCAATTACGCAATAAAATTTGAAGGCCGGAATGGAAGTAAGTCGAAGGGATTAAGGCGATGCGGGACCCGAGGACGAACTCCGAATTCCGTGTTGGTAAAACAGTTTACAGAAAGCTGCAAATCGAGCCCGTAGGATATTGATTGTGGCGCCATCACGATGATCGTTCCAAACGCAACTGACATGATTCGCACACACGCAAACACTACACGCGTATGTGGTATATACATCGTACTTCCGCGATCTCGAATGGATTTGCATGGCGAAGTGTATCAGGAGACTCGGTAGAGTCTCCTCGCCAAGTAGTTTAGGCCGACGGCTGCTGCTCCGCCGGCGACAGCGAGACTCTACCGAGTATATTATCCCGAAGCAGAGCGTTTTGGGCGTTTTGCAAAAGATAATTTGCTATTGCAGAAAAAGTACGCTACTGAGCTTCATTCTAATAACACAGTCTGCTTCGACTTGTCTTTCTCCTTCTTTTAAGCCCAAGAACGCCTCAATCGGTGCATTTATTTATGAGATATTAACTGTTTTTCATCGAAAAATTTCAATCAGTTTCATTAACCACCTACGTCATGCTGACGTCAGTGTCGATCACACATTTTTGCTGCTAGAGGCGCTGTTAGCGCTGTGGCTTACGTTACGCACATGCGCCGTTACTGATATCCGCGTTGATATCAGCCGCGAGATTAAGATCGTATTGCGACAGCGCGCGATATCAGCCGCGTCGCGGCAGCGCGTACAAAATTCAAAACGGTAGTACATCGGTCGCCTATGCATTATTTTGAATAAAATATTTCCTTTACTTGCTTATAAATTATAATCTTTATAAGTAATCTTCTTTATTTCATGAGAACAGCAGAGGAGTAACGATTTATTTTATTTTAAATAATGTAAATGTTAATTTACATCACAAATTATCACAAGATTATTTCAAGCAATACCTAACTCTGATCACACCTTATGGAAATAATGAACTGTCCGTCTATTTACTTTACACGCGTATCATAACGCGAGATCATCCTGTTATTACACATGTAAAATACCTTTTGTAACCACGACCTCTTTTCGTTGCTTGTCGTAACTTTAGGAGTATTGATGAGAAATTACATATACGTATAGCGTAATTACAGTAATTAACTTAAAGTGGTTGAATGAACCATTAATAGCCAATTAAAGTAACATTAAACCGATTTAAGTCGTGTTTGGACTCATTTTAATTGGAAAATTCCCAGCAATCCGTTGGTGCAATTTGCATTGAGGTTAGATGAAAATTATTACAAGTGAAATTTTCTTTACTGGATGCTCATTTGTTTTACTCGCGGCATCCCTTTGAAGTGTCGTAGCTCGACCATCGTTGCTTGACGTATACCTATACGATCTATCTCACTTCCTCTCTTTATTACATCTATTCTCTTACGATCTTACGATAAAATTTAACCAAGCATCACTGTACTTTGTTTCTTTATGCCAATGAACGACACTGCCCTGTTGCCATAAATTTCCATGATGCGCATATTTTACCCGGTGCACGGTAGCAGTTCGTTCATTTTTCTTAGCTTTGTAAGTGTTTCACACTATACATATCTATTTTAATTATTTTCTACTTCTTTTATTCTAATTTTTTTTCTTCCTTATTATTTCCTTCTTATTTTTTTTTATTCTTTTACTTTTTCTTCTATTTTCTCCTACGTACCTTTTTCTTCTACTTACATTTAATAAAATAACCCACAAAAAGTACGTTACATGTAAAAAAAGGTAACGCCTAGTAGTTTAGGCACTACGAACGGAGCACCTTTTTGCACTAATATATGATGCACTTCAATGTGGCCCTGAAAACGTCGTGATATCCCGCAAAAAGTACATTACATGTAAAAAAAGGTAACGCCAAGTAGTTTAGGCACTGTGAGCGGAGCACTTCTTTGCATTAATACACAATGCATATTGAAAACATTTGGAAGCTATTACATATTTTGTGGATTTTCTAAAAAAGTAATGGATATCATGCGAAACCAGCCAAGTATTGAGTTATATATATTTTTTTTTTCAAAATATTTATGCTTGGCGTCTGGCTGCCTCGTTGCGATCTAACAAAATTAGTTGTACGTTATTCCAAATCTGTGAATATATTATCGATTTTATATAAAGTTAATTACTATAAATAGTTGTTTAATGCTATATATATTTGATCGCAACGAGGCAGCCAGACGCCAAGCATAAATATTTTGAAAAAAAATATATATAACTCAATACTTGGCTGGTTTCGCATGATATCCATTACTTTTTTAGAAAATCCACAAAATATGTAATAGCTTCCAAATGTTTTCAATATGCATTGTGTATTGGTGCAAAGAAGTGCTCCGCTCACAGTGCCTAAACTACTTGGCGGTACCTTTTTTTACATGTAATGTACTTTTTGCGGGATACATACTCTGCTGTCTAAATAGGAGAAATTGTTAGGAAGTCGTGATAATAGATAAATAATAACAAAATGTATAAATGATAAGCTGATGATAGAGAAAATGGTTGAGGAGCATGTGGTCTTTGCAAGGTAGCACGGTACAACCGAGACTGTAACCTAAGAAAGTAAAATTATTATAAACAAAGTTGACATCCCTTAGCATCCTTGCGAATGTGACAGTTCGAAGCCAAGCGTTTCGCTGGGCAGAACTACTATCGCGATAATAATTTGAAATTGCCAGCGCACATTTCTGCCTACACCCTAATACCGTTTATACCCCGCCAAGATTTCTAATTCTGAAGATACGTACGCGCATAGATTCTCCGCAGGATAAATAAAATGTTTATTTGTTTATAGAAATTTAGATTACCAATTCTTTGTCAAATTAAAAGAAAAAACCATAAATGTCAATAATTTTCTTATGTGTGATATCGTTCCAAAACATCGATCAACACAATCTGTAATAAGGAAACGTTAGGTTCATCGACCACAGCAATGTGCATACGTGAGATACATATGTATAGTCTTTCGGCTCTATAAGTTGTTTTCGCCGAACGCATATATGGATTTATCGGCCAAATTTATGGTTTACGCAGAACGCATATATGCAGCTGTAGTCCGCAAAGGGTTATCAGTAGTACAACAAAAATAAGGCAAAGAAAAAATAAAGGAACTGAATGAGGTGTGATAAAGGAATAAAATATGATAGCGGAATAAAATAATTTTTTGGCGTGTTATCTTTACGTATATTTATTTTTAACCGACTTCGAAAAGGAGGAGGTTACTCAATTCGATCAGTATTTTTTTTTTTTTTTTTTTATGTATGTCCGCCGATTACGCCGAGATGGCTGGACCAATCGGGATGAAACCTTTTACATCTTGTAGGGTATGACTCCCAGTTGGTCCCGTAAGAAAAACATTTTGCATTTTTTCATTCTTTACACCTTTTTTATTGCAAAAACACAGTTTTGTACGTGCTAGGTTTGGTCACCGATTACGCCGAGATGGATGGACCAATTCGAACAAAACCTTTTTCATCTTGTAGGCTAGGACCCCCACTAGAAACGCGATAAAATACATTTTTTATTTTAACATTGATTACCCTGTTTTATCATGTTTTATTATAAATTACTACAAATCAAAGAGTACCGTTTCGTCCGCGTCATGTATGTCCGGCGACTTCTCCGAGATGGATCGACCAATCGGAACGAAATTTTTCGTATCTTGTAGGGTGTGCCCCCCCAGTTGGCCCCGTATAAAAAACATTTTGCATTTTATCATCGTGTACCCCTTTTTTATTGCATAGAAGCGTACTGTTTCGTCAACGTCATGTATGGTCACCGATTACTCCGTGATGGATTGACCAATCGGATCGAAACTTGTTGGATCTTGTAGAGTATGACTTCCAGTTGGTCTAGCAACAAACATATTATGCATTTTTTCGTCTTTTCCCACGTTTATTGCAAAAACCGTACTATTTCGCGTATAATCGGCCTAATATCGATGAAGCCTAGTATTACATTTTGCGACCGGAGATGTTTCCACGATGTTCCCATTTGCAACATTCCCTTCACTTTCCTACACTTCCCTTCGCACCCCTGCACCTCCCTTCGCTTCCCTGCACTTCCCTGCACTTCCTTATCTTTCCCTTCCAAACCCAACTCCCCCTGCCCCTTCCTTTCCTCCCCTCCCACCCCTTCCCTTTCATTTCAATCCGTTTCCTTCCCTTCTCTACCTACCCCTGCTGTTCCCTCCATTGCTAATTACTACTCTTATTGCAATAATCATGTTTCTAGAGTGACGGCGACATGGCAAGTGGGAAGTGCGAATCAAGCAATATCCTACTTTCCTATATGTTACATCAGACACAGTAAATCCCAGTTGTTACGTGAGATTTGAAAGAATTATGTATAATTTCGTTTTTGTGTGGTTTTACGTATTTTATATAATTGATTACTATTTATTCCAATACAATATGATTATTAAGGATTTCAGTAGAGGAGTTAGGTATATTGCAGCGTTAATATCCATGTTCATTTCTGAAACAAAAGTACATACATGTTTCTGTGGTATAATCGTAGTGAAAAGAAAAAAAAAAACACTCGCAAGCACGCACGCATGCCCGACCGCGTGTTGTGTGGTTTTACGTATTTTATATACGTACCTCCACCTACGTGCGGGCGTGCGTGCGCGCGTGCGTGCGGGCGGTCGGTCGGGCGGGTGTGCGTGCAAGCGGGCGGTCGTGCGAGCGGGCGGGCGTGCGGGCGGGCGGGCGGGCGTGCGGGCGGTCGGTCGGGCGGGCGTGCGTGCGGGCGGGCGTGCGGGCGTGCGGGCGGGCGGGCGGGCGGGCGTGCGCGCGGGCGGGTAATGTGTGTGTTTTTTATCTTTTTACTACGATTATACTACAGAGACATGTACGTACTTTTGTTTCAGAAATGAACATGAATACTTCCGCCGACAATCGTATGTATACCTTGATTTCATAACGATGAGATATAATATATGAAGAGAGGAACACCGTTATACAGTATGTGGCTATTACTTCGCAGGGAATACAATGATCGCCACTAAAAAGTGTGAAATAAAATAATTTTTGGAAAAAAAATATAACCGACTTCGAAATGCACTAAAAAGAATGAAATAATATTTAATTCTCTTCGTGGGTTTCTCTCCAGCTATGTATAACATTGATGACAATATTACATTACATGTTAGATAAAATGCATATTTTTCGGAGGCGGGCGGGGTCAAAAATGCATTTTCTGTTTCAGACCGTTCAGTACCAAGTCCACCTTCAATCAAATCATAATCAGCAACATCTGTCATATAGAAAGTTTTGATTGAAAAACATTTTGTACGCCGAAACTGACCACTATACAGTTTCATTCTTCCACGTTGTCACGTATCAATGAGTTTTTCTTGACGCTCATCTGTTATCAAGCCCGCCATACTCCCAACAAATTGCAATGAGCAACATGTTTCGTTTAGACAGTTCTCAATTAAACATTTCCGGTACTGAAAGTTACGAAAATTGTTTGTTCCTGAGAAAATTTTTGACCCTGCCCCGCCTCCGAAAAATATGCATTTTATCTAACATGTAATGTAATATTGTCATCAATGTTATACATAGCTGGAGAGAAACCCACGAAGAGAATTAAATATTATTTCATTCTTTTTAGTGCATTTCGAAGTCGGTTATATTTTTTTTCCAAAAATTATTTTTATCTATTTATTATATCTAAAAATATAAAAATATAAAAATATAAAGATATAAAAATATAAAAATATAAAGATATAAAAATATAAAAATATAAAGATATAAAAATATAAAAATATAAAGATATAAAAATATAAAAATATAAAGATATAAAAATATAAAAATATAAAGATATAATGTTTAAGCGATGTTCGTTGCGGTGGAGTTAATCGGGTGAATGAAGCACCAGTTTGTCAGAAAATGTAACAAGTCTATTTTTATGCGATATAAACTATCTTAATTCTAAGCTTGAGTTTGTTTTTTGTACACTACAATGTTCGATTCGCCTCCGCACTCACTGAGCACTCCCTCACTATCTATCCGGTTTTCTCTCTCTCTCTACAACTCGTTTTTTCTCCAGTGATCGCTTTCGACAGACTAGGAGATTGTTCGGGCTCGATTACCCGTATCGCGAAGTGGGGGAAGAGCGCAGCGGCGTTAGGTACTGCGCGAGACATCTTCGAGCACACGCGCCTAATTACCTAGCACATGTCGGTAATTCGGATCCCGAACATATAAAAATATAAAAATATAAAAATATTAGAATATAAAAATATAAAAACACCTAAAATACAAAAATATAAAAATACAAAAACACAAAAATACAAAAATATAAAAATACAAAAACACAAAAATATAAAAATATAAAAATACAAAAACACAAAAATACAAAAACACAAAAATATAAAAACAACTAAAATACAAAAATATAAAAATACAAAAACACAAAAATACAAAAATATAAAAATGCAAAAACACAAAAATACAAAAATACAAAAGTATAAAAATACAAAAATACAAAAATACGAAAATATAAAAATATAATAATATAAACTTACAGTGGGTAAAAGAAGTCTGTGTACACCCTTTTAAAACACAATTCCCTCTTTTGAAATTGGACCAATTGATTTGAATTTTTTTGAGAAGCTAGAAGAACTAGTTTACTAAATGACAAAAGAAAATGTTGATAAAGTCCCAATCGGTTGAAATTATGAAGGATGCAGTGAGAATCACTTTTCTCAACTTTTTTACCCGAGCCAATAATGAAAATTTAAAACATAATTTTCGTAGATTTCAGTAAGTTGTATGTATACACAAAGTTTCATCGAAATCTACAAAAAGGATGTTTTAAATTTTTATTATTGGTTCGGATAAAAAAGTTGAGAAAAGTGATTCTCACTGTATCCTTGATAATTTCAACCGACTAGGACTTTATCAACATTTTCTTTTGTCATTTAGTAAACTATGTAGTTCTTCTAGCTTCTCAAAAAAATTCAAATCAATTGGTCCAATTTCAAAAGAGGGAATTGTGTTTTAAAAGGGTGTACACAGACTTCTTTTACCCACTGCATAAACATTAAAAGTCCAAACATATATAACGTAGCGGTCTGAAAAAAAAACATGTATTAGTATCTAAATTAATTATTGTTTTATTCTAAGTATATTGTTTTCGTACTTACTATCTGCTGTGCCACATCATGCACCACTTGCACATGGGTGCAGCCGGTGCAGCTTGACTGCTGCCTGTGCAGCAGCAACTGTGCGAAGGCCGCCCTTGGCCGCGCGAACGCCTTCCTCCACGCCGCTGCTGCACGCGCAGCGTTCTCTTTTGCCATCTTTGTAATACAACAATAAGCACAGTGTAGTACTGAAAATATAAATATTATTTTCGTACATATGCAAAACAAGTTTTATATGTAAGTATTACCATAAAAAAAAGAAACACAAATTTAATATCATAATATAAATAATAACTTACGGGGTACTCGGAATGTACTTGCTGCTGCGCCTGTGAACAGAAATTGAAAACATATTGTAATATCCGTGTGTCGCTTTTTCAAAGGGTTGTCATGATCGAAATAACATTAGAACTGTTATGGAGTATAACAATTATTGCTTATATCGATTTCTGTTTCGGTTCTTCATAATCAATGAAGAACAGAAAAAAAATTCTGAAATCGACACTCTTATCGAGTTTATAGTTATTGAAAATCTTCGGCATTGTTCTGCAAATTATGTATAAGTTTATAACTTTACAATCTGAAAGAGCAATATCTACAGATTTTAGTTACTACGAAACCAATATGCGTATCCATTGCAGAATCGTTTCGGCAACGAAATACAGAATTAAAGAATAAGCTGCTTATTTTTTCTAAATAGCCAAAACTGAGATCGATAAGAGCGATAACGAGTATATCTGTAACAGTTGTACTATCATTACTTGAAATAGCTGCATTAGGTACCTGCTGGTGAAACTGCAGTTGCAGCATACTTAGTTGCAGCTCCTGAAGCTGCTGGTGAAACTGCAGTTGCAGCATACTTAGTTGCAGCTCCTGAAGCTGCTGCTGCAATTGCTGCTGCTGCCGCTGAAACTGCTGGTGCAGCTCCTGCTGCTGCGGTTGATGCAGCTGCTGTGGTTGATGGGGTCGGTGTGGCCGCGGCCGCTGCAGCAGTTGCTCCTGCTGTTGCTGCAATTGCTGCAGCTGCTTCTGGTGCAGCCGCGGTTGCGACTGGTGCAGCTGTTGCGGTTGTGGCTGGTGCAGTCGTTGCGGTTGTGACTGGAGCAACTGTTGCGGTAGTGGCTGGTGCAGCTGTTGCGGTTGTGGCTGGTGCAGCTGTTGCGGTTGTGGCTGGTGCAGCTGCGGTTGCGGCTGGTGCAGCTGCGGTCGCGGCTGGTGCAGCTGTTGCGATTGTGGCTGGTGCATCTGTTGCGGTTGTGGCTGGTGCAGCTGCGGTTGCGGCTGGTGCAGCTGTTGCGGTTGCGGCTGGTGAAGTTGTTGCGGTTGCGGCTGGTGAAGCTGCTGCTGCTGCTGAAAATGCGGTTGCGGCTGCGCTTGCGGCTGTGCGTGCTGCTGCGGCTGCGGTTGCGGCTGCGGCTGCGGTTACGGCTGCGGCTGCGCTTGCTGTTGCGGCTGCTGCTGCGTTCAGGTTTCTTTTTCGTTAGCTAAAAACAAGAAAAGTATTATTGTGGCACAAATAATGGAAAAGCAGTGTACAATGAACCGTGAAAAATATTTACAGGTGTATCCCCCATGGACCGAGTGGTTCGGGTATCTGAAAAAATAATATAATATCTCAGATGAATAACATGTTATATGTAGAATACAGTAAAGACTCGGTAAGTGTTCAGAATTTGGGACCGGCGAGGAACATTTAGCCGACAGAAGATTCGATTTTTCAATCCGTTTGTTTCTTGTCGACGTCAACGCAGAAAGAGACAGCAGATAAAAGAAGACGATGAATTCGGATCTGACGTAAGGGTTTAAAATTAAATATTCGTGAAACACCACTAATGCAGCAAAGATATTTTTTTGTTCATACATTGTTTTTAAAGTGGTGGGGATAAACGGCGAAACCAACGAATATATACTTTCGAACACTTATCGATTATTTACTGTATAATTCTCGGTTAATATTTCGAAACATTTACCACTGAATATTCACAAAATATTGATAATTGTGTGAGTATGCAGAAGTTTCCGCCGTTTTGAAAACAATGATCTCTTACAAATGTCACTAAAATACCACGTGTCCAATGGAAACTTTTGAATACCTCCACATTTTGATGAGAATGATTTTTTTTTAAATATAATTTTCAATAAAACGCACTAAAATAACACGAAGAACTATAACAGTAATGGAAAAAATAATGAAGTAATCGCACAGAAAGATAACTTACTACTACTGCTTCTTGGCATGGTTCTTCCTGTTTGACGTTTCGAAAAAAACTGAAGATCGGTTCCACTCGCGTAGGGCACATTCGTACGCGTGGTAGGGACACATCCCCACCTATTCCTAATGAACAGAAACACATCGCACGAGCGAGATCGTAGCGAAGAAAGAGATACAAAATCCCACTGAAAATGGGATCTAAACGGAAATGCAATAAAAAGTTTCCATCAAAGACGAAACCATGTAAAAAAAGATACGTTAAAAACCTGTAAGTATTTTAAATTTATACATTTCAATAATTGTTATCAATTTTTGTAGAAATGTTTCTAACCTTACGCGTTCTGTTTTACAGGGAACAGAAACAAAAGAAATCTGTCCAGGTTACGGTCGAAGAAAATGTTTTCGGGATACCTTTTCCAGAAAACAAAAATAAAGTTCATCAGACATATGTGGCTGACCACAATTATTGTAAAAAGAATGTTTTGTTTTTTACAAAACATACAGATGTGGGGCGCATCTCGGAAAACGTCCTTCGCGAAAAATGCGAAAATCAGATAGGTTTCCAAGATGTGGGGCGCATCTCAGAAAACGTCCTTCGCGAAAAACGCGAAGATCAGATAGGTTTCAAAGATGTGGGGCGCATCTCAGAAAACGTCCTTCGCGAAAAATACGAAAATCAGATAGGTTTCCAAGATGTGGGGCGCATCTCAGAAAACGTCCTTCGCGAAAAACGCGAAAATCAGATAGGTTTCCAAGATGTGGGGCGCATCTTAGAAAACGTCCTTCGCGAAAAACGCGAAAATCAGATAGGTTTCCAAGATGTGGGGCGCATCTCAGAAAACGTCCTTCGCGAAAAACGCGAAGATCAGATAGGTTTCAAAGATGTGGGGCGCATCTCAGAAAACGTCCTTCGCGAAAAATACGAAAATCAGATAGGTTTTCAAGATGTGGGGCGCATCTCAGAAAACGTCCTTCGCGATAAATGCGAAAATCAGATAGGTTTACAACATGTGGGACGCATCTCAGAAAACGTCCTTCGCGAAAAATGCGAAAATCAGATAGGTTTCCAAGATGTGGGGCGCATCTCAGAAAACGTCCTTCGCGAAAAACGCGAAAATCAGATAGGTTTCAAAGATGTGGGGCGCATCTCAGAAAACGTCCTTCGCGAAAAATGCGAAAATCAAAATGTCCTATATAATACAGATGACAGTCTTGTCGTAGAAGTCGGACATGTAGATAAGGGGCGTATTTTAGAACATGTACCCGATGGCCGCCGCATTATCGATGTCGAATTTTTCTGGAACGAAGTGCATAGAACATTCGACAATCACGCACGGGGCATTGAATGTCACTTTCGCGATTGGAAAATGATCGGTACTAACCAGCATGGTTGTCTTACTCAATTTTGTTTCAAATGTCAAATGTGTAACTACGAAGCTACCGTTTGGTCTGAGCCCATGTACTCAGATATAATGAATATAAATGAAGCCATAACAGTCGGAACTATCACAATCGGAATTGGCTATGCGCAATTAGAAGAATTATGTGCCACCATTAATATACCCTGCATGGCTGAAAAGACATACCGAAGGTATCGTGAAAAGCTCGTTGATGAATTTATGAACAGCGCAATGCGTAACATGCAAGCAGCAGGTGAAGAAGAACGACGACTAGCACTTGAAAACAATGAAGTTGTCAACGGTATTCCATATATTACTGTTATAACGGATGGTAGTTGGATGAAGAGATCATACGGAACAAATTATAATTCACTTTCCGGTGTTGGTGCTATTATAGGTTTCCGTACAGGAAAAGTTCTCTTCATTGGCATACGTAATAAATATTGCACAGTATGCAACATGGCGGAACGAAAAGCCACACCCCCAAAAGATCACAAATGTTATAAAAATTACAATCGTAATCTTAGTTCTAGTAGTATGGAAAGTGATGCCATTGCTGAAGGCCTCAAATGTAGTATTGACATGCATGGGTTAATATATAGAACCGTTGTCGCCGATGGTGATAGCAACGTGTTCCACACCATTGTCAATAACAAACCATACCGAGAACAAAGGGTAGCTGTTAAAAAAATTAAATGTATTAATCATTTACTTCGTAATTTGTGTAAGAAACTGAAACACGTCACAGAAAAAACTCAAATGAAAGGGCATCGAGATCGTGGATTTATTACGCATCGAAATATTGTTAAAAACAATATTTTGAATATTCGTAGAGAAGTCGTTTCAGCTATCGACCGACGAAAACAGCAAACAAATCCTCAACATATCAAAGCTAGAGAACTTCAAAAAGATATTTTAAATATTTCTAGCCATATATTTAGCGAGCATAAAGAGTGCAATAATAGTGGCTACACGTGTGCACAGAACGAAGAAAGGACTGAGCAAAATTACGTTCCGTCACTGAAATTGTACGGCCTATATAACGAAATTGAGAAAGCCATACGATTCAAACAATCCGGCAGAAACATTCAATTCAATAATCTGCAAGGAGATTGGTGGGAAACGTATTAATTTTGGTGCAAGGGGCTCTTATAATGCTAGAGTTGCGGTTACAAACAATCCGGCAGAAACATTCAATTCAATAATCTGCAAGGAGATTGGTGGGAAACGTATTAATTTTGGTGCAAGGGGCTCTTATAATGCTAGAGTTGCAGGAGCTGTTACGCAATATAACACGCAGCAGGTCATTACAGAATTGCATAAAAATATGAACAAGATCTGTTGAAGTAAAAACTTTTATTCATAAAACTCTACATTTAATATTTCTTTTGTTTTGGGGACTTTCCTACGCAGGCGACGCTGTGGAATGCGAGAGCGCGCCAAATATGCATTTTTCTTTTGTTTCCCTCTTCTTGGTTAGGCAGTTCGCCATGATCGATTGCGTGGTACGGATCGATAGTGTAATCCGTCTCATTACTTATTATTATTATTATTAAATATATGGTTTATTTATCATACACCAACTTCCATTTATTTGCAAAACCTCAACAGGTTATGGGCCCAGAGCCACGAGGTGTATGATAAAAACGCGAGTGTGTAAAACGTGTGTAAGTGTTGTGTAAGAAAAATCCAGAAAAATGGAACCAGCGAGTGTGAAAATTGAAAAACTGCGTGGTGAAGAAAATTGGCTCCAGTGGCGTTTCGTTATGCGTACACTTTTGGAGGAGGATGACAACGTAATTGACGTATGCGAAGGAAATTTACGTCATCCAGGCGATGCAACTGATAACGAGGCTGATCGCAAGAAGTTTTTAAAAGCGGATAAATGTGCGAGGAAATTAATAGTCACCGCTGTAGAGAAAAAACCGCTGGATTTACTCCTGAGCTGCACAACGGCACACGAGATGTGGAAAAAGTTAAATTCAGTATATGAAATGAAGTCAGACGAAAATTTGAATATGGTCCAGAAGCAGTTCTTCGATTTTAAATGGGAAGAATCTGAAAGCGTTGCTCTAAATCTATCAAAGTTAGAGCAGCTGGCAGCAAAAATGAAGGCTCTTGATGGTGACATCGGAGAAAAGATGTTGATTACGCGCATATTAACGACGTTGCCAAGGAAATTCAGCCACTTCCATAGTGCGTGGGATTCTGTAGACGAACGAAAGAAAACCCTGGACAGTCTCACTACCAGACTAATAATGGAAGAATCCAGATGGAAAGAAGACGATGATCGTCAGGAAGCATCAGTGGCACTTGTAACCAGAGGGAATTATAAAAGAGAGCAGCAAAAACAGACAAGCAGAAGCGACGTGAACGGGAAACAAGGACCGACCTGCTTTAACTGTGGAAAAACCGGACACGTAAAGAAAGACTGCTTTAGATGTTTCATATGCAAGAAGAAAGGCCACTCCAGCAAGAATTGCTTTAGAAACAATCAGAGGAGCAACAACAGAGACAATTGGCAATTCAGAAATAACAATCAAGACGGCGGCAACGAGAAGTCAACCAACAAAATTGGATTATTGGGAAGCAGTTCGACGGCGCAAGTACCAAGCGACATGTGGGTGATCGACTCGGGGGCTTCAGAACATATGACCGGTCGGCGAGAATGGTTCAGCGTCTTCGAAGAATACGACAAAGCGGTAAAGATTGAGATTGGCGATGGTTCATTTATGGATGCGTGCGGTAAGGGAAATATTGAGATAGAAACTTTTGTAAATGGTAAATGGTTAGCTGGTACAGTTCATAATGTTTTATATGTTCCGAGTATGAAAAGAAATTTATTTTCTGTTAAATGTGTCGCAAAAAGAGGTATAGACTTTAGCATTTCAAATAAAGGAAAAGAATGCATGTTTTTACAGAATAAGCGAGTAATTACGAGAGGTTCTGATATCGGAAATTTGTATAAGATTGTGATGCGGGTTATCGCACCGTCAGTTTGTAATTTCGGAGATGAAGTAAGATCAAACGCGGAAACACTCCAGTTATGGCACGAGAGGCTTTGCCATCAAAATGTTAAACATTTCAAAGATTTTTTAAAGAATTTAAATGTGAATTTTGTAAATGAAAGTAACTTTTTCTGTGAGGGCTGTGCATACGGCAAACATCATAGGTCAAGCTTCCACGAGAAGTTTGAGCGTGCGACTAAGCCTCGCGAGATCATTTGCACGGATGTGTGTGGACCTATGGAAATCGAGTCGATAGGCAAGAAACTTTATTTTCTTGTTTTTAAAGACGATTTTTCAAGATTTACCCGGATTTATTTTTTGAGACACAAATCAGAAGTGATCGATAAATTAAAATCCTTTTGCCTAGAAGTCGAAAATCAGTTTGATTGTAAAGTCAAAGAAATTCATAGTGATGGGGGAAGAGAATTTAAAAATAAAGGAGTGGAAGATTTTTTGAATAGTAAAGGAATTAGGTATTCCATTAATGTCCCATACACACCCGAGCAAAATGGCATCGCGGAAAGGGAGAATAGAATAATAGTAGAGGCAGGCCGTTCGATGTTATATTCGAAATCTAATTTACCTTTGTTTTTATGGGCCGAAGCCATGAATACCGCGGTGCATGTTATTAATAAAACGGGTTCAACGAAACAGGGAAATAAAACACCGTATGAACTGTGGTACGGAAAACCACCCGTTATAGAAAATCTTAAAATCTTCGGTACCGAGTGTTTCATACACATACCTGCGGAAAAAAGAAGAAAACTGGATAGAAAGGCGGAAAAGGGATATTTTGTTGGCTATTTAGATGGAGGGCAAGGTTATCGCGTGTTCGTGCCGCGTATAAGAGATGTAGTAGTAAGTCGCGACGTAAAATTCAAATCCGAACAAGTATCAGCTGAAGTTGTTAATCTGAATTTACCGAAAAATGTTGTCGAAAATAACGAACAAAGAGAGGTAGATGTTCAAAGCGATGAGGATGAGTTCGACGATGCAGAAAGCGATCATGAGACATTGGAGCCGTCCCAGGTAGTTGATGAAAACCGAGTACAATTGCGAGACAGACGCGAAATCAAACAACCCGATTTCTATGGTTGCCCGATTATGTATGTGGCGGAAAAATTACCGGCAGATTTTAGCGAAGCTATGCGATCTGAAAAGAAAGAATTATGGAAGGAAGCCATGGTTGACGAAATGAATTCGCTCCGCGAAAATAAAACGTGGACTCTTGTAGAAAGACCACAAGGCCAGAAAGTAATTAACAGTAGGTGGGTTTTCACTAAGAAACTAAATCCCGATAATTCAGAGCGTTACAAAGCACGGTTAGTTATAAAAGGGTACTCTCAAATAAAAGGAATAGACTATACGGAAACTTATAGCCCAGTCGCGCGATTTGATTCAATTAGATTAATGTTTAGTATTGCCGCGAAAAACAATTTATATCTTGGGCAATTTGATATTAAAACTGCCTTTTTATACGGGAATTTAAAAGAAGATGTTTATATGAAGCAGCAAGAGGGTTTTGAAGATGGAACAAATCGTGTATGTAAATTAATGAAAAGCTTATATGGATTAAAGCAGTCCCCTAGATGTTGGACAGAACGTTTCACAAAATTTATCTTAAATCTAGGTTTCTATCAAAGTAAGGCAGATCCCTGTTTTTACATTTATACCGAAAACCAAAAATTAATGTTCCTAACTATTTATGTAGACGATGGTCTGGTAGCGGCTTCAGACGAGTCTTTAATAGACAAACTTTTAAATGATTTAAATAGAGAATTTAAAACTGTAAGTACAAAAAATGTTAAAAGTTTTCTTGGCGTTGAAATTAATAGATTAAGTAATGGAGCAATATTCATTCATCAAACTAAATATGTTAAAAGTGTGTTAGAGAGATTTAATATGATCGACGCAAATAGTGTATCTACGCCTATCGAGACGAATTGTAATGAACAAGAAATGATTAATAAGGATTGTAAAGCGCCATACAGAGAAGCTGTAGGGAATCTGATGTTTTTGCAAACTATAAGTAGACCGGACATTAACTTTGCGGTAAATATTGCGTCTAGACATTTAGAACACCCAAAAGAATATCATTGGCAGTTGGTAAAGCGAATTCTGAGATATCTTAAAGGCACTATAGAGTTAGGTCTTCTATATACAAAAGAAGGCGACCTTGAAATATTCAGTGATGCCGATTACGCGGGTGATAAGGAGACTAGAAAATCGATGTCCGGCGTCGTGTGTAAATACGCGGGTGCAGCCATTACGTGGCAAACCAAGCAGCAACGGTGTGTAGCCTTGTCTACAACAGAGGCAGAGTACATCAGTGCAGCTTTGGGTGCGAAGGAGATTATGTGGCTAAAAAAGGTATTTCAAGAATGCAAAATAGAAAACATTAATTATGTGTTGCGTGTCGATAACACTAGTGCATTAAAATTAATCAAGAATCCGGAATTTCACCAACGGAGCAAACACATCGATGTGCGATATCATTTTCTACGAGACTTGTATAATAAAGGTGAAATAGGCGTGATGTATGAAAAGAGCGAAGAACAATTGGCGGACATATTTACAAAAGCGTTACCGAAGCCAAGATTGGAATACCTGCGATGCAAATTAGGTCTTAGATATAAGAGTAGTATTAAGATAGACTAGTTGTACCAATGTAGAGTTTTGGGGAGGGTGTTGAAGTAGAAACCTTTATTCATAAAACTCTACATTTAATATTTCTTTTGTTTTGGGGACTTTCCTACGCAGGCGACGCTGTGGAATGCGAGAGCGCGCCAAATATGCATTTTTCTTTTGTTTCCCTCTTCTTGGTTAGGCAGTTCGCCATGATCGATTGCGTGGTACGGATCGATAGTGTAATCCGTCTCATTACTTATTATTATTATTATTAAATATATGGTTTATTTATCATACACCAACTTCCATTTATTTGCAAAACCTCAACAAGATCGTTCCACCAATAGTACAAAGATTATAAAAACGACGACAGAAGAAAGTTGTAAAAACGAAACAATCTCGAATGACCGATAGGAAGAAAAAGAAATTTAAGCCATTGCGCGAAGCGGATAAATATTACGGTCCGAACTCGCAGAGACCAGATCTTCCGAATGATGTATTTATTCAACTGCGCGAAGAACATTTAAAAAAACTTAGGAACTATGCAACGAATGCTGTAGATATCGAAAAAATACGAGAGGTCAATACAATTCAGATTTATGGAGAGCGTTGAAGGAGGAAATGCTAACTGCATCGAATTTCGGAGCAGTGTGTCGTATGAGGCAAACAACGTCTTGCGCAGTAATGATAAAAAATATCCTATATCCTTCTACTATCGACACAAAGGCGATGAAGTATGGCCGCGATAAAGAAGGTATTGCAAGGAAAGACGTAGCGAAGGCATTGAAGAAAGATATTCAAATTTGTGGATTGTTTATTGATCGCGATGTTCCATACCTAGGTGCCTCGCCTGACGGACTTATCGACGATGATGGTTAACTAGAATTAAAGTGTCCACTATCTGCGGAGAATTTGACAGATTCAGAAGCAATAGAGACAGTACCTCACTTACGAAGTATCTTCGATAAAAAAGATTTATAAAAAATGAATCGAAAACACCGATATTTCCACCAAGTGCAAGGTCAGTTGCATGTAACGCAACGAAGTTACTGCATTTTCGTCATTTGGACACCTCTAAGTATGCATATGATCCGCGTAAATAGAGACGATGAATTTTGGACGAATAATATGAAACCTTTTTTAATGCGTTTCTACGAGGAATGCATGCTTCCCGAGATACTGGATAGCCGCCACAATAGACACATGCCCATAAGGAATCCGGAATATATACTGCAGGCAAAACAAGCTGCGTCCATTAAACAATCCCGTAGAATAATCGGGAGAAAACGCAAATATGAAAGCATTATACAGGACAGTATTGTAACATCTGGCACTGATGTTGAAATGGACAGTAGCGACTGCATCATTATCAATCATCAAGATGAAAAAGAAAACCTCACTGATAAGCGAATCTACAAAAGAATACTGGATAATACTGATACTTCTATAACATACGTAAAGGAAAACGTATCACCTATATGCAGTAAATTAAATGACGAATCGTTAGATCGATTCTTACGAGTTGTTAGAGAAACCACTACTTTTAAAACACAAAGTGTCCTATATTTATGTTACCCGCAACTTATAGAACCCTGCCGCAATGATGAAAGCGTACAAATAATTGGAGGTAATTGTTCCGATCACTGGCGAAGTATCCATTTCAATGGTTGCAAACTTTTTGTGTACGACAGTTTACCTGGAAGTTCGTATGACAAACTGGTAGAGGAAGAAAAAAAGTATATAGCTTTACGATTTCCTCATGTACACAGAAAAGATATACATTTTGAAAGAGTTCAGGGGCAACCGGACTGTTATAGTTGCGGAATATACGCGGCGGCATACATCACCACCATAGTGTTGGGAGGAAACCCTTGTACAGAAAAATACTCCCATGACGTACAACTCCTGAGACGTCATTTTGTGAATATTATTGAAAATAATACTCTTTTGCCCTTCCCAACGGAATAAAAAATTCCTAGTATGTATCCTGTTGGAGTATATAAGCTTGTAAGCGACAGCGTCGTCATCAAAGACAATTAGTTCCACTTTATTTTTCTTTCCTGTAATTTATGGTAAGGGTTTGTGCAGCGTGTGGCCAGAGAAAATGTTTACAAGAGTAAGCAACTCAGATATTCAACGGTGACGGAGACATCTCGAAACTCAAACATCTGGAAAAAATAACGAAGAACCTTCGACGGAATTCAAGTGCAAGATGAATGTATAAAGGAACGCAAACCTTCAAACTGCGAACGTTATTTCGGCCATAACATGGCATAACGGAACAAAACGTTAGGTACTCGAGGCTATCATAAATTACCCTTTTGGACATTGCATCGTACTCGAGAAACGTACCCGTTTTACGAAATAAACCAATTAAGACAACTAGAGAAAATAAGATCATCGTCAGTAAATATGGTTGAAATTATATCGTATTTGGTGTCATTTTAATCAGAAAATTGTAACAAACATGTTGGTAAAAATTTTATTTCAAAAGCACCAAACATTAAAAAAAAATGGTGCGTGTACTTATGTACGTGCGTTAGAAAGTTATACTTCTTTGACGTGACTAAAATGATTTTTAATTTGCACGACAAAAATTTATTGAAATAAAATAATGAAACGATTGGAGTGGCATAAGATTTGTTTTGTGACGAGGCAAATTTCGCCTCGTCACGAGAGATCACAGGTCCATCCGCTCCCTCCACCCTGGCGAGTCCCCGCCTCGACCGCGCCGTCCTGCGCCCCGGGCATTGTTCCCCCACAGCCCCAGCATGGATAGAGTGCGTGGCGAAGAAGAGAGTGGTCCGAAGTCCGAAACAGCGAGCGTTGCCCGCCGCCGGCCGCGGTCGCCCTCCACCCGGGCGAGGGAAGGGCCGGACAGGCCCACACCATCGCAGAGCGACCCGGCTGATCGGTCGCCACCTCCGCCCCGGCAGCCTCCCCGGGAGCGACCGACAGCCGGACTTCGAAATTGCCGGGCCTGGGGAAACGACCAGGCTGCCTCCCTCACCAGCCCACAGAGGACTCCCCAGGTCCCGGCTGAAGCAGGACGACCCCTGGTGGCCCGCCTCGGCACCGAAACTCCCTGGGGAGGGGGAACCGCGAGCCGGCGAGATCGCGACCGCGGACAGGGAGACCAATTAGCGTGCGCGCAGGGAGAGAGCAAGTCCCCAGAGCAGTTTAGTTTTTTCTTCTTTTTGGTCAGTCGCAACCGATTGTGTATTTCGCGGTCAATCGTTTTTTTTGAGCTCCGGTGCATTGCGCGGCGTGTGTGGAGCCGACCCCCCGCCACGAAGGCTAACGAAGTCCAGGGATCTGCCGATGCCGAGGTAGGACTCACGCCTCCCTACGTTATATTTGGGTGTTTGGTGCGAGTGTGCGAGAGTGGATCGACGAGAGTGAGCGGGAACCCGCCGGGATCGCTACCGTCCCCGTCCCCGTCGCGACTTTGGCGACAGGACGAGATCCGAGAGGCGAGGACCTTCGAGGTCGATCCCTTGACCCCCGAATCGCCGCCCTTCGCTGTGCCGATTTCGAGCTGCGACGACTCGAAAGCCGACTCGTAACGGTTCGCCCGCGCCAACCGCCGAGTTCGTCCTCCGCGTTCGAACGAAGGTCGTCCTCGTTCCGCGAGCCCGCGCATCGCCGCCGCTGTCGGTTTCGTCGAGGTCATCGAGACTCCGAATTTGAATCGCGGACGGGTACCCCCGACCCCCCCGCATTCCCGACTAATCCTCTTTTTCTTTCTGTATTTGAAACTCTAGGGCCACCGACATTTTTGTACCGATCCCTAGTTTTAGTTTCTGCGGTCGAGACATTTCTTTTGTATTGGGAATTTCCGCGTCGCGGTTCCTCTTTTGCCGCACTTGGCGGCCGCGTGCCCTTTTCCTTTTCGTGAAAGTGTACCGCGGAATTCTCGTCTTTCTGTCGGTTGACACGGCCCCTTCGGCCTTTATTAAAGTTCACGTTAAACGACATTCGTGGGTCAAGTTTTCTTTAACCTCCCCTGAGCCCCGCTCCCATACTGAGCAGCCGGAAGGGCGAGGTTTCCGGACGAGTGCTACGGCACTGGCGCCCAGAAATTCAAATCGTCCGTGGAATTGTGCACGGGGCGCGCCGAGAGCGATTTTCCCTGATCGCCTCCGCGCCGGGCCACCCTTAGGCTGCCCCCATAACCCGTACGTCACAGTTTACAATAACATTGCATGTTGAATATTAATTTGAATTTATTTAATTTAATGATTTGTTAAAATAAATCTCAATCTTAGTAAACTAATTAATTAATTAAACAATATATGTAATAATTAATATATGAAATAATTATTAAAATAATTTATTAAATATTTTTATCATTAATAAATTATTATATAGATAGATAGATAGATAGTTTATTCCCATTGCGGGGTACATACGCGGACCTCCGCTCCGCTTACAATCACCACCTTCTCCTTCTGTACAATTCTATTTTACCACCTTCCTTCATTATACTTAACGAGAGAGAGAGAGAGTGCACGCAATTCCATTCATCCATCATCTAAACACTCATTCCCTGGACCCCCGTTTCCGCTGCACGCCCTTTCTCTCATCTCTTCCACTCTCTTCATCCATACCTCCCCTTTTCCTTCTTCTCTCAACTCCTCTACCTCCTCCAATGTCCACCCCTTCCTCTCGTAAAACTTCCTCCTCTCCTCCTCCCATTCCCCAAGAGTCCTACCTTTCTTTGCCCTTTCTCTCACCTCCATCCGACACTTCCTTGCTATGTACCCTCCCTCCCCCTCACTTAACTTCCTCTCATATCCCCACGCCCTCATACCTGCCCTTCCTCCCAATAACTCCCTCTGCAACTCCTCTCTTACCATATACCCTGGCACTTCTCTTGATATTCCCAATACCCATCTCATAAACCTCTCCTGCACCCTCTCCAATTTCTCCCTCTCTTTCCACCCCCACACCTCCACTCCATACCCCATCACTGCCCACACTAGCCTGTCGAATAACCACGTTCTTCTACCCCAATCACTTGCGAACATTCTTTTTCCTATCCCCCACACTTGTCTCATTGCTACCACCCCTCTCTTCACCCTCTCAGCCACGTGCTCCTCCTGCCTCCCATTTGCCATCATTTCGTATCCTAGATATTTAAATTTTTTCACCTCCTCTATCTCCCTACCCTTCCACCTCCACGTCATTCTGCCTCTCCTCCCACCTCCATTTCTGCATCTCATCAACTTCGTTTTCGCTACATTTACCTCCAACTTCTTCTCCTCTATATACTTCTCCATGCTCGCTATCAGTCCTTTCATCCCATCCTCATCCTCCGCCATTACTGCTATGTCATCCGCATATGCGAGCGTATATATTTTCTCCCCTCCTACTTTCACTCCCCCCATCTTCCTTTCTTCAACTCCTCCTCCATATCTGCCAGCAACAACGTGAAAAGAGTTGGGCTCAATGGACACCCCTGTCTCACTCCTTTAGCCGTCCAGAAAACCTTCCCTTCCTCCCTCCCCACCCTTACCTTACTCCTAGTTTCCCTTAACACCTCCATACACCTATTCACCAGCCCTTCCCTTACCCCTGCCTTCCTCATCGAACCCGCTAACACTTCTCTGTCCACTGAGTCAAACGCCGCCTTCATGTCCACAAACAGTACCAGCATCTTCCCACCCTTTTTTGCTATTTGCCTGTTTATCAGATAGTTCAAAACATATATGTTATCCATCGTTCCTACTCCCTTCCTAAAACCCGTCTGGTTTGGAGGGAGTAACCCTTTTCCCTCTATCTCCTTTTTTTTTTTTTTTTTTTTTTTACGTGGAGGAAATCTGATTGTCAGACACCCCCCTGCCGCTCGGGGGAGCGACAGAGGGGTAGTGTGGGGTTCAACCCACTAAAACCTCCACGGCGACCTTCGGACGCTATTCCACCTCTGGCGGATTCGGGGGAGTCACGGGAACTCTCGGAGAACACCACCGCGACTCCCCCTCGCCATGACCGGTCAGCTAGCCTTTGCTGACCGGTCGCGTCCCGAGGAGGGGGAGTTTAATCCTCCCCCTCCTCTGACCTCCGTTTCCGCAGTGCGGGGAGGCCGCGCCCCGCACCGCTCCATCCCGGCGGCCGCTTAACAACTACCCAGGGCCCCCGTCCTGGGTAATACGGCCGCCCGGGGGGACGGCTTTAAGCTTGCCGTCCCCCTGCTCCCGTCGAACACATCATCTCGATCAGCTGACGGCGGGGGAACAAGGGGACCCCAAAAGAGATCCACCCCCCGCCGTAAAAAAAAACTTCCCTCTATCTCCTTCCTTAACCTTTCTGCCAGCACTGCTGCATATATTTTATACGCCGTCTGCGTCAGTGTTACCCCTCTGTAATCCTCCACTTTTTTCCCATCTCTTTTCTTTACTATGGGCACTACCACCCCTTCCGACCAATCTTCTGGCCAGCCCTCTCCCCTCCACACCCTATTACACATCTCCCATATCCTTTCTCTTATCGCCTCCCCTCCATATTTCCATATTTCGTTTGGAATCCCATCCCCTCCCGTCGCTTTCCCTTCCTTCAGCCTTCGTATCACTGCCCATACTTCCTCTCTACTCAATTCTTCCTCTTCATCTTCCTCCCTCCCTCTTCCTTCTATACCTCTACACCTCCAATTAATCCCCCCTAATACTCCTCTAAAATAATTATCCCAATCCTCTATCTCGATTTCCGTATTCACCCTTTTCTTCCTCTTCCTTCCCCTGTTGACAATCTTCCATACCTCTCCCTCCGTTCTTACCCCTTCTATCTCCCTCACCCACTTCTCTTTTTCTTTTCTCTTCTTCTCTTTGCATAAATTACCTAGCTTATTTCTTGCCTTCCTATATCCTTCCCCACTTCCCCCTTCTCTTTTCCACCTTCTTAACTCCTCTTCCGCCTCGTTCCTCTTTTCCCTACACTCGTCATCCCACTACCCTTTCTCTTCCCTCTTCCCCTTCTTCTTTTCCATCCTTTCTAACACCTCCACTACTTCTCTTTTCAAATCTCCCCACTCCTCATCTATTTCCTTTCCCTTACCTACCTTACCTTCAAACTTCTCTGCAAATTCCTTCCTTCTTTCCTCCGTCCACCACCCTTTCTTCCCCCTTCCAGCTCTTCCCTTCCTCCTTCCCTTCCTTTCCTCCCCTTTTCCTCCTTCTATCCACACTACCACTGGCTGATGGTCCGACTCCACTTTCTCCTCCACTACCATCCTTTTCACTTTATCCCTCGTTTCTCCATTACCTATTACATAATCTATCACCGATTCCCCATTCCCTATATACGTAAACTCTCCCTCCTCATCCCCTTCCGTATCTCCATTCATTATTTCCCATCCTAACTCTCCCAAAAACTCACATAATCTTTTTCCCTCTCCATTTACTTTCTTATCCTTCGATCTTCTAGTTTCCTCTTCCCCGTCCCCCTCTTCTTGTATTCTTCCTCCCAGCCTCCCTGTCCTAGCATTAAAATCACCACCGACTACGACCTTCTCCCCCCATTCCTTCTCCTCCATCCACTCCCTCAGTCTATCCAACTTCTTCTCCAGATCCTTATTTACATACACTCCAATTATTTTCCATGCATCTCTCCCTAACCATACCTTTCTCACCACTATTCCCTCTTCCTCCTTTTCCTTTTCATCCTTCACCATTTTAATTCCTTCCTTCGCCCCTATGATCATCCCTCCCATTGCCCTTCCTTTCTTTCCTCGTCTCTCTGCATAGCTAACTTCCCACACATACCCTTTCGTCGCCCTACCTCTCACGCTCTCCCACTCTTTCCTACCCACCCACGTTTCACACATCACTACTATGTCCCATTCCTTAATTCCCTCCCAAAAGTCCCTACTCTTGTTCTTCAACCCTGCTACGTTCCAAAACGCCACCTTATACATCCTCCTGTCCTCTCCCATTCTCCCTCCTACATTTCTTTCCGGACACTCCTGTCCCCCCTGCACCCCCCTTTTCCCGTTTCCCTGTTCCTCTATCCATTTCTCCCCTATTTCATCCCATCTTCTCATCACATTGTTCACCCACATCTTCATATATCCAATTCGTACCACCTTTCCCTCCTAATAAGTTATTATATTATTATGTTCTATATAATTAATTAATTTTATATATAAAATAAATCTTTATTTGTCAATTGCTCGGGACCGGTCGTGGACATTCGGAGGGATGGAAACTATTCTCACACTTCTGATTTCAGGCCTCACTGGGTTTTATGGCTTTATGCCCCAGTCCGGTGGAGCTACAAAAAACTGTGGGGATTGGAAGATTTCAGGGTCAAGAAATGTAAGCGCGTCCACATACATATGTATTTATATACAGGGTGTCCCAGAACTAGTGTAACTCCCGGAAATGGGGGGTAGCTGGGGTGCATTTGAACAACTTTTTCCTTTACCAAAAAGTTGTTTGAAGCTTCGTTATCGAGTTATTAACGAAAAACACCGGCCAATGAGAGCGCGCGTAGAGCGCGGGCTCAGCCACGAGAACGTTAGTGGCTCTCAATCGCGCGCGGACGTGTCCGTGAACGAATGCCTCTTTGCATCGGAGATATCGAGAGAATCACACGGCAAATGTTACATTGTATTAAATTAAGAATAATGTAGAATTATTTATGAGTAACAAATTAATGAATATGTTGTTTAATAACTATGTTTGACACTTTTTAACGTTATCTGAAAGGGACAAAGTGTTGTAGTAGTTATGAAAATAATTTTTTTTTTAATACCACATCAACAGTTGGATAATTTATGTTTAAAGAAAAACGATTTCGAAAGCTACTGTTAGAAAAAGCTGGTTTAATTTACCCATTCGTCCCCGAATGAACCTGTCACGGTTGAAGTGGGTCGTTGTAACTGGGTCACTGCCGATTCTGGCCCTTTTTCGAAACCTTCAACAGCTGATGTCATGGTCGGGTCAGCGAACTCACTGCACTGCACGGTCACTTGTATTGTACGGTCACTTTTATTGCGCGGTCACTGTCACTTGTCACTGGAAAATGTGGGAATATTTAAACACGATTTATTCTTCCTACGTGTAACCAAATCGGTCACTCAGTGACGAATGAATGTAGTACTGCGTAAGGAAAATTTGATCTCACGTCGAAATCAGTGAATTGAATTTTCATTCTGTAGTCCAGGGTGCCATAAAGTAGTACCGTAAGCAAGGGAAGGTTCGGCTATTTTACGACGAATTTAGTGACGACGGAAGCACGTGTGCACGAGACAAACGGGCTGAGGACTTTACACGCAGAGATGTCCGAATGGCACTGCAGTTCACCCTCCCCCACCCGCACAAGCAGGCCCACGGTTCAAGGATTGTTAGAAATGAATGCAGGACGAACGAAATTTCTCCGGAAAAAGACTAGCCTTGTTTAGCTACGGTGTAGCCTTTTTCCGGAGAAATTTCGTTCGTCCTCCATTCATTTCTAACAACCCTTGAACCGTGGGCCTGCTTGTGCTGGTGGGGGAGGGTGAACTGCAGTGACATTCGGACATCTCTGCCTGTAAAGTCCTCAGTCCGTTTGTCTCGTGCACACGTGCTGCTGTCGTCACTAAATTCGTCGTAAAATAGCCGAACATTCCCTTGCTTACAGTACCACTTTGTGGTACTCTGCACCACAGTATGAAAATTCAATTCATTGATTCGGGCGTGAGATCAAATTTTCCTTACGCAGTACTGTATTCATTTGTCACTGAGTGACCGACTTGGTTATACGAAGGAATAATAAATTGTGTTTAAATATCCCCACATTTCTCAGTGACCGCGCAATAAAAGTAACCGCACAATAAATGTGACCGTGCAGTGCAGTGAGTTCGCCGACCCGACCGTAACATCAGCTGTTGAGGGTTTCGAAAAAGGATCAGGATCGGCACAGTGACCCAGTTTCAACGACCCACTTCAGCCGTGACAGGTTCATTCGAGGACAAATGGGTAAGTTAATCCAGCTTTTTCTAACATTAGCTTTCAAAATCATTTTTCTTTAAATAAATTATCCAACTGTTGATGTGGTATTAAAAAAAAATTTATTTACATAACTACCACAACATTTTTTTCCCTTCGGATAACGTTAAAAAGTGTCACAAATAGTTATTAAACGACATATTCATTAATTTGTTACTCATAAATAATTCTACATTATTTTTAATTTAATACAATGTAACATTTGCCGTGTGATTCTCTCGATATCTCCGATGCAAAGAGGCATTCGTTCACGGCCACGTCCGCGCGCGATTGAGAGCCACTAACGTTCTCGTGGCTGAGCCCGCGCTCTACGCGCGCTCTCATTGGCCGGTGTTTTTCGTTAATAACTCGATAACGAAGCTTCAAACAACATTTTGGTAAAGGAAAAAGTTGTTCAGGTGCACCCCAGCTACCCCCCATTTCCGGGAGTTACACTAGTTCTGGGACACCCTGTATATATATTTAATATCGGAAAATGTAATTAATAAAACAGAGCTAATCTATGCTACGCTATTCCACGTTGTCGCTCTCTCGACTGTCCACACGAATCTGTCTGCTTTTTCGTTGCCAGCCACTCTTGTCTTCATTCTCTCTCTCTCTCTCTCTCTCTCTCTCTCTCTCTCTCTCTCTCTCTAAACCCTTAAAACTAACAGTATCGTTGTAAAAGGAAAGCAGGCACGCTGGCCTGCATCGTGTCATCCTGCGACGCCCGCAGTCAACCCAACCCTTGGGTGACCCTGCCATAAACAGTGCCCACTCAATGGTTACGCTTGCAGGCCCGCACCCCCACATTCGGCCATCCTGCAAAGATATCTGACCCCAGATATCGTGTCATTCATCGTCTTTACACATATCACCTATTCATTCTCTTCGCTACCACTGTACAGGTCATCACTGTCCTCACTTATCCACGGCTTTATAAATTCAGCCGCTGTTGATGTTTGCTGTGGTCCTTCGTGATCACCAACCTTTGTTACCACATACCTGTCGTTACGCAGAACCTTTATAATCTCATAGGGTCCCAAATATTTTGCGGCAAATTTCAGCCCCGGTCCCTGTTGTGTCCTCTTAATTGCCACTAAGTCCCCCTTGCAGTATTTTCTGCTCTCCACACGTTTTTTGTTAAAGTTTTTCCTATTCTCTTCCTGAATTTTCAGGATGTTTTGTCGCGCTTTTTCTCGCAATTCGTCTCGATTCTGTTGGAATGCATCCGTCCACTCACGCTCCAACAATTCAACAATCTGGGGATCAGTTCTATGTCTAGGTTCTATTCCGAACAATATTTTGAATGGCGATATTTTAACACTACGACTCGGAGTAACATTGAAACATTTTTGGCATCGATCTATATATTTGTGCCACTCTCCAGGTTTTGGCGCCGATAATTTTGTTAGTAATGGGATTAACGTACGATTGACTCTTTCCACTTGCCCGTTAGCACGCGGCATACCCACAGTCGTCAATACATGCTCCACGTGTTCATCCCTACAATATGTTTCGAAATCAACCGACGTAAATGCAGTGCCTCTATCCGATATTATTCTACGCGGGTTACCAAAAAGTACAGACTGTTTTTTGAGCCGCTCTATTACTTCGGCCGAATTACAAGTTTTTGTTGCATAGAGCCAGACGAATTTTGAAAATGCGTCTATTACCACTAATATATACCGATATTTTTTTTGTGTCGACGGAAGCGGTCCTAAGTGGTCCACGTGATAAGTATCCAACGGTACTTCGCCCTTACTTATCGCAAATAAATATCCTTCCGGTTTGCCCTGTTTCTTTTCCGCAAGAATGCAATCGATGCAATTTCGTAATACTCGATCTACCTTTTCCCTCATTTTCCGGAACCAATAATCCCTTTTTATTATAGCTACGGTTTTCTCTGACGAGAAATGTGCATCCCCGTGCGCGCGTCTAATTATTACTGCTTGCATTGACTTCGGTACCACCAAGCGAATATCATCATCAACTTCTTTGAGTAATACACCTCCTCTAACAATATACCCCTCTGCTTGTCCTGACTCCGCTAACTTTATCATTTTTAGTAAGTCTGCATCTTCGCGTTGTGTTTTTTTCAACCGGGCACTAATACTATCATCTTTCTCGTTTATTAACATACACGAAGGCAAAGGATTACGACTTAGGGCATCCACGTGCATAAGATTTTTGCCGGGACGATGTTCAACCGTATACTGAAACTCTTCTAATAATAGAGCCCATCGCGCAACGCGGACGCATAAGTCTTTTTTCCGCATTGTTAGAGCGAACGCTTGGCAATCCGTAATTATTTTAAAGGGTATGCCTAACAGATAGACACGAAACTTTTTTAGGGATTTTATAATGGCCAAGACCTCTAGTTCGTAGCTTGAATAGCGCTCCTCCGCTGGCATTGTTTTGCCACTTGCAAAGTACACCGGATGCAACATATTATCGCGATCATCTCGTTGTAACAATATTGCTCCATATCCGAGTTTGGAAGCATCGGTATGTAATTCAGTTTCCGCACCGACTTTGTATAATTTTAATACGGGTTTATTACTCAATGCTATTTTCAATTGATTAAACGCGTGCTCTTCCTCACTGTCAAACCGAAATTCCGTACCTGCTTTTAACAAATTTGTAAGAGGTCGTGCTATTAAAGAGTAGTGGGCTATAAATTTCCGAAAATAGCCTGTCAGTCCTAGGAAACTTTGGATTTGTTTAAAGGTTTTCGGCCTTGGAAAACGTATCACTGCTTCGGTTTTATGTCTCGAGGGACGAACCGTACCGTCCTCTACAATATGGCCTAAGTATTCTACCTGAGGTTGTAAAAATTTACATTTTTCCCAATCTATAAGCAGCCCCGCTTCGCTTGCAACTCTTAGTACAATCTTTAGTTTTTCTAATCCGCTTTCGCAATTTTCAGACGGAATAATCAAATCATCTAAATACAGTAAAATTGTCTTGTTTCCAATCAAGTCTTTAAATACTGCGTTAATAAACCTTTGGAACACCGCCGGCGAATTGCAGAGCCCGAAAGGAACTCTCAAAAATTCATATTGGCCATCGGGCACAATGAAGGCAGTATACTTCCTACTTTGTTTATTCACCTTGACATGGAAAAAGCCGTTCTTAAGATCCAATGTACTATAAATTTTCGCGCTTTGTAATAAATCTAATTGATCCTCTATAATGGGAAGTGGATATCGGTCCTTAATTATTTTCTTATTTAATAATCTATAATCTACGCAAAGCCTAGTGACTCCATTCTTTTTTGCTACCAGGACTATTGGGCTAGCGTATTCCGACAAAGATGGTTGAATGATTTCGTCACGCAACCATTCCTGAATTTGCGCGTTAACCGTATCTCTTTCCGACGGAGACAATCTTCTTGCACGCTGGTATACTGGTTCGTCGTCTTTTAATATTATGTTCATCTCTACTTCGGTTTCGCGCGTTTTGTTTGGGCGATAATTATTTATTAAATCTGACAAAGCATTTCGATGCTGGATATCCCGAACATACGATACATCCACGCTATTTACCTCGCGCTCAAGATCAAAGTCCGCCTCATGCAAAATATTACCCGACTCTGCTTTACGAATCACGACTTGTCCTTGCTTAACAATTAATTCTACTCCGTCCAAAAAATCGGTCCCTATCAAAAGACTATGAACCATCAAACTGTTTGGCACTACGCGGATTAACATGGGGTAAGAGTCACCGTCTATTACAATGTTCGTTTCGAATTCTCCTATCGCTCGGTTCATACCTGAGCCTATGCCACGGAAATATACATGATTTGGTTTCAATGGCGGTACCTGGGGTCCGAGTTTATTATACTGATCGCTACGCATTAAACAAAGGTCACTACCTGTATCGATCAACGCAGTTACCTCTCGGTCGCACATGAACACGCTCTTGAAGTATTTTTCATGCGGCGCCTTCCGAACGGTCAGGGCTTCCCCTGACGCAGGTACCTTCCTCTTGGGACAGTTCGTCGAAACATGTCCAAATTCATCGCATTCAAAGCACCTTGAACCCCTGTCTTTCGATGGACACTCAAAGAAAAAGTGATCACGACTACCACAATTGTAACATCTTCCCGATGTTGCTCCTCGTGCTTCCCGTTTTTTATCTTCGTCACCTCGTCGTTGATATCCATGGTCCTGTCGATGATATCCGTCGTCTCGTCGGTGATACCCGTCGTCTCGTCGGTGATACCCGTCGTCTCGTCGGTGATACCCGTCGTCTCGTCGGTGATACCCGTCTCCCCGTCGGTAATACCCGTCGTCCCGCCGATGGTGCTCGTTGTAGCCTCGTCTTTGTTCGTCTTCCGTTTGTCTCGGTCCTTGATACCGTCGCCAGGTCGTTCCATCTCCGCGTTGAATCGCGCCGTCGGTCTGCCGTGCTACCGTACCTTTCCATTGCGCGTCGGTATTTCTTCGCCAAGACTGCTCAATATTATCTGCATTAGCCCTCGCATTTCTGTATGCACTTGGCGGAAGGGAAACTTCTCTAAAAGCGTCCAACAACATCGCTTTCGACTTAAATTTTTGTAACCTCACGTGGTTACGTAGGGCGTGATCCTGGATGCCGTCGATTACGTATTCTATCAACTCTTCTTCATCAACCGCGACACGATTTGCCAAAATTGATTTTGCATGAAAATACTCAGCAAAAGTTTCTTCCCTCTTCCACGCTCGACTTTCAAATTCTCGACGCGCCACTATTCTACTCTGTCTATTGCCAAAAATATCCCTTAGTTCCTTCAACAAATCGTTAATCCGCATTTCAACATGTTCTGGCCTCGAATGAAACCATTCAAGAGCTTGGTTCTTCAGGCGTGAAACGATTAATAGTTTCGCCGTGTTATCATCCAAGTTATATGTTGAACGCAGTAGCATCAGTTGCCTTTCCCACGCGTCAAAATCTTCACCGTTACCATCGAAATAATTTAACATTGACTTCATTGTCTCGTTCACCGTCACTGCTGGATGCTGACTCGAAGCTTGAGGTATTGACAGTCCACCAATACTGAGTCTTTGCATTTCGCGCGTCAACTCCAATTCGCGCCTCAAGAGCTGCACTTCGCGTTCGGCCAACTCCTTCTCCTTTAATAGAATGTCCAGCTGTCGATTACTATGTTCTCCAGCCTCAGGGTTTCGTGTCCTCGGTGAACTCACACCAGGTACTAAATTCGCACCTGAATCTTCGTTTGCGGCCATTCTGTCGCCGGTATCCGCGTACTCGCTCATCCACGCTCCCGACGGGTCATTTTCCATGAGTCTGGCAATCAATTCCGGCTTTAGCCCTGACGTACTCAAGCCTTTCTCTCTTAAAATGTCCTTCAATTGCAGCACCGTGAATTCGCTGGGATTCATGGTAACAACACTTATCACAACACTGTCTCTTCTGCCTACACGATTTCGAAAACCACACAGTTCCACTGTCCACACAGTTGTTTATTCTACAGAGTCCCACTGTCCACACAGTTGTTTATTCTACACAGTCCCACAGTCTACACGGTTTTATAGTCCACACAATTCTGTTATCAACACAATCCTTATCGGCCACTACTACACTTACGCGACTTGACCACTTTGCTCACTCAATCCCGGACGAGCCCCCAAAATTGTTGTGGGGATTGGAAGATTTCAGGGTCAAGAAATGTAAGCGCGTCCACATACATATGTATTTATATATATATATTTAATATCGGAAAATGTAATTAATAAAACAGAGCTAATCTATGCTACGCTATTCCACGTTGTCGCTCTCTCGACTGTCCACACGAATCTGTCTGCTTTTTCGTTGCCAGCCACTCTTGTCTTCATTCTCTCTCTCTCTCTCTCTCTCTCTCTCTCTCTCTCTAAACCCTTAAAACTAACAGTATCGTTGTAAAAGGAAAGCAGGCACGCTGGCCTGCATCGTGTCATCCTGCGACGCCCGCAGTCAACCCAACCCTTGGGTGACCCTGCCATAAACAGTGCCCACTCAATGGTTACGCTTGCAGGCCCGCACCCCCACAAAACAAAACCGGTTTTTGCCATTAAGATGTGAAAATACCAACTTCCGCATTTTTGATCAGATCTTTGCGGACGGGACGTCAATCGATTCTTTATGTTTTTCCGATGAAAATGACACTAAACACGACATAAATTGGACAATTATTGACCAAGTTACAAGAAAAATCTAAATGCATAATTAAAAACTAACTTTGTCAAAAATAGTCCGATATACACGATATAAGGTATCATTTTAAATGGGAGAACACCAGCAATCCATTGGCACTACTTTCACATCGATACGATGAAAAATAAAGAATTTTATTTTTCGAAAAATTGATGAGTCATCGCCCGTGTGTTTGATATCCGCCGAGTGCCTAGCTGGGTTTACTCGGCTGTCTAGGGTCGAACGGACGATGACTCCTCAATCTTTCGAAAAATAAAATTCTTTATTTTTCATCGTATTGACGTTAGTGGTACCAATGGATTCCTGGTGTTCTCCCGATTACAATGATACCTTATATTATGTAAATCGACCTATTTTTAACCGACTTCGAAAAAGAAGGAGGTTTCTCAATTCGACATGTATATTTATTTTTTTATTTTTTTTTTATGTATGTGCCCCGATTACACCGAGATGGATGGACCAATCGGAACCAAACCTTTTCCATCTTGTAGGGTACGACTCCCAGTTGGTCCCGTAAAAAAAAATTTTGCATTTCACCACCGCTTGCCTCTTTTTTATTGCAAAAAAGCGTACGATTTCGTCCGCGTTGTGTATGGTCATCGATTACTCCAAGATGGATGGACCAATCGGAACGAAACCTTTTGCATCTTGTAGAGTATGACCAACAGTTGGTCCCGTAAAAAAACCAGTTCGGATTTCTTCATTTTTTTCCACGTTTATTGCAAAAAACGTACTATTTCACGTATCTACGTGACACGTACAATAGTACGTATGACGTACTATTTCACTATTTCACGTAAAGATGTTTCCACGATGATCCCATTTGCAACATTCCCTGCCCTTCCCTTCACTACCCTGCCCTTCCCTGCCCTTCTCTTCCCATCCCTTTGTTGAACTTTTCGAGGAATGCTCCAATCGCCACTAAAAAATGTGAAATAAAAAAATTTTTGGAAAAAAAATACAACCGACTTCGGAATGCACTAAAAAGGACGAAATAATTTTAATTTATATTTCGGAGACAACGCAAAATTAAAAATTTTCTACATTGGAAATTGTCAAAATTCTTTAATCCTTTTACATATTTTCACATTAACAACATCCTTCATTTACACAATTTTTAATTTTGCGCCGTCTCCGAAATATAAATTAAAAATATTTCGTCCTTTTTAGTGCATTCCGAAGTCGGTTGTATTTTTTTTTCAAAAATTTTTTTATTAACAAAGTTAGTTTTTTATTATGCATTTAGGTTTTTCTTGTAACTTGGTTAATTATTGTACAATTTATGTCGTGTGTAGTGTAATTTTCTACGGAAAAACATAAACAATCGATTGACGTCGCTTCCGTAAAGATCTGATAAAAAATACGGAAGTTGGTATTTTCGCTTCTTAATGGCAAAAACCGGTTTTGTTTGTTGTAGCTCCACCGGGCTGGGGCATCGAGGGTCCCCAAACCGGCTTTCGGTCTCTCTAATTGTGGTGGGGATGACTCCTGGACAATAAAGAAAAATTTCGGTGGGCAAATAAAGAGGAATTACTGTATAATTAATTCAATTTTAATAATTTTAATTAATTAAATATAATAATGAATTAAAAGTTATTTATTATTAGTTGAATCATTAATATATAATTCTATATTGAATATTAATATATGAACAAATTATTTGGCGTGGAATTACCCAGTCGCAATTTTGAACTCTAATCGAGATTTTACTGTATCGAGCTTACATCACTGGCTTATATATCGTAAATTATAAGGGAACATCGGTTATTAAAATTAGTTACTCCTAATCAGAATCATAAGATATGTCACGGTCAAGATCATCGAATCTGACTGCTTTATACTGTGTAAAGAATTTGAAACGTCGACGCAACAGCCAAAGCGGGCCATGTGCGTTTTGTCAAGGCGCTTTCCCAGTTATAAGGAAAAGTCCTACGAGGTCAAAGGAGCGATAAACATTCGCTAAGGACCATGATGACGTTGGCGTTCTCACGACCAACGATTTGCCAAGAAGGGCACTTCTACACTCCAGGCACCGTGACGATGAACGTACCTCACATAATAAAAGTATCAGTTATTTTTTGAAAACCATTGTCTAACTTTGTGTAGGCTAGCGACTGTTTATCGTTCCTTTGACTTCGACGGACTTTCCCTAGCAGCAGGGAAAGCGTTTTCACAAAACGCACATGGCCCGCTTTGGTCGTTGCAACTTTAAATTCTCTAACAGCTGCATAATGACCAAAGTGACTTTTGCATGTTATAGGTTTTGTATTAGGTCATTAAGTATGAAACGTCCAATTTTACTTCATCAATTTTTTAAATCTACTTACTCGATAAACATTCGTGTCTTGGAGAAGCTTTATACATCGATTCAAAGCTTAGAATCTCCTCTTTCACAGATAATTTTCATGTTTCAATATTTACCGATTTTTACGCATCCTTTTCAAGTTTTTATGAAACATGTTTCAACATGATTTTTGCGAAAATCATAAAGCGTTTTGATTCGTTGCAGAAAATGTACAGATTCCAACGATTTTTATTTCAAAATAAGACTATGATTTATTGTGATAAATTATCATTAAAATTTGTTAAGATTTACATGTTTAAACGTATCTTTCTTAGATTGCTGTGAAGCACGAATAATCGTGATTTTTCCAAACATTTCTGAAACGAATGCAGAAAACTTGTAATTTCTTGAAAAAATCTACAGATTTCGATAGTCCCTATTTTGATTATAATCATTTAATATAATAAATGTATGTTTATTTAAAGTTGCAATTATAAATTGGACGTTTCATATGTTACAACCTAATAAATGCGCGCGAATAACGAGAGTGAATGGACGGATGAATCAGCGGCGAGTGCTAGAGAGAGAGAGAGAGAGTGCGTGAGTGAGCCGCGAGCCGCCGAAAATCAGGCAGAATGCGAGTAGAGCACGTGTGAGTGTGAGCAAAGGATCTTGATTTAGCTATTGTATAGTCTCAGTATAATTAAAATTTATATTACATCCTTTTTAAGGAATACCCTGTAGTTTTTCCTTCTAACATGCAGCATTGAAAATTATGTAGAGAAAAGAAATATAGTATAATATTTTTTTAATGTAATACAATATAACCGAGTAAAGGCTGGTCCGAACGGACCGCAGCTACTAATACAGTTCAAGTCTAACTTGTTCTCTCCCCCCCCCCCCCCCCCCCTCTCACCCACAAACAGCGGCGCCTTTCTGATTAGGTAGAAGATTCGGGCAAAAGTTATCTCAAATAACGAATAAAATCAATTTATTCATTATGCACGAACTACGAATAATTTGGTTTTATTCGTATATAAAATTATTCCATACTGGTGAATAATAAATAAATTTATGCAGTGTTCTGACAGGAAGTTCGGTAATATCAATAGTTGTCAACGTGTCAACAAAGTACTTAGATAATTACAGTAAAGACTCGATAAGTGTTGGAAAGGAAAGTGTTCGCGGTTTATCCCCACCACTGGGGGGTTCCGCCTCGGCGCGAGCACGGCAGCAACATGACACGGTGCGTCTTTCCTAAGACTCTATATCGCATTCGTGTCGGTGAGACAACACTAATGCAGTAGTGAAACTTTTTCATTTTTAACTTTTTTTTAATACCAATTTCACTAATATATTGGTGAGATTTTCCTGATTAAAATTAACCCAAACGCGATATTGTTATGACAACTGGATATGATGATTAGGCTTGTAAATGTTTCTCTTTATTTGCTGTCTTTTTCTATGTTCGTCGACGTCGGCAACATTCAAGAGCTTGAGGATCTGTCCCGTGAAAGTTCATTAGTTGCGTCGGATACGAACATTTATTCAGAACTTGAAGCGAATCAAACTGATTATTCACGAACGGGAAAGTCTTCTACACATTTTCGAAATGCGATCCCTGCTTCCTATAAGTGTTCACGATCCGAGATCATTGCGGAACATTTCAATATGTAACATATAACGTTAACTGTTCGTTCGCCGTTAATTTAGCATGTGAAGCGAGCATTCATAGAAAGTAAATTATTTTAAAATTATTTAGATTACATAGATTATAACGATGTCGTGTTTAGTCTCATTTTGATCAGGAAAATTTCATCAATACGTTAATAAAATTCTTATAAATAAAAAGTAAAAAAGTTTTATCGCTGTATTAGTGTTGTCTCGCCGATACGAATGCGATACAGAGTTTCAAAGGAAAGCCGCACCGTGTCAATTGCACTCGTGCTCGCGCCGAAGTGGACCCCCCCCCCCCCCCCCCCCCGTGGTAGGGATAAATCGTAGCTTTCGAGCATTTTAGAATGTTTGCTGTAGTCGGCCACAACTCACGACATCGTCATCGGGGGAAGCGAGGGGCATGGGGAGATACGGTGCGAATGAATATGTAGTGAGAATACCACTACTGCACGTCGCACGATAAACACACACAATTCGACTACGTGATGATCTCGAGAATCTGAGAAGCGAGGACAAAACCTTCGGTTTTCGGTTCGATCCTCGATCCACGCTCGCGTTTGAGGAATTGCAAGTCGTTGGGGAACGCTCCGGTTCGATTTACTTGTTACTTGCTGTCCATAAAAATTAATGTAGGCATCGTAGGAAAAAGCGGACACGTTACTCGCTGGGAATCAAACCCGGGAACCTCGGATTTGTAGGCAGACACCTTCCTCCCTGGACCAACTCCGTCTAACTATTCTGTATCTCTCCACAACGCCTCTTATGGTGTTGGGTATGGAGGTCCCGATCTTACAGTAATTTTTCAAGTAATTCACTATTCATCACCTTTCATTTTTAAAGAAACTGCATCTTTCCTCGTTTTCGCAAGGGAAATTAAAAAATCTAATTGTTTATATTATTTTTCATTTTTATTTTCCGTTTATAATTTACTGTTATATACAATACTAATTGTTCAGTATTTTTCTTTGTTTGCGGAAGTAAAACTTCGCCGAGCCTGAGAAAAGAGTTTAGAATTACTTGAAAAATTATTGTAGGATCGGGACCTCCATACGCCTCCTAAAACTATAAGAAGCGTTGTGAATAAGTACACGGTAGTCGGATGGTGTTTGGTCCTAGGAGTAGTGGTCTACATTATTAATTTTTATGGGCAGCAAATAACAAGTAAATCGAAATTGTGGCCGACTAACAGCAAAGATTCTAAAATGCTCGAAAGCAACGATTTATCCTTTCCACGGGGGGAGGGCCCCCTCGGCGCGAGCACGGGTGCAATATGACACGGTGCGGCTTTCCTTTGAAACTCTGTATCGCATTTGGATCGGTGGGGCAACAGTAATGCAGCGATGAAACTTTTTTATTTATAACAATTTTATTAACGCATTGATGAGATTTTTCTGATCAAAATAAGACCAATCACAATATTGTTATAATAACTTTAACTAATCTAAATAATCTTAAAATAATTTACTTTCTATGAATGCTCATTTCACATGCTAAAATAACGGCGAATGAACAGTTAACGTTATACAGGGTGTCCCATTATTGGCGTAGTTAATGGGGGGTAGGTGAGACGATTCTGAACAACAATTTCCTTTTCAAAAATTTTGGATGGAGCTTCGTTTTCGAGTTATTAAGGAAAAACACTGACCATTCATAGCGCGAGCTTTTCGCGCGCTCAGTGGCGTGTCTATGGCCCGAATTGACAGGTCCGAGCGCGGCCGAAAACCCCGGTCGGCAAAGCAGGAAATAATATCACAAATAATATCGAATAAAGAATTAAACAAATTCAGAACTATTAAAAAGTGCGGACAAAATTATTGAAATTAGACTCACCAGTTCACTCGCAACTTGACCTGCAGCGCTGAACAGCTGATGAGACGGTCAGGTTAACGAACTCACGTTATTTCACAAAATTTTCTTGATTACGCCGGTCACTGTCACTTTTTACTGGGTCATTTAAATCATTGAATCAGGAAATTGTGAAAGGATGTAAAGAAGGTTTCCCCGAATAGGTCCGATTGCGATACCTCGAACGTAGTTTTCTTCGCGTTGCGTTGGTTTGGCACTGCGCGAAGATGAAAAACATGTTATAACGAAGAACGCCAATCATACAAATATTAGGACAGAGTGAGATACAACGATATTCTCCAACGTTCTTTTGTCAGTAACGGAGAACGCGAATGAAACACATTCCAACAGAGTGAGATACAGGGATATTCTCTAACGTTCTTTTGTCAGTAACAAGGAACGCGAATCTTTCCGTACGCGTCCAGTATCTCGCACATTGCCGACATGCTTTGCTTCAAAGCTGGATATTATAACATATTTTCGCAGTGCCCAAATAATTCGCAGGAGGCTGTACGACAGTTTCCCGATTCGGTGATTTAAATGACCCAGTGAAAAGTGACAGCGACAGTGAAAAGTGATAGGGAATACATGGTGTGAAGTAACGTGGGTTCGTTGACTTGGCCGTCTCATCAGCTGTTCAGCGTGCAGTTCAAGTTGCGAGTGAACTGGTGAGTTTAATTTCAATAATTCTGTCGGCATCTTTTAATAGTTGACGTATGTAATTTTTCAAATATTCTTCCTTTTCAACAACGAAAAGTGTCATACAACTTCGATTTATTCGTTCTATCCGGATATTGAGTAATTTCAAAATTTTCGTCATTTCACACCGCGCTCGGACCAGGCAATCCGGGCCATAGTCACACTGCTGAGCGCGCGAAAAGCAAGCGCTGTGAATGGTCAGTGTTTTTCCTTAATAACTCGAAAACGAAGCCCCATCCGAAATTTTTGAAAAGGAAATTGTTGTTCAGAATCGTCTCACCTACCCCCCATTTCCGGCTCCTACGCCAATAATGGGACACCCTGTATGTTACATATTGAATACAAAGGACGGCTAGCAACAACGATTAACTCATTTCTCTAACAAGAGAATTTAACAATTAAGATTTGTTTCGCGATTAATTACATACATGTGATTTCCAATTTTCTTATTAGCTGATTTTCGTTGATGAGCGGTCGATTTACAAGCCTTCCGATTGGTAGAGGCATTTTTAAGAATCCAAGATTACTGCGCGTAGAGTACCGTTATTAATAAAATGCGCAGGTACTTTCCTAAAATTTGGCAAACGGGGCCTAGGTAATAAAGATTCACCCTCTAGGTCTGCGCTCTTAAACATGTCAAATTTTGAATCATCTTTTGTATTTGTTTTTGAATTATTTGTAATCTTATGTTTTTAATCCTCCTGCAACTTCATATGATTGTTTGTAACATCTTTTGTACTTTTTTTAGAGATAATAACATTTTTATTTTAAAAACATAATGTATAAACAAACAAATATCTTTGTTGCATTAGTGTTCTTTCACGAATATTTAATTTTTAACTCTTACCATATGTCAGCTCCGAATTCATCTTCTTCTTTTATCTACTGTCTCTTTCTCCGTTGATGTTGGCAGAATGGAAACAGTCGGAGAACCGAATCTTCTGCACGCTAAATGTTTCTCGTCAGTCCCAAATTCTGAACACTCATCGAGTGTTTACTGTACATACTTACTATGTATCACACGAGATGTAATCTGTGAACATTGCCTGTAAAATATGGCATCAGACACTGGATTAAAATTATACAATACGATACGATACGTACTGGGATAAATTGACCAAACACAGTACATATAGTAGATCAAAATAACTCACATCAGTATAATGCATACTTGCTCAGCATGGCATAGTATAATACAATGTATATCGGGTTGAAATGAACCACCAGAATCAACCGTGAGTCAAAAGATCTCACAAGGAGAGGCTCAGACGTTCGGGAACACCAATTTACCTGAAACTTTTCAAGTGTGTAGAGGGTCATAGCTACAATATAATCTCCAAGTACTACGCTGCACATTTCAAAAATATGCGAGAAAATTGCATTTAAAGTTTTCGTAGCACTATTGGTACAAGTTTTCTTGAAAGAAATTCAAAGAGTCGTAGTAGCGAAACGCTCAACGTTCTGGTTCGTACCTCAAGAGTACCTACACTCTACATTCTTCTGTAAATACTTTCTTTATCTATTCTACTTATTTATTTATTCGCCTCTAGCTGTAAGAGTATATTATGTGATGTCAGCCCCCCTTTTGATGGCTATTTTTGGGGAGTATTATACAAGAGTACAAAACTCAGAATGCCAAACGCAACGTAACTAGTAATAAGGAAACGACAACGAGCGATAAGCTAATATTATTTATCGTGATAACAAATGCCTGTAACGAGGCAAATTTTGGCCTCGTTACGAGACGTTGGCGCGCCCCGCTGCTTCCGCTCCGGCGAGTCCGCGCCCCCGGGACGCGAATATTGTTGTGTGTGAGTGTGTGAGTGTGTGAGTGCGTGTGCGTGTGTGTTCTTTTTTTTTGTTGCGGCCGACCGCCTCGCGCTCCGCCACGGCGGAGCATCGCCGCCGCCGGTCGTGGAGACCTCCACCCAGGGGAGGGAGGAGCCAGATGGGTCCACCACCTTCGCTGGCCAACCGGCTGACCGGTCGCCGTGCCTCCACCCAGCAGCCGCGTTGGGAGCGACCGGCAGCCGGACACCGAGGACGCCGGGCCTGGGAGCAGCCGACCACCGCCACCTCGCCCGGAGCTCCGCCAGAGGGCTCCCAGGACCCGGCCAACCGAACTTACATCGAGCGGCCCATCTTGGTTGCCGAACTCCCTGGGGGGGGGGGGGGGGGGGGGGGAACCGCGTACCGGCGGCGAATTTCAAGAGAGAAGCGCGCGAGCGATCGTAGAGTCGTGTTGTAGCAGGAATTCATAGAAGTTAATCTAGTTTTCTTTACGTAACGTGTGTCGGTCCCTTATCAGTTATTTTCTTTTCTATTGTATTTATTCTTGTGTTTTGTTTCTATTTTGCCTTATTTTGATTTTGCGTTACTTCGTGTGTTTTTCCTTGTATTTTCCGTTTTTTGTTTGTCGCGTGCGTGCGTTGGAGTGCGTTCTCCGCGGATTGAGCCACCCGCACCGCCGTCATTTGCTATTGGATACATCGCCGCACACCATGTCCAGGTAGGACTCACGCCTTTTGGGTTGATTTTTATTGCGTGTGCGAGTGTGAAAGGATCGGTGTGAACGCGGGAATACCGGGGTATTCCGTATCGTATCGTGTTCTGCGACCTAGGCGACAGGACCGACCCAAGGAGACGAGGACTCTCGAGGCCCGTCCCCTTTATTCCGCTCCCGACCGATTCGTTGTCCGGTACCGTCCGACTGTCGAGCCCTGGCAGCTTGACCTCGGAGCCGTAACCGTTGACGCTCGTACCGCGCGTTCGAACGAAGCGCCTCTTCGTTCCGCGATATCGCGTGCCGGAAGTTATAGTCGGTTTCGTCGAGGCCCCGGCGCCTCCGTCTCAGAATCGCGAACGGGTCCCCCCATACCCGCGACCGCGATCCCGACTAATCTTTCGTTTTCTCCTGTATTTGAAACTCTAGGACCACCGACACTTTGTATCCGGCCCCTAGTTTTAGTTTCTACAGTAGAGATTTTTCTTTGTATTGGGAATTTCCGCGTCGCGGTTCCTTTTGCCGCACTTGGCGGCCGCGTACCTTTTCCTTTGCGCAAAAGTGTACCGCGGAATTCCCGTTTTTTGGTTGTTTGGCACGGCCACTTTGGCCTTTATTAAAGTTACCGTTAATTTACCGAAACACTCGTGGGTCACTTTCAATTAACCTCCCCTGATTTCCGCTCCCCTACTGAGCAGCCGGAAGGGCGAGGGTTCCGGACGAGTGCTACGGTACTGGCGCCCATAGAATCGAATCGTCCGTGGATTTGTGCACGGTGTGCGCAGAGAGCGATTTTCCCTGATCGCCTCCGCGCAGGGCAACCCTTAGGCTGCCCCACAACCCGTACGTCACATGCCAAAATAAAAGACTGAACGCATTATAGTATAAGTCTACTTTTTGTTTATTTAAAGTTTATATTATTATAGAATATATTTTTGTAGCCATAAATAAACATATTACAAACAAACAAACAAACAAACGTTCTGGTTCGTGGAACATGTGGATGCATGGTTCAAGACTCTCGATATCTAACGATAATTTTTTTTTCAATTTAATCAATTTTTTACATTTACGTTATTAAATAAATATTACTGAAATTAAATTTTCATGTTTAATAATGATTGAAGAATTAAAAAAACCTTGCGCATGTGAAAACACTTCTTTTATATGTTGTAGCAGATGTCGTTTCAATTCGTGTTTTGCATGTTTTTATGATGTTTATCACCCTGCAATAAGTACCGCAAAATAGTGTTAATAATAATCGAATATAATTTGTAATATATGTAATATTTATAATATAAGTTTTTAATATTCGAATAACTAACATAAATAATATAATTTTAATACTCATGTGTTATTAACTAATATTACGTATGAAAATTTAATTTCAGTAATAGTCATTTAAAAATGTACATATAAAGAACTAATTAAATTTAAAAAAAAAATCATTAGATTATTATCAACGAGAGTCTCGAACCAAATATCCACATGTTCCACGAACCAGAACGTTGACCGTTTCACTACTACAACTTTTCCAGATTATTTAAAAAAAAATTGCACTAATAGTGCTACGAAAACTTTAAATGCAATTTTCTCGCATATTGTTGAGATGTGCAGCTTAGTATTTGGAGATTATGTTGTAGCTATGACCCTCTACACACTTCAGTTTAATATAAAATACATACATATGTATGTATGTCGGATCAAAATGATCTAGTATATAAGACGTGTACACTACTAGTGCATGTGAACGAATCATCGACGATGACGCACGATATTTTTTAACCGACTTCGAAAAGGAGGAGGTTACTCAATTCGACATGTATGTTAATTTTTTTTTTTAATGTATGTTCGCCGATTACGCCGAGATGGATGGACCAATCGGAACCAAACATTTTCCATCTTGTAGGGTATGACTCCCAGTTGGTCCCGTAAAAAAAAAATTTTGCATTTCACCACCGCTTGCCCCTTTTTTATTGCAAAAAATCGTACGATTTCGTCCGCGTTGTGTATGGTCGTCGATTACTCCAAGATGGATGGACCAATCGGAACGAAACCTTTTGCATCTTGTTGAGTATGGCCAACAGTTAGTCCCATAAAAAAACCAGTTCGGATTTCTTCATTTTTTTCCGCTTTTATCGCAAAAAACGTGCTATTTCTCGTGTACTTGGCCTGATATCGATGAAACCTAGTATTACATTTTGCGGCCGGGGATGTTTCCACTATGATCCCATTTGCAACATTCCCTTCAGTTTCCTTCACTTCCCCTGCATTCCTGCACTTCCCTTCGCACCCCTGCACTTCCCTGTACTTCCCTTCACTTCCTTATCTTTCCCTTCCAAACCCAACTCCCCCTGCCCCTTCCTTTCCTCCCCTCCCTCCACGGCCCTTTCACTTCAATCTCTTTCCCTCCCTTCTTTACCCGCCCCTGCTGTTCCCTCCGTTGCTAATTACTATTGTTATTGCAATAATTATTGCAATTACGTTTTGCGTCCGGGGATGTTTCCACTACGATCCCGTTTGCAACATTCCCTTCACTTTCCTGCACCTCCCTTCGCATCCCTTCACTTCCTTACCTTTTCCTTCAACACCCAACTCTCCCCCTGTCTCTTCCTACCATCCCTCCCACCCCTTCCCTTTCATTTCAATCCCTTTCCTTCTCTTCTCTACCTACCCCTGCTGTTCCCTCCATTGCTAATTACTACTCTTATTGCAATAATTATGTTTCTAGCGTGACGGCGACATGGCAAGTGGTGAGTGCGAATCAAGCAATATCCTACTTTCCAATATGTTTCATCGGACACAGTAAATCCCAGTTGTTACGTGAGATTTGAAAGAATTATGTATAATTTCGTAAATTTTGTGTGGTTTTACGTATTTTATATAATTGATTACTATTTATTCCAATACAATATGATTATTAAGGATTTCAGTCGAGGAGTTAGGTATATTGCAGCGTTAGTATCCATGTACATGTCTGCAACAAAAGTACATACATGTTTCTGTAGTATAATCGTAGTGAAAAGAAAAAAAACACTCGCACGCACGCACGGAACGCACGCCCGCATGCCCGACCGCGGGTTGTGTGGTTTTACGTATTTTATATACGTACCTCCACCCGCGTGTGGGCGTGCGTGCGTGCGGCCTTTCCGGCGGGCGCGCGTGCGTGCGGGCGGACGGGCGTGCGTGCGTGCGGGCGGGCGCGCGTGCGGGCGGGCGGGCGTGCGTGCGTGCGGGTGGGCGGGGGTGCGTGCGGGCGTACGGGCGGTCGGTCGGTCGGTCGGTTGGGCGGTCGGTCGGTCGGTCGGTCGGTCGGTCGGGCGGGCGTGTGTGTGTTTTTTATCTTTTTACTTCGATTTTACTACAGAGACATGTATGTACTTTTGTTTCAGAAATGAACATGGATACTACCGCTGACAATCTTACGTATTCCTTGATTTCATAACGATGAAATATATGAATAAAGGAACACCGTTATACAGTATGTGGCTATTACTTCGCAGGGAATACAAAGATCGCCACTAAAAAGTGTGAAATAAAATAATTTTTGGAAAAAAAATATAACCGACTTCGAAATGCACTAAAAAGAATGAAATAATATTTAATTCTTTTCGTAGGTTTCTCTCCAGCTATGTATAACATTGATGACAATATTACATTACATGTTAGATGAAATGCGTATTTTTCGGAGGCGGGGCAGGATCAAAAATGCATTTTCTGTTTCGGACCGTTCAGAACCAAGTCCACCTTCAATCAAATCATAATCAGCAACATCTGTCATATAGAAAGTTTTGATTCAAGAACATTTTGTATGCCGAAACTGACCACTATACAGTTTCATTCTTCCACGTTGTCACGTATCAATGAGTTTTTCTTGACGCTCATCTGTTATCAAGCCAGCCATACCCCAAACAAATTGCAATCAGCAACATGTTTCGTTTAGACAGTTTTCAATTAAACATTTCCTGTACTGAAAGTTTCGAAAATTGTTTGATTCTGAGAAAATTTTTGACCCTGCCCCGCCTCCGAAAAATATGCATTTTATCTAACATGTAATGTAATATTGTCATCAATGTTATACATAGCTGGAGAGACACCCACGAAAAGAATTAAATATTATTTCATTCTTTTTAGTGCATTTCGAAGTCTGTTATATTTTTTTTCCGAAAATTATTTTGTATTATATTACCATGTTGGCTTAGAACTGTTACTCTAAAATACTTACTTCAATTCACAATAATAGTTGGTTGTCAGCTTTCTTATAATCTTCTCATACGCATCCTTCGCAGGCTGGTTTTTCCTCCTGCGCCTTCACCTGACTCATACATTTTACTCATTACTGCATGCTGCAAGCCTTTCTGCTATTAACTGTAGAAATACAAGAATTACAATAGATTAGTAAATGTTATAGAGGGGACAGGTCATATACTTTTAAGGTTATGGTTTCACAATGTTTAATCAGGGATATTTACCTTGAAAACTGTGATGTTTCAAACTTGATGTATGCCCCATGCTCGATTACACTGTGCAACACAAATTTGGGCCCCTAATAATGAATAGACAATTTTCGTAGATTTTTGTGCGCTGAAACCGAATCCGCAAACCGTTTTTCTCCTACACGTACAGTTTTTGAGAAATTTGATTTTGAAAAAAAATGCAAATTTTCAACTTTGAAATGATTTTGTGGTTAAGCGATAAGAGTTTTTCGGTTTCATTCAACGCAGAATTATTCTAGGAACTCTCCCGAATAAAATGGTATAAGTTATTGTTACATCCAAGACATGTAAATATGTTTAAACAACGATCAAAGTGAAAATGACACCCGAAACGCACCAATTTTCGCGGATATTCTTCAATATATTTTCAAAACTAAAGCTGTGAGAGGGAATCTAATCACACCACGCGATAGAGCAGACATTTTTCCTACGGAAACGACCAAAGAATACCGTTGGCCCGCTTTTGTTTCGAATACAGAATCAAAAGAGTTTGGCAAAACGCGTGAGACCGGCAGTGAGACTCTGGCGTGCGCCGCTCGCATTTGTCGGTTCTGTTACGTTGAGCGCTACGAGAGGCGCTGGCTGGCGATGAGTACCACTGCCGGTCTCACGCGTTTTGCCAAACTATTTTGATTCTGTTTTCGAAACAAAAGCGGGCCAACGGTATTCTTTGGTCGTTTCCGTAGGAAAAATGTCTGCTCTATCGCGTGGTGTGATTAGATTCCCTCTCACAGCTTTAGTTTTGAAAATATATTGAAGAATATCCGCGAAAATTGGTGCGTTTCGGGTGTCATTTTCACTTTGATCGTTGCTTAAACATATTTACATGTCTTGGATGTAACAATAACTTATACCATTTTATTCGGGAGAGTTCCTAGAATAATTCTGCGTTGAATGAAACCGAAAAACTCTTATCGCTTAACCACAAAATCATTTCAAAGTTGAAAATTTGCATTTTTTTTCAAAATCAAATTTCTCAAAAACTGTACGTGTAGGAGAAAAACGGTTTGCGGATTCGGATTCAGCGCACAAAAATCTACGAAAATTGTCTATTCATTATTAGGGGCCCAAAAAAAAGTTAAAATTTGTTGCACAGTGTTATTTAACTCTTTGTGGTTCAAATGTTGGTGCATTCCTGTTTGTTGCGTGCTTGAAGTGGCAATGCTCCTTTTCCTCGTTGCAGAAATTGCGTCTGCTACTTTATCTGTTACATTCTCCTCGCTGTTCTTATTCGCCATCTATAAAAGAAAATTGATATAACGAGTTTTATTTAATATATTTGACATTTCGTTATACTTATTTCTGATTTTCTGCGGCCGACGATGTTTTGACGTGTCGCGTCTGTCAAGCGGCCATCTTGTTTTGCCTCATGGCACGAGTTGCGACGTGGTTCTTTCGCGTGCCGGTATTTCTTCCCTGCGTCGCCAGATGGCGTGATTGGCGTTCACGAACGCCTTTAATAAATTTATTTAATTAATTTTCTCAAGGGTGCGCAGGAGCCACGGCCGAACTCCGAGCTGACTTCAGCGACAGTTGTGGAGATATTAGGAAGCTCTGTCCCTCCAACGGTGGTGCGACAGAGAGAGTGATGCAACAGTTGTAGGAGAGACGAAGATGGAGCATCGAAGCGGCTTGATTTTCCACCGACTTTGGTGCAACTTTTTGAGCTTAAAAACCAATATTTTCTTACACTTTTTTTTTTGAAAAATTCCTTGTATCATTACGGACGGGGGTACAGAGCCCGTTTTTCGAAAAAGTGTCCAGAAAAAAAGTTCTATAAAGATATTCACTTTTATTTTTTATAAACTTTCCAGAGGGAAATTGCAAAATCGGGCTCTGTACCCCCCTCCGTAATGATACAAGGAATTTTTCAAAAAATAAAGTGTAAGAAAATATTGCTTTTTAAGCTGAAAAAGTTGCACCAAAGTTGGCGGAAAATCAAGCCGCTTCCATCGCTCTATCTTCGTCTATCCTACAACTGTTGCATCACCCTCTCTATCCTTGTTCTAGAGCTTCCTAATTTCTCCACAACTGTTGACAAAGGCGCTAGTTTACCTCCTGCGCACCCTTAAGGCGATGCTGAACCTGAAAACTTTACCGACCGAGCAGTCGAAACGTAGTTCTCAAATTATTTCGTTATTACAAGACAGATTGCAATAAAATTTGACTGGTGCAATATCCAGACAACAAGACGTGGGTAATCACTAACGGTATTTATTCTCACTTATACATAAATCGTAGGAACGCGGTCTAGCTCGATTGCTAGCCGATACGGCACTACTGGCCCGCGACACCGCTTCGCACTACTTGGCACGTGGCTCCGTTCTGCCGCGTGTTTCAAATGTTTCAATACATCACAACTCTCCCGCCTTTTCAATTTGAATTCGGTTGAGGCGTGGAGAGCGGCGCAGAATCGGCTCATCCGCTTTGCCTTTAATTATTTGGTCAACATGGCGCTTTTGAATTACATTTTTGTCAGTTCGTACAGCATATGTAGACGGCGAAGTCTGTTTCACAATTTTAGCGGCAGTCCGTTTATCAGCTTTTACCCTGTAATCATTTACTATAACGTCGTCACCTACAGCTATCTCTATTTTGCGTTTACCGGGTCTGTTAACGATCTGTGCGCGTTGCTTATCTTCAACAGTTTCAGCTACGTTCGGTTTTAACAGATCGAACCGAGTTCTCAGCTCGCGGCCGTACATCAAGAATGCTGGGCTCCTACGTATGGTACAATGCTCGATACTACGGTAATCATACAAAAACATATCGACAGCTGTGTCCAGCGTCTCTCCCCCTTGAACGATTTTTGAGACTTTGTCTTTGAATGTTTGCACAAAATTTTCGGCGGCCCCGTTGGTTGCCGGATAGTGTGGAGGCGAATACGTATGTTTTACTCCGTTTTTTATCAGAAATTCGTGGAAATCTACACTTCTAAATTGCGGTCCTTCATCTGTAACACAGTGTAATGGCAACCCAAATCTCGCGAATAACCCTTTAAATTCCTCAATTAGTCTGTATGCTTTTGTATTATTCTTAAAGTTAATTATTTCAGGCCATTTGGAATATGCATCGATTATAATTAAATACGTGTTCCCATAAAATGGTCCCGCGAAATCACAATGTATGCGGCTCCATACCTTTGTCGGCCATGGCCATGTTGTTAATGGCGTATTCGGCGGCTTCTTATGCTGAATTAAACAAATTTTGCATCTATTCACTAAGGCTTCTATGTCAGAATCTATTCCTGGCCACCAAACGTACGAGCGAGCAAATATTTTGATTTTTACAATTCCTAGGTGCGTAGCATGTAATTCGTTCAGAATTAAGGTTCTCATGCTTTGTGGAATAACGGCTCTTAGGCCCCAAAATAAACATCCTTTTTCCACTGTTAATTCTAATCTTTTGGAATAATAATATTTTTCGTCGTTCGGTAACTCTTTTACATTTGGCCAGACATTTAATACTATTTAATTACGTTACTAGTTGTTTCATCTCTCCTATTTTCGGTAGCTAGCATTTTATAATCAAAAGTTTTAATTCCTTCTTCGAAAAAATTTACATGTAGGAAATCAGGTTCTAATTCTGATAACAAACTATCGCTTCCTTCATCTTCAATGGGAAGTCTAGACAATGCATCTAACATGTTCAATTTTATACTGGAATCCCGAAAGAAAATAAGCCCATCTTTGAAATCGATTATCGGCTGTTGTTGGAATCCCTTTACGCGGCCCTAGAATCGTCTGTAATGCTTTATTATCGGTTCTTAAAATAATTTCTTTTCCGAAAATAAACTCGTAAAATCGCTTAAATCCAAAAACTATAGCCATTGCTTCTTTATCAATTATCGCACGGCTCATTTCTTTTTTCGCAATTCTCTTTGTCGCATATGCAATTGGTCGTTCAGTGTCGTCTTTATACCTGTGAGAAAGTATAGCGGAAATTCCATAGTCCGATGCATCACATGCTAAAATTATTTGCTCATCCGGATTATAATGCGCTAATATGCGAGGTGAGATCAATTCGTCTTTTAACCATTCAAACGCATTCGTACATTCTTGATCCCATTCGAATTCTTTTTTATTTAATAGTGTATATAACGGTGCCAGTTTGGCTGATCTATCTTGCAAAAATCTAGAATAGAACGTTACTAATCCTAGGAAAGAAGCTAATTCTTTATGATTTTTCGGTTGAGGGGCATCTATCATTGCACGCACTTTTGACTTCGACTTGTGTAACCCGTTCTTATCAATAACGTAACCTAAGATTTCGATTCTGTCTTGCATGAATTTACGTTTCTCTTTATTAATTCTTAACCCGCATTCTTCCAGTCTCCCACAAACTTTTTCTAAATTTTCCTTATGTTCGCTTTCTGTACGGCCAGTTACGTAAATATTATCAAGGTACGCGATCGCGCCATCGATTCCCATTAGACATTCATCCATTTTTCTTTGTACATCTGCAGGCGCCCTCTGGTATCTTTCTATATCTAAATAAGCCTTTGTGAGTTACGATCGTGAGCAAAGGTAAACATTCTTTAGCTACTGGGAATTGCATGTACGCGTGTTTTAAATCCAACTCCGAAAAAACTGCACCTCCCTGGAGGCCTGTAAAAATCTCGTCAATGGTGTGGAGCGGGTATTTATTGATAATAATTATATACGGGTTTACTGTCAACCTAAAATCACCACAAATTCTAACATCCCCATTACTTTTGAAAACCGGCACGATCGGCGTTGCCCATTCGCTAATCTCGACCGGCTCTAGATGGCCCAATTTTACCAGTCTATTGTAACCGTGCTGGTTACATACCAACAGACGGCATACGAACAGCCGAGTGTGACTGTGTGAGTGTGACGGACTCCCCTACCACCGTAAGGATCCGCGGTCCTTTGTCGCGTGCGAAAGAATTTAGGAGAAGCGCCCCACTAATTAAATATGCGTGCGCATCGATCCCCACTCGATACGGATCGAAAGAGATCGATGCTCGTTCGACAAGAATTACTCTACGTCTGGAAGCGAACCAGATAACACGCGTTTCCAATTCCGTTCAGCGAAAACCGGTATATAATTGAGAGGTCAAACCGACCTGGTAACTTAGTCAAACCGCCTAACTTACCCTCGTTATATACGCGCCTCAAACCGAGGAGTCACGAGCACAACCCGCGCCGTGGCACAGCTAGAATGCGGTTTTCTTCTTTGTGTTGTTCCGGCGGGTACAGCGTAGTAGTCACAAATAAGATAAAATCAAATTTTAATATCATAACGAGTGGTAAATATTAGAATCTCAATTTTCGCTGAGCGGAACGAAACGGTGAGTAAGGTTGTTTCGAGTCACTGCTAATGGTAGAATCTCGCGTGGCAAAACCACAGAATCCGTGAACGATTGAGATCGGATAATTCTCATACATCTTGACTCAGCTCCCAGGCTCATACAGGCAGTCGAAGTATCGCTCGGCCCACGTAAAGTGTCCCGCCGTAACTTCTGGCTGTTCCTGTCTGCCCTTGTGAGACGTGGACTCGATTGTGAGCATTATCACAATTTCTGCCGGCATTTGATCGTGGCATCGCTCACAGACTCGTTCGAGCATTCAAAGTGTCGCTCAGCTCACGAAAGTGCCCTGCCGTCACTTCTTGAATGTACTCGGATGCCTTTGTGAAGAGGTGGATACGACCGTGTTGCACGGTGATCGCTCTGTTTGGTAGCATCGCGGTATATTAATCTTCACCGATTCTAGTTGAGTAACCGAAGTGTCGCTCAGCCCACGATTCGTGCCTGCCGACATCTTCTGGTTGTTCTCAATTGATCGTGTGAGATTATAGTGCAGGCACCACTTGATCTTCCCCGAATTGCTCGGCAGGATCGACCGGAGTGTTGCTGCACCGTGCAACGAAATTCACGATCGGATTGTACACAGTCGAAGTCAGGCGTCCGGCATCGGAGAACACCTCGAGCCCACATTCGTGCCTCAGGTGAACTCCTAGGTGTCACAACCTGATTGAGGCTTCGTGGCGTCTCCACCCAGACTCCTCCTCCGATTATTCGGCCGAGAGCGAGGGTGCTGCGACAGATCCTCAATCGTGCGATTGGAAGTAGTGATTCAAACAACCATCTATTATATTCATGGTCGAGCGCTGTATCGCGAATCGGATTGTAGAAGTCACAGGGAGGGAAATTAGTGTCCAATTGCGGGTGGATATTCAAAAGTATCCACGCGTCGTTGCACACTAGTAGTAGGGTTTCATTAAAGCCAATCAATAATAATCTTACATCTAAAGCTAATTTCTTATCCGGTACGAAAACGTTTCACTTGTATATGTATATCCTAATCTGCCGAAAAAATATCGCGCACAAATATCGATAAACATCCGTTTCCCCACAACCAAGGTCGAAATATTCGCGGATATATATATATATATATATATATATATATATATATATATATATATATATCCGCGAATAATAATCTTACATCTAAAGCTAATTTCTTATCCGGTACCGGAAAGATACCAGAGGGCGCCTGCAGATGTACATAGAAAAATGGATGAATGTCTAATGGGAATCGATGGCGCGATCGCGTACCTTGATAATATTTACGTAACTGGCCGTACAGAAAGCGAACATAAGGAAAATTTAGAAAAAGTTTGTGGGAGACTGGAAGAATGCGGGTTAAGAATTAATAAAGAGAAACGTAAATTCATGCAAGACAGAATCGAAATCTTAGGTTACGTTATTGATAAGAACGGGTTACACAAGTCGAAATGTCAAAAGTGGGTGCAATGATAGATGCCCCTCAACCGAAAAATCATAAAGAATTAGCTTCTTTCCTAGGATTAGTAACGTTCTATTCTAGATTTTTGCAAGATAGATCAGCCAAACTGGCACCGTTATATACACTATTAAATAAAAAAGAATTCGAATGGGATCAAGAATGTACGAATGCGTTTGAATGGTTAAAAGACGAATTGATCTCACCTCGCATATTAGCGCATTATAATCCGGATGAGCAAATAATTTTAGCATGTGATGCATCGGACTATGGAATTTCCGCTATACTTTCTCACAGGTATAAAGACGACACTGAACGACCAATTGCATATGCGACAAAGAGAATTGCGAAAAAAGAAATGAGCCGTGCGATAATTGATAAAGAAGCAATGGCTATAGTTTTTGGATTTAAGCGATTTTACGAGTTTATTTTCGGAAAAGAAATTATTTTAAGAACCGATAATAAAGCATTACAGACGATTCTAGGGCCGCGTAAAGGGATTCCAACAACAGCCGATAATCGATTTCAAAGATGGGCTTATTTTCTTTCGGGATTCCAGTATAAAATTGAACATGTTAGATGCATTGTCTAGACTTCCCATTGAAGATGAAGGAAGCGATAGTTTGTTATCAGAATTAGAACCTGATTTCCTACATGTAAATTTTTTCGAAGAAGGAATTAAAACTTTTGATTATAAAATGCTAGCTACCGAAAATAGGAGAGATGAAACAACTAGTAACGTAATTAAATAGTATTAAATGTCTGGCCAAATGTAAAAGAGTTACCGAACGACGAAAAATATTATTATTCCAAAAGATTAGAATTAACAGTGGAAAAAGGATGTTTATTTTGGGGCCTAAGAGCCGTTATTCCACAAAGCATGAGAACCTTAATTCTGAACGAATTACATGCTACGCACCTAGGAATTGTAAAAATCAAAATATTTGCTCGCTCGTACGTTTGGTGGCCAGGAATAGATTCTGACATAGAAGCCTTAGTGAATAGATGCAAAATTTGTTTAATTCAGCATAAGAAGCCGCCGAATACGCCATTAACAACATGGCCATGGCCGACAAAGGTATGGAGCCGCATACATTGTGATTTCGCGGGACCATTTTATGGGAACACGTATTTAATTATAATCGATGCATATTCCAAATGGCCTGAAATAATTAACTTTAAGAATAATACAAAAGCATACAGACTAATTGAGGAATTTAAAGGGTTATTCGCGAGATTTGGGTTGCCATTACACTGTGTTACAGATGAAGGACCGCAATTTAGAAGTGTAGATTTCCACGAATTTCTGATAAAAAACGGAGTAAAACATACGTATTCGCCTCCACACTATCCGGCAACCAACGGGGCCGCCGAAAATTTTGTGCAAACATTCAAAGACAAAGTCTCAAAAATCGTTCAAGGGGGAGAGACGCTGGACACAGCTGTCGATATGTTTTTGTATGATTACCGTAGTATCGAGCATTGTACCATACGTAGGAGCCCAGCATTCTTGATGTACGGCCGCGAGCTGAGAACTCGGTTCGATCTGTTAAAACCGAACGTAGCTGAAACTGTTGAAGATAAGCAACGCGCACAGATCGTTAACAGACCCGGTAAACGCAAAATAGAGATAGCTGTAGGTGACGACGTTATAGTAAATGATTACAGGGTAAAAGCTGATAAACGGACTGCCGCTAAAATTGTGAAACAGACTTCGCCGTCTACATATGCTGTACGAACTGACAAAAATGTAATTCAAAAGCGCCATGTTGACCAAATAATTAAAGGCAAAGCGGATGAGCCGATTCTGCGCCGCTCTCCACGCCTCAACCGAATTCAAATTGAAAAGGCGGGAGAGTTGTGATGTATTGAAACATTTGAAACACGCGGCAGAACGGAGCCACGTGCCAAGTAGTGCGAAGCGGTGTCGCGGGCCAGTAGTGCCGTATCGGCTAGCAATCGAGCTAGACCGCGTTCCTACGATTTATGTATAAGTGAGAATAAATACCGTTAGTGATTACCCACGTCTTGTTGTCTGGATATTGCACCAGTCAAATTTTATTGCAATCTGTCTTGTAATAACGAAATAATTTGAGAACTACGTTTCGACTGCTCGGTCGGTAAAGTTTTCAGGTTCAGCATCGCCTTAAGGGTGCGCAGGAGGTAAACTAGCGCCTTTGTCAACAGTTGTGGAGAAATTAGGAAGCTCTAGAACAAGGATAGAGAGGGTGATGCAACAGTTGTAGGATAGACGAAGATAGAGCGATGGAAGCGGCTTGATTTTCCGCCAACTTTGGTGCAACTTTTTCAGCTTAAAAAGCAATATTTTCTTACACTTTATTTTTTGAAAAATTCCTTGTATCATTACGGAGGGGGGTACAGAGCCCGATTTTGCAATTTCCCTCTGGAAAGTTTATAAAAAATAAAAGTGAATATCTTTATAGAACTTTTTTTCTGGACACTTTTTCGAAAAACGGGCTCTGTACCCCCGTCCGTAATGATACAAGGAATTTTTCAAAAAAAAAAGTGTAAGAAAATATTGGTTTTTAAGCTCAAAAAGTTGCACCAAAGTCGGTGGAAAATCAAGCCGCTTCGATGCTCCATCTTCGTCTCTCCTACAACTGTTGCATCACTCTCTCTGTCGCACCACCGTTGGAGGGACAGAGCTTCCTAATATCTCCACAACTGTCGCTGAAGTCAGCTCGGAGTTCGGCCGTGGCTCCTGCGCACCCTTGAGAAAATTAATTAAATAAATTTATTAAAGGCGTTCGTGAACGCCAATCACGCCATCTGGCGACGCAGGGAAGAAATACCGGCACGCGAAAGAACCACGTCGCAACTCGTGCCATGAGGCAAAACAAGATGGCCGCTTGACAGACGCGACACGTCAAAACATCGTCGGCCGCAGAAAATCAGAAATAAGTATAACGAAATGTCAAATATATTAAATAAAACTCGTTATATCAATTTTCTTTTATAGATGGCGAATAAGAACAGCGAGGAGAATGTAACAGATAAAGTAGCAGACGCAATTTCTGCAACGAGGAAAAGGAGCATTGCCACTTCAAGCACGCAACAAACAGGAATGCACCAACATTTGAACCACAAAGAGTTAAATAATCGAGCATGGGGCATACATCAAGTTTGAAACATCACAGTTTTCAAGGTAAATATCCTTGATTAAACATTGTGAAACCATAACCTTAAAAGTATATGACCTGTCCCCTCTATAACATTTACTAATCTATTGTAATTCTTGTATTTCTACAGTTAATAGCAGAAAGGCTTGCAGCATGCAGTAATGAGTAAAATGTATGAGTCAGGTGAAGGCGCAGGAGGAAAAAACAGCCTGCGAAGGATGCGTATGAGAAGATTATAAGAAAGCTGACAACCAACTATTATTGTGAATTGAAGTAAGTATTTTAGAGTAACAGTTCTAAGCCAACATGGTAATATAATACAAAATAATTTTTGGAAAAAAAATATAACCGACTTCGAAATGCACTAAAGGAATGAAATAATATTTAATTCTTTTCGTGGGTTTCTCTCCAGCTATGTATAACATTGATGACAATATTACATTACATGTTAGATAAAATGCATATTTTTCGGAGGCGGGGCAGGGTCAAAAATTTTCTCAGAATCAAACAATTTTCGAAACTTTCAGTACAGGAAATGTTTAATTGAAAACTGTCTAAACGAAACATGTTGCTGATTGCAATTTGTTTGAGGTATGGCTGGCTTGATAACAGATGAGCGTCAAGAAAAACTCATTGATACGTGACAACGTGGAAGAATGAAACTGTATAGTGGTCAGTTTCGGCATACAAAATGTTCTTGAATCAAAACTTTCTATATGACAGATGTTGCTGATTATGATTTGATTGAAGGTGGACTTGGTTCTGAACGGTCCGAAACAGAAAATGCATTTTTGATCCTGCCCCGCCTCCGAAAAATACGCATTTTATCTAACATGTAATGTAATATTGTCATCAATGTTATACATAGCTGGAGAGAAACCTACGAAAAGAATTAAATATTATTTCATTCTTTTTAGTGCATTTCGAAGTCGGTTATATTTTTTTTCCAAAAATTATTTTATTTCACACTTTTTAGTGGCGATCTTTGTATTCCCTGCGAAGTAATAGCCACATACTGTATAACGGTGTTCCTTTATTCATATATTTCATCGTTATGAAATCAAGGAATACGTAAGATTGTCAGCGGTAGTATCCATGTTCATTTCTGAAACAAAAGTACATACATGTCTCTGTAGTAAAATCGAAGTAAAAAGATAAAAAACACACACACGCCCGCCCGACCGACCGACCGCCCGTACGCCCGCACGCACCCCCGCCCACCCGCACGCACGCACGCCCGCACGCGCGCCCGCCCGCACGCACGCACGCCCGTCCGCCCGCACGCACGCGCGCCCGCCGGAAAGGCCGCACGCACGCACGCCCACACGCGGGTGGAGGTACGTATATAAAATACGTAAAACCACACAACCCGCGGTCGGGCATGCGGGCGTGCGTTCCGTGCGTGCGTGCGAGTGTTTTTTTTCTTTTCACTACGATTATACTACAGAAACATGTATGTACTTTTGTTGCAGACATGTACATGGATACTAACGCTGCAATATACCTAACTCCTCGACTGAAATCCTTAATAATCATATTGTATTGGAATAAATAGTAATCAATTATATAAAATACGTAAAACCACACAAAATTTACGAAATTATACATAATTCTTTCAAATCTCACGTAACAACTGGGATTTACTGTGTCCGATGAAACATATTGGAAAGTAGGATATTGCTTGATTCGCACTCACCACTTGCCATGTCGCCGTCACGCTAGAAACATAATTATTGCAATAAGAGTAGTAATTAGCAATGGAGGGAACAGCAGGGGTAGGTAGAGAAGAGAAGGAAAGGGATTGAAATGAAAGGGAAGGGGTGGGAGGGATGGTAGGAAGAGACAGGGGGAGAGTTGGGTGTTGAAGGAAAAGGTAAGGAAGTGAAGGGATGCGAAGGGAGGTGCAGGAAAGTGAAGGGAATGTTGCAAACGGGATCGTAGTGGAAACATCCCCGGACGCAAATCGTAATTGCAATAATTATTGCAATAACAATAGTAATTAGCAACGGAGGGAACAGCAGGGGCGGGCAAAGAAGGGAGGGAAAGAGATTGAAGTGAAAGGGCCGTGGAGGGAGGGGAGGAAAGGAAGGGGCAGGGGGAGTTGGGTTTGGAAGGGAAAGATAAGGAAGTGAAGGGAAGTACAGGGAAGTGCAGGGGTGCGAAGGGAAGTGCAGGAATGCAGGGGAAGTGAAGGAAACTGAAGGGAATGTTGCAAATGGGATCATAGTGGAAACATCCCCGGCCGCAAAATGTAATACTAGGTTTCATCGATATCAGGCTAAGTACACGAGAAATAGCACGTTTTTTGCGATAAAAGCGGAAAAAAATGAAGAAATCCGAACTGGTTTTTTTATGGGACTAACTGTTGGTCATACTCAACAAGATGCAAAAGGTTTCGTTCCGATTGGTCCATCCGTCTTGGAGTAATCGACGACCATACACAACGCGGACGAAATCGTACGATTTTTTGCAATAAAAAAGGGGCAAGCGGTGGTGAAATGCAAAATTTTTTTTTTACGGGACCAACTGGGAGTCATACCCTACAAGATGGAAAATGTTTGGTTCCGATTGGTCCATCCATCTCGGCGTAATCGGCGAACATACATTAAAAAAAAAAAAAATTAACATACATGTCGAATTGAGTAACCTCCTCCTTTTCCAAGTCGGTTAAAAATATGACCAAACTATTTCAATTCCAGAATAGAAAGTTGAGAAAACCTGCAACGTACCTCAGCGAGTGCGAAGAAAGAAGGAAAAGGAGACCATCGCTACACAAGTTTGAGTAATTTAGATGAATTTAAATGAAATTAAATGAATTTAAATGAATTTAATGAAGAATGAGTAAATATTTGTTTAAATGATGATACAGTGACAGCCACCATAACCTATAAAAGGGTATTTTAAACTTGGAGGTGAGAAATTGTAGTAATGCATGTAACGCTTGGACAAATAAATAAAAGTAGAGTACGAAAACATACTTTAGTGTGAAAATCAATACCTATCATCCTTGTACGTTTAAATTATCCTCCTTTATTTAAATACGCCTAAGATTCTCATTCAAATGATTCAATTATTAAGAACCTGTGTAAATTTATCAACATACTTCCAATTTGCAAACGACTAACAAAACTAAAATTCAAGAAGTATTAGATAACCTGCTAAAGCCTTTAAACCTGAATAACAGGGTTCGTTTCCTGTAACTATAATCCTCTAATCAAATCAAATATTAGAAATAAATAAGACTTAAGTTCAACTACATAAACCTTAATTAAGGGTGCGCAGGAGGTAAAGTGGCGCCTCTATCGGAGTAGAGGTGTACTACCAAATAGTTTTTCGCGTTTTTTAGGCAAAATAAGGAAAAAAACACATAATGAGTATGCTTTTCAAAATCAGGAGAAGTATACGGATCGATGTACCAAGCGTTTTTTTCGGAAAACTAAAAAAAAAAATTTCGGACTTTTAAACGTATTTTTATCAAGTTTTAAAAGCGAAATTGCAAAAAAGGGCTCTGTACTGCAATGCGGAATAACACATTGAATATTTTAAAATAAGATTCATGAAGAAATATTGCTACTTCGCTTCAGGAAATTGCACAAACGTCGTCGATATAAAACCGAGACGATTTGTATGTCAACGTGACTGTCTCGGTATCGCGCTTCCCACCGCGGGGTTGGTGTCGTCTCTCTTTTCTGTTACTGTGCCTGCGGTCTAATCATGCTTTTCAACTTGCATCGCACATAACGTAGTATTTAGCTTAAATGAAATATCGATGGTTCGATCGCACGCTGTTTTACATTTTTCTTTTTTTTCTATGAAACTTATTAGTTTCTTTTATTAGTACTTTTCGTTAAATTCTTTTTCTGTATTATCTGTCAATTATCCCATTGCCTGTCATTTTCCTAAATGATAAACGAAAAGCTCAAAGGCATAGTTGCCAGATCTCATCGTCCTTTAACGATGTTGCCATATCTACTGCAATTCTGCCCATTTGTAAATTTTGCCGGAATTCTGTTCCAGCCTCGAGCCAGCCCAGCGTATGAATGAAGGTGCAGAACTATCGATAGCCGTTATGTCGATAGCTTTTGATAGTTTCATACCTTACTATTGATAACGATCGATTCTTTTCGTTTCGAAATAAATCTGGAATGCATAATTTCCAAATCTTATCTTAGCAGAGTTCTGCCAGCCGGCTTCTCAAACGTAAAAATTGACAGCTAGAGATAATGATAAAGCAGTATAGAAATATAGATAATGATAAAACAATAATTTGTGTAATTGTTAAACTTCTTATTTATACTTTCAAGATCATTACATATATGTACATGTTGTCTCAGAATTATTGCAAGAATCGAAAACGTGAGGTGAAACAATTCCGAACAACAATTTCCTTTGCAAAAATATCGGATAGGGCTTCGTTTTTGAATTATTAACGAAAAAAACATCGGCTAACCACAGCGCGCGCTGTGTTCTGCCGCCAGTGTTGTCCGCATGACATTAGTACAATTAATATTAATAATAAAATATAAACAATTAAGTACAATAAACAAAATAACTGAACTACTTGATATCCTGGTAGAAGGAATGAATTTAATTTTTTTTTTAAGATTTTTAGCATTGCCCACGTTAAATGTAAAAAAATGGAGACAAAATAATAGAGCGGGATACATCGATACATCCTCCTTCCCCATTGACATTTCAACAAAGAGTAGAATTCCAGTGTGCCCGTAGTCGGCCACATCATAAGGATCGGATGTTCGGCGCGTCGCGGGGAGCACGGGAAGAAACGGTATGAATGAATGGTGAGAATACCACTGCGTTTTCGACGTACGAAAAGCACACGATTAGGGTTCGTTTAGACTTTAGACCATGCCTGTAGCAGGCGCCACCAAAGAGAGAAAACGGTGTTTTCCTGTTGTCCGACAGAGAAAACAACCGTTTTCTCTCTTTACTGGCGCCTGCTACAGGCGTAGTCTATACGGACCCTTAGGCTATGTGACCGCCAGAATTTGAGAACCGAAGATAGCCTCTTCGTTTTTCGCTTCGATCCCTGATCCACGCTTGACTTTCAGGGCTTGACAAACCCCGTCGTACGACAGATTTGACCATTCGTAGTCGCTTCGTCGAGCTGTCGAAGCGGACTTGGGAAAAAACGCGGACGCAGTGGTATTCTCACCATTCATTCATACCGTTTCTTCCCGTGCCCCCCGCGGCGCATCGAACATCCTTATGATGTGGCCGACTGCGGGCACACTGAAATTCTACTCTTTGTTGAAATGTCAATGGGGAAGGAGGATCTATCGATGTATCCCGCTCTATCATTTTGTTTCCACTTTTTTACATTTAATGTGGGCAATGCTTAAAATCTTTGAAAAAAAATTAAATTTATTCCTTCTACACAGCGCGCGCTGTAGATGTATATGTAATGTTCTTGAAAGTATAAACAAGAAGTTTAACAATTACACAAATTATTGTTTTATCATTATCTATATTTCTATATTGCTTTATCATTATCTCTATCTGTCAATTTTTACGTTTGAGAAGCCGGGTGGCAGAACTCTGCTACGATGAGATTTAGAAATTATGCATTCCAGATTTATTTCGAAACGAAAAGAATCGATCGTTATCAATAGTAAGGTATGAAACAATCAAAAGCTATCGACATAACGGCTATCGATAGTTCTGCACCTTCATTCAGACGCTGGGCTGGCTCGAGGCTGGAACAGAATTCCGTCAAGATTTACAAATGGGCAGAATTGCGTAGGTATGGCAACATCGTTAAAGAACGATGAGATCTGGCTACTATGCCTTTGAACTTTTCATTTATCATTTAGGAAAATGACAGGCAATGGGATAATTGACAGATAATACAGAAAAAGAATTTAACAAAAAGTACTAATAAAAGAAACTAATAAGTTTCATAGAAAAAAAAAAAAAAATGTAAAACAGCATGGGATCGAACCATCGATATTTCATTTATGCTACTACGTTATGTGCGAAGCAAGTTGGAAAGCATGTTTAGACCGTAGACACAGTAACAGAAACGAGAGACGACGGCAGCGCCGCGGTGGAAAGCGCGATACCGAGGCAGCCATGTTGACATACAAATCGTCTCGGTTTTATATCGACAACATTTGTGCAATTTCCTGAAGCGAAGAAGCAATATTTCTTCATGAATCCTATTTTAAAATATTCTTTGTGTTATTGCGCGTTGCAGTACAGAGCCCTTTTTTGCAATTTCCCTCTTACAACTTTGTAAACAATAAAATCAATCTTTTTTATAGAAGCATTTTTTTTGTAGACCATTTTTCAAAAATCGGGCTCTGTACTGCAATGCGGGATGGTTCGAAGAATGTTTTAAAAAAAAAGTATAAGAAAATATTGCTTCTTCGCCGCAGGAAATTGCACAAAGTGGACCGCAAAATCTAGCTGCTTCAGAATCGTCTGTCTTCGTCTCTCCTACGAGTGTTGTATCACCCTCTCTGTCTCAGCACCGTTGGAGAGACAAGGATCTATTTATCCTTGTTTTCGAGTTTCCTACTTTTTCCGCAACTGTCGCTGAAGTCAACGAAAAATTCTCTAGTGACTCCTGCGCACCCTTAAAGCACAGATAGCATAAAATTCCCCATAAAATTCATTAACAGTACTGTATTCGTTGATTAAAACTGTATCTATACTGAATAAAACCAAATGTTGGCTTGATTACTGAATAATAATCACACCCTATTTATTCCTATCATTGACGTTAATAGAATTAGCTACTAACAATTAATAATATCTTGAATCATTTGGAGAGCTTTAAATACTAAAGTATCACTTGAAAAGCCATTCAGCGAATAATGTTAATTAACAAAATGTCAACATGTGAAACATATGAGAATAGAAAGCTATGCAGACTTTAGCCTGACAATACACAAAATATTCTAGTAAATTGCAAATTGAAATATAAAACATGTAATTAATAGACAAGTATACATTGCAGAAGACAAAACAATGTATAAATAAAACAAGGTTCAAGCATATGTAAGTAAAGAATTGTGTAAACCGTAGTCTGCCAATATACAAAATATACCTGTCATGTAGTAATAACCACATATGCAAGTTAGAACATATGAATAATAGACAGTGTATATTTAAAGAAAACAAAACCAATTTATATATATATAAAACAACAAATATATGCAAAAGAGAAAGAACTATCCAGACCATGGTCTGACAACATGTAAAATTGTGAAAGTCATAACATAATAAGTACATAAGCAAATGAATAAGTAATAATAACAGCAGCATGTACATTAAAATACGTGAAGTCAATGCATAAACATGATCAAATAAAACATAACATAAGATAGATGAAAATAAAGAACTGTCCAGACCGTGGCCTGGCAAAATGCAAAGTTAAAATGTATAAAGTTATAGATTTATGTACGTCATATTAAGTACACGCATAGAACGCATGAATAATAAACATTATGTGTAAACAATAACTGAAATCAATGCACAGAAATAAAAGAAACGTCAAGTAATTCATAAAATAAAGAAAGAACTGTCCAAACTGTGTCTGGCAACATACAGAATTATGTATCAATATAATCAAACACGTAAAACACAAATAAAGACCAGCAAACGTATCAGAAGAATCAGATAATAACATCAAATTTAAAATGTCAAAATATGCAAATAAAGACTTTATCCAGACACAATCTAGCAGTGTACAAGTTATATTTGTCATAATATAAACCAGCACATAAAACACATAAATAGTACATGGAATATATTTGCAAGCGCTCATGGGACCATGGGAAGGTTAAAATACAATAATTGCCGCCCGGGGGGAGTAAATAACTAATTTAAAGAAAAGTTACTTTAATAGAATATGATAATTAGACTTATTAATTCAGTAGTGAATACAAGAGCCAAATAGCAAATGTTACAGGAACAGAGTGATAACTATGCAGAATTAAAATCAGCAATTAAACGATATGACAATAGTTAAATAGCTATGAAATCAAATTAAATAGTTAAATTAGCAATCAGATAGTTAAATTGAAACAGAGGACAAGAATAACTAATACCAAATCGCTAAGCAAATAACAAGTCGCCCGAATGTAAGAAAATAACAGAAATAATTAAATAATGAGATAATCAAATCAAAATAAAACGAGGACTTGTATATATTTATTGGTAAAATCACGCCCTGGATAATCGGAAACATAGAACATTGTAACCGCGCCATAAGGTCTCATACGCAGCGCACAACGCGAGCAGCAATTACGCAATAAAATTTAAAACCCGGAATGAAAGCAAGTCGAAAGGATTAACGAACAAGTAGTATTGAACAATCATTTAGATATTAGAAAAGAATAGTTCAAAATCCGATAAAAGAAGTATGAATGAAAGTAAAAGCGAGCCCCTAAACGCCATCTGTGTAGCAAAGGGAAATCAACTTATGGCAAGACGTTATAAACCAATTTAATTTAATGCGAAAGTTAATTCTACGAAAGGGAAATAACGAGCGTGGGTAACCTATCTCAGCAACCAATATTCCAGAAAATTAAATAAAAAAATTAATTAAAGACGCTCGTGTTGCGGCGTCGCCGTGCGGGAATAGGGATTTTTGTGGTTTTCAAGGCGTGGGTAAGGTGCCCGTGGAGCGCTGAAGCGCTCTGCTCGCGGCGCGATTAATAAACAAGACACGATCTAGTTTGACTTTAATTTATTCTCTAAGTTAAAATATACTTGGCGAAAATACTACTCAGCGAGGCAATGTAAAGTTAAAAGAATGCGACTGTCTGTTAACGAGTGCGATATCGTTCTTCGTTTTGGCGGGCGAAGTCTTCGCGCGATTTCGGCTGATCCCCTCTTCGCTGGAATTTGGGTCCTCCCTCCGGAAAGTTCCTGGTCCTCCCCTGGTCCAATGGGGGCGATGCCCACCCCGTCCGGTGGCATCCCTCTCTCCTGGTCCTGGTCCACCCTCGGTTGAGTGGAGGTGGCGGTGTCCCCGCCAAGGGCCCGGACGACATCGCGCCCATGTGCTAAGAGAAAGCGTGGGACCCAGGAAAAACTACGAAAAAACTAAGATAACTTGTATTGGCAAGCCCAACCGACCCTTACGGAAATTTACGAGCCTCTTGAAGCGCATGAATAGAGACAACGTCGCGAGGAATCTTCTATTGTCCGAATTCGTACGTGACTTAACTAAAAACAACAAATTTGGTACGGTCTCTAATAAATTTACTCGAAAGTTTCCTAATTGACGAGTTTTCGTTTCCTGGCTCTTCAGCTTTCCCTTGTTCGATCGCCCGCGGCGAATATTTCTTTAACCGACTTCGAAAAAGAAGGAGGGTACTCAATTCGACATGTATATTGTATATATATATATTTTTTTTTTATGTATGTGCCCCGATTATGCCGAGATGGATGGACCAATCGGAACCAAACCTTTTGCATCTTGTAGGGTATGACTCCCAGTTGGTCCCGCAGCAAAAATTTTTGCATTTCACCACCGCTTGCCACCTTTTTATTGCAAAAAAGCGTACGATTTCGTCCGCGTTGTGTATGGTCATCGATTACTCCAAGATGGATGGACAGATCGGAACGAAACCTTTAGCATCTTATAGAGTATGACCAACAGTTGGCCCCGTAAAAAAACCCGGTTCTGATTTCTACATTTTTTCCGCTTTTATCGCAAAAAACGTGCTATTTCACGTATATTCGGCCTGATATCGATGAAGCCTAGTATTACATTTTGCGGCCGGAGATATTTCCACGATGATCCCATTTAACATTCCCTGCCCTTCCCTTCACTACCCTGCCCTTCCCTGCACTTCTCTTCCCATCCCTTTGTTGAACTTTTCAAGGAATGCTCCAATCGCCACTAAAAAATTGTGAAATAAAAAAATTTTTGGAAAAAAAATAGTACAACCGACTTCGGAATGCACTAAAAAGGACGAAATAATATAAATTTATATTTCGGAGACTGCGCAAAATTAAAAATTTTCTACTTTGGAAATTGTCAAAATTCTTTAATCCTTTTACATATTTTCACATTAACAACATCCTTCATTTACACAATTTTTAATTTTGCGCCGTCTCCGAAATATAAATTTATATTATTTCGTCCTTTTTAGTGCATTCCGAAGTCGGTTGTATTTTTTTTTCCAAAAATTTTTTTATTGCGACAAAAGCTGAAAAAATGAAGAAATCCGAACTGGTTTTTTTACGGGACCAACTGTTGGTCGTACTCTACAGGATGCAAAAGGTTTGCTTCCGATTGGTCCATCTATCTTGGAGTAATCGATGACCATACACAACGCGGACGAAATCGTATGCTTTTTTGCAATAAAAAAGGGGAAAGCGGTTGTGACCTGCAAAATTTCTTTTTTACGGAACCAACTTGGAGTCATACCCCACAAGATGGAAAAGGTTTGGTTCTGATTGCTCCAACCATCTCGGTGTAGTCGGGGCACATACATAAAAATATATATATATATATATATATACACATGTCGAACTGAGTAACCTCCTTCTTTTTCGAAGTCGGTTAAAAAGCGTGAAATAAAATAATTTTTGGAAGAAAAAATATTACCGACTTCGAAATGAACTGAAAAGCATGAAATAATTTTTATTTGATATGTATAAATTCTATTCGACTCTTTATAACATTGATTACAGTATTACATTACATTTTAAATACAATGCATTCTTTTCGGAGACGGCGAAAAATTAACTAATTGTCTACATTGGAAATTGTCAAAATACTTTAATCCTTTTACATATTTTCCCATTAGCAACATCTTTCATTTACACAGTTTGTAATTTTGCGCCGCCTCCGAAAAGTATGCATTGTATTTAAAATGTAATGTAATACTTTAATCAATGTTATAAAGAGCCGAATAGAATTGATACATATCAAATAAGAATTATTTCATACTTTTCAGTGCATTTCGAAGTTCGGTTATATTTTTATTTCCAAAAATTATTGTGCCAAAACTGAGCAAAAGCGGCGATTCTGTGTACGAAGGACACGTTTTCTGCCAAAACTCAGCAAAAGCGGCGATTCTGTTCACGAAACACACGTTTTGTGCCAAAAGGAGCAATTCGGAGCGTGAAACGCACGTTTTATGCCAAAACTGAGCAAAAGCGACGATTCGGTGCACGAAAGGCCCGCTTTGTGCCAAAAGGAGCAATTCGGATCGTGAAACGCACGTTTTGTGCCAAAACTGAGCAACAGCGGCGATTCTGTGCTCGAAACGCACGTTTTGTGCCAAAAGGAGCAATTCGGCACGTGGAACGCAGGTTTTGTGCCAAAACTGCGCAAAGGCAGCGATTCTGTGCACGAAACGCCCGTTTTGTGCTAAAACTGAGCAAAAGCGATGATTCTGTGCACGAAACACACGTTTTGTGTCGAAACAGAGCAGAAGCGGCGATTCTGTGCACGAAACGCACGTTTTGTGCCAAAACTGAGCAAAAGCGGCGATTCTGTGCACGAAACGCACGTTCTGTGTCAAAAGGAGCAATTCGGCGCATGGAAGGCACGTTTTGTGCCAAAACTGCATAAAAGCAGCGATTCTGTGCACGAAACGCCCGTTTTGTGCCAAAACTGAACAAAAGCGGCGATTCTGTGCACGAAACGCCCGATTTGTGCCAAAAGGAGCCATTCGGTGCGTGAAACGCACGTTTTGCACCAAAACTGCGCAAAGGCAGCGATTCTGTGCATGAAACGCCCGTTTTGTGCTAAAACTGAGCAAAAGCGGCGATTCTGTGCACGAACCATACGTTTTGTGCCGAAATTGAGAAGAATCGGCCATTCTGTGCACGAAACGCAGGTTTTGTCCCAATACTGAGCAAAAGCGGCGATTCTCTTCACGAATCGCACGTTTTGTGCCAAAACTGAGCAAAAGCGGCGATTCTGTGCACCAAACGCACGTTTTGTGCCAAAACTGAGCAACAGCGGCGATTCTGTGCACGAAACGCACGTTCTGTGTCAAAAGGAGCAATTCGGCGCGTGGAAGGCACGTTTTGTGCCAAAACTGCGCAAAAGCAGCGATTCTGTGCACGAAACGCAGGTTTTGTGCCAAAACTGAGCAAATGCGGCGATTCTGTGCACGAAACGCACGTTCTGTGCCAAAACTGCGCAAAAGCAGCGATTCTGTGCACGAAACGCCCGTTTTGTGCCAAAAGGATCAATTCGGAGCGTTCACGGCACGTTTTGTACCAAAAGGAGTAATTCGGAGCGTGAAACGCACGTTTTGTGCCAAAACTGAGCAAAAGCGGCGATTCTGTGCACGAAACGCACGTTTTGTGCCAAAAGGAGCAATTCGGCACGTGGAACGCACGTTTTGTGCTTAAACTGCGCAAAGGCAGCGATTCTGTGCACGAAACGTACGTTTTGTGCCAAAACTGAGCAAAAGCGACGATTCAGTGCACGAAACGCACGTTTTGTGCCAAAACTGAGCAAAAGCGGCGATTCTGTGCACGAAACGCACGTTCTGAGTCAAAAGGAGCAGTTCGGCGCGTGGAAGGCACGTTTTGTGCCAAAACAGCGTAAAAGCAGCGATTCTGTGCACGAAACGCCCGTTTTGTGCCAAAACTGAGCAAAAGCGACGATTCAGTGCACGAAACGCACGGTTTGTGCCAAAACTTAGCAAAAGCGGCGATTCTGTGCACGACACGCACGTTTTGTGCCAAAAGGAGCAAATCGGCACGTGGAACGCACGTTTTGTGCCAAAAGGAGTAATTCGGAGCGTGAAACGCACGTTTTGTGCCAAAACAGAGCAGAAGCGGCGACTCTGTGCACGAAGCGCACGTTTTGTGTCAATACGGAGCAAAAGTGGCGATTCTACGCACGAAACGCACGTATTGTGTTAAAAAGGAGCAATTCGTCGCGTGGAACGCACGTTTTGTGCCAATACTGCGCAAAAGCAGCGATTCTGTGCACGAAACGCAGGTTTTGTGCCAAAACTGAGCAAAAGCGGCGATTCTGTGCACGAAACGCACGTTCTGTGCCAAAACTGAGCAAAAGCGGCGATTCTGTGCACGAAACGCACGTTTTGTGCCAAAACTGAGCAAAAGCGGCGATTCTGTGCACGAAACGCCTGATTTGTGCCAAAACTGAGCAAAAGCGGCTATTCTGTGCACGAAACGCACGTTTTGTGCCAAAAGGAGCAACACGGCGCGTGGAACGCACGTTTTGTTCCAAAACTGCGCAAAAGCAGCGATTCTGTGCACGAAACGCCCGTTTTGTGCCAAAAGGAACAATTCGAAGCGTGAACGGTACGTTTTGTGCCAAAAGGAACAATTCGGAGCGTAAACCGCACGTTTTGTGCCAAAACTGAGCAAAAGCGGCGATTCTGTGCACGAAACGCACGTTCTGTGCCAAAACTGAGCAAAAGCGGCGATTCTGTGCACGAAACGCACGTTTTGTGCCAAAACTGAGCAAAAGCGGCGATTCTGTGCACGAAACGCCTGATTTGTGCCAAAACTGAGCAAAAGCGGCTATTCTGTGCACGAAACGCACGTTTTGTGCCAAAAGGAGCAACACGGCGCGTGGAACGCACGTTTTGTGCCAAAACTGCGCAAAAGCAGCGATTCTGTGCACGAAACGCCCGTTTTGTGCCAAAAGGAACAATTCGGAGTGAGCACGGCACGTTTTGTACCAAAAGGAGTAATTCGGAGCGTGAAACGCACGTTTTGTGCAGAAACTCCGCAAATGCAGCGATTCTGTGTACGAAGAACACGTTTTGTGCCGAAACTGAGAAGAACCGGCCATTCTGTGCACGAAACGCAGGTTTTGTCCCAATACTGAGCAAAAGCGGCGATTCTCTTCACGAATCGCACGTTTTGTGCCAAAAGAAGCAATTCGGCACATGGAACGCACGTTTTGTGCCAAAAGGAGTAATTCGGAGCGTGAAACGCACGTTTTGTGCCAAAACAGAGCAAAAGCGGCGATTCTGTGCACGAAGCGCACGTTTTGTGCCAATACGGAGCTAAAGTGGCGATTCTGCGCACGAAACGCACGTATTGTGTTAGAAAGGAGCAATTCGTCGCGTGGAACGCACGTTTTGTGCGAAAACTGCGCAAAAGCAGCGATTCTGTGCACGAAACGCACGTTTTGTGCCAAAACTGAGCAAAAGCAGCGATTCTGTGCACGAAACGCAGGTTTTGTGCCAAAACTGAGCAAATGCGGCGATTCTGTGCACGAAACGCACGTTCTGTGCCAAAACTGCGCAAAAGCAGCGATTCTGTGCACGAAACGCCCGTTTTGTGCCAAAAGGATCAATTCGGAGCGTTAACGGCACGTTTTGTACCAAAAGGAGTAATTCGGAGTGTGAAACGCACGTTTTGTGCCAAAACTGAGCAAAGGCAGCGATTCTGTGCACGAAACGTACGTTTTGTGCCAAAACTGAGCAAAAGCGACGATTCTGTGCACGAAACGCACGTTTTGTGCCAAAACTGAGCAAAAGCGGCGGTTCTGTGCACGAAACGCACGTTCTGCGTCAAAAGGAGCAGTTCGGCGCGTGAAAGGCACGTTTTGTGCCAAAACTGCGTAAAAGCAGCGATTCTGTGCACGAAACGCCCGTTTTGTGCCAAAACTGAGCAAAAGCGACGATTCAGTGCACGAAACGCACGTTTTGTGCCAAAACTGAGCAAAAGCGGTGATTCTGTGCACGACACGCACGTTTTGTGCCAAAAGGAGCTATTCGGCACGTGGAACGCACGTTATGTGCCAAAAGGAGTAATTCGGAGTGTGAAACGCACGTTTTGTGCCAAAACAGAGCAAAAGCGGCGTATCTGTGCACGAAGCGCACGTTTTGTGTCAATACGGAGCAAAAGTGGCGATTCTGCGCACGAAACGCACGTTTTGTGTTAAAGAGGAGCAATTCGGCGCGTGGAACGCACGTTTTGTGCCAAAACTGCGCAAAAGCAGCGATTCTGTGCACGAAACGCACGTTTTGTGCCAAAACTGAGCAAAAGCGGCGATTCTGTGCACGGAACGCACGTTCTGTGTCAAAAGGAGCAATTCGGCGCGTGGAACGCACGTTTTGTGCCAAAAGGAGTAATTCGGAGCGTGAAACGCACGTTTTGTGCCAAAACAGAGCAAAAGCGGCGATTCTGTGCACGAAACGCACGTTTGGTGCCAATACTGAGCAAAAGTGGCGATTTTGCGCACGAAACGCACGTTTTGTGTCAAAAGGAGCAATTCGGCGCGTGGAACGCACGTTTTGTTCAAAAACTGCGCAAAAGCGGTGATTCTGTGCACGAAACACACGTTTTGTGCCGAAACTGAGAAGAAGCGGCCATTCTGTGTGCGAAACGCAGGTTTTGTCCCAATACTGAGCAAAAGCGGCGATTCTGCGCACGAAACGCACGTTCTGTGTCAAAAGGAGCAGTTCGGCGCGTGGAAGGCACGTTTTGTGCCAAAACTGCGTAAAAGCAGCGATTCTGTGCGCGTAACGCCCGTTTTGTGCCAAAACTGAGCAAAAGCGACGATTCAGTGCACGAAACGCATGTTTCGTGCCAAAACTGAGCAAAAGCGGCGATTCTGTGCACGACACGCACGTTTTGTGCCAAAAGGAGCAATTCGGCACGTGGAACGCACGTTTCGTGCCAAAAGGAGTAATTCGGAGCGTGGAACGCACGTTTTGTGCCAAAACAGAGCAAAAGCGGCGATTCTGTGCACGAAGCGCACGTTTTGTGCCAATACGGAGCAAAAGTGGCGATTCTGTGCACGAAACGCACGTTTTGTGCCAAAAGGAGCAATTCGGCACGTGAAACGCACGTTTTGTGCTTAAACTGCGCAAAGGCAGCGATTCTGTGCACGAAACGCCCGTTTTGTGCCAAGAGGAACAATTCGGAGCGTGAACTGCACGTTTTGTGCCAAAAATGGGCAATAGCGGCGATTCTGTGCACGAAACGCACGTTTTGCGCCAAAAGGAGCAACTCGGCGCGTGGAACGCACGTTTTGTGCAGAAACTCCGCAAATGCAGCGATTCTGTGCACGAAACGTACGTTTTGTGCCAAAACTGAGCAAAAGCGACGATTCAGTGCACGAAACGCACGTTTTGTGCCAAAACTGAGCAAAAGCGGCGATTCTGTGCACGAAACGCACGTTCTGAGTCAAAAGGAGCAGTTCGGCGCGTGGAAGGCACGTTTTGTGCCAAAACAGCGTAAAAGCAGCGATTCTGTGCACGAAACGCCCGTTTTGTGCCAAAACTGAGCAAAAGCGACGATTCAGTGCACGAAACGCACGGTTTGTGCCAAAACTTAGCAAAAGCGGCGATTCTGTGCACGACACGCACGTTTTGTGCCAAAAGGAGCAAATCGGCACGTGGAACGCACGTTTTGTGCCAAAAGGAGTAATTCGGAGCGTGAAACGCACGTTTTGTGCCAAAACAGAGCAGAAGCGGCGACTCTGTGCACGAAGCGCACGTTTTGTGTCAATACGGAGCAAAAGTGGCGATTCTACGCACGAAACGCACGTATTGTGTTAAAAAGGAGCAATTCGTCGCGTGGAACGCACGTTTTGTGCCAATACTGCGCAAAAGCAGCGATTCTGTGCACGAAACGCAGGTTTTGTGCCAAAACTGAGCAAAAGCGGCGATTCTGTGCACGAAACGCACGTTCTGTGCCAAAACTGAGCAAAAGCGGCGATTCTGTGCACGAAACGCACGTTTTGTGCCAAAACTGAGCAAAAGCGGCGATTCTGTGCACGAAACGCCTGATTTGTGCCAAAACTGAGCAAAAGCGGCTATTCTGTGCACGAAACGCACGTTTTGTGCCAAAAGGAGCAACACGGCGCGTGGAACGCACGTTTTGTTCCAAAACTGCGCAAAAGCAGCGATTCTGTGCACGAAACGCCCGTTTTGTGCCAAAAGGAACAATTCGAAGCGTGAACGGTACGTTTTGTGCCAAAAGGAACAATTCGGAGCGTAAACCGCACGTTTTGTGCCAAAACTGAGCAAAAGCGGCGATTCTGTGCACGAAACGCACGTTCTGTGCCAAAACTGAGCAAAAGCGGCGATTCTGTGCACGAAACGCACGTTTTGTGCCAAAACTGAGCAAAAGCGGCGATTCTGTGCACGAAACGCCTGATTTGTGCCAAAACTGAGCAAAAGCGGCTATTCTGTGCACGAAACGCACGTTTTGTGCCAAAAGGAGCAACACGGCGCGTGGAACGCACGTTTTGTGCCAAAACTGCGCAAAAGCAGCGATTCTGTGCACGAAACGCCCGTTTTGTGCCAAAAGGAACAATTCGGAGTGAGCACGGCACGTTTTGTACCAAAAGGAGTAATTCGGAGCGTGAAACGCACGTTTTGTGCAGAAACTCCGCAAATGCAGCGATTCTGTGTACGAAGAACACGTTTTGTGCCGAAACTGAGAAGAACCGGCCATTCTGTGCACGAAACGCAGGTTTTGTCCCAATACTGAGCAAAAGCGGCGATTCTCTTCACGAATCGCACGTTTTGTGCCAAAAGAAGCAATTCGGCACATGGAACGCACGTTTTGTGCCAAAAGGAGTAATTCGGAGCGTGAAACGCACGTTTTGTGCCAAAACAGAGCAAAAGCGGCGATTCTGTGCACGAAACGCACGTTCTGTGCCAAAACTGCGCAAAAGCAGCGATTCTGTGCACGAAACGCCCGTTTTGTGCCAAAAGGATCAATTCGGAGCGTTAACGGCACGTTTTGTACCAAAAGGAGTAATTCGGAGTGTGAAACGCACGTTTTGTGCCAAAACTGAGCAAAGGCAGCGATTCTGTGCACGAAACGTACGTTTTGTGCCAAAACTGAGCAAAAGCGACGATTCTGTGCACGAAACGCACGTTTTGTGCCAAAACTGAGCAAAAGCGGCGGTTCTGTGCACGAAACGCACGTTCTGCGTCAAAAGGAGCAGTTCGGCGCGTGAAAGGCACGTTTTGTGCCAAAACTGCGTAAAAGCAGCGATTCTGTGCACGAAACGCCCGTTTTGTGCCAAAACTGAGCAAAAGCGACGATTCAGTGCACGAAACGCACGTTTTGTGCCAAAACTGAGCAAAAGCGGTGATTCTGTGCACGACACGCACGTTTTGTGCCAAAAGGAGCTATTCGGCACGTGGAACGCACGTTATGTGCCAAAAGGAGTAATTCGGAGCGTGAAACGCACGTTTTGTGCCAAAACAGAGCAAAAGCGGCGTATCTGTGCACGAAGCGCACGTTTTGTGTCAATACGGAGCAAAAGTGGCGATTCTGCGCACGAAACGCACGTTTTGTGTTAAAGAGGAGCAATTCGGCGCGTGGAACGCACGTTTTGTGCCAAAACTGCGCAAAAGCAGCGATTCTGTGCACGAAACGCACGTTTTGTGCCAAAACTGAGCAAAAGCGGCGATTCTGTGCACGGAACGCACGTTCTGTGTCAAAAGGAGCAATTCGGCGCGTGGAACGCACGTTTTGTGCCAAAAGGAGTAATTCGGAGCGTGAAACGCACGTTTTGTGCCAAAACAGAGCAAAAGCGGCGATTCTGTGCACGAAACGCACGTTTGGTGCCAATACTGAGCAAAAGTGGCGATTTTGCGCACGAAACGCACGTTTTGTGTCAAAAGGAGCAATTCGGCGCGTGGAACGCACGTTTTGTTCAAAAACTGCGCAAAAGCGGTGATTCTGTGCACGAAACACACGTTTTGTGCCGAAACTGAGAAGAAGCGGCCATTCTGTGTGCGAAACGCAGGTTTTGTCCCAATACTGAGCAAAAGCGGCGATTCTGCGCACGAAACGCACGTTCTGTGTCAAAAGGAGCAGTTCGGCGCGTGGAAGGCACGTTTTGTGCCAAAACTGCGTAAAAGCAGCGATTCTGTGCGCGTAACGCCCGTTTTGTGCCAAAACTGAGCAAAAGCGACGATTCAGTGCACGAAACGCATGTTTCGTGCCAAAACTGAGCAAAAGCGGCGATTCTGTGCACGACACGCACGTTTTGTGCCAAAAGGAGCAATTCGGCACGTGGAACGCACGTTTCGTGCCAAAAGGAGTAATTCGGAGCGTGGAACGCACGTTTTGTGCCAAAACAGAGCAAAAGCGGCGATTCTGTGCACGAAGCGCACGTTTTGTGCCAATACGGAGCAAAAGTGGCGATTCTGTGCACGAAACGCACGTTTTGTGCCAAAAGGAGCAATTCGGCACGTGAAACGCACGTTTTGTGCTTAAACTGCGCAAAGGCAGCGATTCTGTGCACGAAACGCCCGTTTTGTGCCAAGAGGAACAATTCGGAGCGTGAACTGCACGTTTTGTGCCAAAAATGGGCAATAGCGGCGATTCTGTGCACGAAACGCACGTTTTGCGCCAAAAGGAGCAACTCGGCGCGTGGAACGCACGTTTTGTGCAGAAACTCCGCAAATGCAGCGATTCTGTGCACGAAACGTACGTTTTGTGCCAAAACTGAGCAAAAGCGACGATCCAGTGCACGAAACGCACGTTCTGTGCCAAAACTGAGCAACAGCGGCGATTCTGTGCACGAAACGCACGTTTTGTGCCAAAACTGAGCAAAAGCGGCGATCCATTGCACGAAACGCACGATTCGTGCCCAAACTGAGCAAAAGCGGCGATTCTGCGCACGAAACGCACGTTTTGTGTCAAAAGGAGCTATTCGGCGCGTGGACGCACGTTTTGTGCCAAAACTGCGCAAAAGCAGCGATTCTGTGCACGAAACGCACGTTTTGTGCCAAAACTGCGCAAAAGCAGCGATTCCGTGCACGAAACGCACGTTTTGTGCCAATACCGAGCAAAAGTGGCGATTCTGCGCACGAAACGCACGTTTTGTGTCAAAAGGAGCATTTCGGCGCGTGGAACGCACGTTTTGTGCCAAAACTGCGCAAAAGCAGCGATTCTGTGCACGAAACGCCCGTTTTGTGCAAAATGGAGCAATTCGGCACGTGGAACGCACGTTTTGTGCCAAAACAGAACAAAAGCGGCGATTCTGTGCACGAAGCGCACGTTTTGTGTCAATACGGAGCAAAAGTGGCGATTCTGCGCACGAAACGCACGTATTGTGTCAAAAGGAGCAATTCGGCGCGTGGAACGCACGTTTTGTTCCAAAACTGCGCAAAAGCGGCGATTCTGTGCACGAAACACACGTTTTGTGCCGAAACTGAGAAGAAGCGGCGATTCTGTGCACGAAACGCACGTTTTGCGCCAAAAGGAGCAACTCGGCGCGTGGAACGCACGTTTTGTGCAGAAACTCCGCAAATGCAGCGATTCTGTGCACGAAACGTACGTTTTGTGCCAAAACTGAGCAAAAGCGACGATCCATTGCACGAAATGCACGTTTTGTGCCAAAAATGAGCAATAGCGGCGATTCTGTGCACGAAACGCACGTTTTGCGCCAAAAGGAGCAACTCGGCGCGTGGAACGCACGTTTTGTGCAGAAACTCCGCAAATGCAGCGATTCTGTGCACGAAACGTACGTTTTGTGCCAAAACTGAGCAAAAGCGACGATTCAGTGCACGAAACGCACGTTTTGTGCCAAAACTGAGCAGAAGCGGCGATTCTGTGCACGAAACGCACGTTTTGTGCCAAAACTGAGCAAAAGCGGCGATTCTGTGCACGATACGCACGTTCTGTGTCAAAACTGAGCAAAAGCGGCGATTCTGTGCACGACACGCACGTTTTGTGCCAAAAGGAGCAATTCGGCGCGTGGAACGCACGTTTTGTGCCAAAAGGATCAATTCGGAGCGTTCACGGCACGTTTTGTACTAAAAGGAGTAATTCGGAGCGTGAAACGCAGGTTTTGTGCCAAAACTGAGCAAAAGCGGCTATTCTGTGCACGAAACGCACGTTTTGTGCCAAAACTGCGCAAAAGCAGCGATTCTGTGCACGAAACGCCCGTTTTGTGCCAAAAGGAACAATTCGAAGCGTGAACGGTACGTTTTGTGCCAAAAGGAACAATTCGGAGCGTAAACCGCACGTTTTGTGCCAAAACTGAGCAAAAGCGGCGATTCTGTGCACGAAACGCACGTTCTGTGCCAAAACTGAGCAAAAGCGGCGATTCTGTGCACGAAACGCACGTTTTGTGCCAAAACTGGGCAAAAGCGGCGATTAAGTGCACGAAACGCACGTTCTGTGCCAAAACTGAGCAAAAGCGGCGATTCTGTGCACAAAACGCCTGATTTGTGCCAAAACTGAGCAAAAGCGGCTATTCTGTGCACGAAACGCACGTTTTGTGCCAAAAGGAGCAACACGGCGCGTGGAACGCACGTTTTGTTCCAAAACTGCGCAAAAGCAGCGATTCTGTGCACGAAACGCCCGTTTTGTGCCAAAAGGAACAATTCGAAGCGTGAACGGTACGTTTTGTGCCAAAAGGAACAATTCGGAGCGTAAACCGCACGTTTTGTGCCAAAACTGAGCAAAAGCGGCGATTCTGTGCACGAAACGCACGTTCTGTGCCAAAACTGAGCAAAAGCGGCGATTCTGTGCACGAAACGCACGTTTTGTGCCAAAACTGAGCAAAAGCGGCGATTCTGTGCACGAAACGCCTGATTTGTGCCAAAACTGAGCAAAAGCGGCTATTCTGTGCACGAAACGCACGTTTTGTGCCAAAAGGAGCAACACGGCGCGTGGAACGCACGTTTTGTGCCAAAACTGCGCAAAAGCAGCGATTCTGTGCACGAAACGCCCGTTTTGTGCCAAAAGGAACAATTCGGAGTGAGCACGGCACGTTTTGTACCAAAAGGAGTAATTCGGAGCGTGAAACGCACGTTTTGTGCAGAAACTCCGCAAATGCAGCGATTCTGTGTACGAAGAACACGTTTTGTGCCGAAACTGAGAAGAACCGGCCATTCTGTGCACGAAACGCAGGTTTTGTCCCAATACTGAGCAAAAGCGGCGATTCTCTTCACGAATCGCACGTTTTGTGCCAAAAGAAGCAATTCGGCACATGGAACGCACGTTTTGTGCCAAAAGGAGTAATTCGGAGCGTGAAACGCACGTTTTGTGCCAAAACAGAGCAAAAGCGGCGATTCTGTGCACGAAGCGCACGTTTTGTGCCAATACGGAGCAAAAGTGGCGATTCTGCGCACGAAACGCACGAATTGTGTTAGAAAGGAGCAATTCGTCGCGTGGAACGCACGTTTTGTGCGAAAACTGCGCAAAAGCAGCGATTCTGTGCACGAAACGCACGTTTTGTGCCAAAACTGAGCAAAAGCAGCGATTCTGTGCACGAAACGCAGGTTTTGTGCCAAAACTGAGCAAATGCGGCGATTCTGTGCACCAAACGCACGTTCTGTGCCAAAACTGCGCAAAAGCAGCGATTCTGTGCACGAAACGCCCGTTTTGTGCCAAAAGGATCAATTCGGAGCGTTAACGGCACGTTTTGTACCAAAAGGAGTAATTCGGAGTGTGAAACGCACGTTTTGTGCCAAAACTGAGCAAAGGCAGCGATTCTGTGCACGAAACGTACGTTTTGTGCCAAAACTGAGCAAAAGCGACGATTCTGTGCACGAAACGCACGTTTTGTGCCAAAACTGAGCAAAAGCGGCGGTTCTGTGCACGAAACGCACGTTCTGCGTCAAAAGGAGCAGTTCGGCGCGTGAAAGGCACGTTTTGTGCCAAAACTGCGTAAAAGCAGCGATTCTGTGCACGAAACGCCCGTTTTGTGCCAAAACTGAGCAAAAGCGACGATTCAGTGCACGAAACGCACGTTTTGTGCCAAAACTGAGCAAAAGCGGTGATTCTGTGCACGACACGCACGTTTTGTGCCAAAAGGAGCTATTCGGCACGTGGAACGCACGTTATGTGCCAAAAGGAGTAATTCGGAGCGTGAAACGCACGTTTTGTGCCAAAACAGAGCAAAAGCGGCGTATCTGTGCACGAAGCGCACGTTTTGTGCCAATACGGAGTAAAAGTGGCGATTCTGCGCACGAAACGCACGTTTTGTGTTAAAAAGGAGCAATTCGGCGCGTGGAACGCACGTTTTGTGCCAAAACTGCGCAAAAGCAGCGATTCTGTGCACGAAACGCACGTTTTGTGCCAAAACTGAGCAAAAGCGGCGATTCTGTGCACGGAACGCACGTTCTGTGTCAAAAGGAGCAATTCGGCGCGTGGAACGCACGTTTTGTGCCAAAAGGAGTAATTCGGAGCGTGAAACGCACGTTTTGTGCCAAAACAGAGCAAAAGCGGCGATTCTGTGCACGAATCGCACGTTTGGTGCCAATACTGAGCAAAAGTGGCGATTTTGCGCACGAAACGCACGTTTTGTGTCAAAAGGAGCAATTCGGCGCGTGGAACGCACGTTTTGTTCCAAAACTGCGCAAAAGCGGTGATTCTGTGCACGAAACACACGTTTTGTGCCGAAACTGAGAAGAAGCGGCCATTCTGTGTGCGAAACGCAGGTTTTGTCCCAATACTGAGCAAAAGCGGCGATTCTGCGCACGAAACGCACGTTCTGTGTCAAAAGGAGCAGTTCGGCGCGTGGAAGGCACGTTTTGTGCCAAAACTGCGTAAAAGCAGCGATTCTGTGCGCGTAACGCACGTTTTGTGCCAAAACAGAGCAAAAGCGGCGATTCTGTGCACGAAGCGCACGTTTTGTGCCAATACGGAGCAAAAGTGGCGATTCTGCGCAAGAAGCGCACGTTTTGTGTCAAAAGGAGCAATTCGGCGAGTGGAACGCACGTTTTGTGCCAAAACTGCGCAAAGGCAGCGATTCTGTGCACGAAACGTACGTTTTGTGCCAAAACTGAGCAAAAGCGACGATTCAGTGCACGAAACGCACGTTTTGTGCCAAAACTGAGCAAAAGCGGCGATTCTGTGCACGAAACGCACGTTTTGTGCCAAAACTGAGCAAAAGCGGCTATTCTGTGCACGAAACGCACGTTTTGTGCCAAAACTGAGCAAAAGCGGCGATTCTGTGCGCGATACGCACGTTCTGTGTCAAAACTGAGCAAAAGCGGCGATTCTGTGCACGACACGCACGTTTTGTGCCAAAAGGAGCAATTCGGCGCGTGGAACGCACGTTTTGTGCCAAAACAGAGCAAAAGCGGCGATTCTGTGCACGAAACGCACGTTTGGTGCGAATACTGAGCAAAAGTGGCGATTTTGCGCACGAAACGCACGTTTTGTGCCAAAAGGTGCAACACGGCGCGTGGAAAGCACGTTTTGTGCCAAAACTGCGCAAAAGCAGCGATTCTGTGCACGAAACGCCTGATTTGTGCCAAAACTGAGCAGAAGCGGCTATTCTGTGCACGAAACGCACGTTTTGTGCCAAAAGGAGCAACACGGCGCGTGGAACGCACGTTTTGTGCCAAAACTGCGCAAAAGCAGCGATTCTGTGCACGAAACGCCCGTTTTGTGCCAAAAGGAACAATTCGAAGCGTGAACGGTACGTTTTGTGCCAAAAGGAACAATTCGAAGCGTAAACCGCACGTTTTGTGCCAAAACTGAGCAAGAGCGGCGATTCTGTGCACGAAACGCACGTTTTGTGCTTAAAGGAGCAATTCGGTGCGTGAAACGCACGTTTTGCGCCAAAACTGCGCAAAAGCAGCGATTTTGTGCACGAAACGCATCTTTCGTGCCAAAACTGAGCAAAAGCGGCGATTCTGTGCACGAAACGCACGTTCTGTGCCAAAACTGAGCAAAAGCGGCCATTCTGTGCACGAAACGCACGTTCTGTGCCAAAACTGCGCAAAAGCGGCGATTCTGTGCACGAAACGCACGTTTTGTGCCAAAACTGAGCAAAAGCGGCGATTCTGTGCACGAAACGCACGTTCTGTGTCAAAACTGAGCAAAAGCGGCGATTCTGTGCACGAAACGCACGTTTTGTGCTAAAAGGAACAATTCGGAGCGTGAACGGCACGTTTTGTGCCAAAAGGAACAATTCGGAGCGTAAATCGCACGTTTTGTGCCAAAACTGAGTAAAAACGGCTATTCTGTGCACGAAACGCACGTTTTGTGCCAAAAGGAGCAACACGGCGCGTGGAACGCACGTTTTGTGCCAAAACTGCGCAAAAGCAGCGATTCTGTGCACGAAACGCCCGTTTTGTGCCAAAAGGAACAATTCGAAGGGTGAACGGTACGTTTTGTGCCAAAAGGAACAATTCGGAGCGTAAACCGCACGTTTTGTGCCAAAACTGAGCAAGAGCGGCGATTCTGTGCACGAAACGCACGTTTTGTGCTTAAAGGAGCAATTCGGTGCGTGAAACGCACGTTTTGCGCCAAAACTGCGCAAAAGCAGCGATTTTGTGCACGAAACGCATCTTTCGTGCCAAAACTGAGCAAAAGCGGCGATTCAGTGCACGAAACGCACGTTCTGTGCCAATACTGAGCAAAAGCGGCGATTCTATGCACGAAACGCACGTTTTGTGCCAAAAATGAGCAAAAGCGGCGATTCTGTTCACGAAACGCACGTATTGCGCCAAAAGGAGCAACTCGGCGCGTGGAACGCACGTTTTGTGCAGGAACTGCGCAAAAGCAGCGATTCTGTGCACGAAACGCACGTTCTGTGTCAAAAGGAGCAATTCGGCGCGTGGAACGCACGTTTTGTGCCGAAAGGGGTAATTCGGAGCGTTCACGGCACGTTTTGTACCAAAAGGAGTAATTCGGAGCGTGAAACGCACGTTTTGTGCCAAAACTGAGCAAAAGCGGCGATTCTATGCACGAAACGCACGTTTTGTGCCAAAAGAAGCAATTCGGCACGTGGAACGCACGTTTTGTGCTTAAACTGCGCAAAGGCAGCGATTCTGTGCACGAAGCGTACGTTTTGTGCCAAAACTGAGCAAAAGCGACGATTAAGTGCACGAAACGCACGTTCTGTGCCAAAACTGAGCAAGAGCGGCGATTCAGTGCACGAAACGCACGTTTTGTGCCAAAACTGAGCAAAAGCGGCGATTCTGTGCACGACACGCACGTTTTGTGCCAAAAGGAGCTATTCGGCACGTGGAACGCAGGTTACGTGCCAAAAGGAGTAATTCGGAGCGTGAAACGCACGTTTTGTGCCAAAACAGAGCAAAAGCGGCGTATCTGTGCACGAAGCGCACGTTTTGTGCCAATACGGAGCAAAAGTGGCGATTCTGCGCACGAAACGCACGTTTTGTGTTAAAAAGGAGCAATTCGGCGCGTGGAACGCACGTTTTGTGCCAAAACTGCGCAAAAGCAGCGATTCTGTGCACGAAACGCACGTTTTGTGCCAAAACTGAGCAAAAGCGGCGATTCTGTGCACGAAACGCACGTTCTGTGTCAAAAGGAGCAATTCGGCGCGTGGAACGCACGTTTTGTGCCAAAAGGAGTAATTCGGAGCGCGAAACGCACGTTTTGTGCCAAAACAGAGCAAAAGCGGTTATTCTGTGCACGAAACGCACGTTTTGTGCCAAAACTGAGCAAAAGCGGCGATTCTGTGCACGGAACGCACGTTCTGTGTCAAAAGGAGCAATTCGGCGCGTGGAACGCACGTTTTGTGCCAAAAGGAGTAATTGGGAGCGTGAAACGCACGTTTTGTGCAAAAACAGAGCAAAAGCGGCGATTCTGTGCACGAAACGCACGTTTGGTGCCAATACTGAGCAAAAGTGGCGATTTTGCGCACGAAACGCACGTTTTGTGTCAAAAGGAGCAATTCGGCGCGTGGAACGCACGTTTTGTTCCAAAACTGCGCAAAAGCGGCGATTCTGTGCACGAAACACACGTTTTGTGCCGAAACTGAGAAGAAGCGGCCATTCTGTGTGCGAAACGCAGGTTTTGTCCCAATACTGAGCAAAAGCGGCGATTCTCTGCACGAATCGCACGTTTTGTGCCAAAACTGAGCAAAAGCGGCGATTCTGTGCACGAAACGCACGTTCTGTGTCAAAACTGAGCAAAAGCGGCGATTCTGTGCACGACACGCACGTTTTGTGCCAAAAGGAGCAATTCGGCGCGTGGAACGCACGTTTTGTGCCAAAAGGATCAATTCGGAGCGTTCACGGCACGTTTTGTACCAAAAGGAGTAATTCGGAGCGTGAAACGCACGTTTTGTGCCAAAACTGAGCAAAAGCGGCGATTCTGTGCACGAAACGCACGTTTTGTGCAAAAAGGAGCAATTCGGCACGTGGAACGCACGTTTTGTGCTTAAACTGCGCATAGGCAGCGATTCTGTGCACGAAACGTACGTTTTGTGCCAAAACTGAACAAAAGCGACGATTAAGTGCACGAAACGCACGTTCTGTGCCAAAACTGAGCAAAAGCGGCGATTCTGTGCACGAAACGCACGTTTTGTGCCAAAACTGAGCAACAGCGGCGATTCTGTGCACGAAACGCACGTTTTGTGCCAAAAGGTGCAACACGGCGCGTGGAACGCACGTTTTGTGCCAAAACTGCGCAAAAGCGGCGATTCTGTGCACGAAACGCACGTTTTGTGCCAAAACTGAGCAAAAGCGGCGATTCTGTGCACGAAACGCACGTTTTGTGCCAAAAGGTGCAACACGGCGCGTGGAACGCACGTTTTGTGCCAAAACTGCGCAAAAGCAGCGATTCTGTGCACGAAACGCCCGTTTTGTGCTAAAAGGAACAATTCGGAGCGTGAACGGCACGTTTTGTGCCAAAAGGAGTAATTGGGAGCGTGGAACGCACGTTTTGTGCCAAAACAGAGCAACAGCGGCGATTCTGTGCACGAAACGCACGTTTGGTGCCAATACTGAGCAAAAGTGGCGATTTTGCGCACGAAACGCACGTTTTGTGTCAAAAGGAGCAATTCGGCGCGTGGAACGCACGTTTTGTGCCAAAAGGAGTAATTCGGAGCGTGAAACGCACGTTTTGTGCCAAAACAGAGCAAAAGCGGCGATTCTGTGCACGAAACGCACGTTTTGTGCCAAAACTGAGCAAAAGCGGCGATTCTGTGCACGGAACGCACGTTCTGTGTCAAAAGGAGCAATTCGGCGCGTGGAACGCACGTTTTGTGCCAAAAGGAGTAATTGGGAGCGTGAAACGCACGTTTTGTGCCAAAACAGAGCAAAAGCGGCGATTCTGTGCACGAAACGCACGTTTGGTGCCAATACTGAGCAAAAGTGGCGATTTTGCGCACGAAACGCACGTTTTGTGTCAAAAGGAGCAATTCGGCGCGTGGAACGCACGTTTTGTTCCAAAACTGCGCAAAAGCGGCGATTCTGTGCACGAAACACACGTTTTGTGCCGAAACTGAGAAGAAGCGGCCATTCTGTGTGCGAAACGCAGGTTTTGTACCAATACTGAGCAAAAGCGGCGATTCTCTGCACGAATCGCACGTTTTGTGCCAAAACTGAGCAAAAGCGGCGATTCTGTGCACGAAACGCACGTTCTGTGTCAAAACTGAGCAAAAGCGGCGATTCTGTGCACGACACGCACGTTTTGTGCCAAAAGGAGCAATTCGGCGCGTGGAACGCACGTTTTGTGCCAAAAGGATCAATTCGGTGCGTTCACGGCACGTTTTGTACCAAAAGGAGTAATTCGGAGCGTGAAACGCACGTTTTGTGCCAAAACTGAGCAAAAGCGGCGATTCTGTGCACGAAACGCACGTTTTGTGCAAAAAGGAGCAATTCGGCACGTGGAACGCACGTTTTGTGCTTAAACTGCGCATAGGCAGCGATTCTGTGCACGAAACGTACGTTTTGTGCCAAAACTGAGCAAAAGCGACGATTAAGTGCACGAAACGCACGTTCTGTGCCAAAACTGAGCAAAAGCGGCGATTCTGTGCACGAAACGCACGTTTTGTGCCAAAACTGAGCAACAGCGGCGATTCTGTGCACGAAACGCACGTTTTGTGCCAAAAGGTGCAACACGGCGCGTGGAACGCACGTTTTGTGCCAAAACTGCGCAAAAGCAGCGATTCTGTGCACGAAACGCCTGTTTTGTGCTAAAAGGAACAATTCGGAGCGTGAACGGCACGTTTTGTGCCAAAAGGAACAATTCGGAGCGTAAACCGCACGTTTTGTGCCAAAACTGAGCAAGAGCGGCGATTCTGTGCACGAAATGCACGTTTTGTGCTTAAAGGAGCAATTCGGTGCGTGAAACGCACGTTTTGCGCCAAAACTGCGCAAAAGCAGCGATTTTGTGCATGAAACGCATGTTTTGTGCCAAAACTGAGCAAAAGCGGCGATTCTGTGCACGAAACGCACGTTCTGTGCCAAAACTGAGCAAAAGCGGCGATTCTATGCACGAAACGCACGTTCTGTGTCAAAAGGAGCAATTCGGCGCGTGGAACGCACGTTTTGTGCCAAAAGGAGTAATTCGGAGCGTGAAACGCACGTTTTTTGCCAAAACAGAGCAAAAGCGGCGATTCTGTGCACGAAACGCACGTTTTGTGCCAAAACTGAGCAACAGCGGCGATTCTGTACACGAAACGCACGTTTTGTGCCAAAAGGTGCAACACGGCGCGTGGAACGCACGTTTTGTGCCAAAACTGCGCAAAAGCAGCGATTCTGTGCACGAAACGCCTGTTTTGTGCTAAAAGGAACAATTCGGAGCGTGAACGGCACGTTTTGTGCCAAAAGGAACAATTCGGAGCGTAAACCGCACGTTTTGTGCCAAAACTGAGCAAGAGCGGCGATTCTGTGCACGAAATGCACGTTTTGTGCCAAAAGGAGTAATTCGGAGCGTGAAACGCACGTTTTTTGCCAAAACAGAGCAAAAGCGGCGATTCTGTGCACGAAACGCACGTTTTGTGCCAAAACTGAGCAACAGCGGCGATTCTGTGCACGAAACGCACGTTTTGTGCCAAAAGGTGCCACACGGCGCGTGGAACGCACGTTTTGTGCCAAAACTGCGCAAAAGCAGCGATTTTGTGCCATTAAACGCATGTTTTGTGCCAAAACTGAGCAAAAGCGGCGATTCTGTGCACGAAACGCACGTTCTGTGCCAAAACTGAGCAAAAGCGGCGATTCTATGCACGAAACGCACGTTCTGTGTCAAAAGGAGCAATTCGGCGCGTGGAACGCACGTTTTGTGCCAAAAGGAGTAATTCGGAGCGTGAAACGCACGTTTTTTGCCAAAACAGAGCAAAAGCGGCGATTCTGTGCACGAAACGCACGTTTTGTGCCAAAACTGAGCAAAAGCGGCGATTCTGTGCACGGAACGCACGTTCTGTGTCAAAAGGAGCAATTCGGCGCGTGGAACGCACGTTTTGTGCCAAAAGGAGTAATTGGGAGCGTGAAACGCACGTTTTGTGCCAAAACAGAGCAAAAGCGGCGATTCTGTGAACGAAACGCACGTTTGGTGCCAATACTGAGCAAAAGTGGCGATTTTGCGCACGAAACGCACGTTTTGTGTCAAAAGGAGCAATTCGGCGCGTGGAACGCACGTTTTGTTCCAAAACTGCGCAAAAGCGGCGATTCTGTGCACGAAACACACGTTTTGTGCCGAAACTGAGAAGAAGCGGCCATTCTGTGTGCGAAACGCAGGTTTTGTCCCAATACTGAGCAAAAGCGGCGATTCTCTGCACGAATCGCACGTTTTGTGCCAAAACTGAGCAAAAGCGGCGATTCTGTGCACGAAACGCACGTTCTGTGTCAAAACTGAGCAAAAGCGGCGATTCTGTGCACGACACGCACGTTTTGTGCCAAAAGGAGCAATTCGGCGCGTGGAACGCACGTTTTGTGCCAAAAGGATCAATTCGGAGCGTTCACGGCACGTTTTGTACCAAAAGGAGTAATTCGGAGCGTGAAACGCACGTTTGGTGCCAAAACTGAGCAAAAGCGGCGATTCTGTGCACGAAACGCACGTTTTGTGCCAAAAGGAGCAATTCGGCACGTGGAACGCACGTTTTGTGCTTAAACTGCGCATAGGCAGCGATTCTGTGCACGAAACGTACGTTTTGTTCCAAAACTGAGCAAAAGCGACGATTAAGTGCACGAAACGCACGTTCTGTGCCAAAACTGAGCAAAAGCGGCGATTCTGTGCACGAAACGCACGTTTTGTGCCAAAACTGAGCAACAGCGGCGATTCTGTGCACGAAACGCACGTTTTGTGCCAAAAGGTGCAACACGGCGCGTGGAACGCACGTTTTGTGCCAAAACTGCGCAAAAGCAGCGATTCTGTGCACGAAACGCCTGTTTTGTGCTAAAAGGAACAATTCGGAGCGTGAACGGCACGTTTTGTGCCAAAAGGAACAATTCGGAGCGTAAACCGCACGTTTTGTGCCAAAACTGAGCAAGAGCGGCGATTCTGTGCACGAAATGCACGTTTTGTGCTTAAAGGAGCAATTCGGTGCGTGAAACGCACGTTTTGCGCCAAAACTGCGCAAAAGCAGCGATTTTGTGCATGAAACGCATGTTTTGTGCCAAAACTGAGCAAAAGCGGCGATTCTGTGCACGAAACGCACGTTCTGTGCCAAAACTGAGCAAAAGCGGCGATTCTATGCACGAAATGCACGTTTTGTGCCAAAAGGAGTAATTCGGAGCGTGAAACGCACGTTTTTTGCCAAAACAGAGCAAAAGCGGCGATTCTGTGCACGAAACGCACGTTTTGTGCCAAAACTGAGCAACAGCGGCGATTCTGTGCACGAAACGCACGTTTTGTGCCAAAAGGTGCAACACGGCGCGTGGAACGCACGTTTTGTGCCAAAACTGCGCAAAAGCAGCGATTTTGTGCATGAAACGCATGTTTTGTGCCAAAACTGAGCAAAAGCGGCGATTCTGTGCACGAAACGCACGTTCTGTGCCAAAACTGAGCAAAAGCGGCGATTCTATGCACGAAACGCACGTTCTGTGTCAAAAGGAGCAATTCGGCGCGTGGAACGCACGTTTTGTGCCAAAAGGAGTAATTCGGAGCGTGAAACGCACGTTTTTTGCCAAAACAGAGCAAAAGCGGCGATTCTGTGCACGAAACGCACGTTTTGTGATAATACTGAGCAAAAGTGGCGATTCTGCGCACGAAACGCACGTTTTGTGTCAAAAGGAGCAATTCGGCGCGTGGAACGCACGTTTTGTTCCAAAACTGCGCAAAAGCGGCGATTCTGTGCACGAAACACACGTTTTGTGCCGAAACTGAGAAGAAGCGGCGATTCTGTGCACGAAATGCACGTTTTGTGCCAAAAGGAGTAATTCGGAGCGTGAAACGCACGTTTTTTGCCAAAACAGAGCAAAAGCGGCGATTCTGTGCACGAAACGCACGTTTTGTGCCAAAACTGAGCAATAGCGGCGGTTCTGTGCATGAAACGCACGATTTGTGCCAGAAGGTGCAATTGGGTGCGTGAAACTCACGTTTTGTGACACAACTGAGCAAAAGCGGCAATTCTGTGCTCGAAACGCACGTTTTGTGCCAAAAGTAGCAATTCGGGTCATGAAACGCACGTTCTGTGCCAAAACTGAGCAAAAGCGGCGACTTTGTGCACGAAACGCACGTTTTGTGCCAAAACTGAGCAAAAGCGGCGATTCTGTGCGCGTCACGCACGTTTTGTTGCAAAACTGAGCAAAAGCGGCGTTTTGGTGCACGAAACGCACGTTTAGCGTCTAAATTGTGCAAAAGCAGCGATTTGGTGCACGAAACGCACGTTTAGCGTCTAAGTTGTGCAAAAGCAGCGATTTGGTGCACGAAACGCACGTTTAGCGTCTAAATTGTACAAAAGCAGCGATTTGGTGCACGAAACGCCCGTTTCTTGCCAAAACGGAGCAAAAGCGGCGATTCGGGGCGCGAAACGCACGTTTCGTCGAAAAAGCGGCGTTTTGGTGCACGAAACGAACGTTTCGTGTCAAAACTGCAAAAAAGCAGCAATTTGGTGCACAAAACGCACGTTTCGTTCCAAACCGGAGCAAAAGCGGCAATTCGGGGCGCGAAACGCACGTTTCGTTGAAAAAGCGGCGTTTTGGTGCACGAAACGCACGTTTCGTGTCAAAACTGTAAAAAAGCAGCGATTTGGTGTATGAAACGCACGTTTCTTGCCAAAACGGAGCAAAAGCGGCGATTCGGTGAGCGAAACGCACGTTTCGTCGCAAAAGCGGCGTTTTGGTGCAAAAGCAGCCATTTGGTGCACGAAACGCAGGTTTAGCGTCTAAATTGTACAAAAGCAGCGATTTGGTCCACGAAACGCACGTTTTTTTCCAAAACGGAGCAAAAGCGGCGATTCGGTGCTCGTATCGCACGTTTCGTTACAAAAAAAGCGGCGTTTTGGTGCACGAAACGCCCGTTTAGCGTCTAAATTGTGCAAAAGCAGGGATTTGGTGCACGAAACGCACGTTCCTTGCCAAAACGGAGCAAAAGCGGCAATTCGGGGCGCGAAACGCACGTTTCGTTGAAAAAGCGGCGTTTTGTTACACGAAATGCACGTTTCGTGTCAAAACTGTAAAAAAGCAGCGATTTGGTGCACGAAATGCACGTTTCTTGCCAAAACGGAGCAAAAGCGGCGATTCGGTGCTCGTAACGCACGTTTCGTTACAAAAAAGTGGCGTTTTGGTGCACGAAACGCACGTTTAGCGTCAAAACTGTGCAAAAGCAGCGATTTAGTGCACGAAACGCACGTTAAGCGTCAAAACTGTGCAAAAGCAGCGACTTGATGCACGAAACGCACGTTTCTTGCCAAAACGGAGCAAAAGCGGCGATTCGGTGCGCGAAACGCACGTTTCGTTGCTAAAGCGGCGTTTTGGTGCACGAAACGCACGTTTAGCGTCTAAATTGTGCAAAAGCAGCGATTTGGTGCACGAAATGCACGTTTCTTGCGAAAACGGAGCAAAAGCGGCGATTCGGTGCGCGAAACGCACGTTTCGTTGCTAAAGCGGCGTTTTGGTGCACGAAACGCACGTTTAGCGTCTAAATTGTGCAAAAGCAGCGATTTGGTGCACGAAATGCACGTTTCTTGCGAAAACGGAGCAAAAGCGGCAATTCGGTGCTCGTAACGCACGTTTCGTTACAAAAAAGCGGCGTTTTGGTGCACGAAACGCACGTTTAGCGTCAAAACTGTGCAAAAGCAGCGATTTAGTGCACGAAACGCACGTTAAGCGTCAAAACTGTGCAAAAGCAGCGAATTGATGCACGAAACGCACGTTTAGCGTCTAAATTGTGCAAAAGCAGCGATTTGGTGGACGAAACGCACGTTTCTTGCCAAAACGAAGCAAAAGCGGCGATTCGGTGAGCGAAACGCACGTTTCGTCGCAAAAGCGGCGTTTTGGTGCAAAAGCAGCCATTTGGTGCACGAAACGCAGGTTTAGCGTCTAAATTGTACAAAAGCAGCGATTTGGTCCACGAAACGCACGTTTTTTTCCAAAACGGAGCAAAAGCGGCGATTCGGTGCTCGTAACGCACGTTTCGTTACAAAAAAAGCGGCGTTTTGGTGCACGAAACGCCCGTTTAGCGTCTAAATTGTGCAAAAGCAGGGATTTGGTGCACGAAACGCACGTTCCTTGCCAAAACGGAGCAAAAGCGGCAATTCGGGGCGCGAAATGCACGTTTCGTTGAAAAAGCGGCGTTTTGTTGCACGAAATGCACGTTTCGTGTCAAAACTGTAAAAAAGCAGCGATTTGGTGCAAGAAATGCACGTTTCTTGCCAAAACGGAGCAAAAGCGGCGATTCGGTGCTCGTAACGCACGTTTCGTTGCAAAAGCAGCGTTTTGGTGCACGAAACGCACGTTTCTTGCCAAAACGGAGCAAAAGCGGCGATTCGGTGCGCGAAACGCACGTTTCGTTGCAAAAGCAGCGATTTGGTGCACGAAACGCACGTTTCTTGCCAAAACGGAGCAAAAGCGGCGATTCGGTGCGCGGAACGCACGTTTCGTTGCAAAAGCAGCGTTTTGGTGCACGAAACGCACGTTTCTTGCCAAAACGGAGCAAAAGCGGCGATTCGGTGCGCGAAACGCACGTTTCGTTGCAAAAGCAGCGATTTGGTGCACGAAACGCACGTTTCTTGCCAAAACGGAGCAAAAGCGGCGATTCGGTGCTCGTAACGCACGTTTCGTTACAAAAAAGCGGCGTTTTGATGCATGAAACGCACGTTTAGCGTCAAAACTGTGCAAAAGCAGCGATTTGGTGCACGAAACGCACGTTTAGCGTCAAAACTGTGCAAAAGCAGCGATTTGGTGCACGAAACGCACGTTCCTTGCCAAAACGGAGCAAAAGCAGCGATTTGGTGCACGAAACGCACGTTTAGCGTCAAAACTGTGCAAAAGCAGCGATTTGGTGCACGAAACGCACGTTTAGCGTCAAAACTGTGCAAAAGCAGCGACTTGATGCACGAAACGCACGTTTCTTGCCAACACGGAGCAAAAGCTGCGAATCGGTGCGCGACACGCACGTTTCGTTGCTAAAGCGGCGATTTGGTGCACGAAACGCACGTTTCTTGCCAAAACGGAGCAAAAGCGGCGATTCGGTGCGCGAAACGCACGTTTCGTTGCTAAAGCGGCGTTTTGGTGCACGAAACGCACGTTTAGCGTCTAAATTGTGCAAAAGCAGCGATTTGTTGCACAAAACGCACGTTTCTTGCCAAAACGGAGCAAAAGCGGCGATTCGGTGCGCGTAACGCACGTTTCGTTACAAAAAAGCGGCGTTTTGGTGCATGAAACGCACGTTTAGCGTCAAAACTGTGCAAAAGCAGCGATTTGGTGCACGAAACGCACGTTTAGCATCAAAACCGTGCAAAAGCAGCGATTTGGTGCACGTAACGCACGTTTCTTGCCAAAACGGAGCAAAAGCGGCGATTCGGTGCGCGAAACGCACGTTTCGTTGCAAAAGCGGCGTTTTGGTGCACGAAACGCCCATTTAGCGTCTAAATTGTGCAAAAGCAGCGATTTGGTGGACGAAACGCACGTTTCTTGCCAAAACGGAGCGAAAGCGGCGATTCGGTGCGCGAAACGCACGTTTCGTCGCAAAAGCGGCGTTTTGGTGCAAAAGTAGCCATTTGGTGCACGAAACGCAGGTTTAGCTTCAAAACTGTGCAAAAGCAGCGATTTGGTGCACGAAACGCACGTTCCTTGCCACAACGGAGCAAAAGCGGCAATTCGGGGCGCGAAACGCACGTTTCGTTGAAAAAGCGGCGTTTTGTTGCACGAAATGCACGTTTCGTGTCAAAACTGTAAAAAAGCAGCGATTTGGTGCACGAAACGCACGTTTCTTGCCAAAACGGAGCAAAAGCGGCGATTCGGTGCTCGTAACGCACGTTTCGTTACAAAAAAGCGGCGTTTTGGTGCACGAAACGCACGATTAGCATCAAAACTGTGCAAAAGCAGCGATTTGGTGCACGAAACGCACGTTTAGCGTCAAAACTGTGCAAAAGCGGCGATTCGGTCCACGAAACGCACGTTTTTTGCCAAAATGGAGCAAAAGCGGCGATTCGGTGCGCGAAGCGCACGTTTCGTAGCGAAAGCGGCGTTTTGGTGTACAAAACGCACGTTTCTTGCCAAAACGGAGCAAAAGTGGCGATTCGGTGCGCGAAACGCACGTTTCGTTGCTAAAGCGGCGTTTTGGTGCACGAAACGCACGTTTAACATCAAAACTGTGCAAAAGCAGCGAGTTGGTGCACGAAACACACGTTTTTTGCCAAAATGGAGCAAAAGCGGCGATTCGGTGCGCGAAACGCACGTTTCGTTGCGAAAGCGGCGTTTTGGTGCATGAAACGCACGTTTAGCGTCAAAACTGTGCAAAAGCAGCGATTTGGTGCACGAAACGCACGTTTCTTGCCAAAACGGAGCAAAAGCGGCGATTCGGTGCGCGTAACGCACGTTTCGTTACAAAAAAGCGGCGTTTTGGTGCACGAAACGCACGTTTAGCGTCAAAACTGTGCAAAAGCAGCGATTTAGTGCACGAAACGCACGTTAAGCGTCAAAACTGTGCAAAAGCAGCGACTTGATGCACGAAACGCACGTTTAGCGTCTAAATTGTGCAAAAGCAGCGATTTGGTGCACGAAACGCACGTTTCTTGCCAAAACGGAGCAAAAGCGGCGATTCGGTGCGCGAAACGCACGTTTCGTTGCTAAAGCGGCGTTTTGGTGCACGAAACGCACGTTTAGCGTCTAAATTGTGCAAAAGCAGCGATTTGGTGCACGAAATGCACGTTTCTTGCGAAAACGGAGCAAAAGCGGCGATTCGGTGCTCGTAACGCACGTTTCGTTACAAAAAAGCGGCGTTTTGGTGCACGAAACGCACGTTTAGCGTCAAAACTGTGCAAAAGCAGCGATTTAGTGCACGAAACGCACGTTAAGCGTCAAAACTGTGCAAAAGCAGCGACTTGATGCACGAAACGCACGTTTAGCGTCTAAATTGTGCAAAAGCAGCGATTTGGTGCACGAAACGCACGTTTCTTGCCAAAACGGAGCAAAAGCGGCGATTCGGTGCGCGGAACGCACGTTTCGTTGCAAAAGCAGCGTTTTGGTGCACGAAACGCACGTTTCTTGCCAAAACGGAGCAAAAGCGGCGATTCGGTGCGCGAAACGCACGTTTCGTTGCAAAAGCAGCGATTTGGTGCACGAAACGCACGTTTCTTGCCAAAACGGAGCAAAAGCGGCGATTCGGTGCTCGTAACGCACGTTTCGTTACAAAAAAGCGGCGTTTTGGTGCATGAAACGCACGTTTAGCGTCAAAACTGTGCAAAAGCAGCGATTTGGTGCACGAAACGCACGTTTAGCGTCAAAACTGTGCAAAAGCAGCGATTTGGTGCACGAAACGCACGTTCCTTGCCAAAACGGAGCAAAAGCAGCGATTTGGTGCACGAAACGCACGTTTAGCGTCAAAACTGTGCAAAAGCAGCGATTTGGTGCACGAAACGCACGTTTAGCGTCAAAACTGTGCAAAAGCAGCGACTTGATGCACGAAACGCACGTTTCTTGCCAAAACGGAGCAAAAGCTGCGAATCGGTGCGCGACACGCACGTTTCGTTGCTAAAGCGGCGATTTGGTGCACGAAACGCACGTTTCTTGCCAAAACGGAGCAAAAGCGGCGATTCGGTGCGCGAAACGCACGTTTCGTTGCTAAAGCGGCGTTTTGGTGCACGAAACGCACGTTTAGCGTCTAAATTGTGCAAAAGCAGCGATTTGTTGCACAAAACGCACGTTTCTTGCCAAAACGGAGCAAAAGCGGCGATTCGGTGCGCGTAACGCACGTTTCGTTACAAAAAAGCGGCGTTTTGGTGCATGAAACGCACGTTTAGCGTCAAAACTGTGCAAAAGCAGCGATTTGGTGCACGAAACGCACGTTTAGCATCAAAACCGTGCAAAAGCAGCGATTTGGTGCACGTAACGCACGTTTCTTGCCAAAACGGAGCAAAAGCGGCGATTCGGTGCGCGAAACGCACGTTTCGTTGCAAAAGCGGCGTTTTGGTGCACGAAACGCCCATTTAGCGTCTAAATTGTGCAAAAGCAGCGATTTGGTGGACGAAACGCACGTTTCTTGCCAAAACGGAGCGAAAGCGGCGATTCGGTGCGCGAAACGCACGTTTCGTCGCAAAAGCGGCGTTTTGGTGCAAAAGTAGCCATTTGGTGCACGAAACGCAGGTTTAGCTTCAAAACTGTGCAAAAGCAGCGATTTGGTGCACGAAACGCACGTTCCTTGCCACAACGGAGCAAAAGCGGCAATTCGGGGCGCGAAACGCACGTTTCGTTGAAAAAGCGGCGTTTTGTTGCACGAAATGCACGTTTCGTGTCAAAACTGTAAAAAAGCAGCGATTTGGTGCACGAAACGCACGTTTCTTGCCAAAACGGAGCAAAAGCGGCGATTCGGTGCTCGTAACGCACGTTTCGTTACAAAAAAGCGGCGTTTTGGTGCACGAAACGCACGATTAGCATCAAAACTGTGCAAAAGCAGCGATTTGGTGCACGAAACGCACGTTTAGCGTCAAAACTGTGCAAAAGCGGCGATTCGGTCCACGAAACGCACGTTTTTTGCCAAAATGGAGCAAAAGCGGCGATTCGGTGCGCGAAGCGCACGTTTCGTAGCGAAAGCGGCGTTTTGGTGTACGAAACGCACGTTTCTTGCCAAAACGGAGCAAAAGTGGCGATTCGGTGCGCGAAACGCACGTTTCGTTGCTAAAGCGGCGTTTTGGTGCACGAAACGCACGTTTAACATCAAAACTGTGCAAAAGCAGCGAGTTGGTGCACGAAACACACGTTTTTTGCCAAAATGGAGCAAAAGCGGCGATTCGGTGCGCGAAACGCACGTTTCGTTGCGAAAGCGGCGTTTTGGTGCATGAAACGCACGTTTAGCGTCAAAACTGTGCAAAAGCAGCGATTTGGTGCACGAAACGCACGTTTCTTGCCAAAACGGAGCAAAAGCGGCGATTCGGTGCGCGAAACGCACGTTTCGTTGCGAAAGCGGCGTTTTGGTGCATGAAACGCACGTTTAGCGTCAAAACTGTGCAAAAGCAGCGATTTGGTGCACGAAACGCACGTTTAACATCAAAACTGTGCAAAAGCAGCGAGTTGGTGCACGAATCGCACGTTTCTTGCCAAAACGGAGCAAAAGCGGCGATTCGGTGAGCGAAAGGCACGTCTCATTGCAAAAGCGGAGTTTTTGTCCACCAAACACACGTTTTTTGCCAAAATGGAGCAAAAGCGGCGATTCGGTGCGCGAAACGCACGTTTCGTCGCAAAAGCGGCGTTTTGGTGCAAAAGCAGCCATTTGGTGCACGAAACGCAGGTTTAGCGTCTAAATTGTACAAAAGCAGCGATTTGGTGGACGAAACGCACGTTTCTTGCCAAAACGAAGCAAAAGCGGCGATTCGGTGCGCGAAACGCACGTTTCGTAGCAAAAGCAGCGTTGTGGTGCACGAAACGCACGTTTCTTTCCAAACCGGAGCAAAAGCGACGATTCGGTGCGCGAAACGCACGTTTCGTTGCAAAAGCGGACTTTTTGTCCACCAAACACACGTTTTTTGCCAAAATGGTGCAAAAGCGGCGATTCGGTGCTCGTAACGCACGTTTCGTTACAAAAAAGCGGCGTTTTGGTGCACGAAACGCACGATTAGCATCAAAACTGAGCAAAAGCAGCGATTTGGTGCACGAAACGCACGTTTAGCGTCAAAACTGTGCAAAAGCGGCGATTCGGTTCCCGAAACGCACGTTTTTTGCCAAAATGGAGCAAAAGCGGCGATTCGGTGCGCGAAACGCACGTTTCGTTGCCAAAACGGAGCAAAAGCGGCGAATCGGTGCGCGAAACGCACGTTTCGTTGCGAAAGCGGCGTTTTGGTGCATGAAACGCACGTTTAGCGTCAAAACTGTGCAAAAGCAGCGATTTGGTGCACGAAACGCACGTTTACCATCAAAACTGTGCAAAAGCAGCGATTTGGTGCACTAAACGCACGTTTCTTGCCAAAACGGAGCAAAAGCGGCGATTTGGTGCACGAAACGCACGTTTTGTTCAAAGAGCGGCGTGTTAGTGCACGGAACGCACGTTTCGTCACGATACGCGATGGAACTAGGAACGGCTGGAACTTGTGCGCTCGATGGGACCGAAGCAATACGCGGCTGGAACTTGTACGCTAAGCAAGACCGAAGTACTACGCCTCGGGTACTTGTAGGCTCGCCAAGACGGAAGCAATACGCGGATGAAGCGTGTACGAATGCGCGGTCAAAGCAATACGCGGCAGGTTCTTGTACACTTATGGAGGCCGAAGCAATACGTGCCTGGATCTTGTACGCTATACGAGACCGAAGCAATACGCGGCAGAAACTTGTACGCTCGACGAGACTGAACCAATACCCGGCTGGAATTTGTACGCTTGACGAGACCGAGGCAATACCCGGCTGGAACTTGCACGCATAACGAGACCGAAGCATTACGTGGCTGGAACTTGTACGCTTGACGAGACCGAAGCAATACGCGGCTGGAACCTGCACGCATAACGAGACCGAACCATTACACGGCTGGAACTTGTACGCATAACGAGAACGAAGCAATACGCTGCTGGAACTTGTTCGCCCGACGAGACCGTAGCAATACGCGGCTGGGACTTGATAGCATAACGAGACCGAAGCAACACGCTGCTGGAACTTGTTCGCTCGACGAGACCGAAGCGATACGCGGCTGGAACTTGTACGCATAAAGATACCGAAGCAATACACGGTTGGGACTTGTATGCTCGACGATACACAAGCAATACGCGGCTCGAACTTGTACGCGTAACGAGACCGAAGCAATACGCGCCTGGGACTTGTACGCTCGATGAGACCGAAGCAATACGCGGCGGCAACTTGCACGCATAACGAGACCGAAGCAATACGCGGCTGGAACTTGCCCGCATAACGAGACCGAACCATTACACGGCTGGAACTTGTACGCATAACGAGACCGAAGCAATACGCGGCTGGGACTTGTACGCATAACGAGACCGAAGCAATACGCAGCTGGAACTTGCACGCATAACGAGACCGAAGCATTATCCGGCTGTAACTTGTACGCTTGACGAGACCGAAGCAATACGCGGCTGGAACATGCACGCAAAACCCGACCGAAGCATTATCCGGCTGTGACTTGTGCGCTTGATGAGACCGAAGCAATACGCGGCTGGAACTTGCACGCATAACGAGACCGACGAATTACGTGTCTGGAACTTGTACGCTTGACGAGACCGAAGCAATTCGCGGCTGGAACATGCACGCATAACGAGACCGAAGCATTATCCGGCTGTAACGTGTACGCTCGCCGATACCGAAGCAATACGCGGCTGGTACTTGCACGCATAACGAGACCGAAACAACACGCGGCTGGAACTTGCACGCATAACGAGACCGAACCATTACACGGCTGGACCTTGTATGCATAACGAGACCGAAGCAATACGCGGCTGGAACTTGCACGCATAACGAGACCGAACCATTCCACGTCTGGACCTTGTACGCATAACGAGACCGAAGCAATACGCGGCTGGGACTTGTACGCATAACGAGACCAAAGGAATACGCGGCTGGAACTTGTACGCTCGACGAGACCGAAGAAATACGCGGCTGGAACTTGCACGCATAACGAGACCGAAGCAATACCCGGCTGGAACTTGTACACCCGACGAGACCGAAGCAATACGCGGCTGGAACTTGCACGCATAACGAGACCAAAGCAACACGTGGCTGGGACTTGTACGCATAATGAGACCGAAGCATTATCCGGCTGTAACTTGCACGCATAACGAGACCGAAGCAATACGCTGCTGGAACTTGTTCGCTCGACGAGACCGAAGCAATACGCGGCTGGAACTTGTACGCGTAACGAGACCGAAGCAATACGCGCCTGGGACTTGTATGCTCCACGAGACCGAAGCAATACGCGGCTGGAACTTGTACGCATAACGAGACCGAAGCGACACGCGGCTGGAACTTGTACGCATAACGAGACCGAAGCAATACATGGTTGGGACTTGTACGCATAACGATACCGAAGCAATACACGGTTGGGACTTGTACGTTCGACGATAACGAAGCAATACGCGGCTGGAACTTGTACGCGTAACGAGAGCGAAGCAATACGCGGCTGGAACTTGCACGCATAACGAGACCGAAGCATTATCCGGCTGTAACTTGTACGCTTGACGAGACCGAAGCAATACGCGGCTGGAACATGCACGCATAACGAGACCGAAGCAATACGCAGCTGGAACTTGTACGCTCGACGAGACCTAAGCAATACGCGGCTGGGACTTGTACGCATAACGAGACCAAAGGAATACGCGGCTGGAACTTGTACCCGTAACGAGACCGAACCATTACAAGGCTGGAACTTGTACGCATAACGAGACCGAAGCAATACGCGGCTAGGACTTGTACGCATAACGAGACCGAAGCGACACGCGGCTGGAACTAGTACGCATAACGAGACCGAAACAATACACGGTTGGGACTTGTACGCATAACGATACCGAAGCAATACACGGTTGGGACCTGTACGCTCGACGATACCGAAGCAATACGCGGCTGGAACTTGTACGCGTAACGAGACCGAAGCAATACGCGCCTGGGACTTGTACGCTCGATGAGACCGAAGCATTACGCTAATGGAACTTGTACGCCTAACGAGACCGAAGCAACACGCGGCTGGAACTTGTACGCATAACGAAACCGAAGCAACACGCGGCTGGGACTTGTATGCTCCAAGATACCGAAGCAATACGCGGCTGGAACTTGTACGCATAACGAGACCGAAGCATTACGCTAATGGAACTTGTACGCTCGACGAGACCGAAGCAATACCCGGCTGGAACTTGGACGCTCGACGAGACCAAAGCAATACGCGGCTGGAACTTTCACGCATAACGAGACCGAAGCAATACGCTGCTGGAATTTGTACGCGTAACGAGACCGAAGCAATACGCGGATGGGACTTGTACGCTCGACGAGACCGAAGCAATACGCGTCTGGAAATTGCACGCATAACGAGACCGAAGCAACGCGCTGCTGGAACTTGTTCGCTCGACGAGACCGAAGCAATACGCGGCTGGAACTTGTAGGCTCGACGAGACCGAAGCAATACGCGGCTGGAACTTGCACGCATAACGAGACCGAACCACTACACGGCTGGACCTTGTACGCATAACGAGACCGAAGCAATACGCGGCTGGAACTTGTACGCATAACGAGACCGAACCAACACGCGGCTGGGACTTGTACGCTCGACGAGACCGAAGCAATACGCGGCTGGGACTTGTACGCTCGACGAGACCGATGCAATACGCGGCTGGAACTTGCACGCATAACGAGACCGAACCATTACACGGCTGGAACTTGTACGCATAACGAGACCGAAGCAATACGCGGCTCGGAATTGTACGCATAACGAGACCGAAGCAATACGCGGCTGTAACTTGTACGCTTGACGAGACCGAAGCAATACGCGGCTGGAACTTGTACGCATAACGAGACCGAAGCATTATCCGGCTGTAACTTGTACGTTTGACGAGACCGAAGCAATACGCGGCTGGAGCTTGCACGGATAACGAGACCGAACCATTACACGGCTGGACCTTGTACGCATAACGAGACCGAAGCAATACGCGGCTGGAACTTGTACGCATAACGAGACCAAAGCATTATCCGGCTGTAACTTGTACGCTTGACGAGACCGAAGCAATACGCGGCTGGAACTAGCACCATAACGAGACCGAACCATTACACGGCTGGAACTTGTACGCATAACGAGACTGAAGCAATACGCGGCTGGGACTTGTACTCATAACGAGACCAAAGCATTACGCGGCTGGAACTTGCACGCATAACGAGACCGCAGCAACGCGCTGCTGGAACTTGTTCGCTCGACGAGACCGAAGCAATACGCGGCTGGAACTTGTACGCATAACGCGACCAAAGCAATACGCGGTTGGGACTTGTACGCCCGACGAGACCGAAGCAATACGCGGCTGGGACTTGTACGCATAACGAGACCGAAGCATTATCCGGCTGTAACTTGTACGTTTGACGAGACCGAAGCAATACGCGGCTGGGACTTGTACGCATAACGAGACCAAAGGAATACGCGGCTGGAACTTGTACCCGTAACGAGACCGAACCATTACACGGCTGGAACTTGTACGCATAACGAGACCGAAGCAATACGCGGCTAGGACTTGTACGCATAACGAGACCGAAGCGACACGCGGCTGGAACTAGTACGCATAACGAGACCGAAACAATACACGGTTGGGACTTGTACGCATAACGATACCGAAGCAATACACGGTTGGGACCTGTACGCTCGACGATACCGAAGCAATACGCGGCTGGAACTTGTACGCGTAACGAGACCGAAGCAATACGCGCCTGGGACTTGTACGCTCGATGAGACCGAAGCATTACGCTAATGGAACTTGTACGCCTAACGAGACCGAAGCAACACGCGGCTGGAACTTGTACGCATAACGAAACCGAAGCAACACGCGGCTGGGACTTGTATGCTCCAAGATACCGAAGCAATACGCGGCTGGAACTTGTACGCATAACGAGACCGAAGCATTACGCTAATGGAACTTGTACGCCTCACGAGACCGAAGCAACACGCGGCTGGAACTTGCACGCATAACGAGACCGAAGCAACACGCGGCTGGAACTTGCACGCATAACGAGACCGCAGCAACGCGCTGCTGGAACTTGTTCGCTCGACGAGACCGCAGCAACGCGCTGCTGGAACTTTTTCGCTCGACGAGACCGAAGCAATACGCGGCTGGAACTTGTACGCATAACGAGACCGAAGCAATACACCGATGGGACTTGTACGTATAACGAGACCGAAGCAACACGCGGCTGGAACTTGTACGCATAACGAGACCGAAGCAACACGCGGCTGGGACTTGTACGCTCGACGAGACCGAAGCAATACCCGGCTGGAACTTGGACGCTCGACGAGACCAAAGCAATACGCGGCTGGAACTTTCACGCATAACGAGACCGAAGCAATACGCTGCTGGAATTTGTACGCGTAACGAGACCGAAGCAATACGCGGATGGGACTTGTACGCTCGACGAGACCGAAGCAATACGCGTCTGGAAATTGCACGCATAACGAGACCGAAGCAACGCGCTGCTGGAACTTGTTCGCTCGACGAGACCGAAGCAATACGCGGCTGGAACTTGTAGGCTCGACGAGACCGAAGCAATACGCGGCTGGAACTTGCACGCATAACGAGACCGAACCACTACACGGCTGGACCTTGTACGCATAACGAGACCGAAGCAATACGCGGCTGGAACTTGTACGCATAACGAGACCGAACCAACACGCGGCTGGGACTTGTACGCTCGACGAGACCGAAGCAATACGCGGCTGGGACTTGTACGCTCGACGAGACCGATGCAATACGCGGCTGGAACTTGCACGCATAACGAGACCGAACCATTACACGGCTGGAACTTGTACGCATAACGAGACCGAAGCAATACGCGGCTCGGAATTGTACGCATAACGAGACCGAAGCAATACGCGGCTGTAACTTGTACGCTTGACGAGACCGAAGCAATACGCGGCTGGAACTTGTACGCATAACGAGACCGAAGCATTATCCGGCTGTAACTTGTACGTTTGACGAGACCGAAGCAATACGCGGCTGGAACTTGCACGGATAACGAGACCGAACCATTACACGGCTGGACCTTGTACGCATAACGAGACCGAAGCAATACGCGGCTGGAACTTGTACGCATAACGAGACCAAAGCATTATCCGGCTGTAACTTGTACGCTTGACGAGACCGAAGCAATACGCGGCTGGAACTAGCACCATAACGAGACCGAACCATTACACGGCTGGAACTTGTACGCATAACGAGACTGAAGCAATACGCGGCTGGGACTTGTACTCATAACGAGACCAAAGCATTACGCGGCTGGAACTTGCACGCATAACGAGACCGCAGCAACGCGCTGCTGGAACTTGTTCGCTCGACGAGACCGAAGCAATACGCGGCTGGAACTTGCACGAATAACAAGAGCGAAGCAATACGCGGCTGGAACTTGTACGCATAACGAGACCGTAGCAATACGCGGCTGGGACTTGTACCCATAACGATACCGAAGCAATACGCGGCTGGGACTTGTACGCTCCACGAGACCGAAGCAATACGCGGCTGGAACGTGTACGCTTGACGAGACCGAAGCAATACGCGGCTGGGACTTGTACGCTCGACGAGACCGAAGCAATACCCGGCTGGAACTTGGACGCTCGACGAGACCAAAGCAATACGCGGCTGGAACTTTCACGCATAACGAGACCGAAGCAATACGCTGCTGGAATTTGTACGCGTAACGAGACCGAAGCAATACGCGGATGGGACTTGTACGCTCGACGAGACCGAAGCAATACGCGTCTGGAAATTGCACGCATAACGAGACCGAAGCAACGCGCTGCTGGAACTTGTTCGCTCGACGAGACCGAAGCAATACGCGGCTGGAACTTGTAGGCTCGACGAGACCGAAGCAATACGCGGCTGGAACTTGCACGCATAACGAGACCGAACCACTACACGGCTGGACCTTGTACGCACAACGAGACCGAAGCAATACGCGGCTGGAACTTGTACGCATAACGAGACCGAACCAACACGCGGCTGGGACTTGTACGCTCGACGAGACCGAAGCAATACGCGGCTGGGACTTGTACGCTCGACGAGACCGATGCAATACGCGGCTGGAACTTGCACGCATAACGAGACCGAACCATTACACGGCTGGAACTTGTACGCATAACGAGACCGAAGCAATACGCGGCTCGGAATTGTACGCATAACGAGACCGAAGCAATACGCGGCTGTAACTTGTACGCTTGACGAGACCGAAGCAATACGCGGCTGGAACTTGTACGCATAACGAGACCGAAGCATTATCCGGCTGTAACTTGTACGTTTGACGAGACCGAAGCAATACGCGGCTGGAACTTGCACGGATAACGAGACCGAACCATTACACGGCTGGACCTTGTACGCATAACGAGACCGAAGCAATACGCGGCTGGAACTTGTACGCATAACGAGACCAAAGCATTATCCGGCTGTAACTTGTACGCTTGACGAGACCGAAGCAATACGCGGCTGGAACTAGCACCATAACGAGACCGAACCATTACACGGCTGGAACTTGTACGCATAACGAGACTGAAGCAATACGCGGCTGGGACTTGTACTCAGAACGAGACCAAAGCATTACGCGGCTGGAACTTGCACGCATAACGAGACCGCAGCAACGCGCTGCTGGAACTTGTTCGCTCGACGAGACCGAAGCAATACGCGGCTGGAACTTGCACGAATAACAAGAGCGAAGCAATACGCGGCTGGAACTTGTACGCATAACGAGACCGAAGCAATACGCGGCTGGGACTTGTACCCATAACGATACCGAAGCAATACGCGGCTGGGACTTGTACGCTCCACGAGACCGAAGCAATACGCGGCTGGAACGTGTACGCTTGACGAGACCGAAGCAATACGCGGCTGGAACTTGTACGCTCGACGAGATCGAAGCAATACGCGGCTGGGACTTGTACGCATAACGAGACCGAAGCAATACGCTGCTCGAACTTGTACGCTCGACGAGGTCGAAGCAATACACGGCTGGGACTTGTACGCATAACGAGACCGAAGCAATACGCGACTGGGACTTGTACGCATAACGATACCGAAGCAATACGCTGCTCGAACTTGTACGCTCGACGAGACCGAAGCAATACACGGCTGGGACTTGTACGCATAACGATACCGAAGCAATACGCGGCTGGAACTTGTACGCTCGACGAGACCAAAGCAATACGCGGCTGGAACTGGCACGCATAACGAGACCGAAGCAATACGCGGCTGGAACTTGTACGCTCGACGAGACCGAAGGAATACGCGGCTGGGACTTGTACGCTCCACGTGACCGAAGCAATACACGGCTGGGACTTGTACGCTCCACGAGACCGAAGCAATACGCGGCTGGAACTGGCACGCTCAACGAGACCGAAGCATTACGCGGCTGGGATTTGTACGCATAACGAGACCGCAGCTATACGCGCCTGGGACTTGTACGCTCAACGAGACCGAAGCAATACGCGGCTGGGACCTGTACGCACAACGAGACCGAAGCAATACGCGGCTGGAACTTGTACGCTCGACGAGACCGAAGGAATACGTGGCCGGGGCTTGTACGCATAACGAGACCAATGCAATACGCGGCTGGAACTTGTACGCTCGACGAGACTGAAGCAATAGGCGTCTGGGACTTGTACGCTCAACGAGACCGAAGCAATACGCGGCTGGGACCTGTACGCATAACGAGACCGAAGCAATACGCGGTTGGAACTTCCACGCATAACGAGACCGAAGCAATACGCGGCTGGAACTTGCACGCATAACGAGACCGAAGCAACGCGCTGCTGGAACTTGTTCGCTAGACGAGACCGAAGCAATACGCGGCTGGGACTTGTACGCATAACGATACCGAAGCAATACCAGGCTGGGACCTGTACGCATAACGATACCGAAGAAATACGCGGCTGGAACTTGCACGCATAACGAGACCGAAGCAATACGCGGCTCTAACTTGTACGATTGACGAGACCGAAGCAATACGCGGCTGCAACTTGCACGCATAACGAGCCCGAAGCATTACGAGGTTGGAACTTGTACGCTTGACGAGACCGAAGCAATACGCGGCTGGAACTAGCACGCATAACGAGACCGAAGCAATACGTGGCTGGGACTTGTACGCATAACGATACCGAAGCAATACGCTGCTCGAACTTGTACGCTCGACGAGACCGAAGCAATACACGGCTGGCACTTGTACGCTCGACGAGACCGTAGCAACACGCGGCTGGATCTTGTACGCATAACGAGACCGCTGCTATACGCGCCTGGGACTTGTGTGCTCCACGAGACCAAAGAAATACGTGGCTGGGACTTGTACGCATAACGATACCGAAGCAATACGCTGCTCGAACTTGTACGCTCGACGAGACCGAAGCAATACACGGCTGGGACTTGTACGCATAACGATACCGAAGCAATACGCGGCTGGAACTTGTACGCTCGACGAGACCAAAGCAATACGCGGCTGGAACTGGCACGCATAACGAGACCGAAGCAATACGCGGCTGGAACTTGTACGCTCGACGAGACCGAAGGAATACGCGGCTGGGACTTGTACGCTCGACGTGACCGAAGCAATACACGGCTGGGACTTGTACGCTCCACGAGACCGAAGCAATACGCGGCTGGAACTGGCACGCATAACGAGACCGAAGCATTACGCGGCTGGGATTTGTACGCATAACGAGACCGCAGCTATACGCGTCTTGGACTTGTACGCTCGACGAGACCGAAGCAATACGCGGCTCGGACCTGTACGCATAACGAGAGCGAAGCAATACGCGGCTGGAACTTGTACGCTCGACGAGACCGAAGGAATACGCGGCTGGGGCTTGTACGCATAACGAGACCAAAGCAACACCCGGCTGGGACCTGTACGCATAACGACACCGAAGAAATACGCGGCTGGAACTTGTACACATAAGGAGACCAAAGCAATACGCGGCTGGAACATTTACGCTCAACGAGACCGAAGCAATACGCGGCTGGAACTTGTACGCTCGACGAGACCGAAGCAATACGCGGCTGGGACTTGTACGCATAACGAGACCGAAGCAACACGCGGCTGGATCTTGTACGCATAACGAGACCGCTGCTATACGCGCCTGGGACTTGTGTGCTCCACGAGACCAAAGCAATACGTGGCTGGAACTTGTACGCATAACGAGACCGAAGCAACACGCGGCTGGAACTTGTACGCATAACGAGACCGAAGCAATACGCGACTGGGACTTGTACGCATAACGAGACCGAAGCAATACGCGGCTGGGACTTGTACGTATAACGAGACCGAAGCAACACGCGGCTGGGACTTGTACGCTCGACGAGACTGAAGCAATACGCGGCTGGAACTTGTACGCTAGACGAGACCGAAGCAATATGCGGCTGGGACTTGTACGCTCGACGTGACCGAAGCAATACACGGCTGGGACTTGTACGCTCCACGAGACCGAAGCAATACGTGGCTGGGACTTGTACGCATAAGGATACCGAAGCAATACGCTGCTCGAACTTGTACGCTCGACGAGACCGAAGCAACACGCAGCTGGAACTTGTACGCATAACGAGACCGAAGCAATACGCGCCTGGGACTTGTACGCATAACGATAACGAAGCAATACGCGGCTGGAACTTGTACGCTCGACGAGATCGAAGCAATACGCGGCTGGGACTTGCACGAATACCAAGACCGAAGCAATACGCGGCTGGAACTTGTACGCTCGACGAGACCGAAGGAATACGCGGCTGGAACTGGCACGCATAACGAGACCGAAGCATTACGCGGCTGTAACTTGCACGCATAACGAGACCGAAGCAATTCGTGGCTGGAACTTGTACGCTCGACGAGACCGAAGCAATACGCGGCTGCGACTTGCACGAATAACAAGACCGAAGCAATACGCGGCTGGAACTTGTACGCATAGCGAGACCGAAGCACTACGCGGCTGTAACTTGCACGCATAACGAGACCGAAGCAATTCGTGGCTGGAACTTCTACGCATAACGAGACCGAAGAATTACGCAGCTGGAACTTGTACGCATAACGAGACCGAAGCAACACGCGGCTGGGACTTGGACGTTCGACGAGACCGAGGCAATACGCGGCTGGAACTTGCACGCATAACGAGACCGAAGCAACGCGCTGCTGGAATTTGAACGCATAACGAGACCGAAGCAATACGCGGCTGGAACTTGCACGCATAACGAGACCAAAGCAATACGCGGCTGGGACTTGTACGCTCGACGAGACCGAAGCTATGCGCGGCTGGGAATTGTACGCTCCTCGATACCGAAGAATTACGCGGTTGGAACTTGTACGCATAACGAGACCGAAGCAACACGCGGCTGGGACTTGTACGTTCCACGAGACCGAGGCAACACGCGGCTGGAAATTGCAAGCATAACGAGACCGAAGCAACGCGCTGCTGGAAATTGAACGCATAACGAGACAGAAGCATTACGCGACTGGAACTTGTACGCATAACGAGACCGAAGCAACGCGCTGCTGGAACTTGTTTGCTCGAAGACACCGAAGCAATACGCGGCTGGGACTTGTACGTATAACGAGACCGATGCAATACGCGGCTGGAACCTGTACGCTCGACGAGACCGAAGCAATACGCGGCTGGATCTTGCACGCATAACGAGACCGTAGCAATACGCGGCTGAAACTTGTACGCTCGACGAGACCGAAGCAATACGCGGCTGGGACTTGTACGCATAACGATACCGAAGCAATGCGCGGCTGGAACTTGTACGCTCGACGAGACCGAAGCAATACGCGGCTGGGACTTGCACGAATAACAAGACCGAAGCAATACGCGGCTGGAACTTGTACGCTCGACGAGACCGAAGGAATACGCGGCTGGAACTGGCACGCATAACGAGACCGAAGCATTACGCAGCTGTAACTTGCACGCATAACGAGACCGAAGCAATTCGTGGCTGGAACTTCTACACATAACGAGACCGAAGAATTACGCGGCTGGAACTTGTACGCATAGCGAGACCGAAGCAACACGCGGCTGGGACTTGTACGCTCGACTAGACCGAAGCGATACGCGGCTGGAACTTGAACCCTAGAAGAGACCGAAGGATTACGCGGCTGGGACTTGTACGCATAACGAGACCGAAGCAATACGCGGCTGGGACTTGTAGGCTCGACGAGACCGAAGCAGTACGCGGCTGGAACTTGCACGCATAACGAGACCGAAGCAACACGCGGCTGGGACTTGTACGCATAACGATACCGAAGCAATACGCGGCTGGAACTTGTACGCTCGACGAGACCGAAGCAATACGCGGCTGAGACTTGCACGAATAACAAGAGCGAAGCAATACGCGGCTGGAACTTGTACGCATAACGAGACCGAAGTAATACGCTGCTCGAACTTGTACGCTCGACGAGATCGAAGCAATACACGGCTGGGACTTGTACGCATAACGAGACCGAAGCAATACGCGACTGGGACTTGTGTGCTCCACGTGACCAAAGCAATACGTGGCTGGAACTTGTACGCATAACGAGACCGAAGCAATACGCGGCTTGGACTTGTACGCTCCACGAGACCGAAGCAATACGCGGCTGGGACTTGCACGAATAACAAGACCGAAGCAATACGCGGCTGGAACTTGTACGCTCGACGAGACCGAAGGAATACGCGGCTGGAACTGGCACGCATAACGAGACCGAAGCATTACGCAGCTGTAACTTGCACGCATAACTAGACCGAAGCAATTCGTGGCTGGAACTTCTACACATAACGAGACCGAAGAATTACGCGGCTGGAACTTGTACGCATAATGAGACCGAAGCAACACGCGGCTGGGACTTGTACGCTCGACGAGACCGAAGCAATACGCGGCTGGGACTTGCACGAATAACAAGAGCGAAGCAATACGCGGCTGGAACTTGTACGCTCCACGAGACCGAAGCAATGCACGGTTGGGACTTGTACGCGTAACGAGACCGAAGCAATACGCGGCTGGATCTTGCACGCATAACGAGACCGAAGCAATACGCGGCTGGAACTTGCACGCATAACGAGACCGAAGCATTACGCGGCTGGGACTTGTACGCTCCACGAGTACGAAGCAATACCCGGCTGGGACTTGTACGCTCGACGATACCGAAGCAACACACGGCTGGACTTGTACGCATAACGATACCGATGCAATACGCGGCTGGAACTTGTACGCTTGACGAGACCGAAACAGTACGCTTCTGGAACTTGCACGCATAACGAGACCCAAGCAATACGCGGCTGGGACTTGTACGCATAACGAGACCGAAGCAATACACTGCTGGTACTTGTACGCTCGACGAGACCGAAGCAATACACGGCTGGGACTTGTACGCGGAACCAGACCGAAGCAATAAGCGGCTGGAACTTGTACGCTCGCAGAGACCGAAGGAATACGCGGCTGGTACTTGTACGCTCGACGAGACCGAAGCAATACACGGCTGGGACTTGTACGCGGAACAAGACCGAAGCAATACGCGGCTGGGACTTGTACGCGTAACGAGACCGAAGCAATACGCGGCTGGAACTTGTACGCGAAACGAGACAGAAGCAATACGCGGCTGGAACTTGTACGCGTAACGAGACTGAAGCAATACGCGGCTGGAACTTGAACGCTCGAAGAGACCGAATGATTACGCGGCTGGGACTTGTACGCTCGACGAGACCGAACCAATACGCGGCTGGGACTTGTACGCATAACGAGACCAAAGCAATACGCGGCTGGGACTTGTACGCATAACGAGACCGAAGCAATACACTGCTGGTACTTGAACGCTCGACGAGACCGAAGCAATACGCGGCTGCAACTTGTACGCTTGACGAGACCGAAGCAATACGCGGCTGGAACTTGCACGCATAACGAGACCGAAGCAATACAGTGCTGGTACTTGTACGCTCGACGAGACCGAAGCAATACACGGCTGGGACTTGTACGCTCCACGAGACCGAAGCAATGCACGGCTGGGACTTGTACGCGTAACGAGACCGAAGCAATACGCGGCTGGATCTTGCACGCATAACGAGACCGAAGCAATACGCGGCTGGAACTTGCACGCATAACGAGACCGAAGCATTACGCGGCTGGGACTTGTACGCTCCACGAGACCGAAGCAATACAGTGCTGGTACTTGTTCGCTCGACGAGACCGAAGCAATACACGGCTGGGACTTGAACGCGTAACGAGAACAAAGCAATACGCGGCTGGGACTTGTACGCTCGAGGAGACCGAAGAAATACGCGGCTGGGTCATGCACGCGTAACGAGAACAAAGCAATACGCGGCTGGAACTTGTACGCTCCACGAGACCGAAGCAATACCCGGCTGGGACTTGCACGCATAACGAGAGCGAAGCATTACGCGGCTGGAACTTGCACGCATAACGAGACCGAAGCATTACGCGGCTGGAACTTGAACGCTCGAAGAGACCGCAGGATTACGCGGCTGGGACTTGTACGCGTAACGAGACCGAAGCAATACGCGGCTGGGACTTGTACGCTCCACGAGACCGAAGCAATGCACGGCTGGGACTTGTACGCGTAACAGGACCGAAGCAATACGCGGCTGGGACTTGTTCGCTCGACGACATCGAAGCAATACGCGGCTGAAACTTGTACGCTCCACGAGACCGAAGCAATACGCGGCTGGAACTTGAACGCTCGAAGAGACCGAAGGATTACGCGGCTGGGACTTGTACGCGTAACGAGACCGAAGCAATACTCGGCTAGGACTTGTACGCTCGACGAGACCGAAGCAATACGCGGCTGGAACTTGTACGCTCGACGAGACCGAAGCAACGCGCTGCTGGAACTTGTACGCACAACGAGACCGAAGCATTACGCGGCTGGAACTTGAACGCTCCAAGAGACCGAAGGATTACGCGGCTGGGACTTGTACGCTCCACGAGACCGAAGCAATACACGGCTGGGACTTGTACGCTCGACGAGACCGAAGCAACACGCAGCTGCAAGCAGTACGCTCGACGATACCGAAGCAATACGCGGCTCGGACTTGTACGAATAACGAGAACAAAGCAATACGCGGCTGGAACTTGTACGCTCTACGAGACCGAAGCAATACGCGGCTGGAACTTGTACGCATAACGAGGTCGAAGCAATACGCGGCTGGGACTTGTACGCATAACGAGATCGAAGCAATACGCGGCTGGAACTTGTACGCATAAAGAGACCGAACTGACACGCGGCTGGAACTTGTACGCTCGAAGAGACCGAAGGAATACGCGGCTGGAACTTGTACGCTCGACGAGACCGAAGCAATACGCGGCTGGAACTTGTGCGCTCGACGAGACCGATGCAATTCGCGGCTGGAGCTTGTACGCTCCACGAGGCTGAAGCAATACGCGGGTGGAGCTTGCACGCTCGACGAGACCGAAGCAATACGCCGCTGGAACTTGTACGCTCCACGAGACCGAAGCAATAGTCGGCTAGAACTTGTAGGCATAACGAGGCCGAAGCAATACGCAGCTGCAAGCAGTACGCTCCACGAGGCTGAAGCAATACGCGGGTGGAGCTTGTACGCTCGACGAGACCGGAGCAATACGCGGCTGGAACTTGCACGCATAACGAGACCGAAGCATTACGCGACTGGAACTTGTACGCTCGACGTGACCGAAGCAATACGCGGCTGGAACTTGTACGCTCGACGAGACCGAAGCAATACGCGGCTGGAACTTGCACGCATAACGATACCGAAGCAACACGCGGCTGGAACTTGTACGCTCGACGAGACCGAAGCAATACGCCGCTGGAACTTGTACGCTCGACGAGACCGAAGCAATACGCGGCTGGAACTTGCACACATAGCGACACCGGAGCAACGCGCAGCTGAAACTTGTACACTCGACGAGACCGAAGCAATACGCGGCTGGAACTTGTGCGCTCCACGAGACCGAAGCAATACGCGGCTGGGTTGCACGCTCGACGAGACCGAAGCAATACGCGGCTGGGTTGCACGCTCGACGAGACCGAAGCAATACGCGGCTGGGACTTGTACGCATAACGATACCGAAGAAATACGCGGCTGGGACTTGTACGCATAACGAGACCGAAGCAACACCCGGCTGGAACTTGTACGCTTGACGAAACCGAAGCAATACGCGGCTGGAACTGGCACGCATAACGAGACCGAAGCATTATCCGGCTGCAACTTGTACGCTTTACGAGACCGAAGCAATACGCGGCTGGAACTTGCACGCATAACGAGACCGAAACAATACGCTGCTGGAACTTGTACGCTCGACGAGACCGAAGCAATACGCGGCTGGGACTTGTACGCTCCACGAGACCGAAGGAATACGCGGCTGGGACATGTACGCATAACGAGACCGAAGCAATACCCTGCTGGAACTTGTACGCTTGACGGTACCGAAGCAATACGCGGCTGGAACTAGCACGCATAACGAGACCGAAGCGTTATCCGGCAGCAAAACTTGTACGCTTGACGAGACCGAAGCAATACGCGGCTGGCACTTGCACGCGTAACGAGACCGAAGCAATACGCGGCTGGAACTTGTACTCATAACGAGACCGAAGCATTACGCGGCTGGAACTTGCACGCATAACGAGACCGAAGCATTACGTGGCTGGAACATGTACGCATAACGAGACCGAAGTAACATGCGGCTGGAACTTGTACGCATAACAAGACCGAGGCAATACACGGCTGGGACTTGTACGCATTACGAGACCGAAGCGATACGCGGCTGGGACTTGTACGCTCCACGAGACCGAAGCAATACGAGGCTGGGACTTGTACGCATAACGAGAACGAAGCAATACGCGGCTGGAACTTGCACGCATAACGAGACTGAAGCAATACGTGGCTGGAACTTGTACGCTCCACGAGACCGAAGCATTACGCGGCTGGAACTAGCACACATAACGAGACCGAAGCATTACGCGGCTAGAACTTGCACGCATAACGAGACCGAAGCCACACGCGGCTGGAACTTGTACGCATAACGAGACCGAAGCAAGACACGGCTGGGACTTGTACGCATAACGAAAACGAAGCAATACGCGGCTGGGACTTGTACGCTCGACGAGACCGAAGCAATACGCGGCTGGAACTTGTACGCTCCACGAGACCGAAGCAATACACGGTTGGGACTTGTACGCATAACGAGACCCAAGCAATACGCGGCTGGGTCTTGTACGCTCGACGAGACCGAAGCAATACGCACCTGGAACTTGCACGAATAACGAGACCGAAGTAATACGCGGCTGGGACTTGTACGCATAACGAGACCAAAGCAATACGCGGCTGGGACTTGTACGCTCCACGAGACCGAAGCAATACGTGGCTGGAACTTGTACGCTCCACGAGACCGAAGCATTACGCGGCTGGAGCTAGCACACATAACGAGACCGAAGCATTACGCGGCTAGAACTTGCACGCATAACGAGACCGAAGCCACACGCGGCTGGAACTTGTACGCATAACGAGACCAAAGCAAGACACGGCTGGGACTTGTACGCATAACGAGACCCACGCAATACGCGGCTGGGTCTTGTACGCTCGACGAGACCGGAACAATACGCGGCTGGAACTTGTACGCTCCACGAGACCGAAGCAATACACGGTTGGGACTTGTACGCATAACGAGACCCAAGCAATACGCGGCTGGGTCTTGTACGCTCGACGAGACCGAAGCAATACGCACCTGGAACTTGCACGAATAACGAGACCGAAGTAATACGCGGCTGGGACTTGTACGCATAACGAGACCAAAGCAATACGCGGCTGGGACTTGTACGCTCCACGAGACCGAAGCAATACGTGGCTGGAACTTGTACGCTCCACGAGACCGAAGCATTACGCGGCTGGAACTAGCACACATAACGAGACCGAAGCATTACGCGGCTAGAACTTGCACGCATAACGAGACCGAAGCCACACGCGGCTGGAACTTGTACGCATAACGAGACCAAAGCAAGACACGGCTGGGACTTGTACGCATAACGAGACCCACGCAATACGCGGCTGGGTCTTGTACGCTCGACGAGACCGGAACAATACGCGGCTGGAACTTGTACTCATAACGAGACCGAAGCATTACGCGGCTGGAACTTGCACGCATAACGAGACCGAAGCATTACGTGGCTGGAACATGTACGCTCCACGAGACCGAAGCAATACGCGGCTGGTACTTGTACGCTCGACGAGACAGAAGCAATACGCGGCTGGAACTTGAACGCTCGAAGAGACCGAAGGAATACGCGGCTGGGACTTGTACGCATAACGAGACTAAAGCAATACGATGCTGGAACTTGTTCGCTCGACGACACCGAAGTAATACGCGGCTGGAACTTGTCCGCTCCACAAGACCGAAGCAATACGCCTCTGGTATTTGTACGCTAGACGAGACCGAAGCAATACGCGGCAGGATCTTGCACGCATAACGAGACCGAAGCAATACGCGGCTGGGACTTGTACGCATAACGAGACCAAAGCAATACGCGGCTGGGACTTGAACGCTCGACGAGACCGAAGCAATACGCGGCTGGAACTTGTACGGTCGACGAGACCGAAGGAATACGCGGCTGGGACTTGTACGCATAACGAGACCGAAGCAATACCAGGCTGGAACTTGTACGCTTGACGGTACCGAAGCAATACGCGGCTGGAACTGGCACGCATAACGAGAGCGAAGCATTATCCGGAAGCAACTTGTACGCTTGACGAGACCAAAGCAATACGCGGCTGGAACTTGCACGCATAACGAGACCGAAGCAATACGCGGCTGGAACTTGTACTCATAGCGAGACCGAAGCATTACGCGGCTGGAACTTGCACGCATAACGAGACCGCAGCATTACGTGGCTGGAACATGTACGCATAACGAGACCGAAGTAACATGCGGCTGGAACTTGTACGCATAACGATACCGAAGCAATACGCGGCTGGGACATCTACGCATAACGAGACCAAAGCAATACGCGGCTGGGACTTGTACGCTCGACGGGACCGAAGCAATACGCGGCTAGAACTTGTACGCGTAACGAGACAGAAGCAATACGCGGCTGGAACTTCAACGCTCGAAGAGACCGAAGGATTACGCGGCTGGGACTTGTACGCATAACGAGACCAAAGCAATACGCGGCTGGAACTTGTACGCTCGACGAGACCGAAGCAATACGCGGCTGGAACTTGTACGCGTAACGAGACAGAAGCAATACGCGGCTGGAACTTGTACGCGTAACGAGACAGAAGTAGTACGCGGCTGGAACTTGAACGCTCGAAGAGACCGAAGGGTTACGCGGCTGGGACTTGTACGCATAACGAGACCAAAGCAATACGCGGCTGGAACTTGCACGCATAACGAGACTGAAGCATTACGCGGCTGGAACTTGAACGCATAACGAGACCGAAGCCACACGCGGCTGGAACTTGTACGCATAACGAGACCGAAGCAAGACACGGCTGGGTCTTGTACGCTCGACGAGACCGGAACAATACGCGGCTGGAACTTGTACTCATAACGAGACCGAAGCATTACGCGGCTGGAACTTGCACGCATAACGAGACCGAAGCATTACGTGGCTGGAACATATACGCTCCACGAGACCGAAGCAATACGCGGCTGGTACTTGTACGCTCGACGAGACAGAAGCAATACGCGGCTGGAACTTGAACGCTCGAAGAGACCGAAGGAATACGCGGCTGGGACTTGCACGCATAACGAGACTAAAGCAATACGATGCTGGAACTTGTTCGCTCGACGACACCGAAGTAATACGCGGCTGGAACTTGTCCGCTCCACAAGACCGAAGCAATACGACTCTGGTATTTGTACGCTTGACGAGACCGAAGCAATACGCGGCTGGAACTTGCACGCATAACGAGACTGAAGCATTACGCGGCTGGAACTTGCACGCATAACGAGACCGAAGCAATACGCGGCTGGGACTTGTACGCATAACGAGACCAAAGCAATACGCGGCTGGGACTTGAACGCTCGACGAGACCGAAGCAATACGCGGCTGGAACTTGTACGGTCGACGAGACCGAAGGAATACGCGGCTGGGACTTGTACGCATAACGAGACCAAAGCAATACGCGGCTGGAACTTGCACGCATAACGAGACTGAAGCATTACGCGGCTGGAACTTGCACGCATAACGAGACCGAAGCCACACGCGGCTGGAACTTGTACGCATAACGAGACCGAAGCAAGACACGGCTGGGACTTTTACGCTGCACGAGACCGAAGCAATACGCGGCTGGAACTTGAACGCTCGAAGAGACCGAAGGATTACGCGGCTGCGACTTGTACGCATAACGAGACCAAAGCAATACGCGGCTGGAACTTGTACGCTCGAAGAGACCGAAGGAATACGCGGCTGGGACATGTACGCATAACGAGACCGAAGCAATACCCGGCTGGAACTTGCACGCATAACGAGACCGAAGCAATTCGCGGCTGGAACTTGTACTCATAACGAGACCGAAGCATTACGCGGCTGGAACTTGCACGCATAACGAGACCGAAGCATTACGTGGCTGGAACATGTACGCATAACGAGACCGAAGTAACATGCGGCTGGAACTTGTACGCATAACGATACCGAAGCAATACGCAGCTGGGACTTGTACGCATAACGAGACCGAAGTAACATGCGGCTGGAACTTGTACGCATAACGATACCGAAGCAATACGCGGCTGCAACTTGTTCGCTCGACGACACCGAAGTAATACGCAGCTGGAACTTGTACGCTCCACGAGACCGAAGCAATACGCGGCTGGTACTTGTACGCTCGACGAGACAGAAGCAATACGCGGCTGGAACTTGAACGCTCGAAGAGACCGAAGGAATACGCGGCTGGGACTTGTACGCATAACGAGACCAAAGCAATACGCGGCTGGAACTTGCACGCATAACGAGACTGAAGCATTACGCGGCTGGAACTTGCACGCATAACGAGACCGAAGCCACACGCGGCTGGAACTTGTACGCATAACGAGACCGAAGCAAGACACGGCTGGGACTTGTACGCATAACGATCCCGAAGCAATACGCGGCTGGGGCTTGTACGCTTGACGAGACCGAAGCAACGCGCTGCTGAAACTTGTACGCATAACGAGACCGAAGCATTACGCGGCTGGAACTTGTACGCATAGGGAGACCGAAGCAACATGCGGCTGCGACTTTTACGCTGCACGAGACCGAAGCAATACGCGGCTGGAACTTGAACGCTCGAAGAGACCGAAGGATTACGCGGCTGCGACTTGTACGCATAACGAGACCAAAGCAATACGCGGCTGGAACTTGTACGCTCGAAGAGACCGAAGGAATACGCGGCTGGGACATGTACGCATAACGAGACCGAAGCAATACCCGGCTGGAACTTGCACGCATAACGAGACCGAAGCAATTCGCGGCTGGAACTTGTACTCATAACGAGACCGAAGCATTACGCGGCTGGAACTTGCACGCATAACGAGACCGAAGCATTACGTGGCTGGAACATGTACGCATAACGAGACCGAAGTAACATGCGGCTGGAACTTGTACGCATAACGATACCGAAGCAATACGCAGCTGGGACTTGTACGCATAACGAGACCGAAGTAACATGCGGCTGGAACTTGTACGCATAACGATACCGAAGCAATACGCGGCTGCAACTTGTTCGCTCGACGACACCGAAGTAATACGCAGCTGGAACTTGTACGCTCCACGAGACCGAAGCAATACGCGGCTGGTACTTGTACGCTCGACGAGACAGAAGCAATACGCGGCTGGAACTTGAACGCTCGAAGAGACCGAAGGAATACGCGGCTGGGACTTGTACGCATAACGAGACTAAAGCAATACGATGCTGGAACTTGTTCGCTCGACGACACCGAAGTAATACGCGGCTGGAACTTGTACGCTCCACAAGACCGAAGCAATACGCCTCTGGTATTTGTACGCTTGACGAGACCGTAGCAATACTTGGCAGGATCTTGCACGCATAACGAGACCGAAGCAATACGCGGCTGGGACTTGTACGCATAACGAGACCAAAGCAATACGCGGCTGGGACATGTACGCTCGACGGGACCGAAGCAACACGCGGCTGCAACTTGTTCGCTCGACGACACCGAAGTAATACGCAGCTGGAACTTGTACGCTCCACGAGACCGAAGCAATACGCGGCTGGTACTTGTACGCTCGACGAGACAGAAGCAATACGCGGCTGGAACTTCAACGCTCGAAGAGACCGAAGGATTACGCGGCTGGGACTTGTACGCATAACGAGACCAAAGCAATACGCGGCTGGAACTTGTACGCTCGACGAGACCGAAGCAATACGCGGCTGGAACTTGTACGCGTAACGAGACAGAAGCAATACGCGGCTGGAACTTGTACGCGTAACGAGACAGAAGCAATACGCGGCTGGAACTAGAACGCTCGAAGAGACCGAAGGGTTACGCGGCTGGGACTTGTACGCATAACGAGACCAAAGCAATACGCGGCTGGAACTTGCACGCATAACGAGACTGAAGCATTACGCGGCTGGAACTTGAACGCATAACGAGACCGAAGCCACACGCGGCTGGAACTTGTACGCATAACGAGACCGAAGCAAGACACGGCTGGGTCTTGTACGCTCGACGAGACCGGAACAATACGCGGCTGGAACTTGTACTCATAACGAGACCGAAGCATTACGCGGCTGGAACTTGCACGCATAACGAGACCGAAGCATTACGTGGCTGGAACATGTACGCTCCACGAGACCGAAGCAATACGCGGCTGGTACTTGTACGCTCGACGAGACAGAAGCAATACGCGGCTGGAACTTGAACGCTCGAAGAGACCGAAGGAATACGCGGCTGGGGCTTGTACGCATAACGAGACTAAAGCAATACGATGCTGGAACTTGTTCGCTCGACGACACCGAAGTAATACGCGGCTGGAACTTGTCCGCTCCACAAGACCGAAGCAATACGCCTCTGGTATTTGTACGCTTGACGAGACCGAAGCAATACGCGGCAGGATCTTGCACGCATAACGAGACCGAAGCAATACGCGGCTGGGACTTGTACGCATAACGAGACCAAAGCAATACGCGGCTGGAACTTGAACGCTCGACGAGACCGAAGCAATACGCGGCTGGAACTTGTACGGTCGACGAGACCGAAGGAATACGCGGCTGGGACTTGTACGCATAACGAGACCGAAGCAATACCAGGCTGGAACTTGTACGCTTGACGGTACCGAAGCAATACGCGGCTGGAACTGGCACGCATAACGAGACCGAAGCAATACGCGGCTGGAACTTGTACTCATAGCGAGACCGAAGCATTACGCGGCTGGAACTTGCACGCATAACGAGACCGCAGCATTACGTGGCTGGAACATGTACGCATAACGAGGCCGAAGTAACATGCGGCTGGAACTTGTACGCATAACGATACCGAAGCAATACGCGGCTGGGACATCTACGCATAACGAGACCAAAGCAATACGCGGCTGGGACTTGTACGCTCGACGGGACCGAAGCAATACGCGGCTGGAACTTGTACGCGTAACGAGACAGAAGCAATACGCGGCTGGAACTTCAACGCTCGAAGAGACCGAAGGATTACGCGGCTGGGACTTGTACGCATAACGAGACCAAAGCAATACGCGGCTGGAACTTGTACGCTCGACGAGACCGAAGCAATACGCGGCTGGAACTTGTACGCGTAACGAGACAGAAGCAATACGCGGCTGGAACTTGTACGCGTAACGAGACAGAAGCAATACGCGGCTGGAACTTGAACGCTCGAAGAGACCGAAGGGTTACGCGGCTGGGACTTGTACGCATAACGAGACCAAAGCAATACGCGGCTGGAACTTGCACGCATAACGAGACTGAAGCATTACGCGGCTGGAACTTGAACGCATAACGAGACCGAAGCCACACGCGGCTGGAACTTGCACGCATAACGAGACCGAAGCATTACGTGGCTGGAACATGTACGCTCCACGAGACCGAAGCAATACGCGGCTGGTACTTGTACGCTCGACGAGACAGAAGCAATACGCGGCTGGAACTTGAACGCTCGAAGAGACCGAAGGAATACGCGGCTGGGACTTGTACGCATAACGAGACTAAAGCAATACGATGCTGGAACTTGCTCGCTCGACGACACCGAAGTAATACGCGGCTGGAACTTGTCCGCTCCACAAGACCGAAGCAATACGCCTCTGGTATTTGTACGCTTGACGAGACCGAAGCAATACGCGGCAGGATCTTGCACGCATAACGAGACCGAAGCAATACGCGGCTGGGACTTGTACGCATAACGAGACCAAAGCAATACGCGGCTGGGACTTGAACGCTCGACGAGACCGAAGCAATACGCGGCTGGAACTTGTACGGTCGACGAGACCGAAGGAATACGCGGCTGGGACTTGTACGCATAACGAGACCAAAGCAATACGCGGCTGGAACTTGCACGCATAACGAGACTGAAGCATTACGCGGCTGGAACTTGCACGCATAACGAGACCGAAGCCACACGCGGCTGGAACTTGTACGCATAACGAGACCGAAGCAAGACACGGCTGGGTCTTGTACGCTCGACGAGACCGGAACAATACGCGGCTGGAACTTGTACTCATAACGAGACCGAAGCATTACGCGGCTGGAACTTGCACATATAACGAGACCGAAGCATTACGTGGCTGGAACATGTACGCTCCACGAGACCGAAGCAATACGCGGCTGGTACTTGTACGCTCGACGAGACAGAAGCAATACGCGGCTGGAACTTGAACGCTCGAAGAGACCGAAGGAATACGCGGCTGGGACTTGTACGCATAACAAGACTAAAGCAATACGATGCTGGAACTTGTTCGCTCGACGACACCAAAGTAATACGCGGCTGGAACTTGTCCGCTCCACAAGACCGAAGCAATACGCCTCTGGTATTTGTACGCTTGACGAGACCGAAGCAATACGCGGCAGGATCTTGCACGCATAACGAGACCGAAGCAATACGCGGCTGGGACTTGTACGCATAACGAGACCAAAGCAATACGCGGCTGGAACTTGAACGCTCGACGAGACCGAAGCAATACGCGGCTGGAACTTGTACGGTCGACGAGACCGAAGGAATACGCGGCTGGGACTTGTACGCATAACGAGACCGAAGCAATACCAGGCTGGAACTTGTACGCTTGACGGTACCGAAGCAATACGCGGCTGGAACTGGCACGCATAACGAGAGCGAAGCATTATCCGGCAGCAACTTGTACGCTTGACGAGACCAAAGCAATACGCGGCTGGAACTTGCACGCATAACGAGACCGAAGCAATACGCGGCTGGAACTTGTACTCATAGCGAGACCGAAGCATTACGCGGCTGGAACTTGCACGCATAACGAGACCGCAGCATTACGTGGCTGGAACATGTACGCATAACGAGACCGAAGTAACATGCGGCTGGAACTTGTACGCATAACGATACCGAAGCAATACGCGGCTGGGACATCTACGCATAACGAGACCAAAGCAATACGCGGCTGGGACTTGTACGCTCGACGGGACCGAAGCAATACGCGGCTGGAACTTGTACGCGTAACGAGACAGAAGCAATACGCGGCTGGAACTTCAACGCTCGAAGAGACCGAAGGATTACGCGGCTGGGACTTGTACGCATAACGAGACCAAAGCAATACGCGGCTGGAACTTGTACGCTCGACGAGACCGAAGCAATACGCGGCTGGAACTTGTACGCGTAACGAGACAGAAGCAATACGCGGCTGGAACTTGTACGCGTAACGAGACAGAAGCAATACGCGGCTGGAACTTGAACGCTCGAAGAGACCGAAGGGTTACGCGGCTGGGACTTGTACGCATAACGAGACCAAAGCAATACGCGGCTGGAACTTGCACGCATAACGAGACTGAAGCATTACGCGGCTGGAACTTGGACGCATAACGAGACCGAAGCCACACGCGGCTGGAACTTGCACGCATAACGAGACCGAAGCATTACGTGGCTGGAACATGTACGCTCCACGAGACCGAAGCAATACGCGGCTGGTACTTGTACGCTCGACGAGACAGAAGCAATACGCGGCTGGAACTTGAACGCTCGAAGAGACCGAAGGAATACGCGGCTGGGACTTGTCCGCTCCACAAGACCGAAGCAATACGCCTCTGGTATTTGTACGCTTGACGAGACCGAAGCAATACGCGGCAGGATCTTGCACGCATAACGAGACCGAAGCAATACGCGGCTGAAACTTGTACGCATAGGGAGACCGAAGCAACATGCGGCTGCGACTTTTACGCTGCACGAGACCGAAGCAATACGCGGCTGGAACTTGAACGCTCGAAGAGACCGAAGGATTACGCGGCTGGGACTTGTAGGCATAAAGAGACGGAAGCAATACGTGGCTGGGACTTGTACGCATAATGAGAACAAAGCAATACGCGGCTGGGACTTGTACGCATAACGACACCGAAGCAATACGCTGCTGGAACATGTACGCTCGACGAGACCGAAGCTATGCGCGGCTGGAACTTGCACACATAGCGACACCGAAGCAACGCGCAGCTGGAACTTGTACGCTCGACGAGACCGAAGTAATGCGCGGCTGGAACTTGTACGCTTGACAAGACTGAAGCAATACGCGGCTGGAACTTGCACGCATAACGAGACCGAAGCAATACGCGGCTGGGACCTGAACGCATAACAAGAACAAAGCAATACGCGGCTGGGACTTGTACGCATAGCGAGACCGAAGCAATACGCTGCTGGAACTTGTTCGCTCGACGAGACCGAAGCAATACGCAGCTAGAACTTGCACGCACAACAAGGCCGAAGCATTACGCAGCTGGAACTTGTACGCTCGACGTGACCGAAGCAATACGCGGCTGGAACTTGTACGCTCGACGAGACCGAAGCAATACGCGGCTGGAACTTGTACGCGTAACGAGACAGAAGCAATACGCGGCTGGAACTTCAACGCTCGAAGAGACCGAAGGATTACGCGGCTGGGACTTGTACGCATAACGAGATCGAAGCAATACGCGGCTGGAACTTCTACGCATAACAAAACCGAAGCAACACGCGGCTGGAACTTGTACGCTCGAAGAGACCGAAGGAATACGCGGCTGGGACTTGTTCACATAATGAGAACAAAGCAATAGGCGGCTGGGACTTGTACGCATAACGACACCGAAGCAATACGCTGCTGGAACATGTACGCTCGACGAGACCGAAGCTATGCGCGGCTGGAACTTGTACGCTCGACAAGACTGAAGCAATACGCGGCTGGAACTTGCACGCATAACGAGACCGAAGCAATACTCGGCTGGAACTTGTACGCTCGACGAGACCGAAGCAATACGCGGCTGAAACTTGTACGCATAACGAGATCGAAGCAATACGCGGCTGGGACTTGTACGCATAACGAGAACGAAGCAATACGCTGCTGGTACTTGTACGCTCGACGAGACCGAAGCACTACGCGGCTGGAACTTGTACGCTCGACAAGACCGAAGCAATACGCGGCTGGAACTGGCACGCATAACGACACCGAAGCAACGGACAGCTGGAACTTGTTCGCTCGACGAGACCGAAGCAATACGCGGCTGGAATTGGTGCCCTCTACGAGACCGAAGCAATATGCGGCTAGAACTTGTACGCATAAAGAGACCGAAGCAACACGCGGCTGGAACGTGTACGCAGAACGAGACCGAAGCAATACGCGGCTTGATCCTGAACGCTCGACGAGACTGAAGCAATACGCGACTCGAACTTGTACGCATAACTAGACCGAAGCAATACGCGGCTGAAACTTGTACGCATAGGAGACCGAAGCAACAGGCGCCTGAAATTTGCTCGCATAACGAGACCGAAGCAATACGCGGCTGGAACTTGTACGCATAAAGGGACCGAAGCAACACGCGGCTGGAACTTGCACGCATAACGAGACCGAAGCAACACGCGGCTGGAACTTGTACGCTCGACGAGACCGAACCAATACGCGGCTGGAACTTGTACGCTCGACGAGACCGAAGCAATACGCGGCTGGAACTTGCACGCATAACGAGACCGAAGAAACACGTGGCTGGAACTTGTACGCTCGACGAGACCGAAGCAATACGCCGCTGGAACTTGTACGCTCCACGAGACCGAAGCAATACGCGGCTGGAACTTGTACGCATAACGAGGTCGAAGCAATACGCGGCTGGGACTTGTACGCATAACGAGATCGAAGCAATACGCGGCTGGAACATGTACGCTCGACGAGACCGATGCAATAAGCGGCTGGAACTTGTACGCATAACGAGAGCGAAGCAGCACGCGGCTGGAACCTGTACGCTCGACGAGACCGAAGCAATACGCTTATGGTACTTGTACGCTCAACGAGACCGAAGCAGTACGCAGCTGGGACTTGTACGGATAACGAGAACAAAGCAATACGCGGCTGGAACTTGTACGCTTAACGAGACCGAAGGAATACGCGGCTGGGACTTGTACGCATAACGAGACCGAGGCAACAGGAGGCTGGAACTTGTAGGTATAACGAGGCCGACGCAATGCAGAGCTGCAACTTGTACGCTCGACGAGACTGAAGCAATACGCGGCTGGAACTTGTTTGCTTGACGATACCGAAGCAACACACGGCTGGGACTTGTAGGCATAACGATACCGAAGCAATACGCGGCTGGGACTTGTACGCATTACAAGACCGCAGCTGTACGCGGCTGGAACTCGTATCCTCCGCGATACCCAAGCAATACACGGATGGTACTTGTACGCATAACGAGACCGAAGCAGTACGCTGCAAGAACTAGTATGCCCGACGATACCGAAGCAACACACGGCTGGGACTTGTACGCATAACGATACCGAAGCAATACGCGGCAAGGACTTGTATGCATTACAAGACCGCAGCTTTACGCGGCTGGAACTCTAACGCTCCACGAGACCGAAGCAATACGCGTCTGGAATTTGCACGCATAACGTGACCGAAGCAACACGCGGCTGGAACTTGTACGCTCGACGAGACCGAAGCAATACGCGGCTGGAACTTGTGCGCTCGACGAGACCGAAGCAATACGCGTCTGGAACTTGCACGCATAACGAGAACAAAGCAATACGCGGCTGGGACTTGCACGCTCGACGAGACCGAAGCAATACGCGGCTGGAACTTTTACGCTCGGCGAGATCGAAACAATACATGGCTGGGAGTTGATCGCGCGTCGAGACCGAGGCAATACTCGGCTGGAACTTGTACGCTCGACGAGACCGAAGCTATACGCGGCTGGAACTTGCACGCATAACGAGACCGAAGAGATACGCGGCTGAAACTTGTACGCATAACGAGATCGAAGCAATACGCGGCTGGGACTTGTACGCATAACGAGAACGAAGCAATACGCTGCTGGTACTTGTACGCTCGACGAGACCGACGCAATACGCTGCTGAAACTTGTACGCTCGACGGGACCGAAGCAATACGCGGCTGGAACTTGTGCGCTCCACGAGACCGAAGCAATACGCGGCTGGGACTTGCACGCTCGACGAGACCGAAGCAATACGCGGCTGGAACTTGTACGCTCGACGAGACCGAAGGAATACGCGGCTGGGACTTGTACGCATAACGAGAACAAAGCAATACGCGGCTGGAACTTGCACGCATAACGAGACCGAAGCAATACGCGGCCGGAACTTGTACGCTCGACGAGACCGATGCAATACGCGGCTGAAACTTGTACGCATAACGAGATTGAAGCAAAACGCGGCTGGGACTTGTACGCATAACGAGAACGAAGCAATACGCTGCTGGTACTTGTACGCTCGACGTGACCGAAGCACTACGCGGCTGGAACTTGTACGCTCGACGAGACCGAAGCAAAACGCGGCTGGAACTTTTACGCTCGAAGAGACCGAAGGAATGCGCGGCTGGGACTTGTACGCATAACGACACCGAAGAAATACGCGGCTGGGACTTGTACGCGCGACGAGACCGAAGCAATACGCGGCTGGAACTTGTACGCTCCGCGAGACCGAAGCAATACGCGGCTGGGACTTGTACGCTCGACGAGAACGAAGCAATACACGGCTGGGACTTGTAGGCATAACGAGGCCGAAGCAATACGCAGCTGCAACCAGTACGCTCGACGAGACCGAAGCAATGCGCGGCTGGAAACTGGACGCTCGACGAGACCCAAGCAATACGCTGCTGGAACTTGAACGCTCGGCGAGATCGAAACAATACATGGCTGGGAGTTGATCGCGCGTCGAGACCGAAGCAATACTCGGCTGGAACTTGCACGCATAACGAGACCGAAGCAATCCGCGTCTGGAACTTGTACGCATAACGAGACCGAAGCAATACGCTGCTGGAACTTGTACGCTCGACGAGACCGAAGCAATACACGGCTGGGGCTTGTTCGCTCCACGAGACCGTAGCAATACGCGGCTGGGCCTTGTACGCATAACGAGAATAAAACAATACGCGGCTGGGACTTGTACGCTCGACGAGACCGAAGCAATGCGCGGCAGGAACTTGCACGCATAACGAGACCGAAGCAATCCACGGCTGGCACTTGTACGCATAACGAGACCGAAGCAACACGCGGCCTGAACTTGTACGCAAAACGAGGCCGAAGCAATACACGGCTGGGACTCGTACGCATAACGCGACCAAAGCAATACGCGGCTGGGACTTGTGCGCTCGACGAGACCGAAGCAATACGCGTTTGGAACTTGCACGCATAACGAGACCGAAGCAATCCGCGGCTGGCACTTGTACGCATATCGAGACCGAATCATTACGCCGCAGGAACTTGTACGCATAACGAGACCGAAGCAACATGCGTCTGGAGCTTGTACGCATAACGAGACCGAAGCAATACCCGGCTGGAACTTGTACGCTTGACGAGACCGAAGCAATACGAGGAAGGGAATTGCACGCATAACGAGACCGAAGCAAAACGCGGCTGGAACTGGCACGCATAACGACACCGAAGCAATACGCAGCTGCAACCAGTGCGCTCGGCGAGACCGAAGCAATACGCGGCTGAAACTTGTACGCATAACGAGATGGAAGCAATACGCGGCTGGGACTTGTACGCATAACGAGAACGAAGCAATACGCTGCTGGTACTTGTACGCTCGACGAGACCGAAGCACTACGCGGCTGGAACTTGTACGCTCAACAAGACCGAAGCAAAACGCGGCTGGAACTGGCACGCATAACGACACCGAAGCAATACGCAGCTGCAACCAGTACGCTCGACGAGACCGAAGCAATACGCGGCTGGAAACTGAAGGCCCGCCGAGACCGAAGCAATACGCTCCTGAAACTTGTACGCTCGACGAGACCGAAGCAATCCGCGGCTAGAACTTGCACGCACAACGAGACCAAAGCATTACGCGGCTGGAACTTGTACGCTCGACGTGACCGAAGCAATACGCGGCTGGAACTTGTACGCTCGACGAGACCGAAGCAATACGCGGCTGGAACTTGTACGCCCGACAAGACGGAAGCAATACGCGGCTGGAACTTGTACGCATAACGAGACCGCAGCTGTACGCGCCTGGGACTTGTATGCTCCACGAGACCGAAGCAATACGCGGCTGGAACTTGTGCGCATAACGGGAACAAAGCAATACGGGGCTGGAACATGTACGCTCGACGAGAATGAAGCAATACGCAACTGGAACTTGTGCGCATAACGAGACCGCAGCTATATGCGCCTGGGACATGTCTGCTCCACGAGACCGGAGCAATACGCGGCTGGGACTTGTACGCTCGACGAGACCGAAGCAATGCGCGGCTGGAACTTGCACGCATAAGGAGACCGAAGCAATACGCGTCTGGAACTTGTACGCATAACGAGACCGAAGCAATACGCTGCTGGAACTGGTACGCTCGACGAGGCGGAAGCAATACACGGCTGGAACTTGTGCGCTCGACGAGACCGAAGCAATACGCGTCTGGAACGTGCACGCACAACGAGAACAAAGCAATACGCGGCTGGGACTTGCACGCTCGACGAGACCGAAGCAATACGCGGGTGGGACTTGTACGCTCGACGAGACCGAAGCAATACGCGTCTGGAACTTGTACGCATAACGAGACCGAAGCAATACGCTGCTGGAACTTGTACGCTCGACGAGACCGAAGCAATACACGGCTGGGGCTTGTTCGCTCCACGAGACCGTAGCAATACGCGGCTGGGCCTTGTACGCATAACGAGAATAAAACAATACGCGGCTGGGACTTGTACGCTCGACGAGACCGAAGCAATGCGCGGCAGGAACTTGCACGCATAACGAGACCGAAGCAATCCACGGCTGGCACTTGTACGCATAACGAGACCGAAGCAACACGCGGCCTGAACTTGTACGCAAAACGAGGCCGAAGCAATACACGGCTGGGACTTGTACGCATAACGCGACCAAAGCAATACGCGGCTGGGACTTGTGCGCTCGACGAGACCGAAGCAATACGCGTCTGGAACTTGCACGCATAACGAGACCGAAGCAATCCGCGGCTGGCACTTGTACGCATATCGAGACCGAATCATTACGCCGCAGGAACTTGTACGCATAACGAGACCGAAGCAACATGCGTCTGGAGCTTGTACGCATAACGAGACCGAAGCAATACCCGGCTGGAACTTGTACGCTTGACGAGACCGAAGCAATACGAGGATGGAAATTGCACGCATAACGAGACCGAAGCAACACGCGGCTAGAACTTGTACGTATAACGAGACCGGAGCCACACGCGGCTGAAACTTGTACGCATAACGAGACCAAAGCAATACGCGGATGGGACTTGTACGCTCGACGAGACCGAAGCAATACGCGGCTGGAACTTGTAAGCTCGACGAGACCGAAGCAACGCGCTGCTGGAACTTGTACGCATAGCGAGACCGAAGCAACACGCGGCTGGAACTTGTACTCATAACGAGATCGAAACATCACCCGGCTGGAACTTGTTCGCTCGACGACACCGAAGTAATACGCGGCTGGAACTTGTACGCTCCACAAGACCGAAGCAATACGCGGCTGGTACTTGTATGCTCGACGAGACAGAAGCAATACGCGGCTGGAATTTGCACGCATAACGTGACCGAAGCAACACGCGGCTGGAACTTGTACGCTCGACGAGACCGAATCAATACACGGCTGGGGCTTGTTCGCTCCACGAGACCGTAGCAATACGCGGCTGGGCCTTGTACGCATAACAAGAATAAAACAATACGCGGCTGGGACTTGTACGCTCGACGAGACCGAAGCAATGCGCGGCAGGAACTTGCACGCATAACGAGACCGAAGCAATCCGCGGCTGGCACTTGTACGCATAACGAGACCGAAGCAACACGCGGCCTGAACTTGTACGCAAAACGAGGCCGAAGCAATACACGGCTGGGACTCGTACGCATAACGCGACCAAAGCAATACGCGGCTGGGACTTGTGCGCTCGACGAGACCGAAGCACTACGCGGCTGGAACTTGTACGCTCAACAAGACCGAAGCAAAACGCGGCTGGAACTGGCACGCATAATGACACCGAAGCAATACGCAGCTGCAACCAGTACGCTCGACGAGACCGAAGCAATACGCGGCTGGAAACTGGAGGCCCGCCGAGACCGAAGCAATACGCTCCTGAAACTTGTACGCTCGACGAGACCGAAGCAATCCGCGGCTAGAACTTGCACGCACAACGAGACCAAAGCATTACGCGGCTGGAACTTGTACGCTCGACGTGACCGAAGCAATACGCGGCTGAAACTTGTACGCTCGACGAGACCGAAGCAATACGCGGCTGGAACTTGTACGCCCGACAAGACTGAAGCAATACGCGGCTGGAACTTGTACGCATAACGAGACCGCAGCTGTACGCGCCTGGGACTTGTATGATCCACGAGACCGAAGCAATACGCGGCTGGAACTTGTGCGCATAACGGGAACAAAGCAATACGGGGCTGGAACTTGTACGCTCGACGAGAATGAAGCAATACGCAACTGGAACTTGTGCGCATAACGAGACCGCAGCTATATGCGCCTGGGACATGTCTGCTCCACGAGACCGGAGCAATACGCGGCTGGGACTGGTACGCTCGACGAGACGGAAGCAATACACGGCTGGAACTTGTGCGCTCGACGAGACCGAAGCAATACGCGTCTGGAACGTGCACGCACAACGAGAACAAAGCAATACGCGGCTGGGACTTGCACGCTCGACGAGACCGAAGCAATACGCGGGTGGGACTTGTACGCTCGACGAGACCGAAGCAATACGCGTCTGGAACTTGTACGCATAACGAGACCGAAGCAATACGCTGCTGGAACTTGTACGCTCAACGAGACCGAAGCAATACACGGCTGGGGCTTGTTCGCTCCACGAGACCGTAGCAATACGCGGCTGGGCCTTGTACGCATAACGAGAATAAAACAATACGCGGCTGGGACTTGTACGCTCGACGAGACCGAAGCAATGCGCGGCAGGAACTTGCACGCATAACGAGACCGAAGCAATCCGCGGCTGGCACTTGTACGCATAACGAGACCGAAGCAACACGCGGCCTGAACTTGTACGCAAAACGAGGCCGAAGCAATACACGGCTGGGACTTGTACGCATAACGCGACCAAAGCAATACGCGGCTGGGACTTGTGCGCTCGACGAGACCAAAGCAATACGCGTCTGGAACTTGCACGCATAACGAGACCGAAGCAATCCGCGGCTGGCACTTGTACGCATATCGAGACCGAATCATTACGCCGCAGGAACTTGTACGCATAACGAGACCGAAGCAACATGCGTCTGGAGCTTGTACGCATAACGAGACCGAAGCAATACCCGGCTGGAACTTGTACGCTTGACGAGACCGAAGCAATACGAGGATGGAAATTGCACGCATAACGAGACCGAAGCAACACGCGGCTAGAACTTGTACGTATAACGAGACCGGAGCCACACGCGGCTGAAACTTGTACGCATAACGAGACCAAAGCAATACGCGGATGGGACTTGTACGCTCGACGAGACCGAAGCAATACGCGGCTGGAACTTGTAAGCTCGAAGAGACCGAAGCAACGCGCTGCTGGAGCTTGTACGCTTAGCGAGACCGAAGCAACACGCGGCTGGGTCATGTACGCTCGACGAGACCGAAGCAATACGCGCCTGGAACCTGCACGCATAACGAGACCGAAGCATTACGCGGCTGGAACTTGCACGCATAACGAGACCGAAGCAAGACACGGCTGGGACTTGTACGCTCCACGATACCGATGCAATACGCGGCTGGGACTTGTACGCTCGACGAGACCGAAGCAACGCGCTGCTGAAACCTGTACGCATAACGAAACCGAAACATTACGCGGCTGTAACTGGTACGCATAGCGAGACCGAAGCAACATGCAGCTGGGACTTTTACGCTGCACGAGACCGAAGCAATACGCGGCTGGAACTTAAACGCTCGAAGAGACCAAAGGATTACGCGGCTGGGACTTCTACGCATAACGAGACCGAAGCAACACGCTGCTGGGACTTGTACACTCCATGAGACCGAAGCAATACACGGCTGGGACTTGTACGCCCCACGAGACTGAAGCAATACGCGGCTGGAACTTGCACGCATGACGAGACCGAAGGATTACGCGGCTGGGAATTGTACGCATAACGAGACCAAAGCAATACGCGGCTGGAACATGTACGCTCGGCGAGACCGAAGCAATACGCGGCTGGATATTGCACGCATAACGAGACCGAAGCAATACGCTGCTGGAACTTGTACGCATAACGAGACCGAAGCAATACGCGGCTGGGTCTTGTACGCTCGACGAGACCGAAGCAATACGCGGCTGGGACTTGTACGCTCGACGGGACCGAAGCAATACGCGGCTGGAACTTGTACGCATAGCGAGACCGAAGCAACATGCGGCTGGGACTTGTACTCATAACGAGACCGAAGCAATACGCGGCTGGAACTTGCACGCATGACGAGACCGAAGCAATACGCGGCTGGAACTTGTACTCATAACGAGATCGAAACATCACGCGGCTGGAACTTGTTCGCTCGACGACACCGAAGTAATACGCGGCTGGAACTTGTACGCTCCACAATACCGAAGCAATACGCGGCTGGTACTTGTATGCTCGACGAGACAGAAGCAATACGCGGCTGGAACTTGAACGCTCGAAGAGACCGAAGGATTACGCGGCTGGGACTTGTACGCATAACAAAACCAAAGCAATACGCTGCTGGAACTTGTTCGCTCGACGACACCGAAGTAATACGCTGCTGGAACTTGTAAGCATAACGAGACCGAAGCAATACGCGGCTGGGTCATGTACGCTCGACGAGACCGAAGCAATACGCGCCTGGAACTTGCACGCATAACGAGACCGAAGCAATACGCAGCTGCAACCAGTGCGCTCGACGAGACCGAAGCAATACGCGGCTGAAACTTGTACGCATAACGAGATGGAAGCAATACGCGGCTGGGACTTGTACGCATAACGAGAACGAAGCAATACGCTGCTGGTACTTGTACGCTCGACGAGACCGAAGCACTACGCGGCTGGAACTTGTACGCTCAACAAGACCGAAGCAAAACGCGGCTGGAACTGGCACGCATAACGACACCGAAGCAATACGCAGCTGCAACCAGTACGCTCGACGAGACCGAAGCAATACGCGGCTGGAAACTGGAGGCCCGCCGAGACCGAAGCAATACGCTCCTGAAACTTGTACGCTCGACGAGACCGAAGCAATCCGCGGCTAGAACTTGCACGCACAACGAGACCAAAGCATTACGCGGCTGGAACTTGTACGCTCGACGTGACCGAAGCAATACGCGGCTGAAACTTGTACGCTCGACGAGACCGAAGCAATACGCGGCTGGAACTTGTACGCCCGACAAGACTGAAGCAATACGCGGCTGGAACTTGTACGCATAACGATACCGCAGCTGTACGCGACTGGGACTTGTATGATCCACGAGACCGAAGCAATACGCGGCTGGAACTTGTGCGCATAACGGGAACAAAGCAATACGGGGCTGGAACTTGTACGCTCGACGAGAATGAAGCAATACGCAACTGGAACTTGTGCGCATAACGAGACCGCAGCTATATGCGCCTGGGACATGTCTGCTCCACGAGACCGGAGCAATACGCGGCTGGGACTGGTACGCTCGACGAGACGGAAGCAATACACGGCTGGAACTTGTGCGCTCGACGAGACCGAAGCAATACGCGTCTGGAACGTGCACGCACAACGAGAACAAAGCAATACGCGGCTGGGACTTGCACGCTCGACGAGACCGAAGCAATACGCGGGTGGGACTTGTACGCTCGACGAGACCGAAGCAATACGCGTCTGGAACTTGTACGCATAACGAGACCGAAGCAATACGCTGCTGGAACTTGTACGCTCAACGAGACCGAAGCAAATACACGGCTGGGGCTTGTTCGCTCCACGAGACCGTAGCAATACGCGGCTGGGCCTTGTACGCATAACGAGAATAAAACAATACGCGGCTGGGACTTGTACGCTCGACGAGACCGAAGCAATGCGCGGCAGGAACTTGCACGCATAACGAGACCGAAGCAATCCGCGGCTGGCACTTGTACGCATAACGAGACCGAAGCAACACGCGGCCTGAACTTGTACGCAAAACGAGGCCGAAGCAATACGCGGCTGGGACTTGTACGCATAACGCGACCAAAGCAATACGCGGCTGGGACTTGTGCGCTCGACGAGACCAAAGCAATACGCGTCTGGAACTTGCACGCATAACGAGACCGAAGCAATCCGCGGCTGGCACTTGTACGCATATCGAGACCGAATCATTACGCCGCAGGAACTTGTACGCATAACGAGACCGAAGCAACATGCGTCTGGAGCTTGTACGCATAACGAGACCGAAGCAATACCCGGCTGGAACTTGTACGCTTGACGAGACCGAAGCAATACGAGGATGGAAATTGCACGCATAACGAGACCGAAGCAACACGCGGCTAGAACTTGTACGTATAACGAGACCGGAGCCACACGCGGCTGAAACTTGTACGCATGACGAGACCAAAGCAATACGCCGATGGGACTTGTACGCTCGACGAGACCGAAGCAATACGCGGCTGGAACTTGTAAGCTCGAAGAGACCGAAGCAACGCGCTGCTGGAGCTTGTACGCTTAGCGAGACCGAAGCAACACGCGGCTGGGTCATGTACGCTCGACGAGACCGAAGCAATACGCGCCTGGAACCTGCACGCATAACGAGACCGAAGCATTACGCGGCTGGAACTTGCACGCATAACGAGACCGAAGCAAGACACGGCTGGGACTTGTACGCTCCACGATACCGATGCAATACGCGGCTGGGACTTGTACGCTCGACGAGACCGAAGCAACGCGCTGCTGAAACCTGTACGCATAACGAAACCGAAACATTACGCGGCTGTAACTGGTACGCATAGCGAGACCGAAGCAACATGCAGCTGGGACTTTTACGCTGCACGAGACCGAAGCAATACGCGGCTGGAACTTAAACGCTCGAAGAGACCAAAGGATTACGCGGCTGGGACTTCTACGCATAACGAGACCGAAGCAACACGCTGCTGGGACTTGTACACTCCATGAGACCGAAGCAATACACGGCTGGGACTTGTACGCCCCACGAGACTGAAGCAATACGCGGCTGGAACTTGCACGCATGACGAGACCGAAGGATTACGCGGCTGGGAATTGTACGCATAACGAGACCAAAGCAATACGCGGCTGGAACATGTACGCTCGGCGAGACCGAAGCAATACGCGGCTGGATATTGCACGCATAACGAGACCGAAGCAATACGCTGCTGGAACTTGTACGCATAACGAGACCGAAGCAATACGCGGCTGGGTCTTGTACGCTCGACGAGACCGAAGCAATACGCGGCTGGGACTTGTACGCTCGACGGGACCGAAGCAATACGCGGCTGGAACTTGTACGCATAGCGAGACCGAAGCAACATGCGGCTGGGACTTGTACTCATAACGAGACCGAAGCAATACGCGGCTGGAACTTGCACGCATGACGAGACCGAAGCAATACGCGGCTGGAACTTGTACTCATAACGAGATCGAAACATCACGCGGCTGGAACTTGTTCGCTCGACGACACCGAAGTAATACGCGGCTGGAACTTGTACGCTCCACAATACCGAAGCAATACGCGGCTGGTACTTGTATGCTCGACGAGACAGAAGCAATACGCGGCTGGAACTTGAACGCTCGAGGAGACCGAAGGATTACGCGGCTGGGACTTGTACGCATAACAAAACCAAAGCAATACGCTGCTGGAACTTGTTCGCTCGACGACACCGAAGTAATACGCTGCTGGAACTTGTAAGCATAACGAGACCGAAGCAATACGCGGCTGGGTCATGTACGCTCGACGAGACCGAAGCAATACGCGCCTGGAACTTGCACGCATAACGAGACCGAAGCATTACGCGGCTGGAACTTGCACGCATAACGAGACCGAAGCAATACGCGGCTGGGACTTGTACGCATAACGTGACCGAAGCAATACGCTGTTGGAACTTGTTCGCTCGACGACACCGAAGTAATACGCGGCTGGAACTTGTACGCTCCACAAGACCGAAGCAATACACGGCTGGGACTTGTACGCATAATAAGACCGAAGCAATACGCGGCTGGTTCATGTAAGCTCGACGAGACCGAAGCAATACGCGGCTGGAACCTGCACGCATAACGAGACCGAAGCAATACGCGGCTGGGACTTGTACGCTCGACGAGACCGAAGCAATAGGCGGCTGGGACTTGTACTCCTAACGATACCGAAGGAATTAGCGGCTGGGACTTGTACGCATAACCAGACCGAAGCAATACCCGGCTGGAACTCGTACGCTTGACGGTACCGAAGCAATACGCGGCTGGAACTGGCACGCATAACGAGACCGAAGAATTATCCGCCTGCAACTTGTACGCGTAACGAGACCGAAGCAATACGCGGCTGGAACTTGCACGCATGACGAGACCGAAGCAATACGCGGCTGGAACTTGTACTCATAACGAGACCGAAACATTACGCGGCTGGAACTTGTACGCTCGACGAGGCCGAAGCAATACGCGGCAGGGACTTGTACGCTCCACGAGACCGAAGCAATACGCGGCTGGAACTTGTACGCTCCACGAGATCGAAGCAATACGCGGCTGGAACTTGCACGCAAAACGAGACCGAAGCATTACGCGGCTGGAACTGGTACGCATAGCGAGACCGAAGCAACATGCGGCTGGGACTTTTACGCTGCACGAGACCGAAGCAATACGCGGCTGGAACTTAAACGCTCGAAGAGACCGAAGGATTACGCGGCTGGGACTTGTAGGCATAACGAGACCGAAGCAACACGCTGCTGGGACTTGTACGCTCCACGAGACCGAAGCTATACACGGCTGGGACTTGTACGCTAAACGAGACCGAAGCAATACGCGGCTGGAACTTGCACGCATGACGAGACCGACGGATTACGCGGCTGGGAATTGTACGCATAACGAGACCAAAGCAATACGCGGCTGGAACATGTACGCTCGGCGAGACCGAAGCAATACGCGGCTGGATATTGCACGCATAACGAGACCGAAGCAATACGCTGCTGGAACTTGTACGCATAACGAGACCGAAGCAATACGCGGCTGGGTCTTGTACGCTCGACGAGACCGAAGCAATACGCGGCTGGGACTTGTACGCTCGACGGGACCGAAGCAATACGCGGCTGGAACTTGTACGCATAGCGAGACCGAAGCAACATGCGGCTGGGACTTTTACGCTGCACGAGACCGAAGCAATACGCGGCTGGAACTTGAACGGTCGAAGAGACCGAAGGATTACGCGGCTGGGACTGGTACGCATAACGACACCGAAGCAACACGCTGCTGAGACTTGTACGCTCCACGAGACCGAAGCAATACACGGCTGGGACTTGCACGCATGACGGGACCGAAGGATTACGCGGCTGGGACTTGTACGCATAACGAGACCAAAGCAATACGCGGCTGGAACTTGTACGATCGGCGAGACCGAAGCAATACGCGGTTGGATATTGCACGCATAACGAGACCGAAGCAATACGCGGCTGGGACTTGTACGCATAACGATACCGAAGCAATACGCGGCTGGGACTTGTACGCTCGACGAGACTGAAGCAATACGCGGCTGGAACTTGTACGCATAGCGAGACCGAAGCAACATGCGGCTGGAACTTGCACGCATAACGAGACCGAAGCATTACGCGGCTGGAACTTGCACGCTCGACGAGGCCGAAGCAACACGCGGCTGGGACTTGTACGCTCGACGAGACCGAAGCAACGCGCTGCTGAAACTTGTACGCATAACGAGACCGAAGCATTACGCGACTGGAACTGGTAGGCATAGCGAGACCGAAGCAACATGCGGCTGGGACTTTTACGCTGCACGAGACCGAAGGAATACGCGGCTGGAACTTGCACGCATGACGAGACCGAAGGATTACGCGGCTGGGACTTGTACGCATAACGAGACCAAAGCGATACGCGGCTGGAACTTGTACGCTCGGCGAGACCGAAGCAATACGCGGCTGGATATTGCACGCATAACGAGACCGAAGCAATACGCTGCTGGAACTTGTACGCATAACGAGACCGAAGCAATACGCGGCTGGTACTAGTACGCTTGACGGTACCGAAGCAATACGCGGCTGGAACTAGCACGCATAACGAGACCGAAGCGTTATCCGGCAGCAAAACTTGTACGCTTGACGAGACCGAAGCAATACGCAACTGGAACTGGCACGCATAACGAGACCGAAGCAATACGCGGCTGGAACTTGTACTCATAACGAGACCGAAACATTACGCGGCTGGAACTTGCACGCATAACGAGACCGAAGCATTACGTGGCTGGAACATGTACGCATAACGAGACCGAAGTAACATGTGGCTGGAACTTGTACGCATAACGATACCGAAGCAATACGCGGCTGGGACTTGTACGCATAACGAGATCAAAGCAATACACGGCTGGGACTTGTACGCTCCACGAGACCGAAGTAATACGCGGCTGGGACTTGTACGCATAACGAGACCAAAGCAATACGCCGCTGGAACTTGTTCGCTCGACGACACCGAAGGAATACGCGGCTGGGACCTGTACGCATAACGAGACCGATGCAATACGCGGCTGGGACTTGTAGGCTCGACGGGACCGAAGCAGTACGCGGCTGGGACTTGCACGAATAACAAGACCTAAGCAATACGCGGCTGGAACTTGCACGCATAACGAGACCGAAGCAACACGCGGCTGGAACTTGTACGCTCGACGAGACCAAAGCAATACGCGGCTGGAACTTGTACGCTAGACGAGACCGAAGCAATATGCGGCTGGGACTAGTACGCATAACGAGAACAAAGCAATACGCGGCAGGGACTTGTACGCGTAACGAGAACGAAGCAGTACGCGTCTGGAACTTGCACGCATAACGAGACCAAAATAACGCGCTGCTGGAACTTGTTCGCTCCACGAGACCGAAACAATACGCGTCTGGAACTTGCACGCATAACGAAACCGAAGCAACGCGCTGCTGCATCTTGTTCGCTCGACGAGACCGAAGCAATACGCGGCTGGAACTTGTACGCTCGACGAGACCGAGGGAATACGCGGCTGGGGCTTGTACGCTCGACGAGGCCGAAGCAATACGCGGCTGGGTCTTGTACGCTCGACGAGACTTAAACAATACGCGGCTGGAACTTGTACGCTCGACTAGACCGAAGCAACGCGCTGCTGGAACTTGTTCGCTGGACGAGACCGAAGCAATATGCGGCTGGAACTTGTACGCTCGACGAGACCGAAGGAATACGCGGCTGGAACTTGTATGCTCGACGAGACCGAACGAATACGCGGCTGGAACTTGTATGCTCGACGAGACCGAACGAATACGCGGCTGGGACTTGTATGCTCGACGAGTACAAAGCGATACGCGGCTGGAGCTTGTGCCCTCCACGAGACCGAAGCAATACGCGGCTGGAACTTGGACGCTCGAAGAGACCGAAGCAATACGTGGCTGGAACCTTTGCGCTCGACAAGACCGAAGCAATACGCGGCTGGAACTTGCACGCATAACGAGACCGAAGCTATACGCGGCTGGAACTTGTACGCTCCACGTGACCGAAGCAATACCCGGCTGGGACTTGTACGCACTACGAGACCGAAGCAACACGCGGCTGGAACTTGTACGCATAACGATACCGATGCAATACGCGGCTGGAACTTGTACGCTTGACGAGACCGAAACAGTACGCTTCTGGAACTTGCACGCATAACGAGACCCAAGCAATACGCGGCTGGGACTTGTACACATAACGAGACCGAAGCAATACACTGCTGGTACTTGTACGCTCGACGAGACCGAAGCAATACACGGCTGGGACTTGTACGCGGAACAAGACCGAAGCAATACGCGGCTGGAACTTGTATGCTCGACGAGACCGAACGAATACGCGGCTGGGACTTGTATGCTCGACGAGTACAAAGCGATACGCGGCTGGAGCTTGTGCCCTCCACGAGACCGAAGCAATACGCGGCTGGAACTTGGACGCTCGAAGAGACCGAAGCAATACGTGGCTGGAACCTTTGCGCTCGACAAGACCGAAGCAATACGCGGCTGGAACTTGCACGCATAACGAGACCGAAGCTATACGCGGCTGGAACTTGTACGCTCCACGTGACCGAAGCAATACCCGGCTGGGACTTGTACGCACTACGAGACCGAAGCAACACGCGGCTGGAACTTGTACGCATAACGATACCGATGCAATACGCGGCTGGAACTTGTACGCTTGACGAGACCGAAACAGTACGCTTCTGGAACTTGCACGCATAACGAGACCAAAGCAATAAGCGGCTGGGACTTGTACGCTCGACGAGGCCGAAGCAATACGCGGCTGGGACTTGTACGCTCCACGAGACCGAAGCAATACGCGGCTGGAATATGTACGCTCCACGAGATCGAAGCAATACGCGGCTGGAACTTGCACGCATAACGAGACCGAAGCATTACGCGGCTGGAACTTGCACGCATAACGAGACCCAAGCCACACGCGGCTGGAACTTGTACGCATAACGAGACCGAAACATTACGCGGCTGGAACTTGTACGCTCGACGAGGCCGAAGCAATACGCGGCTGGGACTTGTACGCTCCACGAGACCGAAGCAATACACGGCTGGGACTTTTACGCTCCACGAGACCGAAGCAATACGCGGCTGGAACTTGCACGCATGACGAGACCGAAAGATTACGCGGCTGGGAATTGTACGCATAACGAGACCAAAGCAATACGCGGCTGGAACATGTACGCTCGGCGAGACCGAAGCTATACGCGGCTGGATATTGCACGCATAACGAGAGCGAAGCATTATCCGGTTGCAACTTGTACGCTTCACGAGACCGAAGGACTACGCGGCTGGAACTAGTACGCTCCACGAGACCGAAGCAATACGCGGCTGGAACTTGTACACTCCACGAGACTGAAGCAATACGCGTCTGGAACTTGCACGTATAACGAGACCGAAGCAACGCGCTGCTGCAACTTGTTCACTCGACGAGACCGAAGGAATACGCGGCTGGGACATGTACGCATAACGAGACCGAGGCAATAGGAGGCTGGAACTTGTAGGTATAACGAGGCCGACGCAATACACAGCTGCAACTTGTACGCTCGACGAGACTGAAGCAATACGCGGCTGGAACTTGTTTGCTTGACGATACCGAAGCAACACACGGCTGGGACTTGTAGGCATAACGATACTGAAGCAATACGCGGCTGGGACTTGTACGCATTACAAGACCGCAGCTATACGCGGCTGGAACTCGTACGCTCCACACTACCGAAGCAATACACGGCTGGGACTTGTACGCATAACGAGACCGAAGTAGTACGCTGCAGGAACTTGTACGCTCGACGAGACCGAAGCAATACACGGCTGGGACATGTACGCATACCGAGTCCGAAGCAATACGCGGCTGGGACTTGTACACTCGACGAGACCGAAGCAATACGCGGCTGGAACTTGTATGCTCGACGAGACCGAAGTAACACCCGGCTGGAACTTGTACGCATAACGATACCGAAGCAATACGTGGCTGGGACTTGTACGCATTACAAGACCGCAGCTGTACGCGGCTGGTACTCGTATCCTTCACGATACCGAAGCAATACACGGATGGTACTTGTACGCATAACGAGACCGAAGCAGTACGCTGCAAGAACTTGTATGCTCGACGATACCGAAGCAACACACGGCTGGGACTTGTACGCATAACGATACCGAAGCAATTCGCGGCAGGGACTTGTATGCATTACAAGACCGCAGCTATACGCGGCTGGAACTCTTACGCTCCACGAGACCGAAGCAATACGCGGCTGGAACTTGTACGCTCGACGAGACCGGAGGAATACGCGGCTGGGACTTGTACGCATAGCGAGACCGAAGCAATACCCGGCTGGAACTTGTACGCTTGACGAGACCGAAGCAACGCGATGCTGGAACTTGTTCGCTCGACGAGACCGATGCAATACGCGCCTGGAACATGTACGCTCCACGAGACCGAAGCAATACGCGGGTGGAACTTGCACGCATAACGAGAGCGAAGCATTATCCGGTTGCAACTTGTACGCTTCACGAGACCGAAGGACTACGCGGCTGGAACTAGTACGCATTACAAGACTGCAGCTATACGCGGCTGGAACTCGTATCCTCCACGATACCGAAGCAACACACGGATGATACTTGTACGCATAACGAGACCGAAGCAGTACGCTGCAAGAACTTGTATGCTCGACGATACCGAAGCAACACACGGCTGGGACTTGTACGCATAACGATACCGAAGCAATTCGCGGCAGGGACTTGTATGCATTACAAGACCGCAGCTATACGCGGCTGGAACTCTTACGCTCCACGAGACCGAAGCAATACGCGGCTGGAACTTGTACGCTCGACGAGACCGGAGGAATACGCGGCTGGGACTTGTACGCATAGCGAGACCGAAGCAATACCCGGCTGGAACTTGTACGCTTGACGAGACCGAAGCAACGCGATGCTGGAACTTGTTCGCTCGACGAGACCGATGCAATACGCGCCTGGAACATGTACGCTCCACGAGACCGAAGCAATACGCGGGTGGAACTTGCACGCATAACGAGAGCGAAGCATTATCCGGTTGCAACTTGTACGCTTCACGAGACCGAAGGACTACGCGGCTGGAACTAGTACGCATTACAAGACTGCAGCTATACGCGGCTGGAACTCGTATCCTCCACGATACCGAAGCAACACACGGATGATACTTGTACGCATAACGAGACCGAAGCAGTACGCTGCAAGAACTTGTATGCTCGACGATACCGAAGCAACACACGGCTGGAACTTGTACGCATAACGATACCGAAGCTATACGCGGCAGGGACTTGTATGCATTACAAGACCGCAGCTATACGCGGGTGGAACTCTTACGCTCCACGAGACCGAAGCAATACGCGGCTGGAACTTGTACGCTCGACGAGACCGGAGGAATACGCGGCTGGGACTTGTACGCATAGCGAGACCGAAGGAATACGCGGCTGGGACTTGTACGCATAACGAGACCAAAGCAACACGCGGCTGGAACTTGTACGCTTCACGAGACCGAAGCAATACGCTGCAGGAACTTGTGCGCTCGACGAGACCGTAGCAATACGCGGCTGGAACTTGTACGCTCCGCCAGACCGAAGCAATACGCGGCTGGGACTTTTACGATCCACGAGACCGAAGCAATACGCGGCTGGAACTTTTGCGCTCGACGAGACCGAAGCAATACGCGGCTGGAACTTGTACACTCCACGAGACCGAAGCAACACGCGGCTCGAACTTGTACGCTCTACGAGACCGAAGCAATACACGGTTGGGACTTGTACGCATAACGAGACCAAAGCATTACGCGGCTGGAACTTGTACGCATAACGAGACCGAAGGAATACGCGGCTGGAACTTGTTCGCTCGACGAGACCGAAGCAATACGCGGCTGGAACTTGTACGCTCCACGGGACCGAAGCAATACGCGGCTGGAACTTGTACGCTCGATGAGACCAAAGCAATACGCGACTGGGACTAGTACGCATAATGAGAACAAAGCAATACGCGGCTGAGACTTGTACGCATAACGAGAACGAAGCAATACGCGTCAGGAACTTGCACGCATAACGAGACAAAAGCAACGAGCTGCTGGAACTTGTACACATAACGATACCGAAGCAATACGCGGCTGGAACTTGTGCGCTCAACGAGACCGATGCAATACGCGGCTGGTACTTGTGGGCATAACGAGGCCGAAGCAATACGCAGCTGCAACTTGTACGCTCGACGAGACTGAAGCAATACGCGGCTGAAACATGTACGCTCGACAAGACCGATGCAATAAGCGGCTGGAACTTGTACGCATAACGAGAGCGAAGCAGCACGCGGTTGGAACCTGTACGCTCGACGAGACCGAAGCAATACGCTGCTGGTACTTGTACGCTCAACGAGACCGAAGCAGTACGCAGCTGGGACTTGACGGATAACGAGAACAAAGCAATACACGGCTGGAACTTGTACGCTTGACAAAACCGAAGGAATACGCGGCTGGGACTTGTACGCATAACGAGACCGAAGCAATACGCGTCTCGAACTTGCACGCATAACGATACCGAAGCAGTACGCGACTGGAACTTGCACGCATAACGAGACCGAAGCAACGAACTGCTGGGATTTGTACGCATAACGGGGACAAAGCAACATGCGGCTGGAACTTGTACGCATTACGAGACCAAAGCAATACGCGGCTGGAACTTGTACGCTCCACGAGGCCGAAGCAATACGCGTCTCGAACTCGCACGCATAAGTAGACCGAAGCAGTACGCGACTGCAACTTGCACGCATAACGAGACCGAAGCATTACGTGGCTGGAACTTGTACGCTTGACGCGACGGAAGCAATACGTGGCTGGAACCTGTACGCTCGACATGACCGAAGCAATACACGGCTGGAACTTGTAGGCATAACGAGGCCGAAGCAATACGCAGCTGGAAATTGTACGCTCGACGAGACTGAAGCAATACGCGGCTGGAACTTGTTTGCTTGACGATACCGAAGCAACACACGGCTGGGACTTGTAGGCATAACGATACTGAAGCAATACGCGGCTGGGACTTGTACGCATTACAAGACCGCAGCTATACACGGCTGGAACTCGTACGCTCCACGATACCGAAGCAATACACTTATGGGACTTGTACGCATAACGAGACCGAAGCAGTACGCAGCTGGAAATTGTACGCTCGACGAGACCGAAGCAATACGCTGCTTGTACTTGTACGCTCAACGAGACCGAAGCAGTACGCAGCTGGGAATTGTACGGATAACGAGAACAAAGCAATACGCGGCTGGAACTTGTACGCTTGACGAGACCGAAGGAATACGCGGCTGGGACTTGTACGCATAACGAGACCGAGGCAATAGGAGGCTGGAACTTGTAGGTATAACGAGGCCGACGCAATACACAGCTGCAACTTGTACGCTCGACGAGACTGAAGCAATACGCGGCTGGAACTTGTTTGCTTGACGATACCGAAGCAACACACGGCTGGGACTTGTAGGCATAACGATACTGAAGCAATACGCGGCCGGGACTTGTACGAATTACAAGACCGCAGCTTTACGCGGCTGGAACTCGTACGCTCCACGATACCGAAGCAATACACGGCTGGGACTTGTACGCATAACGAGACCGAAGTAGTACGCTGCAGGAACTTGTACGCTCGACGAGACCGAAGCAATACACGGCTGGGACATGTACGCATACCGAGTCCGAAGCAATACGCGGCTGGGACTTGTACACTCGACGAGACCGAAGCAATACGCGGCTGGAACTTGTATGCTCGACGAGACCGAAGCAACACCCGGCTGGGACTTGTACGCATAACGATACCGAAGCAATACGCGGCTGGGACTTGTACGCATTACAAGACCCGGCTATACGCGGCTGGAACTCGTACGCTCCACGATACCAAAGCAATACACGGATGGGACTTGTACGCATAACGAGACCGAAGCAGTACGCTGCAAGAAATTGTTTGATCGACGATACCGAAGCAACACACGGCTGGGACTTGTACGCATAACGATACCGAAGCAATACGCGGCAGGGACTTGCATGCATTACAAGACCGCAGCTATACGCGGCTGGAACTCTTACGTTTCACGAGACTGAAGCAATACGCGGCTAGGACTTGAACGCATAACGAGAGCGAAGCAACACGCGGCTGTAACTTGTACGCTTGACGAGACCGAAGGAATACGCGGCTGGGACTTGTACGCACATCGAGAACAAAGCGACACGCAGCTGGAGCTTGTACGCTCCACGAGACCGAAGCAATACGCGGCTGGAACTTGTACGCTCCACGAGACCGAAGCAATACGCGGCTGGAACTTGTACACTCGACGAGACCGAAGTAATACGCGGTTGGGACTTGTACGCATAACGATACCGAAGCAATACGCGGCTGGAACTTGTACGCTCCACGAGACCGAAGCAATACGCGGCTGGAGCTTGTACGCTTGACGAGACCGAAGCAATACGCGGCTATAACTTGTACGCATAACGAGACCCAAGCAATACTCGGCTGGAACTTGTATGTTTGACGAGACCGAAGCAATACGCGGCTGGAACTTGCACGCATAACGAGACCGAAGTATTACGAGGCTGGATCTTGCACGCTTGACGAGACCGAAGCAATACGCGGCTGGAACTTGCATGCATAACGAGACCGAAGCATTACCCGGCTGCAACTTGTACACTTGACGAGACCGAAGAAATACGCGGCTGGAACTTGCACGCATAACGAGACGGAAGCACCACGCGGCTGAAACTTGTACGCATAACGAGACCAAAGCAACACGCGGCTGCAACTTGTACGCATAACGAGACCGAAGCAATACACGGCTGGGACTTGTACGCATAACGCGACCGAAGCAATACGCGGCTGGGACTTTTATGCATAACGAGACCGAAGCAATACGCGGCTGGAACCTGCACGAATAACGAGACCGAAGCAATACGCGGCTGGAACTTGTACGCTCGACGAGACCGAAACAATACGCTGCTGGAACTTGTACGCTCGACGAGACCGATGCAATACGCGGCTGGAACTTGTACGCATAACGAGATCGAAGCAATACGCGGCTGGAACTTCCACGCATACCGTGACCGATGCAACACGCGGCTGGAACTTGTACGCATAACGAGTACGAAGCAATACGCGGCTGGGACTTGTTCGCTCGACGAGACCGATGCAATAAGCGGCTGGAACTTGTACGCATAACGAAAGCGAAGCAATACGCGGCTGAGACTTGTACGCTCGTCGAGACCGAAGCAATACGCGGCTGGGACTTATACGCATAACGATACCGAAGCAATCCGCTGCTGGAACTTGTACGCCCGACGAGACCGAAGCAATACGCGGCTGGAACTTGTACGCTCCACGAGATCGAAGCAATACGCGGCTGGAACTTGTACGCTCCACGAGACCGATGAAGTACGCGGCTGGAACTTGTACGCATAACGAGACCGAAGAATTACGAGGCTGGAACTTGCACGCATAACGAGACCGAAGCCACACGCGGCTGGAACTTGTACGCATAACGAGACCGAAGCAAGACACGGCTGGGACTTGTACGCATAACGATACCGAAGCAATACGCGGCTGGGACTTGTACGCAAAACGAGAACAAAGCAATACGCGGCTGGGACTTGTACGCTCGACGAGACCGAAGCAATACACAGCTGGAACTTGTACGCTCGACGAGACCGAAACAACGCGCTGCTGAAACTTGTACGCATAGCGAGACCGAAGCATTACGCGGCTGGAACTTGTACGCTCGGCGAGACCGAAGCAATATGCGGCTGGATATTGCACGCATAACGAGACCGAAGCAATACGCAGCTGGAATTTGTACGCTCGACGAGACCGAAGCAATACGCGGCTGGAACTTGTACGCATAACGAGACCGAAGCAATACGCGGCTGGAACTTGTACGCTTGACGGTCCCGAAGCAATACGCGGCTGGAACTGGCACGCATAACGAGACCGAAGCAATACGCGGCTGGAACTTGGACGCTCGACGAGACCGAAACAACGCGCTGCTGGAACTTGTACGCATAACCAGACCGAAGCATTACGCGGCTGGAACTTGTACGCATAGCGAGACCGAAGCAACACGCGGCTGGAACTTGTACGCTCGGCGAGACCGAAGCAATACGCGGCTGGGACTTGTACGCTCGACGAGACCGAAGCAATACGCGGCTGGAACTTGGACGCTCGACGAGACCGAAACAATACGCGGCTGGAACTTGTACGCATAACGAGACCGAAGCATTAGCCGGCTGGAACTTGTACGCTCGACGAGACCGAAGCAATACGCGGCTGGATCTTGCACGCATAACGAGACCGAAGCAATACGCGGCTCGAACTTGTACGCTCGACGAGACCGAAGCAATACGCGGCTGCGACTTGTACGCTCCACGAGACCGAAGCAATACACGGCTGGGGCTCGTACGTGTAACGAGACCGAAGCAATACGCTGCTGGAACTTGTTCGCTCGACGACACCGAAGCAATACGCGGCTGGAACTTGTATGCTCCACGATACCGAAGCAATACGCGGCTGGAACTTGTACGCTCGACGAGACCAAAACAACGCGCTGCTGGAACTTGTTCGCTCGACGAGACCGATGCAATACGCGGCTGGAACTTGTACGCTTCACGAGACCGAAGCAATACACGGTTGGGACTTGTACGCATAACGAGACCGAAGCAATTCGCGGCTGGGTATTGTACGCACAACGAGACCGAAGCAACACGCGGCTGGGACTTGTACGCTCCACGAGAGCGAAGCAATACGCGGCTGGAACTTGTACGCTACACGAGACCAAAGCAATACGCGGCTGGTACTTGTACGCTCGACGTGACCGAAGCAATACGCGGCAGGATCTTGCACGCATAACGAGACCGAAGCATTACGCGGCTGGAACTTGCACGCATAACGAGACCGAAGCCACACGCGGATGGAACTTGTACGCATAACGAGACCGAAGCAAGACACGGCTGGGACTTGTTCGCATAACGAGACCGAAGCATTATCCGGCTGCAACTTGTACGCTTGACGAGACCGAAGCAATACGCGGCTGCAACTTGCACGCATAACGAGACCGAAGCAATACGCGGCTAGAACTTATACTCATAACGAGACCGAAGCATTACGCGGCTGGTACTTGTACGCATAACGAGACCGAAACCACACGCGGCTGGAACTTGTACGCATAACGAGACCGAAGCAAGACACGGCTGGGACTTGTACGCACAACGAGACCGAAGCAACACGCGGCTGGGGCTTGTACGCTCCACGAGAGCGAAGCAATACGCGGCTGGAACTTGTACGCTCCACGAGACCGAAGCAATACGCGGCTGGTACTTGTACGCTCGACGAGACCGAAGCAATACGCGGCTGGAACTTGTACGCATAACGAGATCGAAGCAATACGCGGCTGGAACTTGTACGCTCGACGAGACCGAAACAACGCGCTGCTGAAACTTGTACGCATAACGAGACCGAAGCATTACGCGGCTGGAACTTGTACGCATAACGAGACCGAAGCATTACGCGGCTGGAACCTGCACGCACAACAAGACCGAAGCCACACGCGGCTGGAACTTGTACGCATAACGAGACCGAAGCAAGACACGGTTGGGACATGTACGAATAACGAGACCGAAGCAATACGCGGCTGGGTCTTGTACGCGCGACGAGACCGAAGCAATACGCGGCTGGAACTTGCACGCATAACGAGACCGCAGTAATACGCGGCTGGAACTTGTACGCATAACGAGACCAAAGAAATACGCGGCTGGGACTTGTACGCACGTCGAGACCGAAGCATTACGCGGCTGGAACTTGTACGCATAACGAGACCGAAGCAACATGCGGCTGGAACTTGTACGCATAAGGAGGCCGAAGCAAGACACGGCAGGAATTGTACGCATAACGAGACCGAAGCAACACGCGGCTGGGGCTTGTACGCTCCACGAGACCGAAGCAATACACGGCTGGGACTTGTACGCGTAACGAGACCGAAGCATTACGCTGCTGGAACTTGTTCGCTCGACGAGACCGAAGCAACACGCGGCTGGAACTTGTACGCTCGACGAGACCGAAACAACGCGCTGCTGAAACTTGTACGCATAACGAGACCGAAGCATTACGCGGCTGGAACTTGTACGCATAACGAGACCGAAGCATTACGCGGCTGGAACCTGCACGCACAACAAGACCGAAGCCACACGCGGCTGGAACTTGTACGCATAACGAGACCGAAGCAAGACACGGTTGGGACATGTACGAATAACGAGACCGAAGCAATACGCGGCTGGGTCTTGTACGCTCGACGAGACCGAAGCAATACGCGGCTGGAACTTGCACGCATAACGAGACCGCAGTAATACGCGGCTGGAACTTGTACGCATAACGAGACCAAAGAAATACGCGGCTGGGACTTGTACGCACGTCGAGACCGAAGCATTACGCGGCTGGAACTTGTACGCATAACGAGACCGAAGCAACATGCGGCTGGAACTTGTACGCATAAGGAGGCCGAAGCAAGACACGGCAGGAATTGTACGCATAACGAGACCGAAGCAACACGCGGCTGGGGCTTGTACGCTCCACGAGACCGAAGCAATACACGGCTGGGACTTGTACGCGTAACGAGACCGAAGCATTACGCTGCTGGAACTTGTTCGCTCGACGAGACCGAAGCAACACGCGGCTGGGACTTGTAGGCATAACGATACTGAAGCAATACGCGGCCGGGACTTGTACGAATTACAAGACCGCAGCTTTACGCGGCTGGAACTCGTACGCTCCACGATACCGAAGCAATACACGGCTGGGACTTGTACGCATAACGAGACCGAAGTAGTACGCTGCAGGAACTTGTACGCTCGACGAGACCGAAGCAATACACGGCTGGGACATGTACGCATACCGAGTCCGAAGCAATACGCGGCTGGGACTTGTACACTCGACGAGACCGAAGCAATACGCGGCTGGAACTTGTATGCTCGACGAGACCGAAGCAACACCCGGCTGGGACTTGTACGCATAACGATACCGAAGCAATACGCGGCTGGGACTTGTACGCATTACAAGACCCGGCTATACGCGGCTGGAACTCGTACGCTCCACGATACCAAAGCAATACACGGATGGGACTTGTACGCATAACGAGACCGAAGCAGTACGCTGCAAGAACTTGTATGATCGACGATACCGAAGCAACACACGGCTGGGACTTGTACGCATAACGATACCGAAGCAATACGCGGCAGGGACTTGCATGCATTACAAGACCGCAGCTATACGCGGCTGGAACTCTTACGTTTCACGAGACTGAAGCAATACGCGGCTAGGACTTGAACGCATAACGAGAGCGAAGCAACACGCGGCTGTAACTTGTACGCTTGACGAGACCGAAGGAATACGCGGCTGGGACTTGTACGCACATCGAGAACAAAGCGACACGCAGCTGGAGCTTGTACGCTCCACGAGACCGAAGCAATACGCGGCTGGAACTTGTACGCTCCACGAGACCGAAGCAATACGCGGCTGGAACTTGTACACTCGACGAGACCGAAACAACGCGCTGCTGAAACTTGTACGCATAGCGAGACCGAAGCATTACGCGGCTGGAACTTGTACGCTCGGCGAGACCGAAGCAATATGCGGCTGGATATTGCACGCATAACGAGACCGAAGCAATACGCAGCTGGAATTTGTACGCTCGACGAGACCGAAGCAATACGCGGCTGGAACTTGTACGCATAACGAGACCGAAGCAATACGCGGCTGGAACTTGTACGCTTGACGGTCCCGAAGCAATACGCGGCTGGAACTGGCACGCATAACGAGACCGAAGCAATACGCGGCTGGAACTTGGACGCTCGACGAGACCGAAACAACGCGCTGCTGGAACTTGTACGCATAACCAGACCGAAGCATTACGCGGCTGGAACTTGTACGCATAGCGAGACCGAAGCAACACGCGGCTGGAACTTGTACGCTCGGCGAGACCGAAGCAATACGCGGCTGGGACTTGTACGCTCGACGAGACCGAAGCAATACGCGGCTGGAACTTGGACGCTCGACGAGACCGAAACAATACGCGGCTGGAACTTGTACGCATAACGAGACCGAAGCATTAGCCGGCTGGAACTTGTACGCTCGACGAGACCGAAGCAATACGCGGCTGGATCTTGCACGCATAACGAGACCGAAGCAATACGCGGCTCGAACTTGTACGCTCGACGAGACCGAAGCAATACGCGGCTGCGACTTGTACGCTCCACGAGACCGAAGCAATACACGGCTGGGGCTCGTACGTGTAACGAGACCGAAGCAATACGCTGCTGGAACTTGTTCGCTCGACGACACCGAAGCAATACGCGGCTGGAACTTGTATGCTCCACGATACCGAAGCAATACGCGGCTGGAACTTGTACGCTCGACGAGACCAAAACAACGCGCTGCTGGAACTTGTTCGCTCGACGAGACCGATGCAATACGCGGCTGGAACTTGTACGCTTCACGAGACCGAAGCAATACACGGTTGGGACTTGTACGCATAACGAGACCGAAGCAATTCGCGGCTGGGTATTGTACGCACAACGAGACCGAAGCAACACGCGGCTGGGACTTGTACGCTCCACGAGAGCGAAGCAATACGCGGCTGGAACTTGTACGCTCCACGAGACCAAAGCAATACGCGGCTGGTACTTGTACGCTCGACGTGACCGAAGCAATACGCGGCAGGATCTTGCACGCATAACGAGACCGAAGCATTACGCGGCTGGAACTTGCACGCATAACGAGACCGAAGCCACACGCGGATGGAACTTGTACGCATAACGAGACCGAAGCAAGACACGGCTGGGACTTGTTCGCATAACGAGACCGAAGCATTATCCGGCTGCAACTTGTACGCTTGACGAGACCGAAGCAATACGCGGCTGCAACTTGCACGCATAACGAGACCGAAGCAATACGCGGCTAGAACTTATACTCATAACGAGACCGAAGCATTACGCGGCTGGTACTTGTACGCATAACGAGACCGAAACCACACGCGGCTGGAACTTGTACGCATAACGAGACCGAAGCAAGACACGGCTGGGACTTGTACGCACAACGAGACCGAAGCAACACGCGGCTGGGGCTTGTACGCTCCACGAGAGCGAAGCAATACGCGGCTGGAACTTGTACGCTCCACGAGACCGAAGCAATACGCGGCTGGTACTTGTACGCTCGACGAGACCGAAGCAATACGCGGCTGGAACTTGTACGCATAACGAGATCGAAGCAATACGCGGCTGGAACTTGTACGCTCGACGAGACCGAAACAACGCGCTGCTGAAACTTGTACGCATAACGAGACCGAAGCATTACGCGGCTGGAACTTGTACGCATAACGAGACCGAAGCATTACGCGGCTGGAACCTGCACGCACAACAAGACCGAAGCCACACGCGGCTGGAACTTGTACGCATAACGAGACCGAAGCAAGACACGGTTGGGACATGTACGAATAACGAGACCGAAGCAATACGCGGCTGGGTCTTGTACGCGCGACGAGACCGAAGCAATACGCGGCTGGAACTTGCACGCATAACGAGACCGCAGTAATACGCGGCTGGAACTTGTACGCATAACGAGACCAAAGAAATACGCGGCTGGGACTTGTACGCACGTCGAGACCGAAGCATTACGCGGCTGGAACTTGTACGCATAACGAGACCGAAGCAACATGCGGCTGGAACTTGTACGCATAAGGAGGCCGAAGCAAGACACGGCAGGAATTGTACGCATAACGAGACCGAAGCAACACGCGGCTGGGGCTTGTACGCTCCACGAGACCGAAGCAATACACGGCTGGGACTTGTACGCGTAACGAGACCGAAGCATTACGCTGCTGGAACTTGTTCGCTCGACGAGACCGAAGCAACACGCGGCTGGAACTTGTACGCTCGACGAGACCGAAACAACGCGCTGCTGAAACTTGTACGCATAACGAGACCGAAGCATTACGCGGCTGGAACTTGTACGCATAACGAGACCGAAGCATTACGCGGCTGGAACCTGCACGCACAACAAGACCGAAGCCACACGCGGCTGGAACTTGTACGCATAACGAGACCGAAGCAAGACACGGTTGGGACATGTACGAATAACGAGACCGAAGCAATACGCGGCTGGGTCTTGTACGCTCGACGAGACCGAAGCAATACGCGGCTGGAACTTGCACGCATAACGAGACCGCAGTAATACGCGGCTGGAACTTGTACGCATAACGAGACCAAAGAAATACGCGGCTGGGACTTGTACGCACGTCGAGACCGAAGCATTACGCGGCTGGAACTTGTACGCATAACGAGACCGAAGCAACATGCGGCTGGAACTTGTACGCATAAGGAGGCCGAAGCAAGACACGGCAGGAATTGTACGCATAACGAGACCGAAGCAACACGCGGCTGGGGCTTGTACGCTCCACGAGACCGAAGCAATACACGGCTGGGACTTGTACGCGTAACGAGACCGAAGCATTACGCTGCTGGAACTTGTTCGCTCGACGAGACCGAAGCAACACGCGGCTGGGACTTGTAGGCATAACGATACTGAAGCAATACGCGGCCGGGACTTGTACGAATTACAAGACCGCAGCTTTACGCGGCTGGAACTCGTACGCTCCACGATACCGAAGCAATACACGGCTGGGACTTGTACGCATAACGAGACCGAAGTAGTACGCTGCAGGAACTTGTACGCTCGACGAGACCGAAGCAATACACGGCTGGGACATGTACGCATACCGAGTCCGAAGCAATACGCGGCTGGGACTTGTACACTCGACGAGACCGAAGCAATACGCGGCTGGAACTTGTATGCTCGACGAGACCGAAGCAACACCCGGCTGGGACTTGTACGCATAACGATACCGAAGCAATACGCGGCTGGGACTTGTACGCATTACAAGACCCGGCTATACGCGGCTGGAACTCGTACGCTCCACGATACCAAAGCAATACACGGATGGGACTTGTACGCATAACGAGACCGAAGCAGTACGCTGCAAGAACTTGTATGATCGACGATACCGAAGCAACACACGGCTGGGACTTGTACGCATAACGATACCGAAGCAATACGCGGCAGGGACTTGCATGCATTACAAGACCGCAGCTATACGCGGCTGGAACTCTTACGTTTCACGAGACTGAAGCAATACGCGGCTAGGACTTGAACGCATAACGAGAGCGAAGCAACACGCGGCTGTAACTTGTACGCTTGACGAGACCGAAGGAATACGCGGCTGGGACTTGTACGCACATCGAGAACAAAGCGACACGCAGCTGGAGCTTGTACGCTCCACGAGACCGAAGCAATACGCGGCTGGAACTTGTACGCTCCACGAGACCGAAGCAATACGCGGCTGGAACTTGTACACTCGACGAGACCGAAGTAATACGCGGTTGGGACTTGTACGCATAACGATACCGAAGCAATACGCGGCTGGAACTTGTACGCTCCACGAGACCGAAGCAATACGCGGCTGGAGCTTGTACGCTTGACGAGACCGAAGCAATACGCGGCTATAACTTGTACGCATAACGAGACCCAAGCAATACTCGGCTGGAACTTGTATGTTTGACGAGACCGAAGCAATACGCGGCTGGAACTTGCACGCATAACGAGACCGAAGTATTACGAGGCTGGATCTTGCACGCTTGACGAGACCGAAGCAATACGCGGCTGGAACTTGCATGCATAACGAGACCGAAGCATTACCCGGCTGCAACTTGTACACTTGACGAGACCGAAGAAATACGCGGCTGGAACTTGCACGCATAACGAGACGGAAGCACCACGCGGCTGAAACTTGTACGCATAACGAGACCAAAGCAACACGCGGCTGCAACTTGTACGCATAACGAGACCGAAGCAATACACGGCTGGGACTTGTACGCATAACGCGACCGAAGCAATACGCGGCTGGGACTTTTATGCATAACGAGACCGAAGCAATACGCGGCTGGAACCTGCACGAATAACGAGACCGAAGCAATACGCGGCTGGAACTTGTACGCTCGACGAGACCGAAACAATACGCTGCTGGAACTTGTACGCTCGACGAGACCGATGCAATACGCGGCTGGAACTTGTACGCATAACGAGATCGAAGCAATACGCGGCTGGAACTTCCACGCATACCGTGACCGATGCAACACGCGGCTGGAACTTGTGCGCATAACGAGTACGAAGCAATACGCGGCTGGGACTTGTTCGCTCGACGAGACCGATGCAATACGCGGCTGGAACTTGTACGCATAACGAGACCAAAGCAATACGCGGCTGGTACTTGTACGCTCGACGTGACCGAAGCAATACGCGGCAGGATCTTGCACGCATAACGAGACCGAAGCATTACGCGGCTGGAACTTGCACGCATAACGAGACCGAAGCCACACGCGGATGGAACTTGTACGCATAACGAGACCGAAGCAAGACACGGCTGGGACTTGTTCGCATAACGAGACCGAAGCATTATCCGGCTGCAACTTGTACGCTTGACGAGACCGAAGCAATACGCGGCTGCAACTTGCACGCATAACGAGACCGAAGCAATACGCGGCTAGAACTTATACTCATAACGAGACCGAAGCATTACGCGGCTGGTACTTGTACGCATAACGAGACCGAAACCACACGCGGCTGGAACTTGTACGCATAACGAGACCGAAGCAAGACACGGCTGGGACTTGTACGCACAACGAGACCGAAGCAACACGCGGCTGGGGCTTGTACGCTCCACGAGAGCGAAGCAATACGCGGCTGGAACTTGTACGCTCCACGAGACCGAAGCAATACGCGGCTGGTACTTGTACGCTCGACGAGACCGAAGCAATACGCGGCTGGAACTTGTACGCATAACGAGATCGAAGCAATACGCGGCTGGAACTTGTACGCTCGACGAGACCGAAACAACGCGCTGCTGAAACTTGTACGCATAACGAGACCGAAGCATTACGCGGCTGGAACTTGTACGCATAACGAGACCGAAGCATTACGCGGCTGGAACCTGCACGCACAACAAGACCGAAGCCACACGCGGCTGGAACTTGTACGCATAACGAGACCGAAGCAAGACACGGTTGGGACATGTACGAATAACGAGACCGAAGCAATACGCGGCTGGGTCTTGTACGCGCGACGAGACCGAAGCAATACGCGGCTGGAACTTGCACGCATAACGAGACCGCAGTAATACGCGGCTGGAACTTGTACGCATAACGAGACCAAAGAAATACGCGGCTGGGACTTGTACGCACGTCGAGACCGAAGCATTACGCGGCTGGAACTTGTACGCATAACGAGACCGAAGCAACATGCGGCTGGAACTTGTACGCATAAGGAGGCCGAAGCAAGACACGGCAGGAATTGTACGCATAACGAGACCGAAGCAACACGCGGCTGGGGCTTGTACGCTCCACGAGACCGAAGCAATACACGGCTGGGACTTGTACGCGTAACGAGACCGAAGCATTACGCTGCTGGAACTTGTTCGCTCGACGAGACCGAAGCAACACGCGGCTGGAACTTGTACGCTCGACGAGACCGAAACAACGCGCTGCTGAAACTTGTACGCATAACGAGACCGAAGCATTACGCGGCTGGAACTTGTACGCATAACGAGACCGAAGCATTACGCGGCTGGAACCTGCACGCACAACAAGACCGAAGCCACACGCGGCTGGAACTTGTACGCATAACGAGACCGAAGCAAGACACGGTTGGGACATGTACGAATAACGAGACCGAAGCAATACGCGGCTGGGTCTTGTACGCTCGACGAGACCGAAGCAATACGCGGCTGGAACTTGCACGCATAACGAGACCGCAGTAATACGCGGCTGGAACTTGTACGCATAACGAGACCAAAGAAATACGCGGCTGGGACTTGTACGCACGTCGAGACCGAAGCATTACGCGGCTGGAACTTGTACGCATAACGAGACCGAAGCAACATGCGGCTGGAACTTGTACGCATAAGGAGGCCGAAGCAAGACACGGCAGGAATTGTACGCATAACGAGACCGAAGCAACACGCGGCTGGGGCTTGTACGCTCCACGAGACCGAAGCAATACACGGCTGGGACTTGTACGCGTAACGAGACCGAAGCATTACGCTGCTGGAACTTGTTCGCTCGACGAGACCGAAGCAACACGCGGCTGGGACTTGTAGGCATAACGATACTGAAGCAATACGCGGCCGGGACTTGTACGAATTACAAGACCGCAGCTTTACGCGGCTGGAACTCGTACGCTCCACGATACCGAAGCAATACACGGCTGGGACTTGTACGCATAACGAGACCGAAGTAGTACGCTGCAGGAACTTGTACGCTCGACGAGACCGAAGCAATACACGGCTGGGACATGTACGCATACCGAGTCCGAAGCAATACGCGGCTGGGACTTGTACACTCGACGAGACCGAAGCAATACGCGGCTGGAACTTGTATGCTCGACGAGACCGAAGCAACACCCGGCTGGGACTTGTACGCATAACGATACCGAAGCAATACGCGGCTGGGACTTGTACGCATTACAAGACCCGGCTATACGCGGCTGGAACTCGTACGCTCCACGATACCAAAGCAATACACGGATGGGACTTGTACGCATAACGAGACCGAAGCAGTACGCTGCAAGAACTTGTATGATCGACGATACCGAAGCAACACACGGCTGGGACTTGTACGCATAACGATACCGAAGCAATACGCGGCAGGGACTTGCATGCATTACAAGACCGCAGCTATACGCGGCTGGAACTCTTACGTTTCACGAGACTGAAGCAATACGCGGCTAGGACTTGAACGCATAACGAGAGCGAAGCAACACGCGGCTGTAACTTGTACGCTTGACGAGACCGAAGGAATACGCGGCTGGGACTTGTACGCACATCGAGAACAAAGCGACACGCAGCTGGAGCTTGTACGCTCCACGAGACCGAAGCAATACGCGGCTGGAACTTGTACGCTCCACGAGACCGAAGCAATACGCGGCTGGAACTTGTACACTCGACGAGACCGAAGTAATACGCGGTTGGGACTTGTACGCATAACGATACCGAAGCAATACGCGGCTGGAACTTGTACGCTCCACGAGACCGAAGCAATACGCGGCTGGAGCTTGTACGCTTGACGAGACCGAAGCAATACGCGGCTATAACTTGTACGCATAACGAGACCCAAGCAATACTCGGCTGGAACTTGTATGTTTGACGAGACCGAAGCAATACGCGGCTGGAACTTGCACGCATAACGAGACCGAAGTATTACGAGGCTGGATCTTGCACGCTTGACGAGACCGAAGCAATACGCGGCTGGAACTTGCATGCATAACGAGACCGAAGCATTACCCGGCTGCAACTTGTACACTTGACGAGACCGAAGAAATACGCGGCTGGAACTTGCACGCATAACGAGACGGAAGCACCACGCGGCTGAAACTTGTACGCATAACGAGACCAAAGCAACACGCGGCTGCAACTTGTACGCATAACGAGACCGAAGCAATACACGGCTGGGACTTGTACGCATAACGCGACCGAAGCAATACGCGGCTGGGACTTTTATGCATAACGAGACCGAAGCAATACGCGGCTGGAACCTGCACGAATAACGAGACCGAAGCAATACGCGGCTGGAACTTGTACGCTCGACGAGACCGAAACAATACGCTGCTGGAACTTGTACGCTCGACGAGACCGATGCAATACGCGGCTGGAACTTGTACGCATAACGAGATCGAAGCAATACGCGGCTGGAACTTCCACGCATACCGTGACCGATGCAACACGCGGCTGGAACTTGTACGCATAACGAGTACGAAGCAATACGCGGCTGGGACTTGTTCGCTCGACGAGACCGATGCAATAAGCGGCTGGAACTTGTACGCATAACGAAAGCGAAGCAATACGCGGCTGAGACTTGTACGCTCGTCGAGACCGAAGCAATACGCGGCTGGGACTTATACGCATAACGATACCGAAGCAATCCGCTGCTGGAACTTGTACGCCCGACGAGACCGAAGCAATACGCGGCTGGAACTTGTACGCTCCACGAGATCGAAGCAATACGCGGCTGGAACTTGTACGCTCCACGAGACCGATGAAGTACGCGGCTGGAACTTGTACGCATAACGAGACCGAAGAATTACGAGGCTGGAACTTGCACGCATAACGAGACCGAAGCCACACGCGGCTGGAACTTGTACGCATAACGAGACCGAAGCAAGACACGGCTGGGACTTGTACGCATAACGATACCGAAGCAATACGCGGCTGGGACTTGTACGCAAAACGAGAACAAAGCAATACGCGGCTGGGACTTGTACGCTCGACGAGACCGAAGCAATACACAGCTGGAACTTGTACGCTCGACGAGACCGAAACAACGCGCTGCTGAAACTTGTACGCATAGCGAGACCGAAGCATTACGCGGCTGGAACTTGTACGCTCGGCGAGACCGAAGCAATATGCGGCTGGATATTGCACGCATAACGAGACCGAAGCAATACGCAGCTGGAATTTGTACGCTCGACGAGACCGAAGCAATACGCGGCTGGAACTTGTACGCATAACGAGACCGAAGCAATACGCGGCTGGAACTTGTACGCTTGACGGTCCCGAAGCAATACGCGGCTGGAACTGGCACGCATAACGAGACCGAAGCAATACGCGGCTGGAACTTGGACGCTCGACGAGACCGAAACAACGCGCTGCTGGAACTTGTACGCATAACCAGACCGAAGCATTACGCGGCTGGAACTTGTACGCATAGCGAGACCGAAGCAACACGCGGCTGGAACTTGTACGCTCGGCGAGACCGAAGCAATACGCGGCTGGGACTTGTACGCTCGACGAGACCGAAGCAATACGCGGCTGGAACTTGGACGCTCGACGAGACCGAAACAATACGCGGCTGGAACTTGTACGCATAACGAGACCGAAGCATTAGCCGGCTGGAACTTGTACGCTCGACGAGACCGAAGCAATACGCGGCTGGATCTTGCACGCATAACGAGACCGAAGCAATACGCGGCTCGAACTTGTACGCTCGACGAGACCGAAGCAATACGCGGCTGCGACTTGTACGCTCCACGAGACCGAAGCAATACACGGCTGGGGCTCGTACGTGTAACGAGACCGAAGCAATACGCTGCTGGAACTTGTTCGCTCGACGACACCGAAGCAATACGCGGCTGGAACTTGTATGCTCCACGATACCGAAGCAATAAGCGGCTGGAACTTGTACGCTCGACGAGACCAAAACAACGCGCTGCTGGAACTTGTTCGCTCGACGAGACCGATGCAATACGCGGCTGGAACTTGTACGCTTCACGAGACCGAAGCAATACACGGTTGGGACTTGTACGCATAACGAGACCGAAGCAATTCGCGGCTGGGTATTGTACGCACAACGAGACCGAAGCAACACGCGGCTGGGACTTGCACGCATAACGAGACCGCAGTAATACGCGGCTGGAACTTGTACGCATAACGAGACCAAAGAAATACGCGGCTGGGACTTGTACGCACGTCGAGACCGAAGCATTACGCGGCTGGAACTTGTACGCATAACGAGACCGAAGCAACATGCGGCTGGAACTTGTACGCTCGACGAGACCGAAGCAATACACGTCTGGAACTTGCGCATAACGAGACCGAAGCAACACGCGGCTGGAACTTGTACGCTCGGCGAGACCGAAGCAATACGCGGCTGGAACCTGCACGCATAACGACACCGAAGCAACGCGCTGCTGGAAATTGTACGATCGACGAGACTGAAGCAATACGGGGCTGGAACTTTTACGCATAGCGAGACCGAAGCAATACGCGGCTGGAACTTGTACGCTCGACGAGACCAAAGGAATACGCGGCTGGGACTTGTACGCATAACGAGAACAAAGCAATACGCGGCTGGAACTTGAACCCTCCGCGAGACCTAAGCAATACGCGGCTGGATCTTGTACGCTCAACGAGACCGTAGCAATACGCGGCTCGGACTTGTACGCTCGACGAGACCGAAGCAATACGCGGCTGGAACTTGCACGCATACCGAGACCGAAGCATTACGCGGCTGGAACTTGTACGCATAACGAGACCGAAGCAACATGCGGCTGGAACTTGTACGCATAAGGAGGCCGAAGCAAGACACGGCAGGAATTGTACGCATAACGAGACCGAAGCAACACGCGGCTGGGGCTTGTACGCTCCACGAGACCGAAGCAATACACGGCTGGGACTTGTACGCGTAACGAGACCGAAGCATTACGCTGCTGGAACTTGTTCGCTCGACGAGACCGAAGCAATACGCGGCTGGAACTTGTACGCTCGACGAGACCGAAACAACGCGCTGCTGAAACTTGTACGCATAGAGAGACCGAAGCATTACGCGGCTGGAACTTGTACGCTCGGCGAGACCGAAGCAATACGCGGCTGGATATTGCACGCATAAAGAGACCGATGCAAAACGCTGCTGGAACTTGTACGCTCGACGAGACCGAAGCAATACGCGGCTGGAACTTGTACGCATTACGAGACCGAAGCAATACGCGGCTGGAACTTGTACGCTTGACGGTACCGAAGCAATACGCGGCTGGAACTGGCACGCGTAACGAGACCGAAGCATTATCCGGCTGCAACTTGTACGCTTTACGAGACCGAAGCAATACGCGGCTGGAACCTGCACGCATAACGAGACCGAAGCAATACGCGGCTGGAACTTGGACGCTCGACGAGACCGAAGCAACGCGCTGCTGGAACTTGTACGCATAACCAGACCGAAGCATTACGCGGCTGGAACTTGTACATATAGCGAGACCGAAGCAACACGAGGCTGGGACTTGTACGCTCCACGAGACCGAAGCAATACACGGCTGGGACTTGTACGCGTAACGAGACCGAAGCAACACGCGGCTGGAACTTGTACGCTCGGCGAGACCGAAGCAATACGAGGCTGGGACTTGTACGCATAACGAGACCGAAGCAACACGCGGCTGGAAATTGTTCGATCGACGAGACCGATGCAATACGCGGCTGGAACTTGTACGCTCCGCGAGACCGAAGCAATACACGGTTGGGACTTGTACGCATAACGATACCGAAGCAATACGCTGCTGGGACTTGTACGCATAACGAGACCAAAGCAATACGCGGCTGGAACTTGTACGCTCGACGAGACCGAAGCAATACACGGCTGGGACTTGTACGCATAACGATACCGAAGCAATACGCGGCTGGAGCTGGCACGCATGAGACCGAAGCAATACGCGGCTGGAACTTGGACGCTCGACGACACCGAAGCAACGCGCTGCTGGAACTTGTACGCATAACGAGACCGAAGCAATACGCGGCTGGGACTTGTACGCTCCACGAGATCGAAGCAATACGCGGCTGGGACTTGTACGCTCGACGAGATCGAAGCAATACGCGGCTGGATCTTGCACGCATAACGAGACCGAAGCAATACGCGGCTGGAACTTGTACGCTCGACGAGACCGAAGCAGTTCGCGGCTGCGACTTGTACGCTCGTCGAGACCAAAGCAACGCGCTGCTGGAACTTGTTTGCTCGACGAGACCGATGCAATACGCGGCTCGAACCTGTACGCTCCACGAGACCGAACCAATATACGGTTGGGACTTGTACGCATAACGAGACCGAAGCAATACGCGGCTGGGTCTTGTACGCTCGACGAGACCGAAGCAATACGCGGCTGGAACTTGCACGCATAACGAGACCGAAGTAATACGCGGTTGGGACTTGCACGCATTACGAGACCGAAGCATTACGCGGCTGGAACTTATACCCATAACTAGACCGAAGCCACACGCGGCTGGAACTTGTACGCATAACGAGACCGAAGCAAGACACGGCTGGGACTTGTACGCATAACGACACCGAAGCAACACCCGGCTGGAACTTATACGCTCGACGAGACCGAAGCAATACGCGGCTGGGACTTGTACGCTCCACGAGACCGAAGCAATACGCGGCTGGAACTTGTACGCTCCACGAGACCGAAGCAATACGCGGCTGGAACTTGTACTCATAACGAGACCAAAGCAATACGCTGCTGGAACTTGTTTGCTCGACGACACCGAGGCTAGACACGGCTGGGACTTGTACGCGTAACGAGACCGAAGCAATACGCTGCTGGAACTTGTACGCTCGACGAGACCGAAGCAATACGCGGCTGGGACTTGTACGCTCCACGAGACCGAAGCAATACACGGTTGGGACTTGTACGCATAACGAGACCAAAGCAGTACGCGGCTGGAACTTGTTCGCTCGACGACACCGAAGGAATACGCGGCTGGGACTTGTACGCATAACGAGACCGAAGCAATACCAGGCTGGAACTTGTACACGTGACGGTACCGAAGCAATACGCTGCTGGAACTGGCACGCATCACGAGACCGAAGCATTATCCGGTTGCAACTTGTACGCTTGACGAGACCGAAGCAATACGCGGCTGGAACTTGCACGCATAACGAGACCGAAGCAATACATGGCTGGAACTTGTACTCATAACGAGACCGAAGCATTACGCGGCTGGAACTTGTACGCATAACGAGACCGAAGCAATACGAGGCTGGGACTTGTACGCATAACGAGACCGAAGCAACACGCGGCTGGAAATTGTTCGATCGACGAGACCGATGCAATACGCGGCTGGAAGTTGTACGCTCCACGAGACCGAAGCAATACACGGTTGGGACTTGTACGCATAACGATACCGAAGCAATACGCTGCTGGGACTTGTACGCATAACGAGACCAAAGCAATACGCGGCTGGAACTTGTACGCTCGACGAGACCGAAGCAATACACGGCTGGGACTTGTACGCATAACGATACCGAAGCAATACGCGGCTGGAGCTGGCACGCATGAGACCGAAGCAATACGCGGCTGGAACTTGGACGCTCGACGACACCGAAGCAACGCGCTGCTGGAACTTGTACGCATAACGAGGCCGAAGCAATACGCGGCTGGGACTTGTACGCTCCACGAGATCGAAGCAATACGCGGCTGGAACTTGTACGCTCGACGAGACCGAAACAACGCGCTGCTGAAACTTGTACGCTCGACGAGACCGAAGCAATACGCGGCTGGGACTTGTACTCATAACGAGACCAAAGCAATACGCTGCTGGAACTTGTTTGCTCGACGACACCGAGGCTAGACACGGCTGGGACTTGTACGCGTAACGAGACCGAAGCAATACGCTGCTGGAACTTGTACGCTCGACGAGACCGAAGCAATACGCGGCTGGGACTTGTACGCTCCACGAGATCGAAGCAATACGCGGCTGGGACTTGTACGCTCGACGAGATCGAAGCAATACGCGGCTGGATCTTGCACGCATAACGAGACCGAAGCAATACGCGGCTGGAACTTGTACGCTCGACGAGACCGAAGCAGTTCGCGGCTGCGACTTGTACGCTCGTCGAGACCAAAGCAACGCGCTGCTGGAACTTGTTTGCTCGACGAGACCGATGCAATACGCGGCTCGAACCTGTACGCTCCACGAGACCGAACCAATATACGGTTGGGACTTGTACGCATAACGTGACCGAAGCAATACGCGGCTGGGTCTTGTACGCTCGACGAGACCGAAGCAATACGCGGCTGGAAATTGCACGCATAACGAGACCGAAGTAATACGCGGTTGGGACTTGCACGCATTACGAGACCGAAGCATTACGCGGCTGGAACTTATACCCATAACTAGACCGAAGCCACACGCGGCTGGAACTTGTACGCATAACGAGACCGAAGCAAGACACGGCTGGGACTTGTACGCATAACGACACCGAAGCAACACCCGGCTGGAACTTATACGCTCGACGAGACCGAAGCAATACGCGGCTGGGACTTGTACGCTCCACGAGACCGAAGCAATACGCGGCTGGAACTTGTACGCTCCACGAGACCGAAGCAATACGCGGCTGGAACTTGTACTCATAACGAGACCAAAGCAATACGCTGCTGGAACTTGTTTGCTCGACGACACCGAGGCTAGACACGGTTGGGACTTGTACGCGTAACGAGACCGAAGCAATACGCTGCTGGAACTTGTACGCTCGACGAGACCGAAGCAATACGCGGCTGGGACTTGTACGCTCCACGAGACCGAAGCAATACACGGTTGGGACTTGTACGCATAACGAGACCAAAGCAGTACGCGGCTGGAACTTGTTCGCTCGACGACACCGAAGGAATACGCGGCTGGGACTTGTACGCATAACGAGACCGAAGCAATACGCGGCTGGGTCTTGTACGCTCGACGAGACCGAAGCAATACGCGGCTGGGAATTGTACGCTCCACGAGACCGAAGCATTACGCGGCTGGAACTTGTACGCATAGCGAGACCGAAGCAACACGCGGCTGGGACTTGTACGCTCCACGAGACCGAAGCAATACACGGCTGGGACTTGTACGCGTAACGAGACCGAAGCAATACGCGGCTGGAACTTGTACGCGTAACGAGACTAAAGCAATACGCGGATGGAACTTGAACGCTCGAAGAGACCGAAGGATTACGCGGCTGGGACTTGTACGCATAACGATACCAAAGCAATACGCGGCTGGGACTTGCACGCATAACGATACCGAAGCAATACACGGCTGGGACTTGTACGCGTAACGAGACCGAAGCAATACGCGGCTGGAACTTGTACGCGTAACGAGACTAAAGCAATACGCGGATGGAACTTGAACGCTCGAAGAGACCGAAGCCACACGCGGCTGGAACTTGTACGCATAACGAGACCGAAGCAAGACACGGCTGGGACTTGTACGCGTAACGAGACCGAAGCAATACGCTGCTGGAACTTGTTCGCTCGACGAGACCGAAGCAATACACGGCTGGGACTTGTACGCATAACGATACCGAAGCAATACGCGGCTGGAGCTGGCACGCATGAGACCGAAGCAATACGCGGCTGGAACTTGGACGCTCGACGACACCGAAGCAACGCGCTGCTGGAACTTGTACGCATAACGAGGCCGCAGCAATACGCGGCTGGGACTTGTACGCATAACGATACCGAAGCAATACGCGGCTGGAGCTGGCACGTATGAGACCGAAGCAATACGCGGCTGGAACTTGGACGCTCGACGACACCGAAGCAACGCGCTGCTGGAACTTGTACGCATAACGAGACCGAAGCAATACGCGGCTGGGACTTGTACGCTCCACGAGATCGAAGCAATACGCGGCTGGGACTTGTACGCTCGACGAGATCGAAGCAATACGCGGCTGGATCTTGCACGCATAACGAGACCGAAGCAATACGCGGCTGGAACTTGTACGCTCGACGAGACCGAAGCAGTTCGCGGCTGCGACTTGTACGCTCGTCGAGACCAAAGCAACGCGCTGCTGGAACTTGTTTGCTCGACGAGACCGATGCAATACGCGGCTCGAACCTGTACGCTCCACGAGACCGAACCAATATACGGTTGGGACTTGTACGCATAACGAGACCGAAGCAATACGCGGCTGGGTCTTGTACGCTCGACGAGACCGAAGCAATACGCGGCTGGAACTTGCACGCATAACGAGACCGAAGTAATACGCGGTTGGGACTTGCACGCATTACGAGACCGAAGCATTACGCGGCTGGAACTTATACCCATAACTAGACCGAAGCCACACGCGGCTGGAACTTGTACGCATAACGAGACCGAAGCAAGACACGGCTGGGACTTGTACGCATAACGACACCGAAGCAACACCCGGCTGGAACTTATACGCTCGACGAGACCGAAGCAATACGCGGCTGGGACTTGTACGCTCCACGAGACCGAAGCAATACGCGGCTGGAACTTGTACGCTCCACGAGACCGAAGCAATACGCGGCTGGAACTTGTACTCATAACGAGACCAAAGCAATACGCTGCTGGAACTTGTTTGCTCGACGACACCGAGGCTAGACACGGCTGGGACTTGTACGCGTAACGAGACCGAAGCAATACGCTGCTGGAACTTGTACGCTCGACGAGACCGAAGCAATACGCGGCTGGGACTTGTACGCTCCACGAGACCGAAGCAATACGCGGCTGGGACTTGTACGCTCGACGAGATCGAAGCAATACGCGGCTGGATCTTGCACGCATAACGAGACCGAAGCAATACGCGGCTGGAACTTGTACGCATAACGAGACCGAAGCAATACGAGGCTGGGACTTGTACGCATAACGAGACCGAAGCAACACGCGGCTGGAAATTGTTCGATCGACGAGACCGATGCAATACGCGGCTGGAAGTTGTACGCTCCACGAGACCGAAGCAATACACGGTTGGGACTTGTACGCATAACGATACCGAAGCAATACGCTGCTGGGACTTGTACCCATAACTAGACCGAAGCCACACGCGGCTGGAACTTGTACGCATAACGAGACCGAAGCAAGACACGGCTGGGACTTGTACGCATAACGACACCGAAGCAACACCCGGCTGGAACTTATACGCTCGACGAGACCGAAGCAATACGCGGCTGTGACTTGTACGCTCCACGAGACCGAAGCAATACGCGGCTGGAACTTGTACGCTCCACGAGACCGAAGCAATACGCGGCTGGAACTTGTACTCATAACGAGACCAAAGCAATACGCTGCTGGAACTTGTTTGCTCGACGACACCGAGGCTAGACACGGCTGGGACTTGTACGCGTAACGAGACCGAAGCAATACGCTGCTGGAACTTGTACGCTCGACGAGACCGAAGCAATACGCGGCTGGGACTTGTACGCTCCACGAGACCGAAGCAATACGCGGCTGGGACTTGTACGCTCGACGAGATCGAAGCAATACGCGGCTGGATCTTGCACGCATAACGAGACCGAAGCAATACGCGGCTGGAACTTGTACGCATAACGAGACCGAAGCAATACGAGGCTGGGACTTGTACGCATAACGAGACCGAAGCAACACGCGGCTGGAAATTGTTCGATCGACGAGACCGATGCAATACGCGGCTGGAAGTTGTACGCTCCACGAGACCGAAGCAATACACGGTTGGGACTTGTACGCATAACGATACCGAAGCAATACGCTGCTGGGACTTGTACGCATAACGAGACCAAAGCAATACGCGGCTGGAACTTGTACGCTCGACGAGACCGAAGCAATACACGGCTGGGACTTGTACGCATAACGATACCGAAGCAATACGCGGCTGGAGCTGGCACGCATGAGACCGAAGCAATACGCGGCTGGAACTTGGACGCTCGACGACACCGAAGCAACGCGCTGCTGGAACTTGTACGCATAACGAGGCCGAAGCAATACGCGGCTGGGACTTGTACGCTCCACGAGATCGAAGCAATACGCGGCTGGAACTTGTACGCTCGACGAGACCGAAACAACGCGCTGCTGAAACTTGTACGCTCGACGAGACCGAAGCAATACGCGGCTGGGACTTGTACTCATAACGAGACCAAAGCAATACGCTGCTGGAACTTGTTTGCTCGACGACACCGAGGCTAGACACGGCTGGGACTTGTACGCGTAACGAGACCGAAGCAATACGCTGCTGGAACTTGTACGCTCGACGAGACCGAAGCAATACGCGGCTGGGACTTGTACGCTCCACGAGATCGAAGCAATACGCGGCTGGGACTTGTACGCTCGACGAGATCGAAGCAATACGCGGCTGGATCTTGCACGCATAACGAGACCGAAGCAATACGCGGCTGGAACTTGTACGCTCGACGAGACCGAAGCAGTTCGCGGCTGCGACTTGTACGCTCGTCGAGACCAAAGCAACGCGCTGCTGGAACTTGTTTGCTCGACGAGACCGATGCAATACGCGGCTCGAACCTGTACGCTCCACGAGACCGAACCAATATACGGTTGGGACTTGTACGCATAACGTGACCGAAGCAATACGCGGCTGGGTCTTGTACGCTCGACGAGACCGAAGCAATACGCGGCTGGAAATTGCACGCATAACGAGACCGAAGTAATACGCGGTTGGGACTTGCACGCATTACGAGACCGAAGCATTACGCGGCTGGAACTTATACCCATAACTAGACCGAAGCCACACGCGGCTGGAACTTGTACGCATAACGAGACCGAAGCAAGACACGGCTGGGACTTGTACGCATAACGACACCGAAGCAACACCCGGCTGGAACTTATACGCTCGACGAGACCGAAGCAATACGCGGCTGGGACTTGTACGCTCCACGAGACCGAAGCAATACGCGGCTGGAACTTGTACGCTCCACGAGACCGAAGCAATACGCGGCTGGAACTTGTACTCATAACGAGACCAAAGCAATACGCTGCTGGAACTTGTTTGCTCGACGACACCGAGGCTAGACACGGTTGGGACTTGTACGCGTAACGAGACCGAAGCAATACGCTGCTGGAACTTGTACGCTCGACGAGACCGAAGCAATACGCGGCTGGGACTTGTACGCTCCACGAGACCGAAGCAATACACGGTTGGGACTTGTACGCATAACGAGACCAAAGCAGTACGCGGCTGGAACTTGTTCGCTCGACGACACCGAAGGAATACGCGGCTGGGACTTGTACGCATAACGAGACCGAAGCAATACGCGGCTGGGTCTTGTACGCTCGACGAGACCGAAGCAATACGCGGCTGGGAATTGTACGCTCCACGAGACCGAAGCATTACGCGGCTGGAACTTGTACGCATAGCGAGACCGAAGCAACACGCGGCTGGGACTTGTACGCTCCACGAGACCGAAGCAATACACGGCTGGGACTTGTACGCGTAACGAGACCGAAGCAATACGCGGCTGGAACTTGTACGCGTAACGAGACTAAAGCAATACGCGGATGGAACTTGAACGCTCGAAGAGACCGAAGGATTACGCGGCTGGGACTTGTACGCATAACGATACCAAAGCAATACGCGGCTGGGACTTGCACGCATAACGATACCGAAGCAATACACGGCTGGGACTTGTACGCGTAACGAGACCGAAGCAATACGCGGCTGGAACTTGTACGCGTAACGAGACTAAAGCAATACGCGGATGGAACTTGAACGCTCGAAGAGACCGAAGCCACACGCGGCTGGAACTTGTACGCATAACGAGACCGAAGCAAGACACGGCTGGGACTTGTACGCGTAACGAGACCGAAGCAATACGCTGCTGGAACTTGTTCGCTCGACGAGACCGAAGCAATACACGGCTGGGACTTGTACGCATAACGATACCGAAGCAATACGCGGCTGGAGCTGGCACGCATGAGACCGAAGCAATACGCGGCTGGAACTTGGACGCTCGACGACACCGAAGCAACGCGCTGCTGGAACTTGTACGCATAACGAGGCCGCAGCAATACGCGGCTGGGACTTGTACGCTCCACGAGATCGAAGCAATACGCGGCTGGAACTTGTACGCTCGACGAGACCGAAACAACGCGCTGCTGAAACTTGTACGCTCGACGAGACCGAAGCAATACGCGGCTGGGACTTGTACGCTCCACGAGACCGAAGCAATACACGGTTGGGACTTGTACGCATAACGAGACCAAAGCAGTACGCGGCTGGAACTTGTTCGCTCGACGACACCGAAGGAATACGCGGCTGGGATTTGTACGCATAACGAGACCGAAGCAATACCAGGCTGGAACTTGTACGCGTGACGGTACCGAAGCAATACGCTGCTGGAACTGGCACGCATCACGAGACCGAAGCATTATCCGGTTGCAACTTGTACGCTTGACGAGACCGAAGCAATACGCGGCTGGAACTTGCACGCATAACGAGACCGAAGCAATACATGGCTGGAACTTGTACTCATAACGAGACCGAAGCATTACGCTGCTGGAACTTGTTCGCTCGGCGAGACCGAAGCAATACGAGGCTGGGACTTGTACGCATAACGAGACCGAAGCAACACGCGGCTGGAAATTGTTCGATCGACGAGACCGATGCAATACGCGGCTGGAACTTGTACGCTCCACGAGACCGAAGCAATACACGGTTGGGACTTGTACGCATAACGATACCGAAGCAATACGCGGCTGGAACTGGCACGCATAACGAGACCGAAGCAATACGCGGCTGGAACTTGTACGCATGACGAGACCGAAGCCACTCGCGGCTGGAACTTGTACGCATAACGAGACCGAAGCAATACACGGCTGGGACTTGTACGCTCGACGAGACTGTAGCAATACGCGGCTGGATCTTGCACGCATAACAAGACCACAGCAATACGCGACTGGAACTTGCACGCATAACGAGACCACAGCAATACGCGGCTGGAACTTGTACGCATAACGAGACCGAAGCAATACGCTGCTGGAACTTGTACGCTCGACGAGATCGAAGCAATACGCGGCTGGAACTTGTGCGCTCCACGAGACCGAAGCAATACGCGGCTGGGACTATTACGCTCGACGATGCCGAAGCCACACGCGGGTGGGACTTGTACGCTCGACGAGACCGTACAAATACGCGGCTGGGACTTGTACGCATAACGAGACCGAAGCAATACGCAGCTGGTACTTGTACGCTCGACGAGACCGAAGTAATACACTGCTGGTACTTGTACGCTCGACGAGACCGTAGCAATACGCGGCTGGGGCTTGTACGCATAACGAGACCGAAGCAATACACTGCTGGTACTTGTACGCTCGACGAGACCGAACCAATACACGGCTGGGACTTGTACGCATAACGAGACCGTAGCAATACACTTCTGGGACATGTACGCTCGAAGAGACCGAAGCAATACACGTCTGGAACTTGCGCATAACGAGACCGAAGCAACACGAGGCTGGAACTTGTACGCTCGACAAGAGCGAAGCAATACGCGGCTAGAACTTGTACGCTCGACGAGACCGAAGCAATACGCGGCTGGAACCTGCACGCATAACGACACCGAAGCAACGCGCTGCTGGAACTTGTACGCTCGACGAGACCGAAACAATACGGGGCTGGAACTTGCACGCATAACGAGATCGAAGCAGTACAGGGCTGGAACTTGTACGCATAACGAGACCGAAGCATTAGGCGGCTGGAACTTGTACGCATAACGAGACCGTAGCAATACACGACTGGGACATGTACGCTCGACGAGACCGAAGCAATACACGTCTGGAACTTGCGCATAACGAGACCGAAGCTACACGCGGCTGGAACTTGTACGCTCGACGAGACCGAAGCAATACACGTCTGGAACTTGCGCATAACGAGACCGAAGCAACACGCGGCTGGAACTTGTACGCTCGGCGAGACCGAAGCAATACGCGGCTGGAACCTGCACGCATAACGACACCGAAGCAACGCGCTTCTGGAAATTGTACGATCGACGAGACTGAAGCAATACGGGGCTGGAACTTTTACGCATAGCGAGACCGAAGCAATACGCGGCTGGAACTTGTACACTCGACGAGACCGAAACAACGCGCTGCTGAAACTTGTACGCTCGACGAGACCGAAGCAATACGCGGCTGGGACTTGTACGCTCCACGAGATCGAAGCAATACGCGGCTGGAACTTGTACGCTCGACGAGACCGAAACAACGCGCTGCTGAAACTTGTACGCTCGACGAGACCGAAGCAATACGCGGCTGGGACTTGTACGCTCCACGAGACCGAAGCAATACACGGTTGGGACTTGTACGCATAACGAGACCAAAGCAGTACGCGGCTGGAACTTGTTCGCTCGACGACACCGAAGGAATACGCGGCTGGGATTTGTACGCATAACGAGACCGAAGCAATACCAGGCTGGAACTTGTACGCGTGACGGTACCGAAGCAATACGCTGCTGGAACTGGCACGCATCACGAGACCGAAGCATTATCCGGTTGCAACTTGTACGCTTGACGAGACCGAAGCAATACGCGGCTGGAACTTGCACGCATAACGAGACCGAAGCAATACATGGCTGGAACTTGTACTCATAACGAGACCGAAGCATTACGCTGCTGGAACTTGTTCGCTCGGCGAGACCGAAGCAATACGAGGCTGGGACTTGTACGCATAACGAGACCGAAGCAACACGCGGCTGGAAATTGTTCGATCGACGAGACCGATGCAATACGCGGCTGGAACTTGTACGCTCCACGAGACCGAAGCAATACACGGTTGGGACTTGTACGCATAACGATACCGAAGCAATACGCGGCTGGAACTGGCACGCATAACGAGACCGAAGCAATACGCGGCTGGAACTTGTACGCATGACGAGACCGAAGCCACTCGCGGCTGGAACTTGTACGCATAACGAGACCGAAGCAATACACGGCTGGGACTTGTACGCTCGACGAGACCGTAGCAATACGCGGCTGGATCTTGCACGCATAACAAGACCACAGCAATACGCGACTGGAACTTGCACGCATAACGAGACCACAGCAATACGCGGCTGGAACTTGTACGCATAACGAGACCGAAGCAATACGCTGCTGGAACTTGTACGCTCGACGAGATCGAAGCAATACGCGGCTGGAACTTGTGCGCTCCACGAGACCGAAGCAATACGCGGCTGGGACTATTACGCTCGACGATGCCGAAGCCACACGCGGGTGGGACTTGTACGCTCGACGAGACCGTACAAATACGCGGCTGGGACTTGTACGCATAACGAGACCGAAGCAATACGCAGCTGGTACTTGTACGCTCGACGAGACCGAAGTAATACACTGCTGGTACTTGTACGCTCGACGAGACCGTAGCAATACGCGGCTGGGGCTTGTACGCATAACGAGACCGAAGCAATACACTGCTGGTACTTGTACGCTCGACGAGACCGAACCAATACACGGCTGGGACTTGTACGCATAACGAGACCGTAGCAATACACTTCTGGGACATGTACGCTCGAAGAGACCGAAGCAATACACGTCTGGAACTTGCGCATAACGAGACCGAAGCAACACGAGGCTGGAACTTGTACGCTCGACAAGAGCGAAGCAATACGCGGCTAGAACTTGTACGCTCGACGAGACCGAAGCAATACGCGGCTGGAACCTGCACGCATAACGACACCGAAGCAACGCGCTGCTGGAACTTGTACGCTCGACGAGACCGAAACAATACGGGGCTGGAACTTGCACGCATAACGAGATCGAAGCAGTACAGGGCTGGAACTTGTACGCATAACGAGACCGAAGCATTAGGCGGCTGGAACTTGTACGCATAACGAGACCGTAGCAATACACGACTGGGACATGTACGCTCGACGAGACCGAAGCAATACACGTCTGGAACTTGCGCATAACGAGACCGAAGCTACACGCGGCTGGAACTTGTACGCTCGACGAGACCGAAGCAATACACGTCTGGAACTTGCGCATAACGAGACCGAAGCAACACGCGGCTGGAACTTGTACGCTCGGCGAGACCGAAGCAATACGCGGCTGGAACCTGCACGCATAACGACACCGAAGCAACGCGCTGCTGGAAATTGTACGATCGACGAGACTGAAGCAATACGGGGCTGGAACTTTTACGCATAGCGAGACCGAAGCAATACGCGGCTGGAACTTGTACGCTCGACGAGACCGAAGGAATACGCGGCTGGGACTTGTACGCATAACGAGAACAAAGCAATACGCGGCTGGAACTTGAACCCTCCGCGAGACCTAAGCAATACGCGGCTGGATCTTGTACGCTCAACGAGACCGTAGCAATACGCGGCTCGGACTTGTACGCTCGACGAGACCGAAGCAATACGCGGCTGGAACTTGCACGCATACCGAGACAGAAGCAATACGCGGCTGAAACTTGTACGCATAACGAGACCGAAGCAATACACTGCTGGTAGTTGTACGCTCGACGAGACCGAAGCAATACACGGCTGGGACTTGAACGCGTAACGAGACCGAAGCAATGCGCGGCTGGGGCTTGTACGCTCGACGAGACTAAAGCAATACGCGGCTGGAACTTGTACGCATAACGAGATCGCAACTATACGCGCTTGGGACTTGTACGCTCCACGAGACCGAAGCAATACGCTGCTGGAACTGGTACGCTCCACGAGACCGAAGCAATACGCGGCTGGGACTTGTAGGCTCGACAAAACCGAAGCAATACGCGACTGGAACTTGTACGCTCGAAGAGACCGAGGAATACGCGGCTGGGACTTGTACGCTCGACGAGACCGAAGAAATACGCGGCTGGAACTTGCACCCATATCGAGACCGAAGCAATAAGCGGCTGGAACTTGCACGCAAAACGAGACCGAAGCAATACGCGGCTGGAACTTGCACCCATAACGAGACCGAAGCAATACGCGGCTGGAACTTGCACGCATAACAAGACCGAAGCAATACGCGGCTGGAACTTGTACGTTCGACGAGACCGAAGCAATACGCGGCTGGAACTTGCACGCATAACGAGACCGAAGCAATACGCGGCTGGAACTTGTACGCTCGGCGAGACCGAAGCAATACGCGGCTGGGACATGCACGAACAACGAGACCGAAGCAACGCGCTGCTGGAACTTGTTCGCTCGACGAGATCGAAGCAATACGGCGCTGGAACTTGTACGCTCGACGACACCGAAGGAATACGCGGCTGGTACTTATACGCTCTAAGAGACCGAAGCAATGCACGGCTGGGACTTATACGCGTTACGAGTCCGAAGCAATACGCGGCTGGAACTTGTACGCTTGACGAGACCGAAGCAATACGCGGCTGGAACTTGTACACATAACGAGACCAAAGCAATACGCCGCTGGGACTTGTACGCTCGACGAGACCGAAGCAATACACGGCTGGGACTTGTACGCGCGACGAGACCGAAGCAATACGCGGCTGGGACTTGCACGCATAACGAGACCGAAGCAATACGCGGCTGGAACTTGCACGCATAACGAGACCGAAGCAATGCACGGTTGGGACTTATACGCGTTACGAGACCGAAGCAATACGCGTCTGGAACATGTACGCTCGACGAGACCGAAGCAATACGCGGCTGGGACTTGCACGCAAAACGAGACCGGAGCATTACGCGGCTGGAACTTGTACGCACAGCGAGAGCGTAGCAATAGACGGCTGGGACATGTACGCTTGACGAGACCGAAGCAATACACGTCTGGAACTTGCGCATAACGAGACCGAAGCAACACGCGGCTGGAACTTGTACGATCGACGAGACCGAAGCAATACGCAGGTGGAACCTGAACGCATAACGACACCGAAGCAACGCGCTGCTGGAAATTGTACGCTCGACGAGACTGAAGCAATACGGGGCTGGAACTTTTACGCATAGCGAGACCGCAGCTACACGCGCCTGGGACTTGTAGGCTCCACGAGACTAAAGCAATACGCGCCTGGAACTTGTACGCTCGACGAGACCGAAGCAGTACGCGGCTGGAACTTGTACACTCCACGAGACCGAAGCAATACGCGGCTAGGACTTGTACGCTCGACGAGGCCGAAGCAATACGCGGCTGGGACTTGTACGCTCGACGAGACCGAAGGAATACACTGCTGGTACTTGTACGCTCGACGAGACCGAAGCACTACACGGCTGGGACTTGTACGCATTACAAGAGCTAAGCAACGCTCGGCTGGAACCTGTACGCTCCACGTGACGGAAGCAATACGCGGCTGGGACTTGTACGAATAACGAGATCGAAGCAATACGCAGGTGGAACTTGTACGCATAACGAGAACCAAGCAATACGCGACGGGGACTTGTACGCGTAACGAGACCGAAGCAATACGCGGCTGGAACTTGTACGCATAACGAGACCGAAGCAACACGCGGCTGGAAATTGTACGCATAACGAGACCGAAGCAATACACGGCTGGGACTTGTACGCATAACGAGACCGAAGGAATACGCGGCTCGGACTTGTACGCGTAACTAGACCGAAGCAACACGCGGCTAGAACTTGCACGCTCCACGAGACCGAAGCAATACGCGGCTAGAACTTGTACGCTCGACGAGACCGAAGCAACAAGCGGCTGGAACTCGTACGCTCGACGAGAGCGAAGCAATACGCGGCTAGAACCTGCACGCATAACGACATCGAAGCAACGCGCTGCTGGAACTTGTACGCTCGACAAGACCGAAGCAATACACGGCTGGGACTTAAACGCGTAACGAGACAGAAGCAATACGCGGCTGGAACTTGTGCGCTCGAAGAGACCGAAGAAATACGAGGCTGGGACTTGTACGCTCGACGAGACTGAAGCATTACGCGGCTGGAACTTGCACCCATAACGAGACCGAAGCAATACGCGGCTGGAACTTGCACGCACAACGAGACCGAAGCAATACGCAGCTGGAGCTTGTATGCTCCACGAGACCGAAGCAATACGCGGCTAGAACTTGTACGCTCGACGAGACCGAATCAATACGCGGCTGGAACCTGCGCGCATAACGACACCGAAGCAACGCGCTGCTGGAACTTGTACGCATAACGAGACCGAAGCAATACACGGCTGGGACTTGTACGCATCACGAGACCGAAGCAATACACGGCGGGGACTTGTATGCATAACGAGAACAAAGCAATACGCGGCTGGGACTTGTACGCGTAACGAGATCGAAGCAACGCGCGGTTGGAACTTGTGCGCTCCACGAGACCGAAGCAATACGCTGCTAGAACTTGTACGCTCGACGACACCGAAGCAATACAGGGCTGGGACTTGTACGCGCGACGAGACTGAAGAAATACTGGGCTGGAAATTGTACGCATAGCGAGACCGCAGCTACACGCGCCTGGGACTTGTAGGCTCCACGAGACTGAAGCAATACGCGGCTGGAACGTGTACGCTCGACGAGACCGAAGCAATACGCGGCTGGAACTTGTATGCATAACGAGACCGAAGCAATACGCGGCTGGAACTTGTACGCATAACGAGATCGAAGCAATACGTGGCTGGAACTTGTACGCTCGGCGAGACCGAAGCAATACGCGGCTGGGACTTGCACGAACAACGAGACCGAAGCAACGCGCTGCTGGAACTTGTTCGCTCGACGAGATTGAAGCAATACGGGGCTGGAACTTGTACGCTCGACGACACCGATGGAATACGCGGCTGGTACTTATACGCTCTAAGAGACCGAAGCAATGCACGGCTGGGACTTATACGCGTTACGAGACCGAAGCAATACGCGGCTGGGACTTGTATACTCGACGATACCGAAGCAATACACGGCTGGGACTTGAACGCATAACGGTACCGAAGCAATACACGGCTGGGACTTGTACGCATAAGAGACCAAAGCAATACGCGGCTGGGACTTGTACGCTCGACGAGACCGAAGCAATACCCGGCTGGAATTTGTACGCATGATTAGACCGAAGCAATACGCGGCTGGAACTTGCACGCATAACGAGACCGAAGCATTACGTGGCTGGAACTTGTACGCTTGACGAGACCGAAGCAATACGCGGCTGGAACTTGTACACATAACGAGACCAAAGCAAAACGCCGCTGGGACTTGTACGCTCGACGAGACCGAAACAATACGCGGCTGGGACTTGAACGCGTAACGATACCGGAGCAATGCGCGGCTGGAACTTGTACGCTCCACGAGACCAAAGGAATACGCGTCTGGAACTTGCACTCATAACGAGTCCGATGCAACGCGCTGCTGGAACTTGTTCGCTCCACGAGACCGAAGCAATACGCGGCTGGGACTTGCACGCATAATGAGACCAAAAAAATACCCGGCTGGAATTTGTACGCATGATTAGACCGAAGCAGTACGCGGCTGGAACTTGCACGCATAACGAGACCGAAACAATACGCGGCTGAAACTTGTACACTCGACGAGACCGAAGCAACACGCGGTTGGAACTTGTGCGCTCCACGAGACCGAAGCAATACAGGGCTGGGACTTGCACGCGCGACGAGACTGAAGCAATACGAGGCTGGAACTTTTACGCATAGCGAGACCGCAGCTACACGCGCCTGGGACTTGTAGGCTCCACGAGACTGAAGCAATACGCGGCTGGAACGTGTACGCTCGACGAGACCGAAGCAATACGCGGCTGGAACTTGTATGCATAACGAGACCGAAGCAATACGCGGCTGGAACTTGTACGCATAACGAGATCGAAGCAATACGTGGCTGGAACTTGTACGCTCGGCGAGACCGAAGCAATACGCGGCTGGGACTTGCACGAACAACGAGACCGAAGCAACGCGCTGCTGGAACTTGTTCGCTCGACGAGATTGAAGCAATACGGGGCTGGAACTTGTACGCTCGACGACACCGAAGGAATACGCGGCTGGTACTTATACGCTCTAAGAGACCGAAGCAATGCACGGCTGGGACTTATACGCGTTACGAGACCGAAGCAATACGCGGCTGGGACTTGTATACTCGACGATACCGAAGCAATACACGGCTGGGACTTGAACGCATAACGGTACCGAAGCAATACACGGCTGGGACTTGTACGCATAAGAGACCAAAGCAATACGCGGCTGGGACTTGTACGCTCGACGAGACCGAAGCAATACCCGGCTGGAATTTGTACGCATGATTAGACCGAAGCAATACGCGGCTGGAACTTGCACGCATAACGAGACCGAAGCATTACGTGGCTGGAACTTGTACGCTTGACGAGACCGAAGCAATACGCGGCTGGAACTTGTACACATAACGAGACCAAAGCAAAACGCCGCTGGGACTTGTACGCTCGACGAGACCGAAACAATACGCGGCTGGGACTTGAACGCGTAACGATACCGGAGCAATGCGCGGCTGGAACTTGTACGCTCCACGAGACCAAAGGAATACGCGTCTGGAACTTGCACTCATAACGAGTCCGATGCAACGCGCTGCTGGAACTTGTTCGCTCCACGAGACCGAAGCAATACGCGGCTGGGACTTGCACGCATAATGAGACCAAAAAAATACCCGGCTGGAATTTGTACGCATGATTAGACCGAAGCAGTACGCGGCTGGAACTTGCACGCATAACGAGACCGAAACAATACGCGGCTGAAACTTGTACACTCGACGAGACCGAAGCAACACGCGGTTGGAACTTGTGCGCTCCACGAGACCGAAGCAATACAGGGCTGGGACTTGCACGCGCGACGAGACTGAAGCAATACGAGGCTGGAACTTTTACGCATAGCGAGACCGCAGCTACACGCGCCTGGGACTTGTAGGCTCCACGAGACTAAAGCAATACGCGCCTGGAACTTGTACGCTCGACGAGACCGAAGCAGTACGCGGCTGGAACTTGCACGCATAACGAGACCGAAACAATACGCGGCTGGAACTTGTACGCTCGACGAGACCGAAGCAACACGCGGTTGGAACTTGTGCGCTCCACGAGACCGAAGCAATACGCTGCTAGAACTTGTACGCTCGACGAGACCGAAGCAATACAGGGCTGGGACTTGCACGCGCGACGAGACTGAAGCAATACGGGGCTAGAAATTGTACGCATAGCGAGACCGAAGCTACACGCGCCTGGGAATTGTAGGCTCCACGAGACTGAAGCAATACGCGGCTGGAACTTGTACGCTAGACGAGACCGAAGCAATACGCGGCTGGAACTTGTACGCATAACGAGACCGAAGCAATACGCGGCTGGAACTTGTACGCATACCGAGATCGAAGCAATACGCGGCTGGAACTTGAACGCATAACGAGACCGAAGCAATACACGGCTGGGACTCGTACGCGTAACGAGACCGAAGCAATACGCTGCTGGAACTTGTACGCTCGACGACACCGAATCAATACGCGGCTGAAACTTGTGCGCTCCACGAGTCCGAAACAATACACGGCTGGGACTTATACGCGTTACGAGACCGAAGCAATACGCGGCTGGGACTTGTACGCTCGACGAGACCGAAGCAACACGCGGCTGGTACTTGTACGCTCGACGAGACAGAAGCAATACGCGGCTGGAACTTGTGCGCTCGAAGAGACCGAAGAAATACGAGGCTGGGACTTGTACGCTCGACGAGACCGAAGCATTACGCGGCTGGAACTTGCACCCATAACGAGACCGAAGCAATACGCGGCTGGAACTTGCACGCACAACGAGACCGAAGCAATACGCAGCTGGAGCTTGTATGCTCCACGAGACCGAAGCAATACGCGGCTGGAACTTGTACGCTCGACGAGACCGAAGCAACACGCGGCTGGAACTTGTACGCTCGACGAGAGCGAAGCAATACGCGGCTAGAACTTGCACGCATAACGAGAACGAAGCAATACGCAGCTGGAACTTGTATGCTCCACGAGTCCGAAGCAATACGCGGCTGGAACTTGCACGCATAACGAGACCGAAGCAATACGCGGCTGGAACTTGTACGCTCGACGAGACCGAGGCAACACGCGGCTGGAACTTGTACGCTCGACGAGAGCGAAGCAATACGCGGCTAGAACTTGTACGCTCGACGAAACCGAAGCAATACGCGGCTGGAACCTGCACGCATAACGACACCGAAGCAACGCGCTGCTGGAACTTGTACGCTCGACGAGACCGAAGCAATACGCGGCTGGGACTTGTCCGCTCGACGACACCGAAGCAATACACGGCTGGGACTTGTACGCGCGACGAGACCGAAGCAATACGCGGCTGGGACTTGAACGCATATCCAGAACAAAGCAATACGCGGCTGGAACTTGTACGCATAACGAGATCGAAGCAATACGCGGCTGGAACTTGTACGCATCACGAGACCGCAGCTATACGCGTCTGGAACTTGCGCATAACGAGACCGAAGCAACACGCGGCTGGAACTTGTACGATCGGCGAGACCGAAGCAATACGCAGGTGGAACCTGAACGCATAACGACACCGAAGCAACGCGCTGCTGGAAATTGTACGCTCGACGAGACTGAAGCAATACGGGGCTGGAACTTTTACGCATAGCGAGACCGCAGCTACACGCGCCTGGGACTTGTGGGCTCCACGAGACTAAAGCAATACGCGCCTGGAACTTGTACGCTCGACGAGACCGAAGCAGTACGCGGCTGGAACTTGCACGCATAACGAGACCGAAACAATACGCGGCTGGAACTTGTACGCTCGACGAGACCGAAGCAACACGCGGTTGGGGCTTGTACGCATAACGAGACCGAAGGAATACACTGCTGGTACTTGTACGCTCGGCGAGACCGAAGCAATACGCGGCTGGAACTTGCACGCATAACGAGACCGAAGCAATACGCGGCTGGGACTTGTACGCTCAACGAGACCGAAGCAATACGCGGCTGGGACTTGCACGCATAATGAGACCAAAAAAATACGCGGCTGGGACTTGTACGCTCGACGAGGCCGAAGCAATACGCGGCTGGGACTTGTACGCTCGACGAGACCGAAGGAATACACTGCTGGTACTTGTACGCTCGACGAGACCGAAGCACTACACGGCTGGGACTTGTACGCATTACAAGAGCTAAGCAACGCTCGGCTGGAACCTGTACGCTCCACGAGACGGAAGCAATACGCGGCTGGGACTTGTACGCATAACGAGATCGAAGCAATACGCAGGTGGAACTTGTACGCATAACGAGAACCAAGCAATACGCGACGGGGACTTGTACGCGTAACGAGACCGAAGCAATACGCGGCTGGAACTTGTACGCATAACGAGGATAAAGCAATACGCGACTGGTACTTGTACGCATAACGAGACCACAGCAATACGAGGCTGGGACTTGCTCGCATAACGAGGACAAAGCAATACGCGGCTGGAACTTGTACGCATAACGAGACCGAAGCATTACGCAGCTGGAACTTGTACGCACAACGAGACCGAAGCAACACGCGGCTGGAAATTGTACGCATAACGAGACCGAAGCAATACACGGCTGGGACTTGTACGCATAACGAGACCGAAGGAATACGCGGCTCGGACTTGAACGCGTAACTAGACCGAAGCAACACGCGGCTAGAACTTGTACGCTCCACGAGACCGAAGCAATACGCGGCTGGGACTTGTACGCATAACGAGACCCAAGCAATACGCGGCTGGAACTTGTGTGCTCGACGATACCGAAGCAATACACGGCTGGGACTTGTACGCATAACGGTACCGAAGCAATACGCGGCTGGAACTTGTACGCATAACAAGACCAAAGCAATACGCGGCTGGAACTTGTACGCTCGACGAGACCGAAGCAATACCCGGCTGGGACTTGTATGCATAACGAGAACAAAGCAATACGCGGCTGGAACTTGTACGCTCGACGAGACCGAAGCAATACCCGACTGGAATTTGTACGCATGATTAGACCGAAGCAATACGCGGCTGGAACTTGTACGCTCGACAAGACCGAAGGAATACGCGGCTGGGAATTGTACGCTAGACGAGGCCGAAGCAATACGCGGCTGGGACTTGCACGAATAACGAGACCGAAGCAACGCGCTGCTGGAACTTGTTCGCTCGACGAGACCGAAGCAATACGCGGCTGGGGCTGGTACGCATAACGAGATCGAAGCAATACGCGGCTGGAACTTGTACGCAAAACGAGACCGCAGCTATACGCGCCTGGGACTTGTATGCTTCACGAGACCGAAGCAATAGGCGGCTGGAACTTGTACCCATAACGAGACCAAAGCAATACGCCGCTGGGACTTGTATGCTCGACGATACCGAAGCAATACACGGCTGGGTCTTGAACGCATAACGGTACCGAAGCAATACACGGCTGGGACTTGTACGCATAACGAGACCAAAGCAATACGCTGCTGGGACTTGTTCGCTCGACGAGACCGAAGCAATACCCGACTGGAATTTGTACGCATGATTAGACCGAAGCAATACGCGGCTGGGACTTGTACGCGTAACGAGACCGAAGCAATACGCGGCTGGAACTTGCACGCATAATAAGACCAAAAAAATACGCGGCTGGGACTTGTACGCTCGACGAGGCCGAAGCAATACGCGGCTGGGAATTATACGCCCGACGAGACCGAAGCAATACGCGGCTGGGAGATGTACGCGTAACAAGAACAAAGCAATACGCGGCTGGAACTTGTACGGTCCACGAGACCGAAGCAATACGCGGCTGGAACTTGTACGCTCGACAAGACCGAAGGAATACGCGGCTGGAACTTGCACGCATACCGAGACCGAAGCAATACGCGGCTGAAACTTGTACGCATAACGAGACCGAAGCAATACACTGCTGGTAGTTGTACGCTCGACGAGACCGAAGCAATACACGGCTGGGACTTGAACGCGTAACGAGACCGAAGCAATGCGCGGCTGGGGCTTGTACGCTCGACGAGACTAAAGCAATACGCGGCTAGAACTTGTACGCATAACGAGATCGCAACTATACGCGCTTGGGACTTGTATGCTCCACGAGACCGAAGCAATACGCTGCTGGAACTTATACGCTAGACGAGACCGTAGCAATACACGGCTGGGACTTGAACGCATAACGGTACCGAAGCAATACACGGCTGGGACTTGTACGCATAAGAGACCAAAGCAATACGCGGCTGGGACTTGTACGCTCGACGAGACCGAAGCAATACCCGGCTGGAATTTGTACGCATGATTAGACCGAAGCAATACGCGGCTGGAACTTGCACGCATAACGAGACCGAAGCATTACGTGGCTGGAACTTGTACGCTTGACGAGACCGAAGCAATACGCGGCTGGAACTTGTACACATAACGAGACCAAAGCAAAACGCCGCTGGGACTTGTACGCTCGACGAGACCGAAACAATACGCGGCTGGGACTTGAACGCGTAACGATACCAGAGCAATGCGCGGCTGGAACTTGTACGCTCCACGAGACCAAAGGAATACGCGTCTGGAACTTGCACTCATAACGAGTCCGATGCAACGCGCTGCTGGAACTTGTTCGCTCCACGAGACCGAAGCAATACGCGGCTGGGACTTGCACGCATAATGAGACCAAAAAAATACCTGGCTGGAATTTGTACGCATGATTAGACCGAAGCAGTACGCGGCTGGAACTTGCACGCATAACGAGACCGAAACAATACGCGGCTGGAACTTGTACACTCGACGAGACCGAAGCAACACGCGGTTGGAACTTGTGCGCTCCACGAGACCGAAGCAATACAGGGCTGGGACTTGCACGCGCGACGAGACTGAAGCAATACGAGGCTGGAACTTTTACGCATAGCGAGACCGCAGCTACACGCGCCTGGGACTTGTAGGCTCCACGAGACTAAAGCAATACGCGCCTGGAACTTGTACGCTCGACGAGACCGAAGCAGTACGCGGCTGGAACTTGCACGCATAACGAGACCGAAACAATACGCGGCTGGAACTTGTACGCTCGACGAGACCGAAGCAACACGCGGTTGGAACTTGTGCGCTCCACGAGACCGAAGCAATACGCTGCTAGAACTTGTACGCTCGACGAGACCGAAGCAATACAGGGCTGGGACTTGCACGCGCGACGAGACTGAAGCAATACGGGGCTGGAAATTGTACGCATAGCGAGACCGAAGCTACACGCGCCTGGGAATTGTAGGCTCCACGAGACTGAAGCAATACGCGGCTGGAAACTGTACGCTCGACGAGACCGAAGCAATACGCGGCTGGAACTTGTACGCATAACGAGACCGAAGCAATACGCGGCTGGAACTTGTACGCATAACGAGATCGAAGCAATACGCGGCTGGAACTTGAACGCATAACGAGACCGAAGCAATACACGGCTGGGACTCGTACGCGTAACGAGACCGAAGCAATACGCTGCTGGAACTTGTACGCTCGACGACACCGAATCAATACGCGGCTGAAACTTGTGCGCTCCACGAGTCCGAAACAATACACGGCTGGGACTTATACGCGTTACGAGACCGAAGCAATACGCGGCTGGAACTTGTACGCTCGACGAGACCGAAGCAACACGCGGCTGGTACTTGTACGCTCGACGAGACAGAAGCAATACGCGGCTGGAACTTGTGCGCTCGAAGAGACCGAAGAAATACGAGGCTGGGACTTGTACGCTCGACGAGACCGAAGCATTACGCGGCTGGAACTTGCACCCATAACGAGACCGAAGCAATACGCGGCTGGAACTTGCACGCACAACGAGACCGAAGCAATACGCAGCTGGAGCTTGTATGCTCCACGAGACCGAAGCAATACGCGGCTGGAACTTGTACGCTCGACGAGACCGAAGCAACACGCGGCTGGAACTTGTACGCTCGACGAGAGCGAAGCAATACGCGGCTAGAACTTGCACGCATAACGAGAACGAAGCAATACGCAGCTGGAACTTGTATGCTCCACGAGTCCGAAGCAATACGCGGCTGGAACTTGCACGCATAACGAGACCGAAGCAATACGCGGCTGGAACTTGTACGCTCGACGAGACCGAGGCAACACGCGGCTGGAACTTGTACGCTCGACGAGAGCGAAGCAATACGCGGCTAGAACTTGTACGCTCGACGAAACCGAAGCAATACGCGGCTGGAACCTGCACGCATAACGACACCGAAGCAACGCGCTGCTGGAACTTGTACGCTCGACGAGACCGAAGCAATACGCGGCTGGGACTTGTCCGCTCGACGACACCGAAGCAATACACGGCTGGGACTTGTACGCGCGACGAGACCGAAGCAATACGCGGCTGGGACTTGAACGCATATCCAGAACAAAGCAATACGCGGCTGGAACTTGTACGCATAACGAGATCGAAGCAATACGCGGCTGGAACTTGTACGCATAACGAGACCGCAGCTATACGCGTCTGGAACTTGCGCATAACGAGACCGAAGCAACACGCGGCTGGAACTTGTACGATCGACGAGACCGAAGCAATACGCAGGTGGAACCTGAACGCATAACGACACCGAAGCAACGCGCTGCTGGAAATTGTACGCTCGACGAGACTGAAGCAATACGGGGCTGGAACTTTTACGCATAGCGAGACCGCAGCTACACGCGCCTGGGACTTGTGGGCTCCACGAGACTAAAGCAATACGCGCCTGGAACTTGTACGCTCGACGAGACCGAAGCAGTACGCGGCTGGAACTTGCACGCATAACGAGACCGAAACAATACGCGGCTGGAACTTGTACGCTCGACGAGACCGAAGCAACACGCGGTTGGGGCTTGTACGCATAACGAGACCGAAGGAATACACTGCTGGTACTTGTACGCTCGGCGAGACCGAAGCAATACGCGGCTGGAACTTGCACGCATAACGAGACCGAAGCAATACGCGGCTGGGACTTGTACGCTCAACGAGACCGAAGCAATACGCGGCTGGGACTTGCATGCATAATGAGACCAAAAAAATACGCGGCTGGGACTTGTACGCTCGACGAGGCCGAAGCAATACGCGGCTGGGACTTGTACGCTCGACGAGACCGAAGCACTACACGGCTGGGACTTGTACGCATTACAAGAGCTAAGCAACGCTCGGCTGGAACCTGTACGCTCCACGAGACGGAAGCAATACGCGGCTGGGACTTGTACGCATAACGAGATCGAAGCAATACGCAGGTGGAACTTGTACGCATAACGAGAACCAAGCAATACGCGACGGGGACTTGTACGCGTAACGAGACCGAAGCAATACGCGGCTGGAACTTGTACGCATAACGAGGATAAAGCAATACGCGACTGGTACTTGTACGCATAACGAGACCACAGCAATACGAGGCTGGGACTTGCTCGCATAACGAGGACAAAGCAATACGCGGCTGGAACTTGTACGCATAACGAGACCGAAGCATTACGCAGCTGGAACTTGTACGCACAACTAGACCGAAGCAACACGCGGCTAGAACTTGTACGCTCCACGAGACCGAAGCAATACGCGGCTGGGACTTGTACGCATAACGAGACCCAAGCAATACGCGGCTGGAACTTGTGTGCTCGACGATACCGAAGCAATACACGGCTGGGACTTGTACGCATAACGGTACCGAAGCAATACGCGGCTGGAACTTGTACGCATAACAAGACCAAAGCAATACGCGGCTGGAACTTGTACGCTCGACGAGACCGAAGCAATACCCGGCTGGAACTTGTACACATAACGAGAACAAAGCAATACGCGGCTGGGACTTGTACGCTCGACGAGACTGAAGCAATAAGCGGCTGGAACTTGTACGCTCGACGAGACCGAAGCAACACGAGGCTGGGACTTGTATGCATAACGAGAACAAAGCAATACGCGGCTGGAACTTGTACGCTCGACGAGACCGAAGCAATACCCGGCTGGAATTTGTACGCATGATTAGACCGAAGCAATACGCGGCTGGAACTTGTACGCTCGACAAGACCGAAGGAATACGCGGCTGGGAATTGTACGCTAGACGAGGCCGAAGCAATACGCGGCTGGGGCTTGTACGCATAACGAGACCGAAGCAATACACTGCTGGTAGTTGTACAGTCGACGAGACCGAAGCAATACACGGCTGGGACTTGAACGCGTAACGAGACCGAAGCAATGCGCGGCTGGAACTGGTACGCTCCACGAGACCGAAGCAATACGCGGCTGGGACTTGTAGGCTCGACAAAACCGAAGCAATACGCGACTGGAACTTGTACGCTCGACGAGACCGAAGCAATACGCGGCTGGGACTTGTACGCTCGATGAGACCGAAGTAATACGTGGCTGGGACTTGTACGCATAACGAGACCGAAGCAATACGCTGCTCGAACTTGTAAGCTCGACGAGACAGAAGCAATACGCGGCTGGAACTTGTACGCTCGAAGAGACCGAAGGAATACGCGGCTGGGACTTGTACGCTCGACGAGACCGAAGCAATACGCGGCTGGAACTTGTACACATAACGAGACCAAAGCAATACGCCGCTGGGACCTGTACGCTCGACGAGACCGAAGGAATACGCGGCTGGAACTTGCACGCATACCGACACCGAAGCAATACGCGGCTGAAACTTGTACGCATAACGAGACCGAAGCAATACACGGCTGGAACTTGTACGCTAGACGAGACCGAAGCAATACGCGGCTGGAACTTGTACGCTCGACGAGACCGAAGCAAGACCTGGCTGGGACTTGTACGCATAACGATACCGAAGCAATACGCGGCTGGGACTTGTATGCTCCACGAGACCGAAGCAATAGGCGGCTGGAACTTGTACCCATAACGAGACCAAAGCAATACGCCGCTGGGACTTGTATGCTCGACGATACCGAAGCAATACACGGCTGGGTCTTGAACGCACAACGGTACCGAAGCAATACACGGCTGGGACTTGTACGCATAACGAGACCAAAGCAATACGCTGCTGGGACTTGTTCGCTCGACGAGACCGAAGCAATACCCGGCTGGAATTTGTACGCATGATTAGACCGAAGCAATACGCGGCTGGGACTTGTACGCGTAACGAGACCGAAGCAACACGCGGCTAGAACTTGTACGCTCCACGAGACCGAAGCAATACGCGGCTCGGACTTGTACGCATAACGAGACCCGAGCAGTACGCGGCTGGAACTTGTATGCTCGACGATACCGAAGCAATACCCAACTGGAATTTGTACGCATGATTAGACCGAAGCAATACGCGGCTGGAACTTGCACGCATAACGAGAACAAAGCAATACGTGGGTGGGACCTGTACGCGTAACGAGACCGACGCAATACGCGGCTGGGACTTGTACGCATATCGAGACCGAAGCAATACGCGGCTGGAACTTGCACGCATAATAAGACCAAAAAAATACGCGGCTGGGACTTGTACGCTCGACGAGGCCGAAGCAATACGCGGCTGGGAATTATACGCCCGACGAGACCGAAGCAATACGCGGCTGGGAGATGTACGCGTAACAAGAACAAAGCAATACGCGGCTGGAACTTGTACGGTCCACGAGACCGAAGCAATACGCGGCTGGAACTTGTACGCTCGACGAGACCGAAGGAATACGCGGCTGGAACTTGCACGCATACCGAGACCGAAGCAATACGCGGCTGAAACTTGTACGCATAACGAGACCGAAGCAATACACTGCTGGTAGTTGTACGCTCGACGAGACCGAAGCAATACACGGCTGGGACTTGAACGCGTAACGAGACCGAAGCAATGCGCGGCTGGGGCTTGTACGCTCGACGAGACTAAAGCAATACGCGGCTAGAACTTGTACGCATAACGAGATCGCAACTATACGCGGCTGGGACTTGTACGCTCAACGAGACCGAAGCAATACGCGGCTGGGACTTGCACGCATAATGAGACCAAAAAAATACGCGGCTGGGACTTGTACGCTCGACGAGGGCGAAGCAATACGCGGCTGGGACTTGTACGCTCGACGAGACCGAAGGAATACACTGCTGGTACTTGTACGCTCGACGAGACCGAAGCACTACACGGCTGGGACTTGTACGCATTACAAGAGCTAAGCAACGCTCGGCTGGAACCTGTACGCTCCACGAGACGGAAGCAATACGCGGCTGGGACTTGTACGCTCGACGAGACCGAAGCAGTACGCGGCTGGAACTTGCACGCATAACGAGACCGAAACAATACGCGGCTGGAACTTGTACGCTCGACGAGACCGAAGCAACACGCGGTTGGGGCTTGTACGCATAACGAGACCGAAGGAATACACTGCTGGTACTTGTACGCTCGGCGAGACCGAAGCAATACGCGGCTGGAACTTGCACGCATAACGAGACCGAAGCAATACGCGGCTGGGACTTGTACGCTCAACGAGACCGAAGCAATACGCGGCTGGGACTTGCATGCATAATGAGACCAAAAAAATACGCGGCTGGGACTTGTACGCTCGACGAGGCCGAAGCAATACGCGGCTGGGACTTGTACGCTCGACGAGACCGAAGCACTACACGGCTGGGACTTGTACGCATTACAAGAGCTAAGCAACGCTCGGCTGGAACCTGTACGCTCCACGAGACGGAAGCAATACGCGGCTGGGACTTGTACGCATAACGAGATCGAAGCAATACGCAGGTGGAACTTGTACGCATAACGAGAACCAAGCAATACGCGACGGGGACTTGTACGCGTAACGAGACCGAAGCAATACGCGGCTGGAACTTGTACGCATAACGAGGATAAAGCAATACGCGACTGGTACTTGTACGCATAACGAGACCACAGCAATACGAGGCTGGGACTTGCTCGCATAACGAGGACAAAGCAATACGCGGCTGGAACTTGTACGCATAACGAGACCGAAGCATTACGCAGCTGGAACTTGTACGCACAACTAGACCGAAGCAACACGCGGCTAGAACTTGTACGCTCCACGAGACCGAAGCAATACGCGGCTGGGACTTGTACGCATAACGAGACCCAAGCAATACGCGGCTGGAACTTGTGTGCTCGACGATACCGAAGCAATACACGGCTGGGACTTGTACGCATAACGGTACCGAAGCAATACGCGGCTGGAACTTGTACGCATAACAAGACCAAAGCAATACGCGGCTGGAACTTGTACGCTCGACGAGACCGAAGCAATACCCGGCTGGAACTTGTACACATAACGAGAACAAAGCAATACGCGGCTGGGACTTGTACGCTCGACGAGACTGAAGCAATAAGCGGCTGGAACTTGTACGCTCGACGAGACCGAAGCAACACGAGGCTGGGACTTGTATGCATAACGAGAACAAAGCAATACGCGGCTGGAACTTGTACGCTCGACGAGACCGAAGCAATACCCGGCTGGAATTTGTACGCATGATTAGACCGAAGCAATACGCGGCTGGAACTTGTACGCTCGACAAGACCGAAGGAATACGCGGCTGGGAATTGTACGCTAGACGAGGCCGAAGCAATACGCGGCTGGGGCTTGTACGCATAACGAGACCGAAGCAATACACTGCTGGTAGTTGTACAGTCGACGAGACCGAAGCAATACACGGCTGGGACTTGAACGCGTAACGAGACCGAAGCAATGCGCGGCTGGAACTGGTACGCTCCACGAGACCGAAGCAATACGCGGCTGGGACTTGTAGGCTCGACAAAACCGAAGCAATACGCGACTGGAACTTGTACGCTCGACGAGACCGAAGCAATACGCGGCTGGGACTTGTACGCTCGATGAGACCGAAGTAATACGTGGCTGGGACTTGTACGCATAACGAGACCGAAGCAATACGCTGCTCGAACTTGTAAGCTCGACGAGACAGAAGCAATACGCGGCTGGAACTTGTACGCTCGAAGAGACCGAAGGAATACGCGGCTGGGACTTGTACGCTCGACGAGACCGAAGCAATACGCGGCTGGAACTTGTACACATAACGAGACCAAAGCAATACGCCGCTGGGACCTGTACGCTCGACGAGACCGAAGGAATACGCGGCTGGAACTTGCACGCATACCGACACCGAAGCAATACGCGGCTGAAACTTGTACGCATAACGAGACCGAAGCAATACACGGCTGGAACTTGTACGCTAGACGAGACCGAAGCAATACGCGGCTGGAACTTGTACGCTCGACGAGACCGAAGCAAGACCTGGCTGGGACTTGTACGCATAACGATACCGAAGCAATACGCGGCTGGGACTTGTATGCTCCACGAGACCGAAGCAATAGGCGGCTGGAACTTGTACCCATAACGAGACCAAAGCAATACGCCGCTGGGACTTGTATGCTCGACGATACCGAAGCAATACACGGCTGGGTCTTGAACGCACAACGGTACCGAAGCAATACACGGCTGGGACTTGTACGCATAACGAGACCAAAGCAATACGCTGCTGGGACTTGTTCGCTCGACGAGACCGAAGCAATACCCGGCTGGAATTTGTACGCATGATTAGACCGAAGCAATACGCGGCTGGGACTTGTACGCGTAACGAGACCGAAGCAACACGCGGCTAGAACTTGTACGCTCCACGAGACCGAAGCAATACGCGGCTCGGACTTGTACGCATAACGAGACCCGAGCAGTACGCGGCTGGAACTTGTATGCTCGACGATACCGAAGCAATACCCAACTGGAATTTGTACGCATGATTAGACCGAAGCAATACGCGGCTGGAACTTGCACGCATAACGAGAACAAAGCAATACGTGGGTGGGACCTGTACGCGTAACGAGACCGACGCAATACGCGGCTGGGACTTGTACGCATATCGAGACCGAAGCAATACGCGGCTGGAACTTGCACGCATAATAAGACCAAAAAAATACGCGGCTGGGACTTGTACGCTCGACGAGGCCGAAGCAATACGCGGCTGGGAATTATACGCCCGACGAGACCGAAGCAATACGCGGCTGGGAGATGTACGCGTAACAAGAACAAAGCAATACGCGGCTGGAACTTGTACGGTCCACGAGACCGAAGCAATACGCGGCTGGAACTTGTACGCTCGACGAGACCGAAGGAATACGCGGCTGGAACTTGCACGCATACCGAGACCGAAGCAATACGCGGCTGAAACTTGTACGCATAACGAGACCGAAGCAATACACTGCTGGTAGTTGTACGCTCGACGAGACCGAAGCAATACACGGCTGGGACTTGAACGCGTAACGAGACCGAAGCAATGCGCGGCTGGGGCTTGTACGCTCGACGAGACTAAAGCAATACGCGGCTAGAACTTGTACGCATAACGAGATCGCAACTATACGCGGCTGGGACTTGTACGCTCAACGAGACCGAAGCAATACGCGGCTGGGACTTGCACGCATAATGAGACCAAAAAAATACGCGGCTGGGACTTGTACGCTCGACGAGGGCGAAGCAATACGCGGCTGGGACTTGTACGCTCGACGAGACCGAAGGAATACACTGCTGGTACTTGTACGCTCGACGAGACCGAAGCACTACACGGCTGGGACTTGTACGCATTACAAGAGCTAAGCAACGCTCGGCTGGAACCTGTACGCTCCACGAGACGGAAGCAATACGCGGCTGGGACTTGTACGCATAACGAGATCGAAGCAATACGCAGGTGGAACTTGTACGCATAACGAGAACCAAGCAATACGCGACGGGGACTTGTACGCGTAACGAGACCGAAGCAATACGCGGCTGGAACTTGTACGCATAACGAGGATAAAGCAATACGCGGCTGGTACTTGTACGCATAACGAGACCACAGCAATACGAGGCTGGGACTTGCTCGCATAACGAGGACAAAGCAATACGCGGCTGGTACTTGTACGCATAACGAGACCAAAGCAATACGCAGCTGGGACTAGTACGCTAGACGAGACCGCAGCAATACGCGGCTGGAACTGGTACGCCTGACGAGACCTCAGCAATACGCGGCTGGAACTTGTAGGCTCGACGAGACTGAAGCAATACGCGGCTGGGACTTGTACGCATAACGAGACCAAAGCAATACACGGCTGGGACTTGTACGCTCCACGAGACCGAAGTAATACGCGGCTGGGACTTGTACGCATAACGAGACCAAAGCAATACGCCGCTGGAACTTGTTCGCTCGACGACACCGAAGGAATACGCGGCTGGGACCTGTACGCATAACGAGAGCGAAGCAATACGCGGCTGGAACTTGTACGCTCGACGAGACCGAAGGAATACGCGGCTGGGGCTTGTACGCATAACGAGACCAAAGCAATACCCGGCTGGGACCTGTACGCATAACGATACCGAAGAAATACGCCCCTGGAACTTGTACACATAAGGAGACCAAAGCAATACGCGGCTGGGACATTTACACTCAACGAGACCGAAGCAATACGCGACTGGGACTTGTACGCATAACGAGACCGAAGCAATACGCGGCTGGGACTTGTACGCAAAACGAGACCGAAGCAACACGCGGCTGGGACTTGTACGCTCGACGAGACTGAAGCAATACGCGGCTGGAACTTGTACGCTAGACGAGACCGAAGCAATATGCGGCTGGGACTAGTACGCATAACGAGAACAAAGCAATACGCGGCAGGGACTTGTACGCGTAACGAGAACGAAGCAGTACGCGTCTGGAAATTGCACGCATAACGAGACCAAAATAACGCGCTGCTGGAACTTGTTCGCTCCACGAGACCGAAACAATACGCGTCTGGAACTTGCACGCATAACGAAACCGAAGCAACGCGCTGCTGCATCTTGTTCGCTCGACGAGACCGAAGCAATACGCGGCTGGAACTTGTACGCTCGACGAGACCGAGGGAATACGCGGCTGGGGCTTGTACGCTCGACGAGGCCGAAGCAATACGCGGCTGGAACTTGTACGCTCCACCAGACCCAAGCAATACGCAGCTGGAACTTGTATGCTCGACGATACCGAAGCAATACACCGCTGGCAATTGGACGCATAACGATACCGATGCAATACGCGGCTGGAACTTGTACGCTTGACGAGACCGAAACAGTACGCTTCTGGAACTTGCACGCAAAACGAGACCCAAGCAATACACGGCTGGGACTTGTACGCGGAACAAGACCGAAGCAATACGCGGCTGGGACTTGTACGCGTAGCGAGACCGAATCAATACGCGGCTGGAACTTGTACGCGTAACGAGACTAAAGCAATACGCGGCTGGAACTTAAACGCTCGAAGAGACCGAAGGATTACGCGACTGGGACTTGTACGCATAACGAGAACAAAGCAATCCGCGGCTGGAACTTGTACGCTCGACGAGACCGAAGCAATACAGTGCTGGTACTTGTACGCTCGACGAGACCGAAGCAAAACGCGGCTGGAACTTCCACGCATAACGATACCGATGCAATACGCGGCTGGAACTTGTACGCTTGACGAGACCGAAACAGTACGCTTCTGGAACTTGCACGCAAAACGAGACCCAAGCAATACGCGGCTGGGACTTGTACACATAACGAGACCGAAGCAATACACTGCTGGTACTTGTACGCTCGACGAGACCGAAGCAATACACGGCTGGGACTTGTACGCGGAACAAGACCGAAGCAATACGCGGCTGGAACTTGTACGCTCGCAGAGACCGAAGGAATACGCGGCTGGTACTTGTACGCTCGACGAGACCGAAGCAATACACGGCTGGGACTTGTACGCATAACGAGACCGAATCAATACGCGGCTGGGACTTGTACGCTCGACGGAACCGAAGCAATACGCGGCTGGGACTTGTACGCATAACGATACCGAAGCAATACGCGGCTGGGACTTGTACGCATAACGAGACCAAAGCAATACGCGGCTGGGACTTGTACGCTCGACGAGACCGAAGCAATACGCGGCTGCATCTTGTACGCTTGGCGAGATCGAAGCAATACGCGGCTGGAACTTGCACGCATAACGAGACCGAAGCAATACAGTGCTGGTACTTGTACGCTCGACGAGACCGAAGCAACACACGGCTGGACTTGTACGCATAACGATACCGATGCAATACGCGGCTGGAACTTGTACGCTTGACGAGACCGAAACAGTACGCTTCTGGAACTTGCACGCATAACGAGACCCAAGCAATACGCGGCTGGGACTTGTACGCATAACGAGACCGAAGCAATACACTGCTGGTACTTGTACGCTCGACGAGACCGAAGCAATACACGGCTGGGACTTGTACGCGGAACCAGACCGAAGCAATACGCGGCTGGAACTTGTACGATCGCAGAGACCGAAGGAATACGCGGCTGGTACTTGTACGCTCGACGAGACCGAAGCAATACACGGCTGGGACTTGTACGCGGAACAAGACCGAAGCAATACGCGGCTGGGACTTGTACGCTCCACAAGACCGAAACAAAACGCGGCTGGTACTTGTACGCTCGACGAGACCGAAGCAATACGCGGCTGGAACTAGTACGCTCCACGAGACCGAAGCAATACGCGGCTGGTACTTGTACGCTCGACGAGACCGAAGCAATACGCGGCAGGATCTTGCACGCATAACGAGACCGAAGCATTACGCGGCTGGAACTTGTACGCATAACGAGACCGAAGCATTACGCGGCTGGTACTTGTACGCATAACGAGACCGAAGCCACACGCGGCTGGAACTTGTACGCATAACGAGACCGAAGCAAGACACGGCTGGGACTTGTACGCACAACGAGACCGAAGCAACACGCGGCTGGGGCTTGTACGCTCCACGAGAGCGAAGCAATACGCGGCTGGAACTTGTACGCTCCACGAGACCGAAGCAATCCGCGGCTGGTACTTGTACGCTCGACGAGACCGAAGCAATACGCGGCAGGATCTTGCACGCATAACGAGACCAAAGCATTACGCGGCTGGAACTTGCACGCATAACGAGACCGAAGCCACACGCGGCTGGAACTTCTACGCATAACGAGACCGAAGCGAGACACGGCTGGGACTTGTACGCATAACGATACCGAAGCAATCCGCGGCTGGGACTTGTACGCATGTCGAGACCGAAGCATTACGCGGCTGGAACTTGTACGCATAACGAGACCGAAGCTACATGCGGTTGGAACTTGTACGCTCCGCGAGACCGAAGCAATACGCGGCTGGAACTTGCACGCATAACGAGACAGAAGCATTACGCTGCTGGAACTTGTACGCATAACGAGATCGAAGCAACATGCGGCTGGAACTTGTACGCATAAGGAGGCCGAAGCAAGACACGGCAGGACTTGTACGCATAACGAGACCGAAGCAAGACACGGCTGGGACTTGTACGCACAACGAGACCGAAGCAACACGCGGCTGGGACTTGTACGCTCGACGAGACCGAAGCAATACGCGGCTGGAACTTGTGCGCATAACGAGAGCGAAGCAATACGCGGCTGAGACTTGTACGCTCGAAGAGACCGAAGCAATACGCGGCTGGGACTTGTACGCGTAACGAGACCGAAGCAATACGCGGCTGGGACTTCTACGCTCAACGAGACTAAAGCAATACGCGGATGGAACTTGTACGCTCGACGAGACCAAAGCAATACGCTGCTGGAACATGCATGCATACCGAGACCGAAGCAATACGCGGCTGGAACTTGTACGCTCGACGAGACCGATGCAATACGCGGCTGGAACTTGTACGCATAAAGAGACCGAAGCAACACGCGGCTGGAACTTAAACGTATAGCGAGACCGAAGCAATACTTGGATGGAACTTGTACGCATAAAGAGACCGAAGAAACACGCGGCTGGAACTTGTACGCTCGACGGGACCGAAGCAACACCAGGCTGAGACTTGTACGCATAACGAGAACAAAGCAATACGCGGCTGGAACTTGTACGCTCGACAAGACCGAAGCAATTCGCGGCTGGAGCTTGCACGTATAACGAGACCGACGCAACGCGCGGATGGAATTAAAACGTATAGCGAGACCGAAGCAATACTTGGATGGAACATGTACGCATAAAGAGACCGAAGCAATACGCGGCTGAGACTTGTACGCCCGATGAGACCGAAGCAATACGCGGCTGGGACTTGTACGCTCCACGAGACCGAAGCATTACGCTGCTGGAACTTGTTCGCTCGACAAGACCGAAGCAATACGCGGCTGGAACTTGGACGCTCGACGAGACCGAAGCAACGCGCTGCTGGAACTTCTACGCATAACGAGACCGAAGCGAGACACGGCTGGGACTTGTACGCATAACGATACCGAAGCAATCCGCGGCTGGGACTTGTACGCATGTCGAGACCGAAGCATTACGCGGCTGGAACTTGTACGCATAACGAGACCGAAGCTACATGCGGTTGGAACTTGTACGCTCGGCGAGACCGAAGCAATACGCGGCTGGATATTGCACGCATAACGGGACCGAAGCAATACGCTGCTGGAACTTGAACGCTCGACGAGATCGAAGCAATACGCGGCTGGGACTTGTACGCTCCACGAGACCGAAGTAATACGCGGCTGGAACTTGTACGCATAACGAGACCAAAGAAATACGCGGCTGGGACTTGTACGCATGTCGAGACCGAAGCATTACGCGGCTGGAACTTGTACGCATAACGAGACCGAAGCAACATGCGGCTGGAACTTGTACGCATAAGGAGGCCGAAGCAAGACACGGCAGGACTTGCACGCATAACGAGACCGAAGCAACACGCGGCCGGGGCTTGTACGCTCCACGAGACCGAAGCAATACACGGCTGGAACTTGTACGCTCCACGAGACCGAAGCAATACGCGGCAGAATCTTGCACGCATAACGAGACCGAAGAATTACGGGACTGGGACTTGCACGCATAACGAGACCAAAGCCACACGCGGATGGAACTTGTACGCATAACGAGACCGAAGCAAGACACGGCTGGGACTTGTACGCATAACGAGGCCGAAGCAACATGCGGCTGGAACTTGTACGCATAACGAGACCGAAGCAAGACACGGTTGGGACATGTACGAATAACGAGACCGAAGCAATACGCGGCTGGGTCTTGTACGCTCGACGAGACCGAAGCAATACGCGGCTGGAACTTGCACGCATAACGAGACCGAAGTAATACGCGGCTGGAACTTGTACGCATAACGAGACCAAAGAAATACGCGGCTGGGACTTGTACGCATGTCGAGACCGAAGCATTACGCGGCTGGAACTTGTACGCATAACGAGACCGAAGCAACATGCGGCTGGAACTTGTACGCATAAGGAGGCCGAAGCAAGACACGGCAGGACTTGCACGCATAACGAGACCGAAGCAACACGCGGCCGGGGCTTGTACGCTCCACGAGACCGAAGCAATACACGGCTGGGTCTTGTACGCGTAACGAGACCGAAGCATTACGCTGCTGGAACTTGTTCGCTCGACGAGACCGAAGCAATACGCGGCTGGAACTTGTACGCTCGACGAGACCGAAACAACGCGCTGCTGAAACTTGTACGCATAGCGAGACCGAAGCATTACGCGGCTGGAACTTGTACGCTCGACGAGACCGAAACAACGCGCTGCTGAAACTTGTACGCATAGCGAGACCGAAGCATTACGCGGCTGGAACTTGTACGCTCGGCGAGACCGAAGCAATACGCGGCTGGATATTGCACGCATAAAGAGACCGAAGCAATACGCTGCTGGAACTTGTACGCTCCACGAGACCGAAGCAATACACGGCTGGGACTTGTACGCGTAACGAGACCGAAGCAACACGCGGCTGGAACTTGTACGCTCGGCGAGACCGAAGCAATACGAGGCTGGGACTTGTACGCATAACGAGACCGAAGCAACACGCGGCTGGAAATTGTTCGATCGACGAGACCGATGCAATACGCGGCTGGAACTTGTACGCTCCACGAGACCGAAGCAATACACGGTTGGGACTTGTACGCATAACGATACCGAAGCAATGCGCGGCTGGGGCTTGTACGCATAACGAGACCGAAGCAATACACTGCTGGTACTTGTACGCTCGACGAGACCGAACCAATACACGGCTGGGACTTGTACGCATAACGAGACCGTAGCAATACACTTCTGGGACATGTACGCTCGAAGAGACCGAAGCAATACACGTCTGGAACTTGCGCATAACGAGACCGAAGCAACACGAGGCTGGAACTTGTACGCTCGACAAGAGCGAAGCAATACGCGGCTAGAACTTGTACGCTCGACGAGACCGAAGCAATACGCGGCTGGAACTTGAACGCATAACGAGACCGAAGCAACACGCGGCTGGGACTTGTACGCTCGACGAGACCGAAACAACGCGCTGCTGAAACTTGTACGCATAGCGAGACCGAAGCATTACGCGGCTGGAACTTGTACGCTCGACGAGACCGAAACAACGCGCTGCTGAAACTTGTACGCATAGCGAGACCGAAGCAATACACGGCTGGGACATGTACGCGTAACGAGACAGAAGCAATACGCGGCTGGAACTTGTACGCTCGAAGAGACCGAGGAATACGCGGCTGGGACTTGTACGCTCGACGAGACCGAAGAAATACGCGGCTGGAACTTGCACCCATATCGAGACCGAAGCAATAAGCGACTGGAACTTGCACGCATAACGAGACCGAAGCAATACGCGGCTGGAACTTGCACGCATAACGAGACCGAAGCAATGCACGGCTGGGACTTGTACGCTCGACGAGACCGAAACAACGCGCTGCTGAAACTTGTACGCATAGCGAGACCGAAGCATTACGCGGCTGGAACTTGTACGCTCGACGAGACCGAAACAACGCGCTGCTGAAACTTGTACGCATAGCGAGACCGAAGCATTACGCGGCTGGAACTTGTACGCTCGGCGAGACCGAAGCAATACGCGGCTGGATATTGCACGCATAAAGAGACCGAAGCAATACGCTGCTGGAACTTGTACGCTCCACGAGACCGAAGCAATACACGGCTGGGACTTGTACGCGTAACGAGACCGAAGCAACGCGCTGCTGGAACTTGTACGCTCGACGAGACCGAAGCAATACACGGCTGGGACATGTACGCGTAACGAGACAGAAGCAATACGCGGCTGGAACTTGTACGCTCGAAGAGACCGAGGAATACGCGGCTGGGACTTGTACGCTCGACGAGACCGAAGAAATACGCGGCTGGAACTTGCACCCATATCGAGACCGAAGCAATAAGCGACTGGAACTTGCACGCATAACGAGACCGAAGCAATACGCGGCTGGAACTTGCACGCATAACGAGACCGAAGCAATGCACGGCTGGGACTTATACGCGTTACGAGACCGAAGCGATACGCGGCTGGAACTTGTACGCTCGACGACACCGAATCAATATGCGGCTGAAACTTGTGCACTCCACGAGTCCGAAGCAATACACGGCTGGGACTTGTACGCGTAACGAGACAGAAGCAATACGCGGCTGGAACTTGTACGCTCGGCGAGACCGAAGAAATACGCGGCTGGGACTTGTACGCTCGACGAGGCTGAAGCAATACGCGGCTGGGACTTGAACGCGTAACGAGACCAGAGCAATGCGCGGCTGGAACTTGTACGCTCCACGAGACCGAAGCAATACGCGGCTGGGACTTGCACGCATAATGAGACCAAAAAAATACGCGGCTGGGACTTGTACGCTCGACGAGGCCGAAGCAATACGCGGCTGGGACTTGTACGCTCGACGAGACCGAAGCAATACACGGCTGGGACTTGAACGCGCGACGAGACCGAAGCAATACGCGGCTGGGACTTGAACGCATAACCAGAACAAAGCAATACGCGGCTGGGACTAGTACGCATAACGAGATCGAAACAATACGCGGCTGGAACTTGTACGCATAACGAGATCGAAGCAATACGCGGCTGGAACTTGTACGCTCGATGAGACCGAAGGAATATGCGGCTGGGACTTGTACGCTCGACGAGACCGAAGCAATACGCGGCTGGAACTTGCAACCCATAACGAGACCGAAGCAATACGCGGCTGGAACCTGCACGCATAACGAGACCGAAGCAATACGCGGCTGGGACTTGTACGCATGTCGAGACCGAAGCATTACGCGGCTGGAACTTGTACGCATAACGAGACCGAAGCTACATGCGGTTGGAACTTGTACGCTCCGCGAGACCGAAGCAATACGCGGCTGGAACTTGCACGCATAACGAGACAGAAGCATTACGCTGCTGGAACTTGCACGCATAACGAGACCGAAGCAATACGCGGCTGGAACTTGCACGCATAACGAGACCGAAGCAATGCACGGCTGGGACTTGTACGCTCGACGAGACCGAAGCAATACGCGGCTGGAACTTGTACGCATAACGAGAGCGAAGCAATACGCGGCTGAGACTTGTACGCTCGAAGAGACCGAAGCAATACGCGGCTGGGACTTGTACGCGTAACGAGACCGAAGCAATACGCGGCTGGGACTTCTACGCTCAACGAGACTAAAGCAATACGCGGATGGAACTTGTACGCTCGACGAGACCAAAGCAATACGCTGCTGGAACATGCATGCATACCGAGACCGAAGCAATACGCGGCTGGAACTTGTACGCTCGACGAGACCGATGCAATACGCGGCTGGAACTTGTACGCATAAAGAGACCGAAGCAACAGGCGGCTGGAACTTAAACGTATAGCGAGACCGAAGCAATACTTGGATGGAACTTGTACGCATAAAGAGACCGAAGAAACACGCGGCTGGAACTTGTACGCTCGACGGGACCGAAGCAACACCAGGCTGAGACTTGTACGCATAACGAGAACAAAGCAATACGCGGCTGGAACTTGTACGCTCGACAAGACCGAAGCAATTCGCGGCTGGAGCTTGCACGTATAACGAGACCGACGCAACGCGCGGATGGAATTAAAACGTATAGCGAGACCGAAGCAATACTTGGATGGAACATGTACGCATAAAGAGACCGAAGCAATACGCGGCTGAGACTTGTACGCCCGATGAGACCGAAGCAATACGCGGCTGGGACTTGTACGCTCCACGAGACCGAAGCATTACGCTGCTGGAACTTGTTCGCTCGACAAGACCGAAGCAATACGCGGCTGGAACTTGGACGCTCGACGAGACCGAAGCAACGCGCTGCTGGAACTTCTACGCATAACGAGACCGAAGCGAGACACGGCTGGGACTTGTACGCATAACGATACCGAAGCAATCCGCGGCTGGGACTTGTACGCATGTCGAGACCGAAGCATTACGCGGCTGGAACTTGTACGCATAACGAGACCGAAGCTACATGCGGTTGGAACTTGTACGCTCGGCGAGACCGAAGCAATACGCGGCTGGATATTGCACGCATAACGGGACCGAAGCAATACGCTGCTGGAACTTGAACGCTCGACGAGATCGAAGCAATACGCGGCTGGGACTTGTACGCTCCACGAGACCGAAGTAATACGCGGCTGGAACTTGTACGCATAACGAGACCAAAGAAATACGCGGCTGGGACTTGTACGCATGTCGAGACCGAAGCATTACGCGGCTGGAACTTGTACGCATAACGAGACCGAAGCAACATGCGGCTGGAAGTTGTACGCATAAGGAGGCCGAAGCAAGACACGGCAGGACTTGCACGCATAACGAGACCGAAGCAACACGCGGCCGGGGCTTGTACGCTCCACGAGACCGAAGCAATACACGGCTGGAACTTGTACGCTCCACGAGACCGAAGCAATACGCGGCAGAATCTTGCACGCATAACGAGACCGAAGAATTACGGGACTGGGACTTGCACGCATAACGAGACCAAAGCCACACGCGGATGGAACTTGTACGCATAACGAGACCGAAGCAAGACACGGCTGGGACTTGTACGCATAACGAGGCCGAAGCAACATGCGGCTGGAACTTGTACGCATAACGAGACCGAAGCAAGACACGGTTGGGACATGTACGAATAACGAGACCGAAGCAATACGCGGCTGGGTCTTGTACGCTCGACGAGACCGAAGCAATACGCGGCTGGAACTTGCACGCATAACGAGACCGAAGTAATACGCGGCTGGAACTTGTACGCATAACGAGACCAAAGAAATACGCGGCTGGGACTTGTACGCATGTCGAGACCGAAGCATTACGCGGCTGGAACTTGTACGCATAACGAGACCGAAGCAACATGCGGCTGGAACTTGTACGCATAAGGAGGCCGAAGCAAGACACGGCAGGACTTGCACGCATAACGAGACCGAAGCAACACGCGGCCGGGGCTTGTACGCTCCACGAGACCGAAGCAATACACGGCTGGGTCTTGTACGCGTAACGAGACCGAAGCATTACGCTGCTGGAACTTGTTCGCTCGACGAGACCGAAGCAATACGCGGCTGGAACTTGTACGCTCGACGAGACCGAAACAACGCGCTGCTGAAACTTGTACGCATAGCGAGACCGAAGCATTACGCGGCTGGAACTTGTACGCTCGGCGAGACCGAAGCAATACGCGGCTGGATATTGCACGCATAAAGAGACCGAAGCAATACGCTGCTGGAACTTGTACGCTCCACGAGACCGAAGCAATACACGGCTGGGACTTGTACGCGTAACGAGACCGAAGCAACGCGCTGCTGGAACTTGTACGCTCGACGAGACCGAAGCAATACACGGCTGGGACATGTACGCGTAACGAGACAGAAGCAATACGCGGCTGGAACTTGTACGCTCGAAGAGACCGAGGAATACGCGGCTGGGACTTGTACGCTCGACGAGACCGAAGAAATACGCGGCTGGAACTTGCACCCATATCGAGACCGAAGCAATAAGCGACTGGAACTTGCACGCATAACGAGACCGAAGCAATACGCGGCTGGAACTTGCACGCATAACGAGACCGAAGCAATGCACGGCTGGGACTTATACGCGTTACGAGACCGAAGCGATACGCGGCTGGAACTTGTACGCTCGACGACACCGAATCAATATGCGGCTGAAACTTGTGCACTCCACGAGTCCGAAGCAATACACGGCTGGGACCTGTACGCGTAACGAGACAGAAGCAATACGCGGCTGGAACTTGTACGCTCGGCGAGACCGAAGAAATACGCGGCTGGGACTTGTACGCTCGACGAGGCTGAAGCAATACGCGGCTGGGACTTGAACGCGTAACGAGACCAGAGCAATGCGCGGCTGGAACTTGTACGCTCCACGAGACCGAAGCAATACGCGGCTGGGACTTGCACGCATAATGAGACCAAAAAAATACGCGGCTGGGACTTGTACGCTCGACGAGGCCGAAGCAATACGCGGCTGGGACTTGTACGCTCGACGAGACCGAAGCAATACACGGCTGGGACTTGAACGCGCGACGAGACCGAAGCAATACGCGGCTGGGACTTGAACGCATAACCAGAACAAAGCAATACGCGGCTGGGACTAGTACGCATAACGAGATCGAAACAATACGCGGCTGGAACTTGTACGCATAACGAGATCGAAGCAATACGCGGCTGGAACTTGTACGCTCGATGAGACCGAAGGAATATGCGGCTGGGACTTGTACGCTCGACGAGACCGAAGCAATACGCGGCTGGAACTTGCAACCCATAACGAGACCGAAGCAATACGCGGCTGGAACCTGCACGCATAACGAGACCGAAGCAATACGCGGCTGGGACTTGTACGCATGTCGAGACCGAAGCATTACGCGGCTGGAACTTGTACGCATAACGAGACCGAAGCTACATGCGGTTGGAACTTGTACGCTCCGCGAGACCGAAGCAATACGCGGCTGGAACTTGCACGCATAACGAGACAGAAGCATTACGCTGCTGGAACTTGCACGCATAACGAGACCGAAGCAATACGCGGCTGGAACTTGCACGCATAACGAGACCGAAGCAATGCACGGCTGGGACTTGTACGCTCGACGAGACCGAAGCAATACGCGGCTGGAACTTGTACGCATAACGAGAGCGAAGCAATACGCGGCTGAGACTTGTACGCTCGAAGAGACCGAAGCAATACGCGGCTGGGACTTGTACGCGTAACGAGACCGAAGCAATACGCGGCTGGGACTTCTACGCTCAACGAGACTAAAGCAATACGCGGATGGAACTTGTACGCTCGACGAGACCAAAGCAATACGCTGCTGGAACATGCATGCATACCGAGACCGAAGCAATACGCGGCTGGAACTTGTACGCTCGACGAGACCGATGCAATACGCGGCTGGAACTTGTACGCATAAAGAGACCGAAGCAACACGCGGCTGGAACTTAAACGTATAGCGAGACCGAAGCAATACTTGGATGGAACTTGTACGCATAAAGAGACCGAAGAAACACGCGGCTGGAACTTGTACGCTCGACGGGACCGAAGCAACACCAGGCTGAGACTTGTACGCATAACGAGAACAAAGCAATACGCGGCTGGAACTTGTACGCTCGACAAGACCGAAGCAATTCGCGGCTGGAGCTTGCACGTATAACGAGACCGACGCAACGCGCGGATGGAATTAAAACGTATAGCGAGACCGAAGCAATACTTGGATGGAACATGTACGCATAAAGAGACCGAAGCAATACGCGGCTGAGACTTGTACGCCCGATGAGACCGAAGCAATACGCGGCTGGGACTTGTACGCTCCACGAGACCGAAGCATTACGCTGCTGGAACTTGTTCGCTCGACAAGACCGAAGCAATACGCGGCTGGAACTTGGACGCTCGACGAGACCGAAGCAACGCGCTGCTGGAACTTCTACGCATAACGAGACCGAAGCGAGACACGGCTGGGACTTGTACGCATAACGATACCGAAGCAATCCGCGGCTGGGACTTGTACGCATGTCGAGACCGAAGCATTACGCGGCTGGAACTTGTACGCATAACGAGACCGAAGCTACATGCGGTTGGAACTTGTACGCTCGGCGAGACCGAAGCAATACGCGGCTGGATATTGCACGCATAACGGGACCGAAGCAATACGCTGCTGGAACTTGAACGCTCGACGAGATCGAAGCAATACGCGGCTGGGACTTGTACGCTCCACGAGACCGAAGTAATACGCGGCTGGAACTTGTACGCATAACGAGACCAAAGAAATACGCGGCTGGGACTTGTACGCATGTCGAGACCGAAGCATTACGCGGCTGGAACTTGTACGCATAACGAGACCGAAGCAACATGCGGCTGGAAGTTGTACGCATAAGGAGGCCGAAGCAAGACACGGCAGGACTTGCACGCATAACGAGACCGAAGCAACACGCGGCCGGGGCTTGTACGCTCCACGAGACCGAAGCAATACACGGCTGGAACTTGTACGCTCCACGAGACCGAAGCAATACGCGGCAGAATCTTGCACGCATAACGAGACCGAAGAATTACGGGACTGGGACTTGCACGCATAACGAGACCAAAGCCACACGCGGATGGAACTTGTACGCATAACGAGACCGAAGCAAGACACGGCTGGGACTTGTACGCATAACGAGGCCGAAGCAACATGCGGCTGGAACTTGTACGCATAACGAGACCGAAGCAAGACACGGTTGGGACATGTACGAATAACGAGACCGAAGCAATACGCGGCTGGGTCTTGTACGCTCGACGAGACCGAAGCAATACGCGGCTGGAACTTGCACGCATAACGAGACCGAAGTAATACGCGGCTGGAACTTGTACGCATAACGAGACCAAAGAAATACGCGGCTGGGACTTGTACGCTCGACGAGACCGAAGCAATACACGGCTGGGACATGTACGCGTAACGAGACAGAAGCAATACGCGGCTGGAACTTGTACGCTCGAAGAGACCGAGGAATACGCGGCTGGGACTTGTACGCTCGACGAGACCGAAGAAATACGCGGCTGGAACTTGCACCCATATCGAGACCGAAGCAATAAGCGACTGGAACTTGCACGCATAACGAGACCGAAGCAATACGCGGCTGGAACTTGCACGCATAACGAGACCGAAGCAATGCACGGCTGGGACTTATACGCGTTACGAGACCGAAGCGATACGCGGCTGGAACTTGTACGCTCGACGACACCGAATCAATATGCGGCTGAAACTTGTGCACTCCACGAGTCCGAAGCAATACACGGCTGGGACTTGTACGCGTAACGAGACAGAAGCAATACGCGGCTGGAACTTGTACGCTCGGCGAGACCGAAGAAATACGCGGCTGGGACTTGTACGCTCGACGAGGCTGAAGCAATACGCGGCTGGGACTTGAACGCGTAACGAGACCAGAGCAATGCGCGGCTGGAACTTGTACGCTCCACGAGACCGAAGCAATACGCGGCTGGGACTTGCACGCATAATGAGACCAAAAAAATACGCGGCTGAGACTTGTACGCTCGACGAGGCCGAAGCAATACGCGGCTGGGACTTGTACGCTCGACGAGACCGAAGCAATACACGGCTGGGACTTGAACGCGCGACGAGACCGAAGCAATACGCGGCTGGGACTTGAACGCATAACCAGAACAAAGCAATACGCGGCTGGGACTAGTACGCATAACGAGATCGAAACAATACGCGGCTGGAACTTGTACGCATAACGAGATCGAAGCAATACGCGGCTGGAACTTGTACGCTCGATGAGACCGAAGGAATATGCGGCTGGGACTTGTACGCTCGACGAGACCGAAGCAATACGCGGCTGGAACTTGCACCCATAACGAGACCGAAGCAATACGCGGCTGGAACTTGCACGCATAACGAGACCGAAGCAATACGCGGCTGGAACTTGTACGTTCGACGAGACCGAAGCAATACGCGGCTGGAACTTGCACGCATAACGAGACCGAAGCAATACGCGGCTGGAACTTGTACGCTCGGCGAGACCGAAGCAATACGCGGCTGGGACATGCACGAACAACGAGACCGAAGCAACGCGCTGCTGCAACTTGTTCGCTCGACGAGATCGAAGCAATACGGCGCTGGAACTTGTACGCTCGACGACACCGACGGAATACGCGGCTGGTACTTATACGCTCTAAGAGACCGAAGCAATGCACGGCTGGGACTTATACGCGTCACGAGTCCGAAGCAATACGCGGCTGGGACTTGTACGCTCGACGAGGCTGAAGCAATACGCGGCTGGGACTTGAACGCGTAACGAGACCAGAGCAATGCGCGGCTGGAACTTGTGCGCTCCACGAGACCGAAGCAATACGCGGCTGGGACTATTACGCTCGACGATGCCGAAGCAACACGCGGGTGGGACTTGTACGCTCGACGAGACCGTACCAATACGCGGCTGGGACTTGTACGCATAACGAGACCGAAGCAATACGCAGCTGGTACTTGTACGCTCGACGAGACCGAAGTAATACACTGCTGGTACTTGTACGCTCGACGAGACCGTAGCAATACGCGGCTGGGGCTTGTACGCATAACGAGACCGAAGCAATACACTGCTGGTACTTGTACGCTCGAAAAGACCGAACCAATACACGGCTGGGACTTGTACGCATAACGAGACCGTAGCAATACACTTCTGGGACATGTACGCTCGAAGAGACCGAAGCAATACACGTCTGGAACTTGCGCATAACGAGACCGAAGCAACACGAGGCTGGAACTTGTACGCTCGACAAGAGCGAAGCAATACGCGGCTAGAACTTGTACGCTCGACGAGACCGAAGCAATACGCGGCTGGAACCTGCACGCATAACGACACCGAAGCAACGCGCTGCTGGAACTTGTACGCTCGACGAGACCGAAACAATACGGGGCTGGAACTTGCACGCATAAAGAGATCGAAGCAGTACAGGGCTGGAACTTGTACGCATAACGAGACCGAAGCATTAGGCGGCTGGAACTTGTACGCATAACGAGACCGTAGCAATACACGACTGGGACATGTACGCTCGACGAGACCGAAGCAACACACGTCTGGAACTTGCGCATAACGAGACCGAAGCTACACGCGGCTGGAACTTGTACGCTCGACGAGACCGAAGGAATACGCGGCTGGGACTTGTACGCATAACGAGAACAAAGCAATACGCGGCTGGAACTTGAACCCTCCGCGAGACCTAAGCAATACGCGGCTGGATCTTGTACGCTCAACGAGACCGTAGCAATACGCGGCTCGGACTTGTACGCTCGACGAGACCGACGCAATACGCGGCTGGAACTTGCACGCATACCGAGACCGAAGCAATACGCGGCTGAAACTTGTACGCATAACGAGACCGAAGCAATACACTGCTGGTAGTTGTACGCTCGACGAGACCGAAGCAATACACGGCTGGGACTTGAACGCGTAACGAGACCGAAGCAATGCGCGGCTGGGGCTTGTACGCTCGACGAGACTAAAGCAATACGCGGCTGGAACTTGTACGCATGACGAGATCGCAACTATACGCGCTTGGGACTTGTATGCTCCACGAGACCGAAGCAATACGCTGCTGGAACTGGTACGCTCCACGAGACCGAAGCAATACGCGGCTCGGACTTGTACGCTCGACGAGACCGGATCAATACGCGGCTGGAACTTGCACGCATACCGAGACCGAAGCAATACGCGGCTGAAACTTGTACGCATAACGAGATCGAAGCAGTGCATGGCTGGAAGTTGTACGCATAACGAGACCGCAGCTATACGCGCCTGGGACTTGTACGCGTAACGAGACCGAAGCAGTACGCGGCTGGGACTTGTACGCTCGACGACACCGAAGCAGTACGCGGCTGGGACTCGCACGCATAACGAGACCGAAACAATACGCGGCTGGAAGTTGTACGCTCGACGAGACCGAAGCAACACGCGGCTGGAACTTGTGCGCTCCACGAGACCGAAGCAATACGCTGCTAGAACTTGTACGCTCGACGAGACCGAAGCAATACAGGGCAGGGACTAGTACGCCCGACGAGACTGAAGCAATACGGGGCTGGAACTTGTGCGCTCCACGAGACCGAAGCAATACGCTGCTAGAACTTTTACGCTCGACGAGACCGAAGCAATACACGGCTGGGACTTGTACGTGCGACGAGACCGAAGCAATACGCGTCTGGGACTTGAACGCATAACCAGAACAAAGCAATACGCGGCTGGGGCTTGTACGCATAACGAGACCGCAACTATACGCGCTTGGGACTTGTATGCTCCACGAGACCGAAGCAATACGCTGCTGGAACTTATACCCTCGACGAGACGGTAGCAATACGCGGCTGGGGCTTGTACGCATAACGAGACCGAAGCAATACACTGCTGGTACTTGTACGCTCGACGAGACCGAAGCAATACACGGCTGGGACTTGAACGCGTAACGAGACCGAAGCAATGCGCGGCTGGAACTGGTACGCTCCACGAGACCGAAGCAATACGCGGCCGGAACTTGCACGCATAACGAGACCGCAGCAATACGAGGCTGAAACTTGCACGCATAACGAGACCAAAGCAATACGCTGCACGAACTTCTACGGTCGACGGGACCGAAGGATTTCGCTGCTGGGACTTGTACGCGTAACGAGACCGAAGCAGTACGCGGATGGAACTTGCACGCATAACGAGACCGAAGCAATACGCGGCTGGAACTTGTACGCATAACGAGATCGAGGCGATACGCGGCTGGAACTTGTACGCATAACGAGATCGAAGCAATACGCGGCTGGAACTTGAACGCATAACGAGACCGAAGCAACACGCGGCTGGAACTTGTACGCTCGACGAGAGCGAAGCAATACGCGGCTAGAACTTGTATGCTCGACGAGAGCGAAGCAATACGCGGCTGGAACCTGCACGCATAACGACACCGAAGCAACGCGCTGCTGGAACTTGTACGCTCGACGAGACCGAAGCAATACACGGCTGGGACATGTACGCGTAACGAGACAGAAGCAATACGCGGCTGGAACTTGTACGCTCGAAGAGACCGAGGAATACGCGGCTGGGACTTGTACGCTCGACGAGACCGAAGAAATACGCGGCTGGAACTTGCACCCATATCGAGACCGAAGCAATAAGCGGCCGGAACTTGCACGCATAACGAGACCGCAGCAATACGAGGCTGAAACTTGCACGCATAACGAGACCAAAGCAATACGCTGCACGAACTTCTACGGTCGACGGGACCGAAGGATTTCGCTGCTGGGACTTGTACGCGTAACGAGACCGAAGCAGTACGCGGATGGAACTTGCACGCATAACGAGACCGAAGCAATACGCGGCTGGAACTTGTACGCATAACGAGATCGAGGCGATACGCGGCTGGAACTTGTACGCATAACGAGATCGAAGCAATACGCGGCTGGAACTTGAACGCATAACGAGACCGAAGCAACACGCGGCTGGAACTTGTACGCTCGACGAGAGCGAAGCAATACGCGGCTAGAACTTGTATGCTCGACGAGAGCGAAGCAATACGCGGCTGGAACCTGCACGCATAACGACACCGAAGCAACGCGCTGCTGGAACTTGTACGCTCGACGAGACCGAAGCAATACACGGCTGGGACATGTACGCGTAACGAGACAGAAGCAATACGCGGCTGGAACTTGTACGCTCGAAGAGACCGAGGAATACGCGGCTGGGACTTGTACGCTCGACGAGACCGAAGAAATACGCGGCTGGAACTTGCACCCATATCGAGACCGAAGCAATAAGCGGCTGGAACTTGCACGCATAACGAGACCGAAGCAATACGCGGCTGGAACTTGCACGCATAACGAGACCGAAGCAATGCACGGCTGGGACTTATACGCGTTACGAGACCGAAGCGATACGCGGCTGGAACTTGTACGCTCGGCGAGACCGAAGAAATACGCGGCTGGGACTTGTACGCTCGACGAGGCTGAAGCAATACGCGGCTGGGACTTGAACGCGTAACGAGACCAGAGCAATGCGCGGCTGGAACTTGTACGCTCCACGAGACCGAAGCAATACGCGGCTGGGACTTGAACGCATAACCAGAACAAAGCAATACGCGGCTGGAACTTGCACCCATAACGAGACCGAAGCAATACGCGGCTGGAACTTGCACGCATAACGAGACCGAAGCAATACGCGGCTGGAACTTGTACGTTCGACGAGACCGAAGCAATACGCGGCTGGGACTTGTACGCTCGACGAGACCGAAGCAATACACGGCTGGGACTTGAACGCGCGACGAGACCGAAGCAATACGCGGCTGGGACTTGAACGCATAACCAGAACAAAGCAATACGCGGCTGGAACTTGCACCCATAACGAGACCGAAGCAATACGCGGCTGGAACTTGCACGCATAACGAGACCGAAGCAATACGCGGCTGGAACTTGTACGTTCGACGAGACCGAAGCAATACGCGGCTGGAACTTGCACGCATAACGAGACCGAAGCAATACGCGGCTGGAACTTGTACGCTCGGCGAGACCGAAGCAATACGCGGCTGGGACATGCACGAACAACGAGACCGAAGCAACGCGCTGCTGGAACTTGTTCGCTCGACGAGATCGAAGCAATACGGCGCTGGAACTTGTACGCTCGACGACACCGACGGAATACGCGGCTGGTACTTATACGTTCTAAGAGACCGAAGCAATGCACGGCTGGGACTTATACGCGTTACGAGTCCGAAGCAATACGCGGCTGGGACTTGTACGCTCAACGAGACCGAAGCAATACGCGGCTGGGACTTGCACGCATAATGAGACCAAAAAAATACGCGGCTGGGACTTGTACGCTCGACGAGGCCGAAGCAATACGCGGCTGGGACTTGTACGCTCGACGAGACCGAAGGAATACACTGCTGGTACTTGTACGCTCGACGAGAACGAAGCACTACACGGCTGGGACTTGTACGCATTACAAGAGCTAAGCAACGCTCGGCTGGAACCTGTACGCTCCACGTGACGGAAGCAATACGCGGCTGGAACTTGTACGCATAACGAGGATAAAGCAATACGCGGCTGGTACTTGTACGCATAACGAGACCACAGCAATACGAGGCTGGGACTTGCTCGCATAACGAGGACAAAGCAATACGCGGCTGGAACTTGTACGCATAACGAGACCGAAGCATAACGCAGCTGGAACTTGTACGCACAACGAGACCGAAGCAACACGCGGCTGGAAATTGTACGCATAACGAGACCGAAGCAATACACGGCTGGGACTTGTACGCATAACGAGACCGAAGGAATACGCGGCTCGGACTTGTACGCGTAACTAGACCGAAGCAACACGCGGCTAGAACTTGTACGCTCCACGAGACCGAAGCAACACGCGGCTGGAACTTGTACGCTCGACGAGAGCGAAGCAATACGCGGCTAGAACTTGTATGCTCGACGAGAGCGAAGCAATACGCTGCTGGAACCTGCACGCATAACGACACCGAAGCAACGCGCTGCTGGAACTTGTACGCTCGACGAGACCGAAGCAATACACGGCTGGGACATGTACGCGTAACGAGACAGAAGCAATACGCGGCTGGAACTTGTACGCTCGAAGAGACGGAGGAATACGCGGCTGGGACTTGTACGCTCGACGAGACCGAAGAAATACGCGGCTGGAACTTGCACCCATATCGAGACCGAAGCAATAAGCGGCTGGAACTTGTACGCATAACGAGATCGAAGCAATACGCGGCTGGAACTTGTACGCTCGACGAGGCTGAAGCAATAGGCGGCTGGGACTTGTACGCTCGACGAGACTGAAGCAATACGCGGCTGGAACTTGCACGCATAACGAGATCGAAGCAATACGCGGCTGGAACTTGTACGCATAACGAGATCGAAGCAATACGCGGCTGGAACTTGTACGCATAACGAGACCGCAGCTATACGCGTCTGGAACTTGCGCATAACGAGACCGAAGCAACACGCGACTGGAACTTGTACGATCGACGAGACCGAAGCAATACGCAGGTGGAACCTGAACGCATAACGACACCGAAGCAACGCGCTGCTGCAAATTGTACGCTCGACGAGACTGAAGCAATACGGGGCTGGAACTTTTACGCATAGCGAGACTGCAGCTACACGCGCCTGGGACTTGTAGGCTCCACGAGACTAAAGCAATACGCGCCTGGAGCTTGTACGCTCGACGAGACCGAAGCAGTACGCGGCTGGAACTTGCACACATAACGAGACCGAAACAATACGCGGCTGGAACTTGTACGCTCGACGAGACCGAAGCAACACGCGGTTGGAACTTGTGCGCTCCACGAGACCGAAGCAATACGCTGCTAGAACTTGTACGCTCGACGAGACCGAAGCAACACGCGGCTGGAACTTGAACGCTCGACGAGAGCGAAGCAATACGCGGCTAGAACTTGTACGCTCGACGAGACCGAACCAATACGCGGCTGGAACCTGCACGCATAACGACATCGAAGCAACGCGCTTCTGGAACTTGTACGCTCAACGAGACCGAAGCAATACGCGGCTGGGACTTGCACGCATAATGAGACCAAAAAAATACGCGGCTGGGACTTGTACGCTCGACAAGGCCGAAGCAATACGCGGCTGGGACTTGTACGCTCGACGAGACCGAAGGAATACACTGCTGGTACTTGTACGCTCGACGAGACCGAAGCACTACACGGCTGGGACTTGTACGCATTACAAGAGCTAAGCAACGCTCGGCTGGAACCTGTACGCTCCACGAGACGGAAGCAATACGCGGCTGGGACTTGTACGCATAACGAGATCGAAGCAATACGCAGGTGGAACTTGTACGCATAACGAGAACCAAGCAATTCGCGACGGGGACTTGTACGCGTAACGAGACCGAAGCAATACGCGGCTGGAACTTGTACGCATAACGAGGATAAAGCAATACGCGGCTGGTACTTGTACGCATAACGAGACGACAGCAATACGAGGCTGGGACTTGCTCGCATAACGAGGACAAAGCAATACGCGGCTGGTACTTGTACGCATAACGAGACCAAAGCAATACGCAGCAGGGACTAGTACGCTAGACGAGACCGCAGCAATACGCGGCTGGAACTGGTACGCTTGACGAGACCTCAGCAATACGCGGCTGGAACTTGTAGGCTCGACGAGACTGAAGCAATACGCGGCTGGGACTTGTACGCTCGACGATACCGCAGCAATACGCTGCTGGGACTTGTACGCACAACGAGACCAAAGCAACACGCGGCTGGGACTTGAACGCATAACCAGAACAAAGCAATACGCGGCTGGGACTAGTACGCATAACGAGATCGAAACAATACGCGGCTGGAACTTGTACGCATAACGAGATCGAAGCAATTCGCGGCTGGAACTTGTACGCTCGATGAGACCGAAGGAATATGCGGCTGGGACTTGTACGCTCGACGAGACCGAAGCAATACGCGGCTGGAACTTGCACCCATAACGAGACCGAAGCAATACGCGGCTGGAACTTGCACGCATAACGAGACCGAAGCAATACGCGGCTGGAACTTGTACGTTCGACGAGACCGAAGCAATACGCGGCTGGAACTTGCACGCATAACGAGACCGAAGCAATACGCGGCTGGAACTTGTACGCTCGGCGAGACCGAAGCAATACGCGGCTGGGACATGCACGAACAACGAGACCGAAGCAACGCGCTGCTGGAACTTGTTCGCTCGACGAGATCGAAGCAATACGGCGCTGGAACTTGTACGCTCGACGACACCGAAGGAATACGCGGCTGGTACTTATACGCTCTAAGAGACCGAAGCAATACACGGCTGGGACTTATACGCGTTACGAGTCCGAAGCAATACGCGGCTGGGACTTGTATACTCGACGATACCGAAGCAATACACGGCTGGGACTTGAACGCATAACGGTACCGAAGCAATACACGGCTGGAACTTGCACGCATAACGAGACCGAAGCATTACGTGGCTGGAACTTGTACGCTTGACGAGACCGAAGCAATGCGCGGCTGGAACTTGTACACATAACGAGACCAAAGCAATACGCCGCTGGGACTTGTACGCTCGACGAGACCGAAGCAATACACGGCTGGGACTTGTACGCTCGACGAGACCGAAGCAATACGCGGCGAGGACTTGCACGCATAACGAGACCGAAGCAATACGCGGCTGGAACTTGCACGCATAACGAGACCGAAGCAATGCACGGTTGGGACTTATACGCGTTACGAGACCGAAGCAATACGCGTCTGGAACATGTACGCTCGACGAGACCGAAGCAATACGCGGCTGGGACTTGCACGCAAAACGAGACCGGAGCATTACGCGGCTGGAACTTGTACGCACAGCGAGAGCGTAGCAATACGCGGCTGGGACTTGTACGCTCGACGAGACCGAAGGAATACACTGCTGGTACTTGTACGCTCGACGATACCGAAGCACTACACGGCTGGGACTTGTACGCATTACAAGAGCTAAGCAACGCTCGGCTGGAACCTGTACGCTCCACGTGACGGAAGCAATACGCGGCTGGGACTTGTACGCATAACGAGATCGAAGCAATACGCAGGTGGAACTTGTACGCATAACGAGAACCAAGCAATACGCGACGGGGACTTGTACGCGTAACGAGACCGAAGCAATACGCGGCTGGAACTTGTACGCATAACGAGGATAAAGCAATACGCGGCTGGTACTTGTACGCATAACGAGACCACAGCAATACGAGGCTGGGACTTGCTCGCATAACGAGGACAAAGCAATACGCGGCTGGAACTTGTACGCATAACGAGACCGAAGCATTACGCAGCTGGAACTTGTACGCACAACGAGACCGAAGCAACACGCGGCTGGAAATTGTACGCATAACGAGACCGAAGCAATACACGGCTGGGGCTTGTACGCATAACGAGACCGAAGGAATACGCGGCTCGGACTTGTTCGCGTAACTAGACCGAAGCAACACGCGGCTAGAACTTGTACGCTCGACGAGACTGAAGCAATAAGCGGCTGGAACTTGTACGCTCGACGAGACCGAAGCAACACGAGGCTGGGACTTGTATGCATAACGAGAACAAAGCAATACGCGGCTGGAACTTGTACGCTCGACGAGACCGAAGCAATACGCGGCTGGAACTTGTACGCTCGACAAGACCGAAGGAATACGCGGCTGGGAATTGTACGCTAGACGAGGCCGAAGCAATACGCGGCTGGGACTTGCACGAATAACGAGACCGAAGCAACGCGCTGCTGGAACTTGTTCGCTCGACGAGACCGAAGCAATACGCGGCTGGGGCTGGTACGCATAACGAGATCGAAGCAATACGCGGCTGGAACTTGTACGCAAAACGAGACCGCAGCTATACGCGCCTGGGACTTGTATGCTCCACGAGACCGAAGCAGTACGCGGCTGGAACTTGCACACATAACGAGACCGAAACAATACGCGGCTGGAACTTGTACGCTCGACGAGACCGAAGCAACACGCGGTTGGAACTTGTGCGCTCCACGAGACCGAAGCAATACGCTGCTAGAACTTGTACGCTCGACGAGACCGAAGCAACACGCGGCTGGAACTTGAACGCTCGACGAGAGCGAAGCAATACGCGGCTAGAACTTGTACGCTCGACGAGACCGAAGCAATACGCGGCTGGAACCTGCACGCATAACGACATCGAAGCAACGCGCTTCTGGAACTTGTACGCTCGACGAGACCGAAGCAATACACGGCTGGGACTTAAACGCGTAACGAGACAGAAGCAATACGCGGCTGGAACTTGTGCGCTCGAAGAGACCGAGGAAATACGAGGCTGGGACTTGTACGCTCGACGAGACTGAAGCATTACGCGGCTGGAACTTGCACCCATAACGAGACCGAAGCAATACGCGGCTGGAACTTGCACGCACAACGAGACCGAAGCAATACGCAGCTGGAGCTTGTATGCTCCACGAGACCGAAGCAATACGCGGCTAGAACTTGTATACTCGACGATACCGAAGCAATACACGGCTGGGACTTGAACGCATAACGGTACCGAAGCAATACACGGCTGGGACTTGTACGCATAAGAGACCAAAGCAATACGCGGCTGGGACTTGTACGCTCGACGAGACCGAAGCAATACCCGGCTGGAATTTGTACGCATGATTAGACCGAAGCAATCCGCGGGTGGAACTTGCACGCATAACGAGACCGAAGCATTACGTGGCTGGAACTTTTACGCTTGACGAGACCGAAGCAATACGCGGCTGGAACTTGTACACATAACGAGACCAAAGCAAAACGCCGCTGGGACTTGTACGCTCAACGAGACCGAAGCAATACGCGGCTGGGACTTGCACGCATAATGAGACCAAAAAAATACGCGGCTGGGACTTGTACGCTCGACAAGGCCGAAGCAATACGCGGCTGGGACTTGTACGCTCGACGAGACCGAAGGAATACACTGCTGGTACTTGTACGCTCGACGAGACCGAAGCACTACACGGCTGGGACTTGTACGCATTACAAGAGCTAAGCAACGCTCGGCTGGAACCTGTACGCTCCACGAGACGGAAGCAATACGCGGCTGGGACTTGTACGCATAACGAGATCGAAGCAATACGCAGGTGGAACTTGTACGCATAACGAGAACCAAGCAATTCGCGACGGGGACTTGTACGCGTAACGAGACCGAAGCAATACGCGGCTGGAACTTGTACGCATAACGAGGATAAAGCAATACGCGGCTGGTACTTGTACGCATAACGAGACGACAGCAATACGAGGCTGGGACTTGCTCGCATAACGAGGACAAAGCAATACGCGGCTGGTACTTGTACGCATAACGAGACCAAAGCAATACGCAGCAGGGACTAGTACGCTAGACGAGACCGCAGCAATACGCGGCTGGAACTGGTACGCTTGACGAGACCTCAGCAATACGCGGCTGGAACTTGTAGGCTCGACGAGACTGAAGCAATACGCGGCTGGGACTTGTACGCTCGACGATACCGCAGCAATACGCTGCTGGGACTTGTACGCACAACGAGACCAAAGCAACACGCGGCTGGGACTTGAACGCATAACCAGAACAAAGCAATACGCGGCTGGGACTAGTACGCATAACGAGATCGAAACAATACGCGGCTGGAACTTGTACGCATAACGAGATCGAAGCAATTCGCGGCTGGAACTTGTACGCTCGATGAGACCGAAGGAATATGCGGCTGGGACTTGTACGCTCGACGAGACCGAAGCAATACGCGGCTGGAACTTGCACCCATAACGAGACCGAAGCAATACGCGGCTGGAACTTGCACGCATAACGAGACCGAAGCAATACGCGGCTGGAACTTGTACGTTCGACGAGACCGAAGCAATACGCGGCTGGAACTTGCACGCATAACGAGACCGAAGCAATACGCGGCTGGAACTTGTACGCTCGACGAGACCGAAGCAATACACGGCTGGGACTTGTACGCTCGACGAGACCGAAGCAATACGCGGCGAGGACTTGCACGCATAACGAGACCGAAGCAATACGCGGCTGGAACTTGCACGCATAACGAGACCGAAGCAATGCACGGTTGGGACTTATACGCGTTACGAGACCGAAGCAATACGCGTCTGGAACATGTACGCTCGACGAGACCGAAGCAATACGCGGCTGGGACTTGCACGCAAAACGAGACCGGAGCATTACGCGGCTGGAACTTGTACGCACAGCGAGAGCGTAGCAATACGCGGCTGGGACTTGTACGCTCGACGAGACCGAAGGAATACACTGCTGGTACTTGTACGCTCGACGATACCGAAGCACTACACGGCTGGGACTTGTACGCATTACAAGAGCTAAGCAACGCTCGGCTGGAACCTGTACGCTCCACGTGACGGAAGCAATACGCGGCTGGGACTTGTACGCATAACGAGATCGAAGCAATACGCAGGTGGAACTTGTACGCATAACGAGAACCAAGCAATACGCGACGGGGACTTGTACGCGTAACGAGACCGAAGCAATACGCGGCTGGAACTTGTACGCATAACGAGGATAAAGCAATACGCGGCTGGTACTTGTACGCATAACGAGACCACAGCAATACGAGGCTGGGACTTGCTCGCATAACGAGGACAAAGCAATACGCGGCTGGAACTTGTACGCATAACGAGACCGAAGCATTACGCAGCTGGAACTTGTACGCACAACGAGACCGAAGCAACACGCGGCTGGAAATTGTACGCATAACGAGACCGAAGCAATACACGGCTGGGGCTTGTACGCATAACGAGACCGAAGGAATACGCGGCTCGGACTTGTTCGCGTAACTAGACCGAAGCAACACGCGGCTAGAACTTGTACGCTCGACGAGACTGAAGCAATAAGCGGCTGGAACTTGTACGCTCGACGAGACCGAAGCAACACGAGGCTGGGACTTGTATGCATAACGAGAACAAAGCAATACGCGGCTGGAACTTGTACGCTCGACGAGACCGAAGCAATACGCGGCTGGAACTTGTACGCTCGACAAGACCGAAGGAATACGCGGCTGGGAATTGTACGCTAGACGAGGCCGAAGCAATACGCGGCTGGGACTTGCACGAATAACGAGACCGAAGCAACGCGCTGCTGGAACTTGTTCGCTCGACGAGACCGAAGCAATACGCGGCTGGGGCTGGTACGCATAACGAGATCGAAGCAATACGCGGCTGGAACTTGTACGCAAAACGAGACCGCAGCTATACGCGCCTGGGACTTGTATGCTCCACGAGACCGAAGCAGTACGCGGCTGGAACTTGCACACATAACGAGACCGAAACAATACGCGGCTGGAACTTGTACGCTCGACGAGACCGAAGCAACACGCGGTTGGAACTTGTGCGCTCCACGAGACCGAAGCAATACGCTGCTAGAACTTGTACGCTCGACGAGACCGAAGCAACACGCGGCTGGAACTTGAACGCTCGACGAGAGCGAAGCAATACGCGGCTAGAACTTGTACGCTCGACGAGACCGAAGCAATACGCGGCTGGAACCTGCACGCATAACGACATCGAAGCAACGCGCTTCTGGAACTTGTACGCTCGACGAGACCGAAGCAATACACGGCTGGGACTTAAACGCGTAACGAGACAGAAGCAATACGCGGCTGGAACTTGTGCGCTCGAAGAGACCGAGGAAATACGAGGCTGGGACTTGTACGCTCGACGAGACTGAAGCATTACGCGGCTGGAACTTGCACCCATAACGAGACCGAAGCAATACGCGGCTGGAACTTGCACGCACAACGAGACCGAAGCAATACGCAGCTGGAGCTTGTATGCTCCACGAGACCGAAGCAATACGCGGCTAGAACTTGTATACTCGACGATACCGAAGCAATACACGGCTGGGACTTGAACGCATAACGGTACCGAAGCAATACACGGCTGGGACTTGTACGCATAAGAGACCAAAGCAATACGCGGCTGGGACTTGTACGCTCGACGAGACCGAAGCAATACCCGGCTGGAATTTGTACGCATGATTAGACCGAAGCAATCCGCGGGTGGAACTTGCACGCATAACGAGACCGAAGCATTACGTGGCTGGAACTTTTACGCTTGACGAGACCGAAGCAATACGCGGCTGGAACTTGTACACATAACGAGACCAAAGCAAAACGCCGCTGGGACTTGTACGCTCAACGAGACCGAAGCAATACGCGGCTGGGACTTGCACGCATAATGAGACCAAAAAAATACGCGGCTGGGACTTGTACGCTCGACAAGGCCGAAGCAATACGCGGCTGGGACTTGTACGCTCGACGAGACCGAAGGAATACACTGCTGGTACTTGTACGCTCGACGAGACCGAAGCACTACACGGCTGGGACTTGTACGCATTACAAGAGCTAAGCAACGCTCGGCTGGAACCTGTACGCTCCACGAGACGGAAGCAATACGCGGCTGGGACTTGTACGCATAACGAGATCGAAGCAATACGCAGGTGGAACTTGTACGCATAACGAGAACCAAGCAATTCGCGACGGGGACTTGTACGCGTAACGAGACCGAAGCAATACGCGGCTGGAACTTGTACGCATAACGAGGATAAAGCAATACGCGGCTGGTACTTGTACGCATAACGAGACGACAGCAATACGAGGCTGGGACTTGCTCGCATAACGAGGACAAAGCAATACGCGGCTGGTACTTGTACGCATAACGAGACCAAAGCAATACGCAGCAGGGACTAGTACGCTAGACGAGACCGCAGCAATACGCGGCTGGAACTGGTACGCTTGACGAGACCTCAGCAATACGCGGCTGGAACTTGTAGGCTCGACGAGACTGAAGCAATACGCGGCTGGGACTTGTACGCTCGACGATACCGCAGCAATACGCTGCTGGGACTTGTACGCACAACGAGACCAAAGCAACACGCGGCTGGGACTTGAACGCATAACCAGAACAAAGCAATACGCGGCTGGGACTAGTACGCATAACGAGATCGAAACAATACGCGGCTGGAACTTGTACGCATAACGAGATCGAAGCAATTCGCGGCTGGAACTTGTACGCTCGATGAGACCGAAGGAATATGCGGCTGGGACTTGTACGCTCGACGAGACCGAAGCAATACGCGGCTGGAACTTGCACCCATAACGAGACCGAAGCAATACGCGGCTGGAACTTGCACGCATAACGAGACCGAAGCAATACGCGGCTGGAACTTGTACGTTCGACGAGACCGAAGCAATACGCGGCTGGAACTTGCACGCATAACGAGACCGAAGCAATACGCGGCTGGAACTTGTACGCTCGGCGAGACCGAAGCAATACGCGGCTGGGACATGCACGAACAACGAGACCGAAGCAACGCGCTGCTGGAACTTGTTCGCTCGACGAGATCGAAGCAATACGGCGCTGGAACTTGTACGCTCGACGACACCGAAGGAATACGCGGCTGGTACTTATACGCTCTAAGAGACCGAAGCAATACACGGCTGGGACTTATACGCGTTACGAGTCCGAAGCAATACGCGGCTGGGACTTGTATACTCGACGATACCGAAGCAATACACGGCTGGGACTTGAACGCATAACGGTACCGAAGCAATACACGGCTGGAACTTGCACGCATAACGAGACCGAAGCATTACGTGGCTGGAACTTGTACGCTTGACGAGACCGAAGCAATGCGCGGCTGGAACTTGTACACATAACGAGACCAAAGCAATACGCCGCTGGGACTTGTACGCTCGACGAGACCGAAGCAATACACGGCTGGGACTTGTACGCTCGACGAGACCGAAGCAATACGCGGCGAGGACTTGCACGCATAACGAGACCGAAGCAATACGCGGCTGGAACTTGCACGCATAACGAGACCGAAGCAATGCACGGTTGGGACTTATACGCGTTACGAGACCGAAGCAATACGCGTCTGGAACATGTACGCTCGACGAGACCGAAGCAATACGCGGCTGGGACTTGCACGCAAAACGAGACCGGAGCATTACGCGGCTGGAACTTGTACGCACAGCGAGAGCGTAGCAATACGCGGCTGGGACTTGTACGCTCGACGAGACCGAAGGAATACACTGCTGGTACTTGTACGCTCGACGATACCGAAGCACTACACGGCTGGGACTTGTACGCATTACAAGAGCTAAGCAACGCTCGGCTGGAACCTGTACGCTCCACGTGACGGAAGCAATACGCGGCTGGGACTTGTACGCATAACGAGATCGAAGCAATACGCAGGTGGAACTTGTACGCATACCGAGAACCAAGCAATACGCGACGGGGACTTGTACGCGTAACGAGACCGAAGCAATACGCGGCTGGAACTTGTACGCATAACGAGGATAAAGCAATACGCGGCTGGTACTTGTACGCATAACGAGACCACAGCAATACGAGGCTGGGACTTGCTCGCATAACGAGGACAAAGCAATACGCGGCTGGAACTTGTACGCATAACGAGACCGAAGCATTACGCAGCTGGAACTTGTACGCACAACGAGACCGAAGCAACACGCGGCTGGAAATTGTACGCATAACGAGACCGAAGCAATACACGGCTGGGGCTTGTACGCATAACGAGACCGAAGGAATACGCGGCTCGGACTTGTTCGCGTAACTAGACCGAAGCAACACGCGGCTAGAACTTGTACGCTCGACGAGACTGAAGCAATAAGCGGCTGGAACTTGTACGCTCGACGAGACCGAAGCAACACGAGGCTGGGACTTGTATGCATAACGAGAACAAAGCAATACGCGGCTGGAACTTGTACGCTCGACGAGACCGAAGCAATACGCGGCTGGAACTTGTACGCTCGACAAGACCGAAGGAATACGCGGCTGGGAATTGTACGCTAGACGAGGCCGAAGCAATACGCGGCTGGGACTTGCACGAATAACGAGACCGAAGCAACGCGCTGCTGGAACTTGTTCGCTCGACGAGACCGAAGCAATACGCGGCTGGGGCTGGTACGCATAACGAGATCGAAGCAATACGCGGCTGGAACTTGTACGCAAAACGAGACCGCAGCTATACGCGCCTGGGACTTGTATGCTCCACGAGACCGAAGCAATAGGCGGCTGGAACTTGTACCCATAACGAGACCAAAGCAATACGCCGCTGGAACTTGTATGCTCGACGATACCGAAGCAATACACGGCTGGGTCTTGAACGCATAACGGTACCGAAGCAATACACGGCTGGGACTTGTACGCATAACGAGACCAAAGCAATACGCTGCTGGGACTTGTTCGCTCGACGAGACCGAAGCAATACCCGGCTGGAATTTGTACGCATGATTAGACCGAAGCAATACGCGGCTGGGACTTGTACGCGTAACGAGACCGAAGCAACACGCGGCTAGAACTTAAACGCTCCACGAGACCGAAGCAATACGCGGCTGGGACTTGTACGCATAACGAGACCCGAGCAGTACGCGGCTGGAACTTGTATGCTCGACGAGACCGAAGCAATACCCAACTGGAATTTGTACGCATGATTAGACCGAAGCAATACGCGGCTGGAACTTGCACGCATAACGAGAACAAGCAATACGTGGGTGGGACCTGTACGCGTAACGAGACCGAAGCAACACGCGGCTAGAACTTGTACGCGTACCGAGACCGAAGGAATACGCGACTGGGACTTGTACGCATAACGAGACCCAAGCAATACGCGGCTGGAACTTGTATGCTCGACGAGACCGAAGCAATACCCAACTGGAATTCGTACGCATGATTAGACCGAAGCAATACGCGGCTGGAACTTGCACGCATAACGAGAACAAAGCAATACCCGGGTGGGACCTGTACGCGTAACGAGACCGACGCAATACGCGGCTGGGACTTGTACGCATAACGAGACCCAAGCAACACGCGGCTGGAACTTGTATGCTCGACGAGACCGAAGCAATACCCGGCTGGAATTTGTACCCATGATTAGACCGAAGCAATACGCGGCTGGAACTTGCACGCATAACGAGTTCGAAGCATTACGTGGCTGGAACTTGTACGCTAGACGAAACCGAAGCAATACGCGGCTGGAACTTGCACGCATAATAAGACCAAAAAAATACGCGGCTGGGACTTGTACGCCCGACGAGAGCGAAGCAATACGCGGCTGGAAGTTGTACGGTCCACGAGACCGAAGCAATACACGGCTGAAACTTGTGCGCTCCACGAGTCCGAAACAATACACGGCTGGGACTTATACGCGTTACGAGACCGAAGCAATACGCGGCTGGAACTTGTACGCTCGACGAGACCGAAGCAACACGCGGCTGGAACTTGTACGCTCGACGAGACAGAAGCAATACGCGGCTGGAACTTGTGCGCTCGAAGAGACCGAAGAAATACGAGGCTGGGACTTGTACGCTCGACGAGACCGAAGCATTACGCGGCTGGAACCTGCACCCATAACGAGACCGAAGCAATACGCGGCTGGAACTTGCACGCACAACGAGACCGAAGCAATACGCAGCTGGGACTTGAACGCGTAACGAGACCGAAGCAATGCGCGGCTGGGGCTTGTACGCTCGACGAGACTAAAGCAATACGCGGCTAGAACTTGTACGCATAACGAGATCGCAACTATACGCGCTTGGGACTTGTATGCTCCACGAGACCGAAGCAATACGCTGCTGGAACTTATACGCTCGACGAGACCGTAGCAATACGCGGCTGGGGCTTGCACGCATAACGAGACCGAAGCAATACACTGCTGGTAGTTGTACAGGCGACGAGACCGAAGCAATACACGGCTGGGACTTGAACGCGTAACGAGACCGAAGCAATTCGCGGCTGGAACTGGTACGCTCCACGAGACCGAAGCAACACGCGGCTGGAACTTGTACGCTCGACGAGAGCGAAACAATACGCGGCTGGAACTTGTACGCTCGACGAGACCGAAGCAACACGCGGTTGGAACTTGTGCGCTCCACGAGACCGAAGCAATACGCTGCTAGAACTTGTACGCTCGACGAGACCGAAGCAATACAGGGCTGGGACTTGTACGCGCGACGAGACTGAAGCAATACGGAGCTGGAAATTGTACGCATAGCGACACCGCAGCTACACGCGCCTGGGACTTGCACGCATAATGAGACCAAAAAAATACGCTGCTAGAACTTGTACGCTCGACGAGACCGAAGCAGTACGCGGCTGGAACTTGCACGCATAACGAGACCGAAACAATACGCGGCTGGAACTTGTACGCTCGACGAGACCGAAGCAATACGCGGCTGGGGCTTGTACGCATAACGAGACCGAAGGAATACACTGCTGGTACTTGTACGCTCGGCGAGACCGAAGTAATACGCGGCTGGAACTTGCACGCATAACGAGACCGAAGCAATACGTGGCTGGGACTTGTACGCTCAACGAGACCGAAGCAATACGCGGCTGGGACTTGCACGCATAATGAGACCAAAAAAATACGCGGCTGGGACTTGTACGCTCGACGAGGCCGAAGCAATACGCGGCTGGGACTTGTACGCTCGACGAGACCGAAACAATACGCGGCGGGAACTTGTACGCACAATGACACCGAAGCAACACGCGACTAGAACTTGCACGAATTACGAGACCGAAGCAACGCGCTGCTGGAACTTGTTCGCACGACGAGACCGAACCAATACGCGGCTAGAACTTGTACGCTCGACAAGACCGAAGGAATACGCGGCTGGGAATTGTACGCTCGACGAGGCCGAAGCAATAGGCGGCTGGGACTTGTACGCATAACGAGACCAAAGCTATACGCGGCTGGGACTTGTATGCTCCACGAGACCGAAGCAATACGCGGCTGGAACTTGTACCCATAACGAGACCAAAGCAATACGCCGCTCGGACTTGTTTGCTCGACGATACCGAAGCAATACACGGCTGGGACTTGAACGCATAACGGTACCGAAGCAATACACGGCTGGGACTTGTACGGATAACAAGACCAAAGCAATACGCGGCTGGGACTTGTACGCTCGACGAGACCGAAGCAATACCCGGCTGGAATTTGTACGCATGATTTGACCGAAGCAATACGCGGCTGGAACTTGCACGCATAGCGAGACCGAAGCATTACGTGGCTGGAACTTGTACGCTTGACGAGACCGAAGCAATACGCGGCTGGAACTTGTACCCATAACGAGACCAAAGCAATACGCCGCTTGGACTTGTACGCTCGGCGAGACCGAAACAATACGCGGCTGGGACTTGAACGCGTAACGAGACCGAAGCAATACACGGCTGGGACTTGTACGCATAACGAGACCAAAGCAATACGCGGCTGGGACTTGTACGCTCGACGAGACCGAAACAATACGCGGCTGGGACTTGTGCGCTCCACGAGACCGTAGCAATACGCGGCTGGGACTTGTACGCTCGACGAGACCGAAGCAATACGCGGCAGGGACATGTACGCGTAACGAGAACAAAGCAATACGCGGCTGGAACTTGTACGCTCGACGAGACCGAAACAATACGCGTCTGGGACTTGTACGCCCGACGATACCGAACCAATACGCGGCTGGGACTTGTCCGCTCGACAATACCGAAGCAATACGCGGCTGGAACTTGTACGCATAACGAGACCGAAGCATTACGCGGCTGGAACTTGTACGCACAACGAGACCGAAGCAACACGCGGCTGGAAATTGTACGCATAACGAGACCGAAGCAATACGCGGCTGGGACTTGTACGCATAACGAGAACATAGCAATACGCAAGTGGGACCTGTACGCGTAACGAGACCGAAGCAATACGCGGCTGGGACTTGTACGCAAAACGTGACCGAAGGAATACGCGTCTGGAACTTGCACGCATACCGAGACCGATGCAACGCGCTGCTGGAACTTGCTCGCTCGACGAGACCGAAGCAATACACGTCTGGGACTTGTACGCATAACGAAACCGAAGCAATACGCGGCTGGAACTTGCATGCTCGACGAGACCGAAGCAATACACGGCTGGGACTTGTACGCATAACGATACCGAAGCCATACGCGGCTAGGACTTGTACACATGACGAGACAAAAGCAATACGCGGCTGGAACTTATCCGCTCTACGAGACCGAAGCAATACGCAGCTGGAACTTGTAGGCTCGACGAGATAGAAGCAATACGCGGCTGGAACTTGTACGCTCGGCGAGACCGAAGCAATGCGTAGCTGGAACTTATACGCTCGACGAGACCGAAGCAATACGCCACTCGAACTTGTACGCATAATGAGACCGAAGCAATACGGAGCTGGAACTTGTGCGCTCGACGAGACTGAAGCAATACGCGGCAGGATCTTATACGCTTAAGGAGCCCGGAGCAATTCGTGCCTGGAACTTGTCGGCTCGACAAGACCGACGCAATACGCGGCTGGGACTTCTAAACTCGACGAGACCGAAGCAATACGCGGTTTGGACTTGTACGCATAGCGAGACCGAAGCAATACGCAGCTGGATGTTGTATGCTCGACGAGGCCGAAACAATACGTAGCTGCTTCGGTTTCGTCGAGCGTACAAGTTCCAGCCGCGTATTGCTTCGGTCTCGTCGAGTGTATAAGTTCCAGCCGCGTATTGCTTCGGTCTCGTGGAGCATACAAGTCCCAGGCGCGTATAGCTGCGGTCTCGTTATGCGTACAAGCTCCAGCCGCGTATTGCTTCAGTCTCGTCGAGCGTACAAGTTCCAGCAGCCCAATGCTGCGGTCTCGTTGTGCGTACAGGTTCCAGCAGCGCGTTGCTTCGGTCTCGTTATGCGTCCATGTTCTAGCCGCGTATTTCTTCGGTCTCGTCGAGCGTACAAGTTTCAGCCGCGTATTGCTTCGGTCTCGTCGAGCGTACAAGTTCCAGCCGCGTATTGCTTCGGTCCCGTCGAGCGTAAAATTCCCAGCCGCGTATTGCTTCGGTCTCGTCGAGCGTACAAGTCCCAGCCGCGTATTGCTTCGGTCTCCTAATGCGTACAAGTCCCAGGCGCGTAATCCTTCGGTCTCTTCGAGCGTACAAGTTCCAGCAGCGTATTGCTTCGGTCTCGTTATGCGTGCAAGTCCCAGCCGCGTATTGCTCCGGTCTCGTTATGCGTGCAAGTTCCAGCCGCGTACTGCTTCGGTCTCGTCGAGCGTACAAGTCCCAGCCGCGTATTGCTTCGGTCTCCTAATGCGTACAAGTCCCAGGCGCGTAATCCTTCGGTCTCTTCGAGCGTACAAGTTCCAGCAGCGTATTGCTTCGGTCTCGTTATGCGTGCAAGTCCCAGCCGCGTATTGCTCCGGTCTCGTTATGCGTGCAAGTTCCATCCGCGTACTGCTTCGGTCTCGTCGAGCCTACAAGTCCCAGCCGCGTATTGCTTCGGTCTCCTAATGCGTACAAGTCCTAGGCGCGTAATCCTTCGGTCTCTTCGAGCGTACAAGTTCCAGCAGCGTATTGTTTCGGTCTCGTGGAGCGTACAAGTTTCAGCAGCGCGTTGCTTTGGTCTCGTTATGCGTGCAAGTTCCAGCCGCGTATTTCTTCGGTCTCGTCGAGCGTACAGGTTCCAGCCGCGCATTGCTTCGGTCTGGTCGAGCGTACAAGTCCCAGCCGCGTATTGCTTCGGTCTCGTTATGCGTACAAGTTCCAGCCGCGTAATGCTTCGGTCTCGTTACGCGTACAAGTCCCAGCCGTGTAATGCTTCGGTCTCGTCGAGCGTACAAGTTCCAGCCGCGTATTGCTTCGGTCTCGTCTAGCGTACATGTCCCAGCTGCGTATTGGTTTGGTCTCGTTATGCGTACAGGTCCCAGCCGCGCATTGCTTCGGTCTCGTTATGCGTACAAGTCCCAACCGAGTATTGCATCGGTCTCGTAATGCGTACAAGTCCCAGCCGTGTATTGCTTCGGGCTCGTTATGCGTGCAAGTTCCAGCCGCGTACTGCTTCGGTCTCGTCTAGCCTACAAGTCCCAGCCGCGTATTGCTTCGGTCTCGTTATGCGTACAAGTCCCAGGCGCGTAATCCTTCGGTCTCTTCGAGCGTACAAGTTCCAGCCGCGTATTGCTTCAGTCTCGTCGAGCGTACAAGTTCCACCCGCGTATTGCATCGGTCTCGTTACGCGTACAAGTCCCTCCCGCGTATTCCTTCGGTCTCGTTATGCGTACAAGTCCCAGCCGTGTATTGCTTCGGCCTCGTCGAGCGTACAAGTCCAAGCCGCGTATTGCTTCGGCCTCATCGAGCATACAATTTCCAGCCGCGAATTACTTCGGTACCGTTATGCATACTAGTTTCAGCCGCGCATTGCTTCGGTCTCGTTACGCGCACAAGTCCCACCCGCGTATTGCTTTGTTCTCGTTATGCGTACAAGTCCCAGGCGTGTCTTCCTTCGGTCTCCTTATGCGTACAAGTTCCAGCCGCGTGTTGCTTCGGTCTCGTCGAGCGCACATGTCCCAGCTGGGTATTGCTTTGGTCTCGTAATGCGTACAGGTCCCAGCCGCGTATTGCTTCGGTATCGTTATGCGTACAAGTCCCAGCCGCGTGTTGCTTCGGTCTTGTTATGCGTGCAAGTTCCAGCCGCGTATTGCTTCGGTCTCGTCAAGCGTACAAGTTCCAGCCGGGTATTGCTTCGGTCTCGTTATGCGTACAAGTCCCAGCCGCGTATTCCTTCGGTCTCGTCGAGCGTACAGGTTCCAGCCGCGTATTCTTTCGGTCTCGTCGAGCGTACAAGCTCCAGCCGCGTATTGCTTTGGTCTCGTTATGTATACAAGTTATACAAGTTCCAGCTACGAATTGCTTCGGTTTCGTTATGCGTGCAAGTTCCAGCCGCGTAATGCTTCGGTCTCGTTATGTGTACAAGTCCCAGCCGCGTATTGCTTCGGTCTCGTCGAGCGAACAAGTTCCAGCAGCGCGTTGCTTCGGTCTCGTTATGCGAACAATTCCCAGCCGCGTATTGCTTGGGTATCGTCGAGCGTACATGTTCCAGCCGCGTATTGCTTCGGTCTCGTGCAGCGTACAAGTTCTAGCCGCGTATTGCTTCGGTATCGTTATGCGTACAAGTCCCAGCCGCCTATTGCTTCGGTCTCGTCTAGCGAACAAGTCCCAGCCGCGTATTGCATCGGTATCGTCGAGCGTAAAAGTTCCAGCCGCGTATTGCTTCGGTCTCGTCGAGCGAACTATTTCCAGCAGCGCGTTGCTTCGGTCTCGTTATGCGAACAAGTCCCAGCCGCGTATTGCTTCGGTATTGTTATGCGTACAAGTCCCAGCCGCGTGTTGCTTCGGTCTCGTCGAGCGTACAAGTCCCAGGCGCCTATTGCTGCGGTCTCGTTATGCGTACAAGTTCCTGCCCCGTATTGCTTCGATCTCGTTATACGTTCAAGTTCCAGCAGCGTATTGCTTCGGTCTCGTTATGCGTGCAAGTTCCAGCCGCGTATTGCTTCGGTCTCGTCGAGCGTACAAGATCCAGCCACGTATTGCGTTGGTCTCGTTATGCGTACAAGTCCCAGCCGCGTAATCCTTCGGTCTCTTCTAGCGGTCAAGTTCCAGCCGCGTATCGCATCGGTCTCGTCGAGCGTACAAGACCCAGCCGCGTATTGCTTCGGTCTCGTCGAGCGCACAAGTCCAGCCGCGTATTGCTTCGGTCTCGTCGAGCGTACAAGTCCCAGCCGCGTATTGCTTCGGTATCGTTATGCGTACAAGTCCCAGCCGCCTATTGCTTCGGTTTCGTCTAGCGAACAAGTTCCAGCAGCGCGTTGCTTCGGTCTCGTTATGCAAACATGTCCCAGCCGCGTATTGCATCGGTATTGTCGAGCGTAAAAGTTCCAGCCGCGTATTGCTTCGGTCTCGTGCAGCGTACAAGTTCTAGCCGCGTATTGCTTCGGTGTCGTTGAGCGTACAAGTTCCAGCCGCGTATTGCTTCGGTCTCTTCGAGCATTCAGGTTCTAGCCGCGTATTGCTTCGGTCTCGTTATGCGTACAAGTCCCAGCCGCGTGTTGCTTTTGTCTCGTTATGCGAGCAAGTTCCAGTCGCGTTTGCTTCGGTCTCGTTGTGCGTACAAGTCCCAGCCGCGTATTGCTTTGGTATCGTTATGCGTACAAGTCTCAGCCGCGTAATCCTTCGGTCTCTTCGAGCGTACAAGTTCCAGCCGCGTGTTGCTTCGGTCTCGTGGAGCGTGCGAGTTCCAGCCGCGTATTGCTTCGGTCTCGTTACGCGTACAAGATTCCAGCCGCGTATTGCTTCGGCCTCGTGGAGCGTACAAGTTCCAGCCGCGTATTGAACCGGTACCTTCGAGCGTTCAAGTTCCAGCCGCGTAATGCTTCGGTCTCGTTATGCATATAAGTTCCAGCCATGAATTGCTTCGGTCTAGTTATGCGTGCAAGTTCCAGCCGCGTAATGCTTTGGTCTCGTGGAGCGTACAAGTCCCAGCCGCGCATTGCTTCGGTCTCGTCGAGCGTACAAGTTCCAGCGCGTATTGCTTCGGTCTCGTCTAGCGTACAAGATTCCAGCCGCGTATTGCTTCGGTCTCGTGGAGCGTACAAGTTCCAGCCGCGTATTGAATCGGTACATTCGAGCGTTCAAGTTCCAGCCGCGTAATGCTTTGGTCTCGTTATGCGTAGAAGTCCCAGCCGCGTATTCCTTCGGTCTCGTCAAGCGTACAAGTTCGAGCCGCGTATTTCTTCGGTCTCGTCGAGCGTACAAGTTCCAGCCGCGTATTGCGTCGGTCTCGTCGAGCGTACAAGTCCCAGCCGCGTATTGCTTTTGTCTCGTTATGCGAGCAAGTTCCAGTCGCGTTTGCTTCGGTCTCGTTGTGCGTACAAGTTCCAGCAGCACGTTGCTTCGGTCTCGTTATGCGTGCAAGTTCCAGCCGCGTATTTCCTCGGTCTCGTCGATCGTAAAAGTTACAGCCGCGTATTGCTTCGGTCTCGTCGAGCGTACAAGTTCCAGCTGCGTATTGAATCGCTCTCTTCGAGCGTTCAAGTTCCAGCCGCGTATTGCTTCGGTCTCGTTATGCGTACAAGTCCCAGCCGCGTATTGCTTCGGTATCGTGATGCGTACAAGTCCCAGCCGCGTATTGCTGCGGTATCGTTATGCGTGCAAGTTCCAGCCGCGTACTGCTTCGGTCTCTTCGAGCGTACAAGTTCCAGCCGCGTATTGTTTCGGTCTCGTTACGCGTACAAGTCCCAGCCGTGTGATGCTTCAGTCTCGTGGAGCGTACAAGTTCCAGCCGGGTATTGCTTCGGTCTCGTTATGCGTACAAGTCCCAGCCGCGTAATCCTTCGGTCTATTCGAGCGTTCAAGTTCCAGCCGCGTATTGCTTCGGTCTCGTTATGCGTACAAGTCCCAGCCGCGTAATCCTTCGGTCTATTCGAGCGTTCAAGTTCCAGCCGCGTATTGCTTCGGTCTCGTTATGCGTACAAGTCCCAGCCGCGTATTGCTTCGGTATCGTTATGCGTACAAGTCCCAGCCGCGTATTGCTTCGGTATCGTTTTCGTACAAGTCCCAGCCAGGTCTTGCTTCGGTCTCGTCGAGCGTACAAGTTCCAGCCGCGTATTGCTTCGGTCTCGTCTAGCGTACAAGTTCCAGCCAGGTATTGCTTCGGTCTCGTTATGCGTACAAGTCCCAGCCGCGTATTTCTTCGGTCTCGTCTAGCGAACAAGTTCCAGCCGCGTATTTCTTCGGTCTCGTCGAGCGTACAAGTCCCAGCCGCGTGTTGCTTCGGTCTTGTTTTGCGTGCAAGTTCCAACCGCTTATTGCTTCGGTCTCGTCAAGCGTACAAGTTCCAGCCGGGTATTGCTTCGGTCTCGTTATGCGTACAAGTCCCAGCCGCGTATTCCTTCGGTCTCGTCGAGCGTACAAGTTCCAGCCGCGCATTGCTTCGGCCTCGTCGAGCGTAAAAGTCCCAGCAATGTACTGCTTTGGTCTCGTTATGCGTACAAGTCCCAGCCGCGTGTTGCTTCGGTCTCGTTATGCGTACAAGTTCCAGCCGCGTAATGCTTCGGTCTCGTTATGCGTACAAGTCCCAGCCGCGTATTCCTTAGGTCTCGTCGAGCGTTCAAGTTCCAGCCGCGTATTGCTTCGGCCTCGTCGAGCGTAAAAGTCCCAGCAATGTATTGCTTTGGTCTCGTTATGCGTACAAGTCCCAGCCGCGTGTTGCTTCGGTCTTGTTATGCGTGCAAGTTCCAACCGCGTATTGCTTCGGTCTCGTAAATAGTACAAGTCCCAGTGGGTATCGCTTCGGTCTCGTTATGCATACAAGTCCCAGCCGCGTATTCCTTCGGTCTCGTCGAGCGTACAAGTTCCAGCCGCGTATTGCTTCGGTCTCGTCGAGCGTACAAGTCCCAACCGCGTATTGCTTTGGTCTCGTTATGCGTACAAGTCCCAGCCGTGTCTTGCTTCGATCTCGTTATGCGTACAAGTTCCAGCCGCGTGTTGCTTCGGTCTCGTTATGCGTTCAAGTTCCAGCCGCGTGTTGCTTCGGTCTCGTTATGCGAGCAAGTTCCAGCCGCGTATTGCTTAGGTCTCGTCATGCGTTCAAGTTCCAGCCGCGTATTTCTTCGGTCTCGTCGAGCGTACAAGTTCCAGCCGCGTATTGCTTCGGTTTCGTAATGCGTACAAGTCCCAGCCGCGTGTTGCTTCGGTATCGTTATGCGTACAAGTCTCAGCCGCGCAATCCTTCGGTCTCTTCGAGCGTACAAGTTCCAGCCGCGTGTTGCTTCGGTCTCGTTATGCGTACAAGTTCCAGCCGCGTAATGCTTCGGTCTCGTTATGCGTACAAGTCCCAGCCGCGTATTCCTTAGGTCTCGTCGAGCGTTCAAGTTCCAGCCGCGTATTGCTTCGGCCTCGTCGAGCGTAAAAGTCCCAGCAATGTATTGCTTTGGTCTCGTTATGCGTACAAGTCCCAGCCGCGTGTTGCTTCGGTCTTGTTATGCGTGCAAGTTCCAACCGCGTATTGCTTCGGTCTCGTAAATAGTACAAGTCCCAGTGGGTATCGCTTCGGTCTCGTTATGCATACAAGTCCCAGCCGCGTATTCCTTCGGTCTCGTCGAGCGTACAAGTTCCAGCCGCGTATTGCTTCGGTCTCGTCGAGCGTACAAGTCCCAACCGCGTATTGCTTTGGTCTCGTTATGCGTACAAGTCCCAGCCGTGTCTTGCTTCGATCTCGTTATGCGTACAAGTTCCAGCCGCGTGTTTCTTCGGTCTCGTTATGCGTTCAAGTTCCAGCCGCGTGTTGCTTCGGTCTCGTTATGCGAGCAAGTTCCAGCCGCGTATTGCTTAGGTCTCGTCATGCGTTCAAGTTCCAGCCGCGTATTTCTTCGGTCTCGTCGAGCGTACAAGTTCCAGCCGCGTATTGCTTCGGTTTCGTAATGCGTACAAGTCCCAGCCGCGTGTTGCTTCGGTATCGTTATGCGTACAAGTCTCAGCCGCGCAATCCTTCGGTCTCTTCGAGCGTACAAGTTCCAGCCGCGTGTTGCTTCGGTCTCGTTATGCGTACGAGTCTCAGCCGCGTAATCCTTCGGTCTCTTCGAGCGTACAAGTTCCAGCCGCGTGTTGCTTCGGTCTCGTGGAGCGTGCGAGTTCCAGCCGCGTATTGCTTCGGTCTCGTCTAGCGTACAAGATTCCAGCCGCGTATTGCTCCGGTCTCGTGGAGCGTACAAGTTCCAGCCGCGTATTGAATCGGTACCTTCGAGCGTTCAAGTTCCAGCCGCGTGATTATTCGGTCTCGTTATGCGTATAAGTTCCAGCCATGAATTGCTTCGGTCTAGTTATGCTTGCAAGTTCCAGCCGCGTAATGCTTTGTTCTCATGGAGCGTACAAGTCCCAGCCGCGCACTGCTGCGGTCTCGTCGAGCGTACAAGTTCCAGCCGCGTATTGCGTCGGTCTCGTCGAGCGTACAAGTCCCAGCCGCGTATTCCTTCGGTCTCGTCGAGCGTACCAGTTCCAGCCGCGTATTGCTTCGGCCTCGTCGAGCGTAAAAGCCCCAGCAATGTATTGCTTTGGTCTCGTTATGGGTACAATGCCAGCCGCGTATTCCTTCGGTCTCGTCGAGCGTAAAAGTCCCAGCAATGTACTGCTGTGTTCTCGTTATGCGTACAAGTCCCAGCCGCGTGTTGCTTCGGTCTTGTTATGCGTGCAAGTTCCAACCGCGTATTGCTTCTGTCTCGTCGAACGTACAAGTCCCAGCCGGGTATTGCTTCGGTCTCGTTATGCGTACAAGTCCCAGCCGCGTATTCCTTCGGTCTCGTCGAGCGTACCAGTTCCAGCCGCGCATTGCTTCGGCCTCGTCGAGCGTAAAAGTCCCAGCAATGTACTGCTTTGGTCTCGTTATGCGTACAAGTCCCAGCCGCGTGTTGCTTCGGTCTCGTTATGCGTACAAGTTCCAGCCGCGTAATGCTTCGGTCTCGTTATGCGTACAAGTCCCAGCCGCGTACTCCTTCGGTCTCGTCGAGCGTACAAGTTCCAGCCGCGTATTGCTTCGGTCTCGTCGAGCGTACAAGTCCCAGTCGCGTATTGCTTTGGTCTCGTTATGCGTACAAGTCCCAGCCGCGTATTCCTTAGGTCTCGTCGAGCGTTCAAGTTCCAGCCGCGTATTGCTTCGGCCTCGTCGAGCGTAAAAGTCCCAGCAATGTATTGCTTTGGTCTCGTTATGCGTACAAGTCCCAGCCGCGTGTTGCTTCGGTCTTGTTATGCGTGCAAGTTCCAACCGCGTATTGCTTCGGTCTCGTCAATAGTACAAGTCCCAGTGGGTATCGCTTCGGTCTCGTTATGCGTACAAGTCCCAGCCGCGTATTCCTTCGGTCTCGTCGAGCGTACAAGTTCCAGCCGCGTATTGCTTCAGTCTCGTTGCGCGTACATGTCCCAGCCGTGTATTGCTTCGGTCTCGTGGAGCGTACAAGTCCCAGCCGCGTGTTGCTTCGGTCTCGCTATGCGTACAAGTTCCAGCCGCGTGTTGCTTCGGTCTCGTTATGCGTTCAAGTTCCAGCCGCGTGTTGCTTCGGTCTCGTTATGCGAGCAAGTTCCAGCCGCGTATTGCTTAGGTCTCGTTATGCGTACAAGTCCCAGCCGTGTCTTGCTTCGATCTCGTTATGCGTACAAGTTCCAGCCGCGTGTTGCTTCGGTCTCGTTATGCGTTCAAGTTCCAGCCGCGTGTTGCTTCGGTCTCGTTATGCGAGCAAGTTCCAGCCGCGTATTGCTTAGGTCTCGTCATGCGTTCAAGTTCCAGCCGCGTATTTCTTCGGTCTCGTCGAGCGTACAAGTTCCAGCCGCGTATTGCTTCGGTTTCGTAATGCGTACAAGTCCCAGCCGCGTGTTGCTTCGGTATCGTTATGCGTACAAGTCTCAGCCGCGCAATCCTTCGGTCTCTTCGAGCGTACAAGTTCCAGCCGCGTGTTGCTTCGGTCTCGTTATGCGTACGAGTCTCAGCCGCGTAATCCTTCGGTCTCTTCGAGCGTACAAGTTCCAGCCGCGTGTTGCTTCGGTCTCGTGGAGCGTGCGAGTTCCAGCCGCGTATTGCTTCGGTCTCGTCTAGCGTACAAGATTCCAGCCGCGTATTGCTCCGGTCTCGTGGAGCGTACAAGTTCCAGCCGCGTATTGAATCGGTACCTTCGAGCGTTCAAGTTCCAGCCGCGTGATTATTCGGTCTCGTTATGCGTATAAGTTCCAGCCATGAATTGCTTCGGTCAAGTTATGCTTGCAAGTTCCAGCCGCGTAATGCTTTGTTCTCATGGAGCGTACAAGTCCCAGCCGCGCACTGCTGCGGTCTCGTCGAGCGTACAAGTTCCAGCCGCGTATTGCGTCGGTCTCGTCGAGCGTACAAGTCCCAGCCGCGTATTCCTTCGGTCTCGTCGAGCGTACCAGTTCCAGCCGCGTATTGCTTCGGCCTCGTCGAGCGTAAAAGCCCCAGCAATGTATTGCTTTGGTCTCGTTATGGGTACAATGCCAGCCGCGTATTCCTTCGGTCTCGTCGAGCGTACAAGTTCCAGCCGCGTATTGCTTCGGTCTCGTCGAGCGTACAAGTCCCAGTCGCGTATTGCTTTGGTCTCGTTATGCGTACAAGTTCCAGCCGCGTATTGCTTCGGTCTCGTCGAGCGTACAAGTCCCAGTCGCGTATTGCTTTGGTCTCGTTATGCGTACAAGTCCCAGCCGCGTATTCCTTAGGTCTCGTCGAGCGTTCAAGTTCCAGCCGCGTATTGCTTCGGCCTCGTCGAGCGTAAAAGTCCCAGCAATGTATTGCTTTGGTCTCGTTATGCGTACAAGTCCCAGCCGCGTGTTGCTTCGGTCTTGTTATGCGTGCAAGTTCCAACCGCGTATTGCTTCGGTCTCGTCAATAGTACAAGTCCCAGTGGGTATCGCTTCGGTCTCGTTATGCGTACAAGTCCCAGCCGCGTATTCCTTCGGTCTCGTCGAGCGTACAAGTTCCAGCCGCGTATTGCTTCAGTCTCGTTGCGCGTACATGTCCCAGCCGTGTATTGCTTCGGTCTCGTGGAGCGTACAAGTCCCAGCCGCGTGTTGCTTCGGTCTCGCTATGCGTACAAGTTCCAGCCGCGTAATGCTTCGGTCCCGTTATGCGTACAAGTTCCAGCAGCGCGTAGCTTCGGTATCGTTATGCGTGCAAGTCCCAGCCGCATATTGCTTTGGTCTCGTTATGCGTACAGGTCCCAGCCGTGTATTCCTTCGGTCTCGTCGGGCGTACAAGTTCCAGCCGCGTATTGCTTCAGTCTCGTTATGCGTGCCAGTTCCAGTTGCGTATTGCTTCGGTCTCGTCAAGCGTACAAGTTCCAGCCTCGTAATGCTTCGGTCTCGTTATGCGTGCAACTTACAGCCGCGTATTGCTTCGGTCTCGTCAATCGTACAAGTTCCAGCCGGGTACTGCTTCGGTCTCGTTGTGCGTGCAAGTTCCAGCCGCGTACTGCTTCGGTCTCGTCAAGCGTACAAGTTCCAGCCACGTAATGCTTCGGTCTCGTTATGCGTGCAAGTTCCAGCCGCGTACTGCTTCGATCTCGTCGAGCCTACAGGTCCCAGCCGCGTATTGCTTCGGTCTCGTTATGCGGACAAGTCCCAGCCGCGTAATCCTTCGGTCTCTTCGAGCGCACAAGTTCCAGCCGCGTATTCCTTCGGTCTCGTTACGCGTACAAGTCCCAGCCGTGTAATGTTTCGGTCTCGTGGAGCGTGCAAGTTCCAGCCTCGTATTCCTTCGGTCTCGTCGAGCGTACAAGCTCCAGCAGCGTATTGCTTCGGTCTCGTCGAGCGTACAAGTCCCAGCCGCGTATTGCTTCGGTCTCGTCGAGCGTACAAGTCCCAGCCGCGTGTTGCTTCGGTCTCGTTATTCGTACAAGTTCCAGCCGCGTAATGCTTCGGTCTCGTTATGCGTGCAAGTTCCAGCCTCGTATTCCTTCGGTCTCGTCGAGCGTACAAGCTTCAGCAGCATATTGCTTCGGTCTCGTTATCCGTACAAGTTCCAGCCACGTATTGCTTCGGTCGCGTCAATCGTACATGTTCCAGCCGGGTATTGCTTCGGTCTCGTTATGCGTGCAAGTTCCAGCCGCGTACTGCTTCGGTCTCGACGAGCCTACAAGTCCCAGCCGCGTATTGCTTCGGTATCGTTATGCGTACAAGTCCCAGCCGCGTATTGCTTCGGTCTCGTCGAGCGTACAAGTCCCAGCCGCGTATTCCTTCGGTCTCGTCGAGCGTACAAGTTCCAGCCGCGTATTGCTTCGGTCTCGCTATGCGTGCCAGTTCCAGCCGCGTATTGCTTCGGTCTCGTCAAGCGTACAAGTTCCAGCCTCGTAATGCTTCGGTCTCGTTGTGCGTGCAAGTTCCAGCCGCGTACTGCTTCGGTCTCGTCGAGCCTACAAGTCCCAGCCGCGTATTGCTTCGGTCTCGTCGAGCGAACAAGTTCCAGCAGCGTATTGCTTCGGTCGCGTCAATCGTACAAGTTCCAGCCGGGTATTGCCTCGGTCTCGTCAAGCGTACAAATTCCAGTCGCGAATTGCTTCGGTCTCGTCGAGCGTACAAGCCTCATCCGCGTATTGCTTCGGTCTTGGCGAGCCTACAAGTACGCGCGGCGTATTACTTCGGTCTCGCTTAGCGTACAAGTTCCAGCCGCGTATTGCTTCGGTCCCATCGAGCGCACAAGTTCCAGCCGTTCCTAGTTCCATCGTTCGTATCGTGACGAAACGTGCGTTCTGTGCACCAAAACGCCGCTTTTGCAACGAAAGGTGTGTTTGCGCACCGAATCGCCGCTTTTGCTCCGTTTTGACGCTAGACGTGCATTTCGTGCATCAAAACGCCGCTATTGCAACGAAACGTGCGTTTCGCGCACCGAATTGCCGTTTTTGCTCCGTGTTGGCAAGAAACGTTCGTTTCGTGCACCAAATAGCTGCTTTTCCACAGTTTTGACGCTAAACGTGCGTTTCGCGCTCCGAATCGCCGGTTTTGCTCCGTTTTGGCAAGAAACGTGCGTTTCGTGCACCAAAACGCTGCTTTTGCAACGAAACGTGCGTTTCGCGCACCGAATCGCCACTTTTGCTCCGTTTTGGCAAGAAACGTGCGTTTCGTGCACCAAAACGCTGCTTTTGCAACGAAACGTGCGTTTCGCGCACCGAATCGCCGCATTTGCTCCGTTTTGGCAAGAAACGTGCGTTTCGTGCACCAAAACGCTGCTTTTGCACAATTTAGACGCTAAACGTGCGTTTCGTGCATCAAAACGCCGCTTTAGCAACGAAACGTGCGTTTCGCGCACCGAATCGCCGCTTTTGCTCCGTTTTGGCAAGAAACGTGCGTTTCGCGTACCGATTCGCAGCTATTGCTCCGTTTTGGCAAGAAACGTGCGTTTCGTGTATCAAAACGCTGCTTTTGCACAGTTTTGACGCTAAACGTGCGTTTCGTGCACCAAATCGCTGCTTTTGCACAGTTTTGGCGCTAAACGTGCGTTTCATGCACCAAAACGCCGCTTTTTTGTAACGAAACGTGCGTTACGCGCACCGAATCGCCGCTTTTGCTCCGTTTTGGCAAGAAACGTGCGTTTCGTGCACCAAAACGCTGCTTTTGCAACGAAACGTGCGTTTCGCGCACCGAATCGCCGCTTTTGCTACGTTTTGGCAACGAAACGTGCGTTTCGCGCCCTGAATCGCCGCTTTTGCTCCATTTTGGAAAAAAACGTGCGTTTCATGGACCAAAACTCCGCTTTTGCAACGAAACGTGCGTTTCGCGCACCGAATCGCCGCTTTTGCTCCGTTTTGGCAAGAAACGTGAGTTTCGTGCACCAAAACGCCGCTTTTGCAACGAAACGTGCGTTTCGCGCACCGATTCGCCGCTTTTGCTACGTTTTGGCAACGAAACGTGCGTTTCGTGCACCAAAACGCCGCTTTTGCAACGAAACGTGCGTTTCGCGCACCGAATCGCCGCTTTTGCTCCGTTTTGGCAAGAAACGTGCGTTTCGTGCACCAAAACGCTGCTTTTGCAACGAAACTTGCGTTTCGCTCACCGAATCGCCGCTTTTGCTCCATTTTGGCAAAAAACGTGCGTTTCATGGACCAAAACTCCGCTTTTGCAACGAAACGTGCGTTTCGCCAACCGAATCGCCGCTTTTGCTCCGTTTTGGCAAGAAACGTGCGTTTCGTGCACAAAATCGTTGCTATTGCACAGTTTTGACGCTAAACGTGCGTTTCGTGCCCCAAATCGCTGCTTTTGCACAACTTAGACGCTAAACGTGCGTTTCGTGCACCAAAACGCCGCTTTAGCAACGAAACGTGCGTTTCGCGCACCGAATCGCCGCTTTTGCTCCGTTTTGGCAAGAAACGTGCGTTTCATGGACCAAAACTCCGCTTTTGCAACGAAACGTGCGTTTCGCGCACCGAATCGCCGCTTTTGCTCCGTTTTGGCAAGAAACGTGCGTTTCGTGCACCAAATCGCTGCTTTTGCACAACTTAGACGCTAAACGTTCGTTTCATGCACCAAAACGCCGCTTTTTTACAACGAATCGTGCGTTTCACGCACCGAATCGCCGCTTTTGCTCCATTTTGGCAAAAAACGTGCGTTTCATGGACCAAAACTCCGCTTTTGCAACGAAACGTGCGTTTCGCGCACCGAATCGCCGCTTTTGCTCCGTTTTGGCAAGAAACGTGCGTTTCGTGTACCAAATCGCTGCTTTTGCACAACTTAGACGCTAAACGTGCGTTTCCTGCACCAAAACGCCGCTTTAGCAAATAAACGTGCGTTTCGCGCACCGAATCGCCGCTTTTGCTCCGTTTTGGCAAGGAACGTGCGTTTCGTGCACCAAATCGCTGCTTTTGCACAGTTTTGACGCTAAACGTGCGTTTCATGCACCAAAACGCCGGTTTAGCAACGAAACGTGCGTTTCGCGCACCGAATCGCCGCTTTTGCTCAGTTTTGGCAAGAAACGTGCGTTTCGTGCACCAAAACGCTGCTTTTGCAACGAAACGTGCGTTTCGCGCACCGATTCGCCGCTTTTGCTCCGTTTTGGCAAGAACCGTGCTTTTAGTGCACCAAAACGCTGCTTTTGCAACGAAACGTGCGTTTCGCGCACCGAATCGCCGCCTTTGCTCCGTTTTGGCAAGAAACGTGCGTTTCGTGCACCAAAACGCTGCTTTTGCACTATTTAGACGCTAAACGTGCGTTTCGTGCACCAAAACGCCGCTTTTGCAACGAAACGTGCGCTTGGCGCACCGATTCGCAGCTTTTGCTCCGTATTGGCAAGAAACGTGCGTTTCGTGCATCAAATCGCTGCTTTTGCACAGTTTTGACGCTAAACGTGCGTTTCGTGCACCAAATCGCTGCTTTTGCACAGTTTTGACGCTAATCGTGCGTTCCGTGCACCAAAACGCCGCTTTTTTGTAACGAAACGTGCGTTACGCGCTCCGAATCGCCGCTTCTGCTCCGTTTTGGCAAGAAACGTGCGTTTCATGCACCAAAACGCCGCTTTAGCAACGAAACGTGCGTTTCTCGCACCGATTCACAGCTTTTGCTCCGTTTTGGCAAGAAACGTGCGTTTCGTGCATCAAATCGCTGCTTTTGCACAGTTTTGACGCTAAACGTGCGTTTCGTGCATCAAATCGCTGCTTTTGCACAGTTTTGACGCTAAACGTGCGTTTCATGCACCAAAACGCCGCTTTTTTGTAACGAAACGTGCGTTACGCGCTCAGAATCGCCGCTTTTGCTCCGTTTTGGCAACGAAACGTGCGCTTCGCGCACCGAACCGCCGCTTTTGCTCCATTTTGGCAAAAAACGTGCGTTTCGTGGACCAAAACTCCGCTTTTGCAACGAAACGTGCGTTTCGCCAACCGAATCGCCGCTTTTGCTCCGTTTTGGCAAGAAACGTGCGTTTCGTGCACAAAATCGTTGCTTTTGCACAGTTTTGACGCTAAACGTGCGTTTCGTGCACCAAATCGCTGCTTTTGCACAATTTAGACGCTGAACGTGCGTTTCGTGCACCAAAACGCCGCTTTAGCAACGAAACGTGCGTTTCGCGCACCGAATCGCCGCTTTTGCTCCGTTTTGGCAAGAAACGTGCGTTTCGTGCACCAAAACGCTGCTTTTGCAACGAAACGTGCGTTTTGCGCACCGAATCGCCGCTTTTGCTCCGTTTTGGCAAGAAACGTGCGTTTCGTGCACCAAATCTCTGCTTCTGCACAGTTTTGACGCTAAACGTGCGTTTCGTGCACCAAATCGCTGCTTTTGCACAGTTTTGACGCTAAACGTTCGTTTCATGCACCAAAACGCCGCTTTTTTTCTACGAATCGTGCGTTTCACGCACCGAATCGCCGCTTTTGCTCCGTTTTGGCAAGGAACGTGCGTTTCGTGCACCCAATCGCTGCGTTTGCACAGTTCTGACGCTAAACGTGCGTTTCATGCACCAAAACGCCGCTTTTTTGTAACGAAACGTGCGTTACGCGCTCCGAATCGCCGCTTTTGCTCCGTTTTGGCAAGCAACGTGCGTTTCGTGCACCAAAACGCTGCTTTTGCAACGAAACGTGCGTTTCGCGCACCGAATCGCCGGTTTTGCTCCGTTTTGGTAAGGAACGTGCGTTTCGTGCACCCAATCGCTGCTTTTGCACAGTTCTGACGCTAAACGTGCGTTTCATGCACCAAAACGCCGCTTTTTTGTAACCAAACGTGCGTTACGCGCTCCGAATCGCCGCTTTTGCTCCGTTTTGGCAAGAAACGTGCGTTTCGTGCACCAAAACGCTGCTTTATCAACGAAACGTGCGTTTCGTGCACCTAATCGCCGCTTTTGCTCCGTTTTGGCAAGAAACGTGCGTTTCGCGCACCAAAACGCTGCTTTTGCTCCATTTTGGCAAAAAACGAGCGTTTCATGGACCAAAACTCCGCTTTTGCAACGAAACGTGCGTTTCGCGCACCGAATCGCCGCTTTTGCTCCGTTTTGGCAACAAACGTGCGTTTCGTACAGCAAATCGCTGCTTTTGCACAACTTAGACGCTAAACGTGCGTTTCGTGCACCAAAACGCCGCTTTAGCAAATAAACGTGCGTTTCGCGCACCGAATCGCCGGTTTTGCTCCGTTTTGGTAAGGAACGTGCGTTTCGTGCACCCAATCGCTGCTTTTGCACAGTTCTGACGCTAAACGTGCGTTTCATGCACCAAAACGCCGCTTTTTTGTAACCAAACGTGCGTTACGCGCTCCGAATCGCCGCTTTTGCTCCGTTTTGGCAAGAAACGTGCGTTTCGTGCACCAAAACGCTGCTTTTGCAACGAAACGTGCGTTTCGCGCTTCGATTCGCCGCTTTTGCTCCGTTTTGGCAAGAAACGAGCGTTTCGTGCACCAAAACGCTGCTTCTGCACAGTTTTGACGCTAAACGTGCGTTTCGTGCACCAAATCGCTGCTTTTGCACAGTTTTGACGCTAAACGTTCGTTTCATGCACCAAAACGCCGCTTTTTTACAACGAATCGTGCGTTTCACGCACCGAATCGCCGCTTTTGCTCCGTTTTGGCAAGAAACGTGCGTTTCGTGCACCAAAACGCTGCTTTTGCAACGAAACGTGCGTTTCGCGAACCGATTCGCCGCTTTTGCTCCGTTTTGGCAACGAAACGTGCGTTTCGCGCACCGAATCGCCGCTTTTGTTCCGTTTTGGCAACGAAACGTGCGTTTCGCGCACCGAATCGCCGCTTTTGCTCCATTTTGGCAAAAAACGTGCGTTTCATGGACCAAAACTCCGCTTTTGCAACGAAACGTGCGTTTCGCACACCGAATCGCCGCTTTTGCTCCGTTTTGGCAAGAAACGTGCGTTTCGTGCACCAAATCGCTGCTTTTGCACAACTTAGACGCTAAACGTGCATTTCGTGCACCAAAACGCCGCTTTAGCAAATAAACGTGCGTTTCGCGCACCGAATCGCCGCTTTTGCTCCGTTTTGGCAAGGAACGTGCGTTTCGGGCACCAAATCGCTGCTTTTGCACAGTTTTGATGCTAAACGTGCGTTTCGCGCACCGAATCGCCGCTTTTGCTCCGTTTTGGCAAGAAACGTGCGTTCCGTGCACCAAAACGCCGCTTTTTTGTAACGAAACGTGCGTTACGCGCTCAGAATCGCCGCTTTTGCTCCGTTTTGGAAAGAAACGTGCGTTTCATGCACCAAACCGCCGCTTTTTTGTAACGAATCGTGCGTTACGCGCTCCGAATCGCCGCTTTTCTCCGTTTTGGCAAGGAACGTGCGTTTCGTGCACCAATACGCCGCTTTAGTAAAGAAACGTGCGTTTCGCGCACCGAATCGCCGCTTTTGCTCCGTTTTGGCAAGAGACGTGCGTTTCGCGCACCAAAACGCTGCTTTTGCTCCATTTTGGCAAAAAACGTGCGTTTCATGGACCAAAACTCCGCTTTTGCAACGAAACGTGCGTTTCGCGCACCGAATCGCCGCTTTTGATCCGTTTTGGCAACAAACGTGCGTTTCGTGCAGCAAATCGCTGCTTTTGCACAACTTAGACGCTAAACGTGCGTTTCGTGCACCAAAACGCCGCTTTAGCAAATAAACGTGCGTTTCGCGCACCGAATCGCCGCTTTTGCTCCGATTCGGCAAGGAACGTGCGTTTCGTGCACCAAATCGCTGCTTTTGCACAGTTTTGACGCTAAACGTGCGTTTCATGCTCCAAAACGCCGGTTTAGCAACGAAACGTGCGTTTCGCGCACCGAATCGCCGCTTTTGCTCCGTTTTGGCAAGAAACGTGCGTTTCGTGCAGCAAAACGCTGCTTTTGCAACGAAACGTGCGTTTCGCGCTTCGATTCGCCGCTTTTGCTCCGTTTTGGCAACGAAACGTGCGTTTCGCGCACCGAATCGCCGCTTTTGCTCCATTTTGGCAAAAAACGTGCGTTTCATGGACCAAAACTCCGCTTTTGCAACGAAACGTGCGTTTCGCAAACCGAATCGCCGCTTTTGCTCCGTTTTGGCAAGAAACGTGCGTTTCGTGCACAAAATCGTTGCTTTTGCACAGTTTTGACGCTAAACGTGCGTTTCGTGCACCAAATCGCTGCTTTTGCACAATTTAGACGCTAAACGTGCGTTTCGTGCACCAAAACGCCGCTTTTGCAACGAAACGTGCGTTACGCGCTCCGAATCGCCGCTTTTGCTCCGTTTTGGCAAGAAACGTGCGTTTCATGCACCAAAACGCCGCTTTAGCAACGAAACGTGCGTTTCGCGCACCGATTCGCAGCTTTTGCTCCGTTTTGGCAAGAAACGTGCGTTTCGTGCATCAAATCGCTGCTTTTGCACAGTTTTGACGCTAAACGTGCGTTTCGTGCATCAAATCGCTGCTTTTGCACAGTTTTGACGCTAAACGTGCGCTTCATGCACCAAAACGCCGCTTTTTTGTAACGAAACGTGCGTTACGCGCTCAGAATCGCCGCTTTTGCTCCGTTTTGGCAAGAAACGTGCGTTTCGTGCCCTAAAACTCTGCTTTTGCAACGAAACGTGCGTCTCGCGCACCGAATCGCCGCTTTTGCTCCATTTTGGCAAGAAACGTGCGTTTCGTGGACCGAATCGCCGCTTTTGCACAGTTTTGACGCTAAAGGTGCGTTTCGTGCACCAAATCGCTGCTTTTGCACAGTTTTGACGCTAAACGTGCGTTTCGTGCACTACATCGCTGCTTTTGCACAGTTTTGACGCTTAACGTGCGTTTCGTGCACCAAAACGCCGCTTTCGCAACGAAACGTGCATTTCGCGCACCGAATCGCCGCTTTTGCTCCGCTTTGGCAAGAAACCTGCGTTTCGTGCACCAAATCGCTGCTTTTGCACAATTTAGACGCTAAACGTGCGTTTCGTGCACCAAAACGCCACTTTAGCAACGAAACGTGCGTTTCGCGCACCGAATCGACTGTTTTGCTCCGTTTTGGTAAGGAACGTGCGTTTCGTGCACCCAATCGCTGCTTTTGCGCAGTTCTGACGCTAAACGTGCGTTTCGTGCACCAAAACGCCGCTTTCGCAACGAAACGTGCGTTTCGCGCACCGAATCGCCGCTCTTGCTCCGCTTTGGCAAGAAACGTGCGTTTCGTGCACCAAAACGCTGCTTTTGCAACGAAACGTGCGTTACGCGCACCGAATCGCCGCTTTTGCTCCGTTTTGGCAAGAAACGTGCGTTTCACGCCCTGAATCGCCGCTTTTGCTCCATTTTGGTAAAAAACGTGCGTTTCATGGACCAAAACTCCGCTTTTGCAATGAAACGTGCGTTTCGCGCACCGAATCGCCGCTTTTGCTCCGTTTTGGCAAGAAACGTGCGTTTCGTGCACCAAATCGCTGCTTTTGCAATTTTTAGACGCTAAACGTGCGTTTCGTGCACCAAAACGCCGCTTTTGCAACGAAACGTGCGTTTCGCGCACCGAATCGCCGCTTTTGCTCCGTTTTGGCAAGAAACGTGCGTTTCGTGCACCAAAACGCCGCTTTTGCAACGAAACGTGCGTTTCGCGCACCGATTCGCCGCTTTTGCTACGTTTCGGCAACGAAACGTGCGTTTCGTGCACCAAAACGCCGCTATTGCAACGAAACGTGCGTTTCGCGCACCGAATCGCCGCTTTTGCTCCGTTTTGGCAAGAAACGTGCGTTTCGTGCACCAAAACGCTGCTTTTGCAACGAAACGTGCGTTTCGCGCACCGATTCGCCGCTTTTGCTCCGTTTTGGCAACGAAACGTGCGTTTCGCGCACGGAATCGCCGCTTTTGCTCCATTTTGGCAAAAAACGTGCGTTTCATGTACCAAAACTCCGCTTTTGCAACGAAACGTGCGTTTCGCGCACCGAATCGCCGCTTTTGCTCCGTTTTGGCAAGGAACGTGCGCTTCGTGCACCAAATCGCTGCTTTTACACAGTTTTGACGCAAAACGTGCGTTTCGTGCACCAAATCGCTGCTTTTGCACAGTTTTGACGCTAAAAGTTCGTTTCATGCACCAAAACGCCGCTTTTTTACAACGAATCGTGCGTTTCACGCACCGAATCGCCGCTTTTGCTCCGTTTTGGCAAGGAACGTGCGTTTCGTGCACCCAATCGCTGCTTTTGCACAGTTCTGACGCTAAACGTGCGTTTCGTGCACCAAAACGCCCCTTTCGCAACGAAACGTGCGTTTCGCGCACCGAATCGCCGCTTTTGCTCCGCTTTGGCAAGAAACGTGCGTTTCGTGCACCAAAACGACGCTTTCGCAACGAAACGTGCGTTTCGCGCACCGAATCGCCGCTTTTGCTCCGCTTTGGCAAGAAACGTGCGTTTCGTGCACCAAAACGCTGCTTTTGCAACGAAACGTGCGTTACGCGCACCGAATCGCCGCTTTTGCTCCGTTTTGGCAAGAAACGTGCGTTTCGCGCCCTGAATCGCCGCTTTTGCTCCATTTTGGTAAAAAACGTGCGTTTCATGGACCAAAACTCCGCTTTTGCAACGAAACGTGCGTTTCGAGCACCGAATCGCCGCTTTTGCTCCGTTTTGGCAAGAAACGTGCGTTTCGTGCACCAAATCGCAGCTTTTGCAATTTTTAGACGCTAAACGTGCGTTTCGGGCAACAAAACGCCGCTTTAGCAACGAAACGTGCGTTTCGCGCACCGAATCGCCGCTTTTGCTCCGTTTTGGCAAGAAACGTGCGTTTCGTGCACCAAAACGCCGCTTTTGCAACGAAACGTGCGTTTCGCGCACCGATTCGCCGCTTTTGCTACGTTTTGGCAACGAAACGTGCGTTTCGTGCACCAAAACGCCGCTTTTGCAACGAAACGTGCGTTTCGCGCACCGAATCGCCGCTTTTGCTCCGTTTTGGCAAGAAACGTGCGTTTCGTGCACCAAAACGCTGCTTTTGCAACGAAACGTGCGTTTCGCGCACCGATTCGCCGCTTTTGCTCCGTTTTTGTAACGAAACGAGCGTTACGCGCACCGAATCGCCGCTTTTGCTCTGTTTTGGCAAGAAACGTGCGTTTCATGGACCAAAACTCCGCTTTTGCAACGAAACGTGCGTTTCGCGCACCGAATCGCCGCTTTTGCTCCGTTTTGGCAAGAAACGTGCGCTTCGTGCACCTAATCGCTGCTTTTGCACAACTTAGACGCTAAACGTGCGTTTCATGCACCAAAACGCCGCTTTTTTGTAACGAACGTGCGTTACGCGCACTGAATCGCCGCTTTTGCTCTGTCTTGGCAAGAAACGAGCGTTTCATGGACCAAAACTCCGCTTTTGCCACGAAACGTGCGTTTCGCGCACCGAATCGCCGCTTTTGCTCCGTTTTGGCAAGAAACGTGCGTTTCGTGCACCAAAACGCTGCTTTTGCAAAATTTATACGCTAAACGTGCGTTTCGTGCACCAAAACGCCGCTTTAGCAACGAAATGTGCGTTTCGCGCACCGAATCGCCGCTTTTGCTCCGCTTTGGCAAGAAACGTGCGTTTCATGCACCAAAACGCCGCTTTTTTACAACGAATCGTGCGTTTCACGCACCGAATCGCCGCTTTTGCTCCGTTTTGGCAAGGAACGTGCGTTTCGTGCACCCAATCGCTGCTTTTGCACAGTTCTGACGCTAAACGTGCGTTTCGTGCACCAAAACTCCCCTTTCGCAACGAAACGTGCGTTTCGCGCACCGAATCGCCGCTTTTGCTCCGCTTTGGCAAGAAACGTGCGTTTCGTGCACCAAAACGACGCTTTCGCAACGAAACGTGCGTTTCGCGCACCGAATCGCCGCTTTTGCTCCGTTTTGGCAAGAAACGTGCGTTTCGCGCCCTGAATCGCCGCTTTTGCTCCATTTTGGTAAAAAACGTGCGTTTCATGGACCAAAACTCCGCTTTTGCAACGAAACGTGCGTTTCGCGCACCGAATCGCCGCTTTTGCTCCGTTTTGGCAAGAAACGTGCGTTTCGTGCACCAAATCGCTGCTTTTGCAATTTTTAGACGCTAAACGTGCGTTTCGTGCACCAAAACGCCGCTTTAGCAACGAAACGTGCGTTTCGCGCACCGAATCGCCGCTTTTGCTCCGTTTTGGCAAGAAACGTGCGTTTCGTGCACCAAAACGCCGCTTTTGCAACGAAACGTGCGTTTCGCGCACCGATTCGCCGCTTTTGCTACGTTTTGGCAACGAAACGTGCGTTTCGTGCACCAAAACGCCGCTTTTGCAACGAAACGTGCGTTTCGCGCACCGAATCGCCGCTTTTGCTCCGTTTTGGCAAGAAACGTGCGTTTCGTGCACCAAAACGCTATTTTTGCAACGAAACGTGCGTTTCGCGCACCGATTCGCCGCTTTTGCTCCGTTTTTGTAACGAAACGAGCGTTACGCGCACCGAATCGCCGCTTTTGCTCCGTTTTGGCAAGAAACGTGCGTTTCGTGCACCAAAACGCTGCTTTTGCAAAATTTATACGCTAAACGTGCGTTTCGTGCACCAAAACGCCGCTTTAGCAACGAAACGTGCGTTTCGCGCACCGAATCGCCGCTTTTGCTCCGTTTTGGCAAGAAACGTGCGTTTCGTGCACCAAAACGCTGCTTTTGCAACGAAACGTGCGTTACGCGCACCGAATCGCCGCTTTTGCTCCGTTTTGGCAAGAAACGTGCGTTTCGCGCCCTGAATCGCCGCTTTTGCACCGTTTTGGCAAGAAACGTGCGTTTCGTGCACCAAAACGCTGATTTTGCAACGAAACGTGCGTTTCGCGCACCGATTCGCCGCTTTTGCTCCGTTTTGGCAAGAAACGTGCGTTTCGTGCACCAAATCGCTGCTTTTACACAGTTTTGACGCAAAACGTGCGTTTCGTGCACCAAATCGCTGCTTTTGCACAGTTTTGACGCTAAAAGTTCGTTTCATGCACCAAAACGCCGCTTTTTTACAACGAATCGTGCGTTTCACGCACCGAATCGCCGCTTTTGCTCCGTTTTGGCAAGGAACGTGCGTTTCGTGCACCCAATCGCTGCTTTTGCACAGTTCTGACGCTAAACGTGCGTTTCGTGCACCAAAACGCCCCTTTCGCAACGAAACGTGCGTTTCGCGCACCGAATCGCCGCTTTTGCTCCGCTTTGGCAAGAAACGTGCGTTTCGTGCACCAAAACGCTGCTTTTGCAAAATTTATACGCTAAACGTGCGTTTCGTGCACCAAAACGCCGCTTTAGCAACGAAATGTGCGTTTCGCGCATCGAATCGCCGCTTTTGCTCCGTTTTGGCAAGAAACGTGCGTTTCGTGCACCAAAACGCTGCTTTTCCAACGAAACGTGCGTTTCGCGCACCGAATCGCCGCTTTTGCTCCGTTTTGGCAAGGAACGTGCGTTTCGTGCACCCAATCGCTGCTTTTGCACAGTTCTGACGCTAAACGTGCGTTTCGTGCACCAAAACGCCCCTTTCGCAACGAAACGTGCGTTTCGCGCACCGAATCGCCGCTTTTGCTCCGCTTTGGCAAGAAACGTGCGTTTCGTGCACCAAATCGCTGCTTTTACACAGTTTTGACGCTAAACGTGCGTTTCGTGCACCAAATCGCTGCTTTTGCACAGTTTTGACGCTAAAAGTTCGTTTCATGCACCAAAACGCCGCTTTTTTACAACGAATCGTGCGTTTCACGCACCGAATCGCCGCTTTTGCTCCGTTTTGGCAAGGAACGTGCGTTTCGTGCACCCAATCGCTGCTTTTGCACAGTTCTGACGCTAAACGTGCGTTTCGTGCACCAAAACGCCCCTTTCGCAACGAAACGTGCGTTTCGCGCACCGAATCGCCGCTTTTGCTCCGCTTTGGCAAGAAACGTGCGTTTCGTGCACCAAAACGACGCTTTCGCAACGAAACGTGCGTTTCGCGCACCGAATCGCCGCTTTTGCTCCGCTTTGGCAAGAAACGTGCGTTTCATGCACCAAAACGCCGCTTTTTTACAACGAATCGTGCGTTTCACGCACCGAATCGCCGCTTTTGCTCCGTTTTGGCAAGGAACGTGCGTTTCGTGCACCCAATCGCTGCTTTTGCACAGTTCTGACGCTAAACGTGCGTTTCGTGCACCAAAACTCCCCTTTCGCAACGAAACGTGCGTTTCGCGCACCGAATCGCCGCTTTTGCTCCGCTTTGGCAAGAAACGTGCGTTTCGTGCACCAAAACGACGCTTTCGCAACGAAACGTGCGTTTCGCGCACCGAATCGCCGCTTTTGCTCCGTTTTGGCAAGAAACGTGCGTTTCGCGCCCTGAATCGCCGCTTTTGCTCCATTTTGGTAAAAAACGTGCGTTTCATGGACCAAAACTCCGCTTTTGCAACGAAACGTGCGTTTCGCGCACCGAATCGCCGCTTTTGCTCCGTTTTGGCAAGAAACGTGCGTTTCGTGCACCAAATCGCTGCTTTTGCAATTTTTAGACGCTAAACGTGCGTTTCGTGCACCAAAACGCCGCTTTAGCAACGAAACGTGCGTTTCGCGCACCGAATCGCCGCTTTTGCTCCGTTTTGGCAAGAAACGTGCGTTTCGTGCACCAAAACGCCGCTTTTGCAACGAAACGTGCGTTTCGCGCACCGATTCGCCGCTTTTGCTACGTTTTGGCAACGAAACGTGCGTTTCGTGCACCAAAACGCCGCTTTTGCAACGAAACGTGCGTTTCGCGCACCGAATCGCCGCTTTTGCTCCGTTTTGGCAAGAAACGTGCGTTTCGTGCACCAAAACGCTATTTTTGCAACGAAACGTGCGTTTCGCGCACCGATTCGCCGCTTTTGCTCCGTTTTTGTAACGAAACGAGCGTTACGCGCACCGAATCGCCGCTTTTGCTCCGTTTTGGCAAGAAACGTGCGTTTCGTGCACCAAAACGCTGCTTTTGCAAAATTTATACGCTAAACGTGCGTTTCGTGCACCAAAACGCCGCTTTAGCAACGAAACGTGCGTTTCGCGCACCGAATCGCCGCTTTTGCTCCGTTTTGGCAAGAAACGTGCGTTTCGTGCACCAAAACGCTGCTTTTGCAACGAAACGTGCGTTACGCGCACCGAATCGCCGCTTTTGCTCCGTTTTGGCAAGAAACGTGCGTTTCGCGCCCTGAATCGCCGCTTTTGCACCGTTTTGGCAAGAAACGTGCGTTTCGTGCACCAAAACGCTGATTTTGCAACGAAACGTGCGTTTCGCGCACCGATTCGCCGCTTTTGCTCCGTTTTGGCAAGAAACGTGCGTTTCGTGCACCAAATCGCTGCTTTTACACAGTTTTGACGCAAAACGTGCGTTTCGTGCACCAAATCGCTGCTTTTGCACAGTTTTGACGCTAAAAGTTCGTTTCATGCACCAAAACGCCGCTTTTTTACAACGAATCGTGCGTTTCACGCACCGAATCGCCGCTTTTGCTCCGTTTTGGCAAGGAACGTGCGTTTCGTGCACCCAATCGCTGCTTTTGCACAGTTCTGACGCTAAACGTGCGTTTCGTGCACCAAAACGCCCCTTTCGCAACGAAACGTGCGTTTCGCGCACCGAATCGCCGCTTTTGCTCCGCTTTGGCAAGAAACGTGCGTTTCGTGCACCAAAACGACGCTTTCGCAACGAAACGTGCGTTTCGCGCACCGAATCGCCGCTTTTGCTCCGCTTTGGCAAGAAACGTGCGTTTCGTGCACCAAAACGCTGCTTTTGCAACGAAACGTGCGTTACGCGCACCGAATCGCCGCTTTTGCTCCGTTTTGGCAAGAAACGTGCGTTTCGCGCCCTGAATCGCCGCTTTTGCTCCATTTTGGTAAAAAACGTGCGTTTCATGGACCAAAACTCCGCTTTTGCAACGAAACGTGCGTTTCGAGCACCGAATCGCCGCTTTTGCTCCGTTTTGGCAAGAAACGTGCGTTTCGTGCACCAAATCGCAGCTTTTGCAATTTTTAGACGCTAAACGTGCGTTTCGGGCAACAAAACGCCGCTTTAGCAACGAAACGTGCGTTTCGCGCACCGAATCGCCGCTTTTGCTACGTTTTGGCAACGAAACGTGCGTTTCGTGCACCAAAACGCCGCTTTTGCAACGAAACGTGCGTTTCGCGCACCGAATCGCCGCTTTTGCTCCGTTTTGGCAAGAAACGTGCGTTTCGTGCACCAAAACGCTGCTTTTGCAACGAAACGTGCGTTTCGCGCACCGATTCGCCGCTTTTGCTCCGTTTTTGTAACGAAACGAGCGTTACGCGCACCGAATCGCCGCTTTTGCTCTGTTTTGGCAAGATACGTGCGTTTCATGGACCAAAACTCCGCTTTTGCAACGAAACGTGCGTTTCGCGCACCGAATCGCCGCTTTTGCTCCGTTTTGGCAAGAAACGTGCGCTTCGTGCACCTAATCGCTGCTTTTGCACAACTTAGACGCTAAACGTGCGTTTCATGCACCAAAACGCCGCTTTTTTGTAACGAACGTGCGTTACGCGCACTGAATCGCCGCTTTTGCTCTGTCTTGGCAAGAAACGAGCGTTTCATGGACCAAAACTCCGCTTTTGCCACGAAACGTGCGTTTCGCGCACCGAATCGCCGCTTTTGCTCCGTTTTGGCAAGAAACGTGCGTTTCGTGCACCAAAACGCTGCTTTTGCAAAATTTATACGCTAAACGTGCGTTTCGTGCACCAAAACGCCGCTTTAGCAACGAAACGTGCGTTTCGCGCATCGAATCGCCGCTTTTGCTCCGTTTTGGCAAGAAACGTGCGTTTCGTGCACCAAAACGCTGCTTTTCCAACGAAACGTGCGTTTCGCGCACCGAATCGCCGCTTTTGCTCCGTTTTGGCAAGAAACGTGCGTTTCGTGCACCAAATCGCTGCTTTTACACAGTTTTGACGCTAAACGTGCGTTTCGTGCACCAAATCGCTGCTTTTGCACAGTTTTGACGCTAAAAGTTCGTTTCATGCACCAAAACGCCGCTTTTTTACAACGAATCGTGCGTTTCACGCACCGAATCGCCGCTTTTGCTCCGTTTTGGCAAGGAACGTGCGTTTCGTGCACCCAATCGCTGCTTTTGCACAGTTCTGACGCTAAACGTGCGTTTCGTGCACCAAAACGCCCCTTTCGCAACGAAACGTGCGTTTCGCGCACCGAATCGCCGCTTTTGCTCCGCTTTGGCAAGAAACGTGCGTTTCGTGCACCAAAACGACGCTTTCGCAACGAAACGTGTGTTTCGCGCACCGAATCGCCGCTTTTGCTCCGCTTTGGCAAGAAACGTGCGTTTCATGCACCAAAACGCCGCTTTTTTACAACGAATCGTGCGTTTCACGCACCGAATCGCCGCTTTTGCTGCGTTTTGGCAAGGAACGTGCGTTTCGTGCACCCAATCGCTGCTTTTGCACAGTTCTGACGCTAAACGTGCGTTTCGTGCACCAAAACTCCCCTTTCGCAACGAAACGTGCGTTTCGCGCACCGAATCGCCGCTTTTGCTCCGCTTTGGCAAGAAACGTGCGTTTCGTGCACCAAAACGACGCTTTCGCAACGAAACGTGCGTTTCGCGCACCGAATCGCCGCTTTTGCTCCGTTTTGGCAAGAAACGTGCGTTTCGCGCCCTGAATCGCCGCTTTTGCTCCATTTTGGTAAAAAACGTGCGTTTCATGGACCAAAACTCCGCTTTTGCAACGAAACGTGCGTTTCGCGCACCGAATCGCCGCTTTTGCTCCGTTTTGGCAAGAAACGTGCGTTTCGTGCACCAAATCGCTGCTTTTGCAATTTTTAGACGCTAAACGTGCGTTTCGTGCACCAAAACGCCGCTTTAGCAACGAAACGTGCGTTTCGCGCACCGAATCGCCGCTTTTGCTCCGTTTTGGCAAGAAACGTGCGTTTCGTGCACCAAAACGCCGCTTTTGCAACGAAACGTGCGTTTCGCGCACCGATTCGCCGCTTTTGCTACGTTTTGGCAACGAAACGTGCGTTTCGTGCACCAAAACGCCGCTTTTGCAACGAAACGTGCGTTTCGCGCACCGAATCGCCGCTTTTGCTCCGTTTTGACAAGAAACGTGCGTTTCGTGCACCAAAACGCTGCTTTTGCAACGAAACGTGCGTTTCGCGCACCGATTCGCCGCTTTTGCTCCGCTTTGGCAACGAAACGTGCGTTTGGCGCACGGAATCGCCGCTTTTGCTCCATTTTGGCAAAAAACGTGCGTTTCATGGACCAAAACTCCGCTGTTGCAACGAAACGTGCGTTTCGCGCACCGAATCGCCGCTTTTGCTCCGTTTTGGCAAGGAACGTGCGTTTCGTGCACCAAATCGCGGCTTTTGCACAGTTTTGACGCTAAACGTGCGTTTCATGCACCAAAACGCCGGTTTAGCAACGAAACGTGCGTTTCGCGCACCGAATCGCCGCCTTTGCTCCGTTTTGGCAAGAAACGTGCGTTTCGTGCACCAAAACGCTGCTTTTGCACAATTTAGACGCTAAACGTGCGTTTCGTGCACCTAATCGCTGCTTTTGCACAACTTAGACGCTAAACGTGCGTTTCATGCACCAAAACGCCGCTATTTTGTAACGAAACGAGCGTTACGCGCACCGAATCGCCGCTTTTGCTCTGTTTTGGCAAGAAACGTGCGTTTCATGGACCAAAACTCCGCTTTTGCAACGAAACGTGCGTTTCGCGCACCGAATCGCCGCTTTTGCTCCGTTTTGGCAAGAAACGTGCGCTTCGTGCACCTAATCGCTGCTTTTGCACAACTTAGACGCTTAACGTGCGTTTCATGCACCAAAACGCCGCTTTTGCACAGTTTTGACGCTAAACGTGCGTTTCGTGCACAAAATCGTTGCTTTTGCACAGTTTTGACGCTAAACGTGCGTTTCGTGCACCAAATCGCTCCTTTTGCACAATTTAGACGCTAAACGTGCGTTTCGTGCACCAAAACGCCGCTTTAGCAACGAAACGTGCATTTCGCGCACCGAATCGCCGCTTTTGCTCCGTTTTGGCAAGAAACGTGCGTTTCGTGCACCAAAACGCTGCTATTGCGACGAAACGTGCGTTTCGCGCACCAAATCGCCGCTTTTGCTCCGTTTTGGCAAGAAACGTGCGTTTCGTGCACCAAATCGCTGCTTTTGCACAGTTTTGACGCTAAAAGTTCGTTTCATGCACCAAAACGCCGCTTTTTTACAACGAATCGTGCGTTTCACGCACCGAATCGCCGCTTTTGCTCCGTTTTGGCAAGGAACGTGCGTTTCGTGCACCCAATCGCTGCTTTTGCACAGTTCTGACGCTAAACGTGCGTTTCATGCACCAAAACGCCGCTTTTTTGTAACGAAACGTGCGTTACGCGCTCCGAATCGTCGCTTTTGCTCCGTTTTGGCAAGAAATGTGCGTTTCGTGCACCAAAACGCTGCTTTTGCAACTAAACGTGCGTTTCTCGCACCGAATCGCCGCTTTTGCTCCGTTTTGGCAAGGAACGTGCGTTTCGTGCACCAAATCGCTGCTTTTGCACAGTTTTGACGCTAAACGTGCGTTTCATGCACCAAAACGCCGGTTTAGCAACGAAACGTGCGTTTCGCGCACCGAATCGCCGCCTTTGCTCCGTTTTGGCAAGAAACGTGCGTTTCGTGCACCAAAACGCTGCTTTTGCACAATTTAGACGCTAAACGTGCGTTTCGTGCACCAAATCGCTGCTTTTGCACAATTCAGACGCTAAACGTGCGTTTCGTTCACCAAAACGCCACTTTAGCAACGAAACGTGCGTTTCGCGCACCGAATCGCCGCTTTTGCTCCGTTTTGGCAAGAAACGTGCGTTTCGTGCACCAAAACGCCGCTTTTGCAACGAAACGTGCGTTTCGCGCACCGATTCGCCGCTTTTGCTCCGTTTTGGCAACGAAACGTGCGTTTCGCGTACCGAATCGCCGCTTTTGCTCCATTTTGTCAAAAAACGTGCGTTTCATGGACCAAAACTCCGCTTTTGCAACGAAACGTGCGTTTCGCGCACCGAATCGCCGCTTTTGCTCCGTTTTGGCAAGAAACGTGCGCTTCGTGCACCTAATCGCTGCTTTTGCACAACTTAGACGCTAAACGTGCGTTTCGTGCACCTAATCGCTGCTTTTGCACAGTTTTGACGCTAAAAGTTCGTTTCATGCACAAAACGCCGCTTTTTTACAACGAATCGTGCGTTTCACGCACCGAATCGCCGCTTTTGCTCCGTTTTGGCAAGGAACGTGCGTTTCGTGCACCCAATCGCTGCTTTTGCACAGTTCTGACGCTAAACGTGCGTTTCGTGCACCAAAACGCCCCTTTCGCAACGAAACGTGCGTTTCGCGCACCGAATCGCCGCTTTTGCTCCGTTTTGGCAAGAAACGTGCGTTTCGTGCACCAAAACGCCGCTTTTGCAACGGAACGTGCGTTTCGCGCACCGATTCGCGGCTTTTGCTACGTTTTGGCAACGAAACGTGCGTTTCGTGCACCAAAACGCCGCTTTTGCAACGAAACGTGCGTTTCGCGCACCGAATCGCCGCTTTTGCTCCGTTTTGACAAGAAACGTGCGTTTCGTGCACCAAAACGCTGCTTTTGCTCCATTTTGGCAAAAAACGTGCATTTCATGGACCAAAACTCCGCTTTTGCAACGAAACGTGCGTTTCGTGCACCAAATCGCTGCTTTTGCACAATTTAGACGCTAAACGTGCGTTTCGTGCACCAAAACGCCGCTTTAGCAACGAAACGTGCGTTTCGCGCACCGAATCGCCGCTTTTGCTCCGTTTTGGCAAGAAACGTGCGTTTCGTGCACCAAAACGCTGCTTTTGCAACAAAACGTGCGTTTCGCGCACCGAATCGACGCTTTTGCTCCGTTTTGGTAAGGAACGTGCGTTTCGTGCACCCAATCGCTGCTTTTGCACAGTTCTGACGCTAAACGTGCGTTTCGTGCACCAAAACGCCGCTTTCGCAACGAAACGTGCGTTTCGCGCACCGAATCGCCGCTTTTGCTCCGTTTTGGCAAGCAACGTGCGTTTCGTGCACCAAATCGCTGCTTTTGTACAATTTAGACGCTAAACGTGCGTTTCGTGCACCAAAACGCCGCTTTAGCAACGAAACGTGCGTTTCGCGCACCGAATCGCCGCTTTTGCTCCGTTTTGGCAAGAAACGTGCGTTTCGTGCACCAAAACGCTGCTTTTGCAACGAAACGTGCGTTTCGCGCACCGATTCGCCGCTTTTGCTCCGTTTTGGCAACGAAACGTGCGTTTCGCGCACCGAATCGCCGCTTTTGCTCCATTTTGGCAAAAAACGTGCATTTCATGGACCAAAACTCCGCTTTTGCAACGAAACGTGCGTTTCGTGCACCAAATCGCTGCTTTTGCACAATTTAGACGCAAAACGTGCGTTTCGTGCACCAAAACGCCGCTTTAGCAACGAAACGTGCGTTTCGCGCACCGAATCGCCGCTTTTGCTCCGTTTTGGCAAGAAACGTGCGTTTCGTGCACCAAAACGCTGCTTTTGCAACGAAACGTGCGTTTCGCGAACCGAATCGCCGCTTTTGCTCCGTTTTGGCAACGAAACGTGCGTTTCGCGCACTGAATCGCCGCTTTTGCTCCATTTTGGCAAAAAACGTGCGTTTCATGGACCAAAACTCCGCTTTTGCAACGAAACGTGCGTTTCGCGCACCGAATCGCCGCTTTTGCTCCGCTTTGGCAAGAAACGTGCGTTTCGTGCACCAAATCGCTGCTTTTGCACAATTTAGACGCAAAACGTGCGTTTCGTGCACCAAATCGCTGCTTTTGCACAGTTTTGACGCTAAACGTGCGTTTCATGCACCAGAACGCCGCTTTTTTGTAACGAAACGTGCGTTACGCGCTCCGAATCGCCGCTTTTGCTCCGTTTTGGCAAGAAACGTGCGTTTCGTGCACCAAAACGCTGCTTTTGCAACAAAACGTGCGTTTCGCGCACCGAATCGACGCTTTTGCTCCGTTTTGGTAAGGAACGTGCGTTTCGTGCACCCAATCGCTGCTTTTGCACAGTTCTGACGCTAAACGTGCGTTTCGTGCACCAAAACGCCGCTTTCGCAACGAAACGTGCATTTCGCGCACCGAATCGCCGCTTTTGCTCCGTTTTGGCAAGCAACGTGCGTTTCGTGCACCAAATCGCTGCTTTTGTACAATTTAGACGCTAAACGTGCGTTTCGTGCGCCAAAACGCCGCTTTAGCAACGAAACATGCGATTCGCGCACCGATTCGCCGCTTTTGCTACGTTTTGGCAAGAAACGTGCGTTTCGTGCACCAAATCGCTGCTTTTGCACAGTTTTGACGCTAAACGTGCGTTTCATGCACCAAAACGCCGGTTTGGCAACGAAACGTGCGTTTCGCGCACCGAATCGCCGCTTTTGCTCCGTTTTGGCAAGAAACGTGCGTTTCGTGCACCAAATCGTTGCTTTTGCACAATTTAGACGCTAAACGTGCGTTTCGTGCACCAAATCGCTGCTTTTGCACAGTTTTGACGCTAAACGTGCGTTTCATGCACCAGAACGCCGCTTTTTTGTAACGAAACGTGCGTTACGCGCTCCGAATCGTCGCTTTTGCTCCGTTTTGGCAAGAAACGTGCGTTTCGTGCACCAAAACGCTGCTTTTGCAACAAAACGTGCGTTTCGCGCACCGAATCGACGCTTTTGCTCCGTTTTGGTAAGGAACGTGCGTTTCGTGCACCCAATCGCTGCTTTTGCACAGTTCTGACGCTAAACGTGCGTTTCGTGCACCAAAACGCCGCTTTCGCAACGAAACGTGCGTTTCGCGCACCGAATCGCCGCTTTTGCTCCATTTTGGCAAGCAACGTGCGTTTCGTGCACCAAATCGCTGCTTTTGTACAATTTAGACGCTAAACGTGCGTTTCGTGCACCAAAATGCCGCTTTAGCAACGAAACGTGCGTTTCGCGCACCGAATCGCCGCTTTTGCTCCGTTTTGGCAAGAAACGTGCGTTTCGTGCACCAAAACGCTGCTTTTGCAACGAAACGTGCGTTTCGCGAACCGATTCGCCGCTTTTGCTCCGTTTTGGCAACGAAACGTGCGTTTCGCGCACCGAATCGCCGCTTTTGCTCCATTTTGGCAAAAAACGTGCGTTTCATGGACCAAAACTCCGCTTTTGCAACGAAACGTGCGTTTCGCGCACCGAATCGCCGCTTTTGCTCCGTTTTGGCAAGAAACGTGCGTTTCGTGCACCAAATCGCTGCTTTTGCACAATTTAGACGCTAAACGTGCGTTTCGTGCACCAAATCGCTGCTTTTGCACAGTTTTGACGCTAAACGTGCGTTTCATGCACCAGAACGCCGCTTTTTTGTAACGAAACGTGCGTTACGCGCTCCGAATCGCCGCTTTTGCTCCGTTTTGGCAAGAAACGTGCGTTTCGTGCACCAAAACGCTGCTTTTGCAACAAAACGTGCGTTTCGCGCACCGAATCGACGCTTTTGCTCCGTTTTGGTAAGGAACGTGCGTTTCGTGCACCCAATCGCTGCTTTTGCACAGTTCTGACGCTAAACGTGCGTTTCGTGCACCAAAACGCCGCTTTCGCAACGAAACGTGCGTTTCGCGCACCGAATCGCCGCTTTTGCTCCATTTTGGCAAGCAACGTGCGTTTCGTGCACCAAATCGCTGCTTTTGTACAATTTAGACGCTAAACGTGCGTTTCGTGCACCAAAATGCCGCTTTAGCAACGAAACGTGCGTTTCGCGCACCGAATCGCCGCTTTTGCTCCGTTTTGGCAAGAAACGTGCGTTTCGTGCACCAAAACGCTGCTTTTGCAACGAAACGTGCGTTTCGCGAACCGATTCGCCGCTTTTGCTCCGTTTTGGCAACGAAACGTGCGTTTCGCGCACCGAATCGCCGCTTTTGCTCCATTTTGGCAAAAAACGTGCGTTTCATGGACCAAAACTCCGCTTTTGCAACGAAACGTGCGTTTCGCGCACCGAATCGCCGCTTTTGCTCCGTTTTGGCAAGAAACGTGCGTTTCGTGCACCAAATCGCTGCTTTTGCACAATTTAGACGCTAAACGTGCGTTTCGTGCACCAAATCGCTGCTTTTGCACAGTTTTGACGCTAAACGTGCGTTTCATGCACCAGAACGCCGCTTTTTTGTAACGAAACGTGCGTTACGCGCTCCGAATCGCCGCTTTTGCTCCGTTTTGGCAAGAAACGTGCGTTTCGTGCACCAAAACGCTGCTTTTGCAACAAAACGTGCGTTTCGCGCACCGAATCGACGCTTTTGCTCCGTTTTGGTAAGGAACGTGCGTTTCGTACACCCAATCGCTGCTTTTGCACAGTTCTGACGCTAAACGTGCGTTTCGTGCACCAAAACGCCGCTTTCGCAACGAAACGTGCGTTTCGCGCACCGAATCGCCGCTTTTGCTCCGTTTTGGCAAGCAACGTGCGTTTCGTGCACCAAATCGCTGCTTTTGTACAATTTAGACGCTAAACGTGCGTTTCGTGCACCAAAACGCCGCTTTAGCAACGAAACATGCGTTTCGCGCACCGAATCGCCGCTTTTGCTCCGTTTTGGCAAGGAACGTGCGTTTCGTGCACCAAATCGCTGCTTTTGCACAGTTTTGACGCTAAACGTGCGTTTCATGCACCAAAACGCCGGTTTAGCAACGAAACGTGCGTTTCGCGCACCGATTCGCCGCTTTTGCTCCGTTTTGGCAACGAAACGTGCGTTTCGCGCACCGAATCGCCGCTTTTGCTCCATTTTGGCAAAAAACGTGCGTTTCATGGACCAAAACTCCGCTTTTGCAACGAAACGTGCGTTTCGCGCACCGAATCGCCGCTTTTGCTCCGTTTTGGCAAGAAACGTGCGTTTCATGCACCAAAACGCCGCTTTTTTGTAACGAATCGTGCGTTTCACGCACCGAATCGCCGCTTTTGCTCCGTTTTGGCAAGAAACGTGCGTTTCGTGCACCAAAACGCCGGTTTAGCAACGAAACGTGCGTTTCGCGCACCGAATCGCCGCTTTTGCTCCGTTTTGGCATGAAACGCGCGTTTCGTGCACAGAATCGCCGCTTTTGCTGAGTTTTGGCACAAAACGAGCGTTTCGTGCATAGAATCGCCGCTTTTGCTCAGTTTTGGCACAGAACGTGCGTTTCACGCACCGAGTTACTCCAACTGGCACAAAACGGGCGTTTAGTGAACAGGATCGCCGCTTTTGCTTAGTTTTGGCTCAAAACGTGCGTTTCGTGCACAGAATCGCCGCTTTTGCTCAGTTCTCGCACAAAACCCGCGTTTCGTGCACAGAATCGCCGCTTTTGCTCAGTTTTGTCTCAAAACGTGCGTTTCGTGTACAGAATCGCCGCTTTTGCTCAGTATTGGCTCAAAACGTGCGTTTCGTGCACAGTATCGCCGCTTTTGCTCAGTTCCCGCACAAATCGTGCGTTTCGTGCACAGAATCGCCGGTTTTGCTCAGTTTTCGCTCAAAACGTGCGTTTCGTGCACAGGATCGCCGCTTTTGCTCAGTTTTGGCTCAAAACGTGCGTTTCGTGCACAGAATCGCCGCTTTTGCTCAGTTGTGTCACAAAACGTGCGTTTCACGCACCCAGTTGTACCATCTGGCACAAATCGTGCGTTTCGTGCACAGAATCGCCGCTATTGCTCAGTTTTGGCACAAAACGTGCGTTTCACGCACCGAGTTACTCCTACTCGCACAAAACGGGCGTTTCGTGAACAGAATCGCCGGTTTTGCTCAGTTCTGGCTCAAAACGTGCGTTTCGTGCACAGAATCACCGCTTTTGCTCAGTTTTGGCACAGAACGTGCGTTTCACGCACCGAGTTACTCCTACTGGCGCAAAACGGGCGTTTCGTGCACAGTGTCGCCGCTTTTGCTCAGCTCTTGCACAAATCGTGCGTTTCGTGCACAGAATCACCGCTTTTGCTCAGTTTTGGCACAGAACGTGCGTTTCACGCACCGAATTGTTCCTTCTGGCACAAAACGGGCGTTTCGTGCACAGAATCGCCGCTATTGCTCAGTTTTGGCGCTAAATGTACGTTTCGTGCTCCGAATTGTTCCTTCTGGCACAAAACGTGCGTTTCGTGCACAGAATCGCCGCTTTTGCTCAGTTTTGTCTCAAAACGGGCGTTTCGTGCACAGAATCCCTGCTTTTGCTCAGTTTTGGAACATAACGTGCGTATCGTGCACCGAATTGCTCCTCTTGGAATAAAACGGGCTTTTCGTGCACAGAATCGCCGCTTTTGCTCTGTTTTAGTACAAAACGGGCGTTTCGTGCACAGATACGCCGCTTTTGCTCAGTTTTAGCACAAAACCCGCGTTTCGTACACAGAATCGCCGCTTTTGCTCAGTTTTAGTACAAAACCTGCGTTTCGTGCACAGAATCGCCGCCTATGTTCCGTTCTCGCTCAAAACGTGCGTTTCGTGCACAGAATTGCCGCTTTTGCTCAGTTTTGGCACGAAACGTGCGTTTCACTCACCGAATTACTCCTTCTGGCACAAAACGGGCGTTTCGTGCACAGAATCGCCGCTTTTGCTCAGTCTTGGCACAAAACATGCGTTGCGTGCACAGAATCGCCGCTTTTGCTCAGTTTTGGAACAAAACCAGCGTTTCGTGCACAGAATTGCCGCTTTTGCTCAGTTATCGCACAAAACGTGCGGTTTCGTGCGCAGAATCGCCGTTTTTGCTCAGTTTTGCTACACAACGTGCGTTTTACGCACCCAATATCTCCTTCTGTCCCAGCAGGTGCCTTTCGAGCATAGAATCGCCGCTTTTGCTCAGTTTTGGCAAAAAATGTGCGTTTCGTGCACAGAATCGCCGCTTTGGCTCAGTTTTGGCACAAAACGTGCGTTTCACGCACCCAATTGCTCCTTCTGGCACAAAACATGCGTTTCGTGCACAAAATAGCCGCTTTTGCTCAGTTTTGGAACAAAACGTGCGTTTCGTGGACGGAATCGCCGCTTTTGCTCAGTTTTGACACAAAACGTGCGTTTCACGCACCGAATTACTCCTTCTGGAACAAAACGGGCGTTTCGTGCTCAGAATCGCTGCTTTTGCTCAGTTTTTGCACAAAACCCGTGTTTCGTGCACAGAATCGCCGCTTTTGCTCAGTTTTGGCACAAAACGTGCGTTTCACGCACCGAATTACTCCTTCTGGCACAAAACGGGCGTTTCGTGCATAGAATCGACGCTTTTTCTCAGTTTTGGCTCAAAACGTTCGTTTCGTGCACAGAATCGCTGCTTTTGCTCAGTTTTTAACCGACTTCGAAAAGGAGGAGGTTACTCAATCCGACATGTATGTTAATTTCTTTTTTTTTTTTTTTTAATGTATGTTCGCTGATTACACCGAGATGGATGGACCAATCGAAACCAAATCTTTTGCATCTTGTAGGGTATGACTCCCAGTTGGTCCCGTAAAAAAACCATTTTGGATTTTTTCATTTTTTTCCACTTTTATCGCAAAAAACGTGGTATTTCACGTTTACTCGGCCTGATATCGATGAAGCCTATGTAGTATTACATTTTGCGGCCGGAGATGTTTCCACGATGATCCCATTTGCAACATTCCCTTCACTTCCCTTCCCATCCTGTTGTTGAACTCTTCAAGGAATGCTCCGATCGCCACTAAAAAATGTGAAGTAAAAAAATTTTTGGAAAAAATACAACCGACTTCGAAATGCACTAAAAAGGACGAAATAATTTTAATTTATATTTCGGAGACGGCGCAAAATTAAAAATTTTCTACATTGGAAATTGTCAAAATTCTTTAATCCATTTACATATTTTCACAATTTTTAATTTTGCGCCGTCTCCGAAATATAAATTAAAATTATTTCGTCCTTTTTAGTGCATTCCGAAGTCGGTTGTATTTTTTTCAAAAATTTTTTTATGGAACAAAACCGGCGTTTCGTGCATAGAATCGCCGCTTTTGCTCAGTTTTGCAACAAAACGTACGTTTCGCGCACAGAATCGCCGCTTCTGCTCAGTTTTGGCACAAAACGTGCGTTTCGTGCACAGAGTCGCCGCTTTTGCTCAGTTTTGGCACAGAACGTGCGTTTCATGCACCGAGTTACTCCTACTGGGACAAAACGGGCGTTTCGTGCACAGAATCGCTGCTTTTGCTCAGTTTTGTCTCAAAACGTGCGTTTCGTGCACAGAATCGCCGCTTTTGCTCAGTTTTGTCTCAAAACGTGCGTTTCGTGCACAGAATCGCCACTTTTGCTCAGTTTTGATACAAAACGAGCGTTTCACGCACCGAATTGCTCCCTTTGGCACAAAACTTGCGTTTCGAGCACAGAATTGCCGCTATTGCTCAGTTTTGTCTGAGAACGTGCGTTTCGTGCACAGAATCGCCGCTTTTGCTCAGTGTTGTCTCAAAACGTGCGTTTCGTGCACAGAATCGCCGCTTTTGCTCAGTTTCGTCTCAAAACGTGCGTTTTGTGCACAGAATCGCCGCTATTGCTCAGTTTTGGCAAAAAACAAGCGTTTCGTGCACCGAATTTCTCCTTTTGGCTCAAATCGTGCGTTTCGTGCACAGAATTGCCGCTTTTGCTCAGTTTTGGCTCAAAACAAGCGTTTCGAGCACAGAATCGCCGCTTTTGCTTATATTTGTCTCAAAACGTGCGTTTCGAGCACAGAATCTCCGCTTTTGCTCAGTTTTAGAACAGAACCTGCGTTTCGTAAACAGAATCGCCGCTTTTGCTCAGTTCTCGCACAAAACGTGCGTTTCGTGCACAGAATCGCCGCTTATACTCAGTTCACGTACAAAACATGCGTTTCGTGCACAGAACCGCCGCTTTTGCTCAGTTTTGGCACAAAACGTGCGTTTCGTGCACCGAATTTCTCCTTTTGGCTCAAAGCGAGCGTTTCGTGCACAGAATCGCCGCTTTTGCTCAGTTTCGTCTCAAAACGTGCGTTTTGTGCACAGAATCGCCGCTATTGCTCAGTTTTGGCAAAAAACAAGCGTTTCGTGCACCGAATTTCTCCTTTTGGCTCAAATCGTGCGTTTCGTGCACAGAATCGCAGCTTTTGCTCAGTTTTGGCACAAAACGTGCGTTTCACGCAACCGAATTACTCCTTCTGGCACAAAACGGGTGTTTCGTGCACAGAATCGCCGCTTTTTCTCAGTATTGGCTAAAAAACGTGCGTTTCGTGCACTGAATTTCTGCTTTTGGTTCAAAACCGTCGTTTCGTGTACAGAACCGCCGCTTTTGCTCAGTTTTGGCTCAAAACGTGCGTTGCGTGCACAGAATCGCCGCTTATACTCAGTTCACGTACAAAACGTGCGTTTTGTGCACAGAATCGCCGCTATTGCTCAGTTTTGGCACAAAACGTGCGTTTCGTGCTCAGAATCGTCGCTTTTGCTCAGTGTTGGCTCAAAACGTGCGTTTCGTGCACAGAATCGCCGCTTTTGCTCAGTTCTGCAACAAAACTGGCGTCTCGTGCACAGAATCGCCGCTTTTGCTCAGTTTTGGAACAAAACCCGCGTTGCGTGCACAGAACCGCAGCTTTTGCTCAGTTTTGTCACCAAACTTGCGTTTTGTGCACAGAATCGCCGATTTTGACCAGATTTGTCTCAAAACGTGCGTTTCGGGCACAGAATCGCCGCTTTTGCTCAGTTTTGGCACAAAACGTGAATTTCGTGCACAGAATCGCCGCTTTTGCTCAGTTGTGGCACAGAACGTGCGTTTCAATCACCGAGTTACTCCTACTGGCACAAAACGGGCGTTTCGCGCACAGAATCAACGCCTTTGCTCAGTTCTGGCTCAAAACGTGCGTTTCGTGCACAGAATCGCCGCTTTTGCTCAGTTTTAGAACAAAACCTGCGTTTCGTGCACAGAATCGCCGCTTATGCTCAGTTCTCGCGCAAAACGTGCGTTTCTTGCACAGAATCGCCGCATTTGCTCAGTTTTGGTACAAAACGTGCGTTTCACGCACCGAATTGCTCCTTCTGGCAGAAATCGTGCGTTTCGTGCACAGAATCGCCGCTTTTGCTCACTTTTGTCTCAAAACGTGCGTTTCACGACCCGAATTGCTCCTTTTAGCACAAATCGTGCGTTTCGTGCACAGAATCGCCGCTTTTGCTCAGTTTTGTCTCAAAACGTGCGTTTCGTGCACAGAATCGCCGCTTTTGCCCAGTTTTGGCACCAAACGTGCGTTTCGCGCACAGAACCGCCGCTTTTGACCAGACTTGTCTCAAAACGTGCGTTTCGGACCCAGAATCGCCGCTTTTGCTCAGTTTTAGAACAAAACCAGCGTTTCGTGCACAGAATCGCCGCTTTTGCTTAGTTTTATCACAAAACGTGCGTTTCACGACCCGAATTGCTCCTTTTGGCACAAAACGTGCGTTTCGTGAACCAAATCGCCGCTTTTGCTCAGTTCTTGCACAAAACGTGCGTTCCGTGCACAGAATCGCCGCTTTTGCTTAGTTTTGGCACAAAACCCGCGTTTCGTGCACACAATCGCTGCTTTTGCTCAGTTTTAGAACAAAACCTGCGTTTCGTGCACGGAATCGCCGCTTATACTCAATTCTCGCGCAAAACGTGCGTTTCGTGCACAGAATCGCCGCCTTTGCTCAGTTTTGGTACAAAACGTGCGTTTCACGCACCGAATTGCTCCTTTTGGCACAAAACGTGCGTTTCGAGCACAGAATTGCCGCTATTGCTCAGTTTTGGCTCAAATCGTTCGTTTTGTGCACAGAATCGCCGCTTTTGCTCAGTTTTAGAACAAAACCAGCGTTTCGTGCACAGAATCGCCGCTTATGCTCAGTTCTCGCACAAAACGTGCGTTTCGTGCACAGAATCGCCGCTTTTGCTCAGTTTTCGCACAAAACGTGCGTTTCGTGCACAGAATCGCGGCATTTGCTCAGTTTTGGCACAAAACGTGCGCTTCGTGTACAGAATCGCCGCTTTTGCTCAGTTTTGTCTCAAAACGTGCGTTTCGTGCACAGAATCGCCGCTATTGCTCAGTTTTGGCAAAAAACATGGGTTTCGTGCACCGAATTTCTCCTTTTGGCTCAAATCGTGCGTATCGTGCACAGAATCGCTGCTTTTGCTCAGTTTTGGCTCAAAACGCGCGTTTCGTGCACAGAATCGCCGCTTTTGCTTAGTTTTGGCACAAAACGTGCGTTTCACTACCCGAATTGCTCCTTTTGGCACAAAACGTGCGTTTCGTGAACCAAATCGCCGCTTTTGCTCAGTTCTTGCACAAAACGTGCGTTCCGTGCACAGAATCGCCGCTTTTGCTTAGTTTTGGCACAAAACCCGCGTTTCGTGCACAGAATCGCGGCATTTGCTCAGTTTTGGCACAAAACGTGCGTTTCGTGCTCAGAATCGTCGCTTTTGCTCAGTGTTGGCTCAAAACGTGCGTTTCGTGCACAGAATCGCCGCTTTTGCTCAGTTCTGCAACAAAACTGGCGTCTCGTGCACAGAATCGCCGCTTTTGCTCAGTTTTGGAACAAAACCCGCGTTGCGTGCACAGAATCGCGGCTTTTGCCCATTATTGGAACAAAACGTGCGTTTCGTGCACAGAATCGCCGCTTTTGCTCAGTATTGGCACAAAACGTGCGTTTCGTGCACAGAATCGATGCTTTTGCTGAGTTTTGGCATAAAACGTGTGTTTCGTGCACAGAGTCACCGCTTTTGCTCAGTTTTGGCAAAATACATGCGTTTCACCCACCGAATTGCTCCTTCTGGCACAAAACGAGCGTTTCGAGCATAGAATCGCCGCTTTTGGTCAGTTTTGTCACAGATCGTTCGTTTCGTGCAGAGAATTGCTGCTTTTGCTCAGTTTTGTCTCAAAACGTGCGTTTCGTGCACAGAATCGCCGCTTTTGCTCAGTTTTGGCACAAAACGTGCGTTTCACGTACCGAGTTACCACTACTCGCACAAAACGGGCGTTTCGTGCACAGAATCGCCGCTTTTTCTCAGTTTTGGCTTAAATCGTGCGTTTCGTGCCCAGAATCGCCGCTTTTACTCAGTTTTGGCTCAAAACGTGCGTTGCGTGCACAGAATCGCAGCTTTTGCTCAGTTTTGTCACCAAACGTGCGTTTCGTGCACAGAATCGCCGCTTGTGCTCAGTTTTGGCTCAAAACGTGCGTTTCGTGCACATAATCGCCGCTTTTGCTCAGTTTCGTCTCAAAACGTGCGTTTCGTGCACAGAATCGCCGCTATTGCTCAGTTTTTGCAAAAAACAAGCGTTTCGTGCACCGAATTTCTCCTTTTGGCTCAAATCGTGCGTTTCGTGCACAGAATCGCCGCTTTTGCTCAGTTTCGTCTCAAAACGTGCGTTTCGTGCAAAGAATCACCGCTATTGCTCAGTTTTGGCTCAAAACGTGCGTTTCGTGGACAGAATCGCCGCTTTTGCTCCGTTTTGGCACAAAACGTGCGTTTCGTGCACGGAATCGCCGCTCTTGCTCAGAATTGACACAAAACGTGCGTTTTGTGCACAGAATCGCCGCATTTGCTCAGTGTTGGCACAAAACGTGCGTTTCGTGCTCAGAATCGTCGCTTTTGCTCAGTGTTGGCTCAACACGTGCGTTTCGTGCACAGAATCGCCGCTTTTGCTCAGTTCTGCAACAAAACTGGCGTCTCGTGCACAGAATCGCCGCTTTTGCTCAGTATTGGCACAAAACGTGCGTTTCGTGCACAGAATCGCCGCATTTGCTCAGTTTTGGCACAAAATGTGCGTTTCGTGCACAGAATCGCCACTTTTGCTCAGTTTTATCACAAAACGTGCGTTTCACACACCGAGTTACTCCTACTCGCACAAAACGGGCGTTTCGTGCACAGAATCGCCGCTTTTGCTCAGTTTTGGCTCAAAACGTGCGTGTCGTGCCCAGAATCGCCGCTTTTGCTCAGTTCTGCAACAAAACTGGCGTCTCGTGCACAGACTCGCCGCTTTTGCTTAGTTCTCGCACAAAACGTGCGTTTCGTGCACAGAATCGCGGCATTTGCTCAGTTTTGGCACAAAACGTGCGTTTCGTGCTCAGAATCGTCCCTTTTGCTCAGTGTTGGCTCAAAACGTGCGTTTCGTGCACAGAATCGCCGCTTTTGCTCAGTTCTGCAACAAAACTGGCGTCTCGTGCACAGAATCGCCGCTTTTGCCCAGTTTTGGCACCAAACGTGAGTTTCGCGCACAGAACCGCCGCTTTTGACCAGACTTGTCTCAAAACGTGCGTTTCGCGCACAGAACCGCCGCTTTTGACCAGACTTGTCTCAAAACGTGCGTTTCGGGCACAGAATCGCCGCTTTTGCTTAGTTTTAGGACAAAACCTGCGTTTCGTGCACAGAATCGCCGCTTTTGCTCAGTTTTGGAACAAAACCCGCGTTGCGTGCACAGAATCGCGGCTTTTGCCCATTATTGGAACAAAACGTGCGTTTCGTGCACAGAATCGCCGCTTTTGCTCAGTATTGGCACAAAACGTGCGTTTCGTGCACAGAATCGCCGCTTTTGATCAGTTTTGGCACAAATCCCGCATTTCGTGCACAGAATCGCCGCTTTTGCTCAATTTTAGCACAAAACGTGCGTTTCGTGCACAGAAATGCCGCTTTTGCTATGTTTTGGCACAAAACGTGCGTTTCACGCACCGAATTGCACCTTCTGGCGCAGATCGTGCGTTTCGTGCACAGAATCGCAGCTTTTGCTCAGTTGTGGCACAGAACGTGCGTTTCAATCACCGACTTACTCCTACTGGCACAAAACGGGCGTTTCGTGCACAGAATCAACGCTTTTGCTCAGTTTTGACTCAAAACGTGCGTTTCGTGCACAGAATCACCGCTTTTGCTCAGTTTTAGAACAAAACCTGCGTTTCGTGCACAGAATCGCCGCTTATGCTCAGTTCTCGCGCAAAACGTGCGTTTCTTGCACAGAATCGCCGCTTTTGCTCGGTTTTGGTACAAAACGTGCGTTTCACGCACCGAATTGCTCCTTCTGGCAGAAAACGTGCGTTTCGTGCACAGAATCGCCGCTTTTGCTCAGTTTTGTCTCAAAATGTGCGTTTCGTGCACAGAATCGCCGCTCTTGCTCAGTTTTGGCTCAAAACGTTTGTTTCGAGCATAGGATCGCCGCTTTTGCTCAGTTTTGTCACAGATCGTGCGTTTCGTGCACAGAATCGCTGCTTTTGCTCAGTTTTGTCTCAAAACGTGCGTTTCGTGCACAGAATCGGCGCTTTTGCTCAGTTTTGTCTCAAAACGTGCGTTTCTTGCACAGAATCGCCGCTTTTGCTCAGTTTTGGTACAAAACGTGCGTTTCACGCACCGAATTGCTCCTTCTGGCAGAAAACGTGCGTTTCGTGCACAGAATCGCCGCTTTTGCTCAGTTTTGTCTCAAAATGTGCGTTTCGAGCACAGAATTGCCGCTATTGCTCAGTTTTGTCTCAGAACGTGCGTTTCGTGCACAGAATCGCCGCTTTTGCTCAGTGTTGTCTCAAAACGTGCGCTTCGTGCACAGAATCGCCGCTTATGATCAGTTCTCGCACAAAACGTGCGTTTCGTGCTCAGAATCGTCGCTTTTGCTCAGTGTTGTCTCAAAACGTGCGTTTCGTGCAGAGAATCGCCGCTTTTGCTCAGTTCTGCAACAAAACTGGCGTCTCGTGCACAGAATCGCCGCTTTTGCTTAGTTCTCGCACAAAACGTGCGTTTCGTGCACAGAATCGCGGCATTTGCTCAGTTTTGGCACAAAACGTGCGTTTCGTGCTCAGAATCGTCGCTTTTGCTCAGTGTTGGCTCAAAACGTGCGTTTCGTGCACAGAATCGCCGCTTTTGCTCAGTTCTGCAACAAAACTGGCGTCTCGTGCACAGAATCGCCGCTTTTGCTCAGTTTTGGATCAAAACCCGCGTTGCGTGCACAGAATCGCGGCTTTTGCCCATTATTGGAACAAAACGTGCGTTTCGTGCACAGAATCGCCGCTTTTGCTCAGTATTGGCACAAAACGTGCGTTTCGTGCACAGAAATGCCGCTTTTGCTTAGTTCTCGCACTAAACATGCGTTTCGTGAACAGAATCGCCGCATTTGCTCAGTTTTGTCTCAAAACGTGCGTTTCGTGCACAGAATCGCGGCTTTTGCTCAGTTTTAGAACAAAACCCGCGTTTCGTGCGCAGAATCGCCGCTTATACTCAGTTCACGTACAAAACATGCGTTTCGTGCACAGAATCGCCGCTTTTGCTCAGTTTTGGCACAAAACGTGCGTTTCGTGCACCGAATTTCTCCTTTTGGCACAAAACGTGCGTTTCGTGCATCGAAACGCCGCTTTTGCTCAGTTTTGTCTCAAAACGTGCGTTTCGTGAACAGAATCGCCGCTTTTGCTCAGTTTTGGCTCAAAACGTGCGTTTCGTGCACAGGATCGCCGCTTTTGCTCAGTTTTGTATCAAAACGTGCGTTTCGTGCACAGAATCGCCGCTTTTGCTCAGTTTTGGCACAAAACGTGCGTTTCACGCAACCGAATTACTCCTTCTGGCACAAAACGGGTGTTTCGTGCACAGAATCGCCGCTTTTGCTCAGTTCTCGCACAAAACGTGCGTTTCGTGCTCAGAATCGTCGCTTTTGCTCTGTTTTGGCAAGAAACGTGCGTTTCGCGCACCGAATCGCCGCTTTTGCTCCGTTTTGGCAAGAAACGTGCGTTTCGTGCACCAAAACGCTGCTTTTGCACAATTTAGACGCTAAACGTGCGTTTCGTGCACCAAATCGCTGCTTTTGCACAGTTTTGACGCTAAACATTGCGTTTCGTGCACAAAATCGTTGCTTTTGCACAGTTTTGACGCTAAACGTGCGTTTCGTGCACCAAATCGCTGCTTTTGCACAATTTAGACGCTAAACGTGCGTTTCGTGCACCAAAACGCCGCTTTAGCAACGAAACGTGCGTTTCGCGCACCGAATCGCCGCTTTTGCTCCGTTTTGGAAAGGAACGTGCGTTTCGTGCACCCAATCGCTGCTTTTGCACAGTTCTGACGCTAAACGTGCGTTTCATGCACCAAAACGCCGTTTTTTTGTAACGAAACGTGCGTTACGCGCACCGAATCGCCGCTTTTGCTCCGTTTTGGCAAGAAACGTGCGTATCGTGCACCAAAACGCTGCTTTTGCAACGAAACGTGCGTTTCGCGAACCGATTCGCCGCTTTTGCTCCGTTTTGGCAACGAAACGTGCGTTTCGCGCACCGAATCGCCGCTTTTGCTCCGTTTTGGCAAGAAACGTGCGTTTCGTGCACCAAAACGCTGCTTTTGCAACGAAACGTGCGTTTCGCGAACCGATTCGCCGCTTTTGCTCCGTTTTGGCAACGAAACGTGCGTTTCGCGCACCGAATCGCCGCTTTTGCTCCATTTTGGCAAAAAACGTGCGTTTCATGGACCAAAACTCCGCTTTTGCAACGAAACGTGCGTTTCGCGCACCGAATCGCCGCTTTTGCTCCGTTTTGGCAAGAAACGTGCGTTTCGTGCACCAAACCGCTGCTTTTGTACAATTTAGACGCTAAACGTGCGTTTCGTGCACCAAATCGCTGCTTTTGCACAATTTAGACGCTAAACGTGCGTTTCGTGCACCAAAACGCCGCTTTTGCAACGAAACGTGCGCTTCGCGCACCGATTCGCAGCTTTTGCTCCGTTTTGGCAAGAAACGTGCGTTTCGTGCATCAAATCGCTGCTTTTGCACAGTTTTGACGCTAATCGTGCGTTCCGTGCACCAAAACTCCGCTTTTTTGTAACGAAACGTGCGTTACGCGCTCCGAATCGCCGCTTTTGCTCCGTTTTGGCAAGCAACGTGCGTTTCGTGCACCAAATCGCTGCTTTTGCACAATTTAGACGCTAAACGTGCGTTTCGTGCACCAAAACGCTGCTTTTGCACGGTTTTGACGCTAATCGTTCGTTCCATGCACCAAAACGCCGCCTTTTTGTAACGAAACGTGCGTTACGCGCTCAGATTTGCCGCTTTTGCTCCGTTTTGGCAAGAAACGTGCGTTTCGGGCACCAAAACGCTGCTTTTGCAACGAAACGTGCGTTTCGCGCACCGATTCGCCGCTTTTGCTCCGTTTTGGCAAGCAACGTGCGTTTCGTGCACCAAATCGCTGCTTTTGTACAATTTAGACGCTAAACGTGCGTTTGGTGCACCAAAACGCCGCTTTAGCAACGAAACATGCGTTTCGCGCACCGATTCGCCGCTTTTGCTCCGTTTTGGCAAGAAACGTGCGTTTCGTGCACCAAAACGCTGCTTTTGCAACGAAACGTGCGTTTCGCGAACCGATTCGCCGCTTTTGCTCCGTTTTGGCAACGAAACGTGCGTTTCATGGACCAAAACTCCGCTTTTGCAACGAAACGTGCGTTTCGCGCACCGAATCGCCGCTTTTGCTCCGTTTTGGCAAGAAACGTGCGTTTCGTGCACCAAATCGCTGCTTTTGCACAACTTAGACGCTAAACGTGCGTTTCGTGCACCAAATCGCTGCTTTTGCACAATTTAGACGCTAAACGTGCGTTTCGTGCACCAAAACGCCGCTTTAGTGACGAAACGTGCGTTTCGCGCACCGAATCGCCGCTTTTGCTCCGTTTTGGCAAGAAACGTGCGTTTCGTGCACCAAAACGCTGCTTTTGCAACGAAACGTGCGTTTCGCGCACCGATTCGCCGCTTTTACTCCGTTTTGGCAAGAAACGTGCGTTTCATGGACCAAAACTCCGCTTTTGCACCGAAACGTGCGTTTCGCGCACCGAATCACCGCTTTTGTTCCATTTTGGCAAAAAACGTGCATTTCATGGACCAAAACTCCGCTTTTGCAACGAAACGTGCGTTTCGTGCACCAAATCGCTGCTTTTGCACAATTTAAACGCTAAACGTGCGTTTCGTGCACCAAAACGCCGCTTTAGCAACGAAACGCGCGTTTCGCGCACCGAATAGCCGCTTTTGCTCCGTTTTGGCAAGCAACGTGCGTTTCGTGCACCAAATCGCTGCTTTTGTACAATTTAGAAGCTAAACGTGCGTTTCGTGCACCAAAACGCCGCTTTAGCAACGAAACATGCGTTTCGCGCACCGATTCGCCACTTTTGCTTCGTTTTGGCAAGAAACGTGCGTTTCGTGCACCAAATCGCTGCTTTTGCACAGTTTTGACGCTAAACGTGCGTTTCATGCACCAAAACGCCGGTTTAGCAACGAAACGTGCGTTTCACGCACCGAATCGCCGCTTTTGCTCCGTTTTGGTAAGGAACGTGCGTTTCGTGCACCCAATCGCTGCTTTTGCACAGTTCTGACGCTGAACGTGCGTTTCGTGCACCAAAACGCCGCTATCGCAACGAAACGTGCGTTTCGCTCACCGAATCGCCGCTTTTGCTCCGTTTTGGCAAGAAACGTGCGTTTCGTGCACCAAATCGCTGCTTTTGCACAATTTAGACGCTAAACGTGCGTTTCGTGCACCAAAACGCTGCTTTTGCACGGTTTTGACGCTAATCGTGCGTTCCATGCACCAAAACGCCGCCTTTTTGTAACGAAACGTGCTTTACGCGCTCAGATTTGCCGCTTTTGCTCCGTTTTGGCAAGAAACGTGCGTTTCGGGCACCAAAACGCTGCTTTTGCAACGAAACGTGCGTTTCGCGCACCGATTCGCCGCTTTTGCTCGGTTTTGGCAAGCAACGTGCGTTTCGTGCACCAAATCGCTGCTTTTGTACAATTTAGACGCTAAACGTGCGTTTGGTGCACCAAAACGCCGCTTTAGCAACGAAACATGCGTTTCGCGCACCGATTCGCCGCTTTTGCTCCGTTTTGGCAAGAAACGTGCGTTTCGTGCACCAAATCGCTGCTTTTGCACAGTTTTGACGCTAAACGTGCGTTTCGTGCACCAAAACGCCGCTTTAGCAACGAAACGTGCGTTTCGCGCACCGAATCGCTGCTTTTGCTCCGTTTTGGCAAGAAACGTGCGTTTCGTGCACCAAAACGCTGCTTTTGCAACGAAACGTGCGTTTCGCGAACCGATTCGCCGCTTTTGCTCCGTTTTGGCAAGAAACGTGCGTTTCATGGACCAAAACTCCGCTTTTGCAACGAAACGTGCGTTTCGCGCACCGAATCGCCACTTTTGCTCTGTTTGGGTAAGGAACGTGCGTTTCTCGCACAGAATCGCCGCTTTTGCTGAGTTTTGGCACAAAACGTGCGTTTCGTGCACAGAATCGCTGCTTTTGCTCAGTTTTGGCACAAAACGTGCGTTTCTCGCACCGAATTGCTCCTTTTGCCCCAAAACGTGCGTTTCGCGCACAGAATCGCCGCTTTTGCTGAGTTTTGGCACAAAACGTGCGTTTCGTTCACAGAATCGCCGCTTTTGCTCAGTTTTTGCATAAAACGTGCGTTTCAAGCACAGAATAGCCGCTTTTGCTCAGTTTTGGCACAAAACGTGCATTTCGTGCACAGAATTGCTTCTTTTGGAAAAAAATGTGCGATTCGTGCACAGAATCGCGGCTATTGCTCAGTTTTGGCACAAAACGTGCGTTTCACGCACTGAGTCACTCCTACTGGCACAAAACGGCCGTTTCGTGCACAGAATCGCCGCTTTTGCTCAGTTTTGGTACAAAACCTGCGTTTCGTGCGCAGAATCGCCGCTTTTGCTCAGTTCTCGCACAAAACGAGCGTTTCGTGCACAGAATCGCCGCTATTGCTCAGTTTTGGCAAAAAACGTGCGCTTTGTTCACAGAATCGACGCTTTTGCTCAGTTTTGGCACAAAACGTGCGTTTCACTTACCGAGTTGCTCCCTTTGGCACAAAACGGGCGTTTCGTGCACAAAATCACCGCTTTTGCTCAGGTTTGGCACAAAACGTGCGTTTCACTTACTGAATTGCTCCTTTTGGCAAAAACGAGCGTTTCGTGCATAGAATCGCCGCTTTTGCTCAATTTTGGCACAAAACGCGGGTTTCGTGCACAGAATCGCCGCTTTTGCTCAGTTGTGTCACAAAACGTGCGTTTCACGCACCCAATTGCACCTTCTGGCACAAACGTGCGTTTCATGCACAGAATCGCCGCTTTTGCTCAGTTCTGGCTCAAAACGTGCGTTTCGTGCACAGAATCACCGCTTTTGCTCAGTTTTGGCACAGAACGTGCGTTTCACGCACCGAGTTACTCCTACTGGCACAAAACAGGCGTTTCGTGCACAGAATCGCCGCTTTTGCTCAGTTTTGGCGCAAAACGTGCGTTTCGTGCACAGAATCGCCGCTTTTGCCCAGTTTTAGAACACAACCAGCGTTTCGTGCACAGAATTGCCGCTTTTGCTCAGTTATCGTACAAAACGTGCGGTTTCGTGCGCAGAATCGCCGTTTTTGCTCAGTTTTGCTACAAAACGTGCGTTTTACGCACCCAATAGCTCCTTCTGTCCCAGCAGGTGCCTTTCGAGCATAGAATCGCCGCTTTTGCTCATTTTTGGCAAACAATGTGCGTTTCGTACGCAGAATCGCCGCTTTGGCTCAGTTTTGGGACAAAACGTGCGTTTCACGCACTCAATTGCTCCTTCTGGCACAAAACATGCGTTTCGTGCACAAAATAGCCGCTGTTGCTCAGTTTTGGAACAAAACGTGCGTTTCGTGGACGGAATCGCCGCTTTTGCTCAGTTTTGACACAAAACGTGCGTTTCACGCACCGAATTACTCCTTCTGGAACAAAACCGGCGTTTCGTGCTCAGAATCGCTGCTTTTGCTCAGTTTTTGCACAAAACCCGTGATTCGTGCACAGAATCGCCGCTTTTGCTCAGTTTTGGCACAAAACGTGCGTTTCACGCACCGAATTACTCCTTCTGGCACAAAACGGGCGTTTCGTGCACAGAATCGCCGCTTTTGCTCAGTTTTGTCTCAAAACGTGCGTTTCGTGCACAGAATCGCCGCTATTGCTCAGTTTTGGCAAAAAACATGCGTTTCGTGCACCGAATTTCTCCTTTTGGCTGAAATCGTGCGTATCGTAAACAGAATCGCTGCTTTTGGTCAGTTTTGGCTCAAAACGCGCGTTTCGTGCACAGAATCGCCGCTTTTGCTTAGTTTTGGCACAAAACGTGCGTTTCACGACCCGAATTGCTCCTTTTGGCACAAAACGTGCGTTTCGTGAACCAAATCGCCGCATTTGCTCAGTTTTGGCTCAAAACGTGCGTTTTTGCCCAGAATCGCCGCTTTTGCTCAGTTTTGTCACAAATCGTGCGTTTCGTGCACAGAGTCGCCGCTTTTGCTCAGTTTTGGCACAGAACGTGCGTTTCACGACCCGAATTGCTCCTTTTGGCACAAAACGTGCGTTTCGAGCACAGAATCGCCGCTTTTGCTCAGTTGTGTCACAAAACGTGCGTTTCGTGCCCAGAATCGCCGCTTTAGCTCAGTTTTGGATCAAAACCAGCGTTTCGTGCACAGAATCGCCGCTTTTGCCCAGTTTTGGCACCAAACGTGCGTTTTGCGCACGAAACCGCCGCTTTTGACCAGACTTGTCTCAAAACGTGCGTTTCGGACCCAGAATCGCCGCTCTTGCTCAGTTTTAGAACAAAACCAGCGTTTCGTGCACAGAATCGCCGCTTTTGCTTAGTTTTATCACAAAACGTGCGTTTCGTGAACCAAATCGCCGCTTTTGCTCAGTTCTTGCACAAAACGTGCGTTCCGTGCACAGAATCGCCGCTTTTGCTTAGTTTTGGCACAAAACCCGCGTTTCGTGCACACAATCGCTGCTTTTGCTAAGTTTTGACACAAAACGTGCGTTTCGTGCACAGAATCGCCGCTTTTGCTCAGTTTTAGAACAAAACCTGCGTTTCGTGCACGGAATCGCCGCTTATACTCAATTCTCGCGCAAAACGTGCGTATCGTGCACAGAATCGCCGCTTTTGCTCAGTTTTGGTACAAAACGTGCGTTTCACGCACCGAATTGCTCCTTTTGGCACAAAACGTGCGTTTCGAGCACAGAATTGCCGCTATTGCTCAGTTTTGGCTCAAATCGTTCGTTTTGTGCACAGAATCGCCGCTTTTGCTCAGTTTTAGAACAAAACCAGCGTTTCGTGCACAGAATCGCCGCTTATGCTCAGTTCTCGCACAAAACGTGCGTTTCGTGCACAGAATCGCCGCTTTTGCTCAGTGTTGGCTCAAAACGTGCGTTTCGTGCACAGAATCGCCGCTTTTGCTCAGTTCTGCAACAAAACTGGCGTCTCGTGCACAGAATCGCCGCTTTTGCTCAGTTTTGGAACAAAACCCGCGTTGCGTGCACAGAATCGCGGCTTTTGCCCATTATTGGAACAAAACGTGCGTTTCGTGCACAGAATCGCCGCTTTTGCTCAGTATTGGCACAAAACGTGCGTTTCGTGCACAGAAATGCCGCTTTTGCTATGTTTTGGCACAAAACGTGCGTTTCACGCACCGAATTGCGCCTTTTGGCACTAAACGTGCGTTTCGTGCACAGAATCGCGCTTTTGCTCAGTTTTGGCACAAAACGTGCGTTTCGAGCACAGAATCGATGCTTTTGCTGAGTTTTGGCATAAAACGTGTGTTTCATGCACAGAGTCACCGCTTTTGCTCGGTTTTGGCAAAATACATGCGTTTCACGCCCCAAATTGCTCCTTCTGGCACAAAACGAGCGTTTCGAGCATAGAATCGCCGCCCTGGGTCAGTTTTGTCACAGATCGTTCGTTTCGTGCAGAGAATTGCTGCTTTTGCTCAGTTTTGTCTCGAAACGTGCGTTTCGTGCACAGAATCGCCGCTTTTGCTCAGTTTTGGCACAAAACGTGCGTTTCACGCACCGAATTGCACCTTCTGGCGCAGATCGTGCGTTTCGTGCACAGAATCGCAGCTTTTGCTCAGTTTTTGCACAAAACGTGCGTTTCACGCAACCGAATTACTCCTTCTGGCACAAAACGGGTGTTTCGTGCACAGAATCGCCGCTTTTTCTCAGTTTTGGCAAAAAAACGTTCGTTTCGTGCACCGAATTTCTGCTTTTGGTTCAAAACCGTCGTTTCGTGTACAGAACCGCCGCTTTTGCTCAGTTTTGGCTCAAAACGTGCGTTGCGTGCACAGAACCGCAGCTTTTGCTCAGTTTTGTCACCAAACGTGCGTTTTGTGCACAGAATCGCCGCTTTTGACCAGATTTGCCTCAAAACGTGCGTTTCGGGCACAGAATCGCCGCTTTTGCTCAGTTTTGGCACAAAACGTGAATTTCGTGCACAGAATCGCCGCTTTTGCTCAGTTGTGGCACAGAACGTGCGTTTCAATCACCGAGTTACTCCTACTGGCACAAAACGGGCGTTTCGTGCACAGAATCAACGCCTTTGCTCAGTTTTGGCTCAAAACGTGCGTTTCGTGCACAGAATCGCCGCTTTTGCTCAGTTTTAGAACAAAACCTGCGTTTCGTGCACAGAATCGCCGCTTATGCTCAGTTCTCGCGCAAAACGTGCGTTTCTTGCACAGAATCGCCGCTTTTGCTCACTTTTGTCTCAAAACGTGCGTTTGACGACCCGAATTGCTCCTTTTAGCACAAATCGTGCGTTTCGTGCACAGAATCGCCGCTTTTGCTCAGTTTTGTCTCAAAACGTGCGTTTCGTGCACAGAATCGCCGCTTTTGCCCAGTTTTGGCACCAAACGTGCGTTTCACGCACCGAATTGCTCCTTTTGGCACAAAACGTGCGTTTCGAGCACAGAATTGCCGCTTTTGCTCAGTTTTAGAACAAAACCAGCGTTTCGTGCACAGAATCGCCGCTTATGCTCAGTTCTCGCACAAAACGTGCGTTTCGTGCACAGAATCGCCGCTTTTGCTCAGTTTTCGCACAAAACGTGCGTTTCGTGCACAGAATCGCGGCATTTGCTCAGTTTTGGCACAAAACGTGCGTTTCGTGCTCAGAATCGTCGCTTTTGCTCAGTGTTGGCTCAAAACGTGCGTTTCGTGCACAGAATCGCCGCTTTTGCTCAGTTCTGCAACAAAACCGGCGTCTCGTGCACAGAATCGCCGCTTTTGCTCAGTTTTGGAACAAAACCCGCGTTGCGTGCACACAATCGCGGCTTTTGCCCATTATTGGAACAAAACGTGCGTTTCGTGCACAGAATCACCGCTTTTGCTCAGTATTGGCACAAAACGTGCGTTTCGTGCACAGAATCGCCGCTTTTGATCAGTTTTGGCACAAATCCCGCATTTCGTGCACAGAATCGCCGCTTTTGCTCAATTTTGGCACAAAACGTGCGTTTCGTGCACAGAAATGCCGCTTTTGCTATGTTTTGGCACAAAACGTGCGTTTCACGCACCGAATTGCACCTTCTGGCGCAGATCGTGCGTTTCGTGCACAGAATCGCAGCTTTTGCTCAGTTTTGGCACAAAACGTGCGTTTCACGCAACCGAATTACTCCTTCTGGCACAAAACGGGTGTTTCGTGCACAGAATCGCCGCTTTTTTTCAGTTTTGGCAAAAACACGTGCGTTTCGTGCACCGAATTTCTGCTTTTGGTTCAAAACCGTCGTTTCGTGTACAGAACCGCCGCTTTTGCTCAGTTTTGGCTCAAAACGTGCGTTGCGTGCACAGAACCGCAGCTTTTGCTCAGTTTTGTCACCAAACGTGCGTTTTGTGCACAGAATCGCCGCTTTTGACCAGATTTGTCTCAAAACGTACGTTTCGGGCACAGAATCGCCGCTTTTGCTCAGTTTTGGCACAAAACGTGAATTTCGTGCACAGAATCGCCGCTTTTGCTCAGTTGTGGCATAGAACGTGCGTTTCAATCACCGAGTTACTCCTACTGGCACAAAACGGGCGTTTCGTGCACAGAATCAACGCCTTTGCTCAGTTTTGGCTCAAAACGTGCGTCTCGTGCACAGAATCGCCGCTTTTGCTCAGTTTTGGAACAAAACCCGCGTTGCGTGCACAGAATCGCGGCTTTTGCCCATTATTGGAACAAAACGTGCGTTTCGTGCACAGAATCACCGCTTTTGCTCAGTATTGGCACAAAACGTGCGTTTCGAGCATAGAATCGCCGCTTTTGGTCAGTTTTGTCACAGATCGTTCGTTTCGTGCAGAGAATTGCTGCTTTTGCTCAGTTTTGTCTCGAAACGTGCGTTTCGTGCACAGAATCGCCGCTTTTTCTCAGTTTTGGCACAAAACGTGCGTTTCACGCACCGAGTTACTACTACTCGCAGAAAACGGGCGTTTCGTGCACAGAATCGCCGCTTTTGCTCAGTGTTGTCTCAAAACGTGCGTTTCGTGCACAGAATCGCCGCTTGTGCTCAGTTTTGGCTCAAAACGTGCGTTTCGTGCTCAGAACCGTCGCTTTTGCTCAGTGTTGGCTCAAAACGTGCGTTTCGTGCACAGAATCGCCGCTTTTGCTCAGTTCAGCAACAAAACTGGCGTCTCGTGCACAGAATCGCCGCTTTTGCTCAGTTTTGGAACAAAACCCGCGTTGCGTGCACAGAATCGCGGCTTTTGCCCATTATTGGAACAAAACATGCGTTTCGTGCTCAGAATCGCCGCTTTTGCTCAGTATTGGCACAAAACGTGCGTTTCGTGCACAGAATCGCCGCTTTTGATCAGTTTTGGCACAAATCCCGCATTTCGTGCACAGAATCGCCGCTTTTGCTCAGTGTTGTCTCAAAACGTGCGTTTCGTGCACAGAATCGCCACTTTTGCTCAGTTTTGGTACAAAACGTGCGTTTCACGCACCGAATTGCTCCCTTTGGCACAAAACTTGCGTTTCGAGCACAGAATTGCCGCTATTGCTCAGTTTTGTCTCAGAACGTGCGTTTCGTGCACAGAATCGCCGCTTTTGCTCAGTGTTGTCTCAAAACGTGCGTTTCGTGCACAGAATCGCCGCTTTTGCTTAGTTTTGGCTCAAAACGTGCGTTTCGTGCACAGAATCGCCGCTTTTGCTTATATTTGTCTCAAAACGTCCGTTTCGTGCACAGAATCGCCGCTTTTGCTCAGCTCTCGCACAAAACCTGCGTTTCGTGAACAGAATCGCCGCATTTGTTCAGATTTGGCACAAAACGTGCGTTTCGTGCACAGAATCGCCGCTTTTACTCAGTTTTGGCACAAAACGTGCGTTTCGTGCACAGAATCGCCGCTTATGCTCAGTTCTGGCACAAAACGTGCGATTCGTGCACAGAATCGCCGCTTTTGCTCAGTTTTGTCTCAAAACGTGCGTTTCGTGCACAGAATCGCCGCTTTTGCTCAGTTTTGGCTCAAAACGTGCGTTTCGTGCACAGAATCGCCGCATTTGCTCAGTTTTAGAACAAAACCTGCGTTTCGTGCACGGAATCGCCGCTTATACTCAATTCTCGCGCAAAACGTGCGTTTCGTGCACAGAATCGCCGCTTTTGCTCAGTTTTGGTACAAAACGTGCGTTTCACGCACCGAATTGCTCCTTCTGGCAGAAAACGTGCGTCTCGTGCACAGAATCGCCGCATTTGCTCAGTTTTGGCACAAAACGTGCGTTTCGTGCACAGAGTCGCCGCTTTTGCTCAGTTTTGGCACAGAACGTGCGTTTCACGACCCGAATTGCTCCTTTTGGCACAAAACGTGCGTTTCGAGCACAGAATCGCCGCTTTTGCTCAGTTGTGTCACAAAACGTGACACAACGCCGCGAGAATCGCCGCTTTAGCTCAGTTTTAGATCAAAACCAGCGTTTCGTGCACAGAATCGTCGCTTTTGCTCAGTGTTGGCTCAACACGTGCGTTTCGTGCACAGAATCGCCGCTTTTGCTCAGTTCTGCAAAAAAACTGGCGTCTCGTGCATAGAATCGCCGCTTTTGCTCAGTTTTGGAACAAAACCCGCGTTGCGTGCACAGAATCGCGGCTTTTGCCCATTATTGGAACAAAACGTGCGTTTCGTGCACAGAATCACCGCTTTTGCTCAGTATTGGCACAAAACGTGCGTTTCGTGCACAGAATCGCCGCTTTTGATCAGTTTTGGCACAAATCCCGCATTTCGTGCACAGAATCGCCGCTTTTGCTCAATTTTGGCACAAAACGTGCGTTTCGTGCACAGAAATGCCGCTTTTGCTATGTTTTGGCACAAAACGTGCGTTTCACGCACCGAATTGCACCTTCCGGCGCAGATCGTGCGTTTCGTGCACAGAATCGCAGCTTTTGCTCAGTTTTGGCACAAAACGTGCGTTTCACGCAACCGAATTACTCCTTCTGGCACAAAACGGGTGTTTCGTGCACAGAATCAACGCCTTTGCTCAGTTTTGGCTCAAAACGTGCGTTTCGTGCACAGAATCGCCGCTTTTGCTCAGTTTTGGCACAAAAAGTGCGTTTCGTGCTCAGAATCGTCGCTTTTGCTCAGTGTTGGCTCAAAACGTGCGTTTCGTGCACAGAATCGCCGCTTTTGCTCAGTTCTGCAACAAAACTGGCGTCTCGTGCACAGAATCGCCGCTTTTGCTCAGTTTTGGAACAAAACCCGCGTTGCGTGCACAGAATCGCGGCTTTTGCCCATTATTGGAACAAAACGTGCGTTTCGTGCACAGAATCACCGCTTTTGCTCAGTATTGGCACAAAACGTGCGTTTCGAGCATAGAATCGCCGCTTTTGGTCAGTTTTGTCACAGATCGTTCGTTTCGTGCAGAGAATTGCTGCTTTTGCTCAGTTTTGTCTCGAAACGTGCGTTTCGTGCACAGAATCGCCGCTTTTTCTCAGTTTTGGCACAAAACGTGCGTTTCACGCACCGAGTTACTACTACTCGCAGAAAACGGGCGTTACGTGCACAGAATCGCCGCTTTTGCTCAGTTTTGGCTTAAATCGTGCGTTTCGTGCCCAGAATTGCCGCTATTGCTCAGTTTCGTCTCAGAACGTGCGTTTCATGCACAGAATCGCCGCTTTTGCTCAGTGTTGTCTCAAAACGTGCGTTTCGTGCACAGAATCGCCGCTTGTGCTCAGTTTTGGCTCAAAACGTGCGTTTCGTGCTCAGAACCGTCGCTTTTGCTCAGTGTTGGCTCAAAACGGGCGTTTCGTGCACAGAATCGCCGCTTTTGCTCAGTTCAGCAACAAAACTGGCGTCTCGTGCACAGAATCGCCGCTTTTGCTCAGTTTTGGAACAAAACCCGCGTTGCGTGCACAGAATCGCGGCTTTTGCCCATTATTGGAACAAAACATGCGTTTCGTGCTCAGAATCGCCGCTTTTGCTCAGTATTGGCACAAAACGTGCGTTTCGTGCACAGAATCGCCGCTTTTGATCAGTTTTGGCACAAATCCCGCATTTCGTGCACAGAATCGCCGCTTTTGCTCAGTGTTGTCTCAAAACGTGCGTTTCGTGCACAGAATCGCCACTTTTGCTCAGTTTTGGTACAGAACGTGCGTTTCACGCACCGAATTGCTCCCTTTGGCACAAAACTTGCGTTTCGAGCACAGAATTGCCGCTATTGCTCAGTTTTGTCTCAGAACGTGCGTTTCGTGCACAGAATCGCCGCTTTTGCTCAGTGTTGTCTCAAAACGTGCGTTTCGTGCACAGAATCGCCGCTTTTGCTTAGTTTTGGCTCAAAACGTGCGTTTCGTGCACAGAATCGCCGCTTTTGCTTATATTTGTCTCAAAACGTGCGTTTCGTGCACAGAATCGCCGCTTTTGCTCAGCTCTCGCACAAAACCTGCGTTTCGTGAACAGAATCGCCGCATTTGTTCAGTTTTGGCACAAAACGTGCGTTTCGTGCACAGAATCGCCGCTTTTACTCAGTTTTGGCACAAAACGTGCGTTTCGTGCACAGAATCGCCGCTTATGCTCAGTTCTGGCACAAAACGTGCGATTCGTGCACAGAATCGCCGCTTTTGCTCAGTTTTGTCTCAAAACGTGCGTTTCGTGCACAGAATCGCCGCTTTTGCTCAGTTTTGGCTCAAAACGTGCGTTTCGTGCACAGAATCGCCGCATTTGCTCAGTTTTAGAACAAAACCTGCGTTTCGTGCACGGAATCGCCGCTTATACTCAATTCTCGCGCAAAACGTGCGTTTCGTGCACAGAATCGCCGCTTTTGCTCAGTTTTGGTACAAAACGTGCGTTTCACGCACCGAATTGCTCCTTCTGGCAGAAAACGTGCGTCTCGTGCACAGAATCGCCGCATTTGCTCAGTTTTGGCACAAAACGTGCGTTTCGTGCACAGAGTCGCCGCTTTTGCTCAGTTTTGGCACAGAACGTGCGTTTCACGACCCGAATTGCTCCTTTTGGCACAAAACGTGCGTTTCGAGCACAGAATCGCCGCTTTTGCTCAGTTGTGTCACAAAACGTGACACAACGCCGCGAGAATCGCCGCTTTAGCTCAGTTTTAGATCAAAACCAGCGTTTCGTGCACAGAATCGTCGCTTTTGCTCAGTGTTGGCTCAACACGTGCGTTTCGTGCACAGAATCGCCGCTTTTGCTCAGTTCTGCAAAAAAACTGGCGTCTCGTGCATAGAATCGCCGCTTTTGCTCAGTTTTGGAACAAAACCCGCGTTGCGTGCACAGAATCGCGGCTTTTGCCCATTATTGGAACAAAACGTGCGTTTCGTGCACAGAATCACCGCTTTTGCTCAGTATTGGCACAAAACGTGCGTTTCGTGCACAGAATCGCCGCTTTTGATCAGTTTTGGCACAAATCCCGCATTTCGTGCACAGAATCGCCGCTTTTGCTCAATTTTGGCACAAAACGTGCGTTTCGTGCACAGAAATGCCGCTTTTGCTATGTTTTGGCACAAAACGTGCGTTTCACGCACCGAATTGCACCTTCCGGCGCAGATCGTGCGTTTCGTGCACAGAATCGCAGCTTTTGCTCAGTTTTGGCACAAAACGTGCGTTTCACGCAACCGAATTACTCCTTCTGGCACAAAACGGGTGTTTCGTGCACAGAATCGCCGCTTTTTCTCAGTTTTGGCAAAAAAACGTGCGTTTCGTGCACCGAATTTCTGCTTTTGGTTCAAAACCGTCGTTTCGTGTACAGAACCGCCGCTTTTGCTCAGTTTTGGCTCAAAACGTGCGTTGCGTGCACAGAACCGCAGCTTTTGCTCAGTTTGGTCACCAAACGTGCGTTTTGTGCACAGAATCGCCGCTTTTGACCAGATTTGTTTCAAAACGTGCGTTTCGGGCACAGAATCGCCGCTTTTGCTCAGTTTTGGCACAAAACGTGAATTTCGTGCACAGAATCGCCGCTTTTGCTCAGTTGTGGCACAGAACGTGCGTTTCAATCACCGAGTTACTCCTACTGGCACAAAACGGGCGTTTCGTGCACAGAATCAACGCCTTTGCTCAGTTTTGGCTCAAAACGTGCGTTTCGTGCACAGAATCGCCGCTTTTGCTCAGTTTTGGCACAAAAAGTGCGTTTCGTGCTCAGAATCGTCGCTTTTGCTCAGTGTTGGCTCAACACGTGCGTTTCGTGCACAGAATCGCCGCTTTTGCTCAGTTCTGCAACAAAACTGGCGTCTCGTGCATAGAATCGCCGCTTTTGCTCAGTTTTGGAACAAAACCCGCGTTGCGTGCACAGAATCGCGGCTTTTGCCCATTATTGGAACAAAACGTGCGTTTCGTGCACAGAATCACCGCTTTTGCTCAGTATTGGCACAAAACGTGCGTTTCGTGCACAGAATCGCCGCTTTTGATCAGTTTTGGCACAAATCCCGCATTTCGTGCACAGAATCGCCGCTTTTGCTCAATTTTGGCACAAAACGTGCGTTTCGTGCACAGAAATGCCGCTTTTGCTATGTTTTGGCACAAAACGTGCGTTTCACGCACCGAATTGCACCTTCCGGCGCAGATCGTGCGTTTCGTGCACAGAATCGCAGCTTTTGCTCAGTTTTGGCACAAAACGTGCGTTTCACGCAACCGAATTACTCCTTCTGGCACAAAACGGGTGTTTCGTGCACAGAATCGCCGCTTTTTCTCAGTTTTGGCAAAAAAACGTGCGTTTCGTGCACCGAATTTCTGCTTTTGGTTCAAAACCGTCGTTTCGTGTACAGAACCGCCGCTTTTGCTCAGTTTTGGCTCAAAACGTGCGTTTCAATCACCGAGTTACTCCTACTGGCACAAAACGTGCGTTTTGTGCACAGAATCGCCGCTTTTGACCAGATTTGTCTCAAAACGTGCGTTTCGGGCACAGAATCGCCGCTTTTGCTCAGTTTTGGCACAAAACGTGAATTTCGTGCACAGAATCGCCGCTTTTGCTCAGTTGTGGCACAGAACGTGCGTTTCAATCACCGAGTTACTCCTACTGGCACAAAACGGGCGTTTCGTGCACAGAATCAACGCCTTTGCTCAGTTTTGGCTCAAAACGTGCGTTTCGTGCACAGAATCGCCGCTTCTGCTCAGTTTTAGAACAAAACCTGCGTTTCGTGCACAGAATCGCCGCTTATGCTCAGTTCTCGCGCAAAACGTGCGTTTCTTGCACAGAATCGCCGCATTTGCTCAGTTTTGGTACAAAACGTGCGTTTCACGCACCGAATTGCTCCTTCTGGCAGAAAACGTGCGTTTCGTGCACAGAATCGCCGCTTTTGCTCACTTTTGTCTCAAAACGTGCGTTTCACGACCCGAATTGCTCCTTTTAGCACAAATCGTGCGTTTCGTGCACAGAATCGCCGCTTTTGCTCAGTTTTGCCTCAAAACTTGCGTTTCGTGCACAGAATCGCCGCTTTTGCCCAGTTTTGGCACCAAACGTGCGTTTCGCGCACAGAACCGCCGCTTTTGACCAGACTTGTCTCAAAACGTGCGTTTCGGACCGAGAATCGCCGCTTTTGCTCAGTTTTAGAACAAAACTAGCGTTTCGTGCACAGAATCGCCGCTTTTGCTTAGTTTTATCACAAAACGTGCGTTTCACGACCCGAATTGCTCCTTTTGGCACAAAACGTGCGTTTCGTGAACCAAATCGCCGCTTTTGCTCAGTTCTTGCACAAAACGTGCGTTTCGTGCACAGAATCGCCGCTTTTGCTCAGTTTTAGAACAAAACCTGCGTTTCGTGCACGGAATCGCCGCTTATACTCAATTCTCGCGCAAAACGTGCGTTTCGTGCACAGAATCGCCGCTTTTGCTCAGTTTTGGTACAAAACGTGCGTTTCACGCACCGAATTGCTCCTTTTGGCACAAAACGTGCGTTTCGAGCACAGAATTGCCGCTATTGCTCAGTTTTGGCTCAAATCGTTCGTTTTGTGCGCAGAATCGCCGCTTTTGCTCAGTTTTAGAACAAAACCAGCGTTTCGTGCACAGAATCGCCGCTTATGCTCAGTTCTCGCACAAAACGTGCGTTTCGTGCACAGAATCGCCGCTTTTGCTCAGTTTTCGCACAAAACGTGCGTTTCGTGCACAGAATCGCGGCATTTGCTCAGTTTTGGCACAAAACGTGCGTTTCGTGCTCAGAATCGTCGCTTTTGCTCAGTGTTGGCTCAAAACGTGCGTTTCGTGCACAGAATCGCCGCTTTTGCTCAGTTCTGCAACAAAACTGGCGTCTCGTGCACAGAATCGCCGCTTTTGCTCAGTTTTGGTACAAAACGTGCGTTTCGTGCACAGAATCGCCGCTTTTGCTCAGTTTTAGCTCAAAACGTGCGTTTCGTGTACAGAATCGCCGCTTTTGCTCAGTTTTGTCTCAAAACGTGCGTTTCGTGCACAGAATCGCCGCTATTGCTCAGTTTTGGCAAAAAACATGGGTTTCGTGCACCGAATTTCTCCTTTTGGCTCAAATCGTGCGTATCGTGCACAGAATCGCAGCTTTTGCTCAGTTTTGGCTCAAAACGCGCGTTTCGTGCACAGAATCGCCGCTTTTGCTTAGTTTTGGCGCAAAACGTGCGTTTCACTACCCGAATTGCTCCTTTTGGCACAAAACGTGCGTTTCGTGAACCAAATCGCCGCTTTTGCTCAGTTCTTGCACAAAACGTGCGTTCCGTGCACAGAATCGCCGCTTTTGCTTAGTTTTGGCACAAAACCCGCGTTTCGTGCACAGAATCGCGGCATTTGCTCAGTTCTGGCACAAAACGTGCGTTTCGTACTCAGAATCGTCGCTTTTGCTCAGTGTTGGCTCAAAACGTGCGTTTCGTGCACAGAATCGCCGCTTTTGCTCAGTTCTGCAACAAAACTGGCGTCTCGTGCACAGAATCGCCGCTTTTGCTCAGTTTTGGAACAAAACCCGCGTTGCGTGCATAGAATCGCGGCTTTTGCCCATTATTGGAACAAAACGTGCGTTTCGTGCACAGAATCGCCGCTTTTGCTCAGTATTGGCACAAAACGTGCGTTTCGTGCACAGAAATGCCGCTTTTGCTATGTTTTGGCACAAAACGTGCGTTTCACGCACCGAATTGCGCCTTTTGGCACTAAACGTGCGTTTCGTGCACAGAATCGCGCTTTTGCTCAGTTTTGGCACAAAACGTGCGTTTCGTGCACAGAATCGATGCTTTTGCTGAGTTTTGGCATAAAACGTGTGTTTCGTGCACAGAGTCACCGCTTTTGCTCAGTTTTGGCAAAATACATGCGTTTCACGCACCGAATTGCTCCTTCTGGCACAAATCGAGCGTTTCGAGCATAGAATCGCCGCTTTTGGTCAGTTTTGTCACAGATCGTTCGTTTCGTGCAGAGAATTGCTGCATTTGCTCAGTTTTGTCTCAAAACGTGCGTTTCGTGCACAGAATCGCCGCTTTTGCTCAGTTTTGGCACAAAACGTGCGTTTCACGCACCGAGTTACCACTACTCGCACAAAACGGGCGTTTCGTGCACAGAATCGCCGCTTTTGCTCAGTTTTGGCTTAAATCGTGCGTTTCGTGCCCAGAATCGCCGCTTTTGCTCAGTTTTGGCACAAAACGTGCGTTTCACGCACCGAGTTACCACTACTCGCACAAAACGGGCGTTTCGTGCACAGAATCGCCGCTTTTGCTCAGTTTTGGCTTAAATCGTGCGTTTCGTGCCCAGAATCGCCGCTTTTGCTCAGTTTTGGCTCAAAACGTGCGTTGCGTGCACAGAATCGCAGCTTTTGCTCAGTTTTGTCACCAAACGTGCGTTTCGTGCACATAATCGCCGCTTGTGCTCAGTTTTGGCTCAAAACGTGCGTTTCGCGCACATAATCGCCGCTTTTGCTCAGTTTCGTCTCAAAACGTGCGTTTCGTGCACAGAATCGCCGCTATTGCTCAGTTTTTGCAAAAAACAAGCGTTTCGTGCACCGAATTTCTCCTTTTGGCTCAAATCGTGCGTTTCGTGCACAGAATCGCCGCTTTTGCTCAGTTTCGTCTCAAAACGTGCGTTTCGTGCAAAGAATCACCGCTATTGCTCAGTTTTCGCTCAAAACGTGCGTTTCGTGGACAGAATCGCCGCTTTTGCTCCGTTTTGGCACAAAACGTGCGTTTCGTGCACCGAATCGCCGCTCTTACTCAGAATTGACACAAAACGTGCGTTTTGTGCACAGAATCGCCGCATTTGCTCAGTGTTGGCACAAAACGTGCGTTTCGTGCACAGAATCGCCGCTTTTGCACAGTTTTGGCACAAAACGTGCGTTTCGTGCTCAGAATCGTCGCTTTTGCTCAGTGTTGGCTCAACACGTGCGTTTCGTGCACAGAATCGCCGCTTTTGCTCAGTTCTGCAACAAAACTGGCGTCTCGTGCACAGAATCGCCGCTTTTGCTTAGTTCTCGCACAAAACGTGCGTTTCGTGCACAGAATCGCGGCATTTGCTCAGTTTTGGCACAAAACGTGCGTTTCGTGCTCAGAGTCGTCGCTTTTGCTCAGTTCTGCAACAAAACTGGCGTCTCGTGCACAGAATCGCCGCTTTTGCTCAGTTCTGCAACAAAACTGGCGTCTCGTGCACAGAATCGCCGCTTTTGCTCAGTTCTGCAACAAAACTGGCGTCTCGTGCACAGAATCGCCGCTTTTGCTCAGTTTTGGAACAAAACCCGCGTTGCGTGCACAGAATCGCGGCTTTTGCCCATTATTGGAACAAAACGTGCGTTTCGTGCACAGAATCGCCGCTTTTGCTCAGTATTGGCACAAAACGTGCGTTTCGTGCACAGAAATGCCGCTTTTGCTTAGTTCTCGCACTAAACATGCGTTTCGTGAACAGAATCGCCGCATTTGCTCAGTTTTGTCTCAAAACGTGCGTTTCGTGCACAGAATCGCGGCTTTTGCTCAGTTTTAGAACAAAACCCGCGTTTCGTGCGCAGAATCGCCGCTTATACTCAGTTCACGTACAAAACATGCGTTTCGTGCACAGAATCGCCGCTTTTGCTCAGTTTTATCACAAAACGTGCGTTTCACACACCGAGTTACTCCTACTCGCACAAAACGGGCGTTTCGTGCACAGGATCGCCGCTTTTGCTCAGTTTTGTCTCAAAACGTGCGTTTCGTGAACAGAATCGCCGCTTTTGCTCAGTTTTGGCTCAAAACGTGCGTTTCGTGCACAGAATCGCCGCTTTTGCTCAGTTTTATATCAAAACGTGCGTTTCGTGCACAGAATCGCCGCTTTTGCTCAGTTTTGGCACAAAACGTGCGTTTCACGCAACCGAATTACTCCTTCTGGCACAAAACGGGTGTTTCGTGCACAGAATAGCCGCTTTTGCTCAGTTCTCGCACAAAACGTGCGTTTCGTGCTCAGAATCGTCGCTTTTGCTCAGTGTTGGCTCAAAACGTTCGTTTCGTGCACAGAATCGCAGCTTTTGCTCAGTTTTGTCACCAAACGTGCGTTTCGTGCACATAATCGCCGCTTGTGCTCAGTTTTGGCTCAAAACGTGCGTTTCGTGCACATAATCGCCGCTTTTGCTCAGTTTCGTCTCAAAACGTGCGTTTCGTGCACAGAATCGCCGCTATTGCTCAGTTTTTGCAAAAAACAAGCGTTTCGTGCACCGAATTTCTCCTTTTGGCTCAAATCGTGCGTTTCGTGCACAGAATCGCCGCTTTTGCTCAGTTTCGTCTCAAAACGTGCGTTTCGTGCAAAGAATCACCGCTATTGCTCAGTTTTCGCTCAAAACGTGCGTTTCGTGGACAGAATCGCCGCTTTTGCTCCGTTTTGGCACAAAACGTGCGTTTCGTGCACGGAATCGCCGCTCTTGCTCAGAATTGACACAAAACGTGCGTTTTGTGCACAGAATCGCCGCATTTGCTCAGTGTTGGCACAAAACGTGCGTTTCGTGCACAGAATCGCCGCTTTTGCACAGTTTTGGCACAAAACGTGCGTTTCGTGCTCAGAATCGTCGCTTTTGCTCAGTGTTGGCTCAACACGTGCGTTTAGTGCACAGAATCGCCGCTTTTGCTCAGTTCTGCAACAAAACTGGCGTCTCGTGCACAGAATCGCCGCTTTTGCTTAGTTCTCGTACAAAACGTGCGTTTCGTGCACAGAATCGCGGCATTTGCTCAGTTTTGGCACAAAACGTGCGTTTCGTGCTCAGAGTCGTCGCTTTTGCTCAGTTCTGCAACAAAACTGGCGTCTCGTGCACAGAATCGCCGCTTTTGCTCAGTTCTGCAACAAAACTGGCGTCTCGTGCACAGAATCGCCGCTTTTGCTCAGTTTTGGAACAAAACCCGCGTTGCGTGCACAGAATCGCGGCTTTTGCCCATTATTGGAACAAAACGTGCGTTTCGTGCACAGAATCGCCGCTTTTGCTCAGTATTGGCACAAAACGTGCGTTTCGTGCACAGAAATGCCGCTTTTGCTTAGTTCTCGCACTAAACATGCGTTTCGTGAACAGAATCGCCATATTTGCTCAGTTTTGTCTCAAAACGTGCGTTTCGTGCACAGAATCGCGGCTTTTGCTCAGTTTTAGAACAAAACCCGCGTTTCGTGCGCAGAATCGCCGCTTATACTCAGTTCACGTACAAAACATGCGTTTCGTGCACAGAATCGCCGCTTTTGCTCAGTTTTATCACAAAACGTGCGTTTCACACACCGAGTTACTCCTACTCGCACAAAACGGGCGTTTCGTGCACAGGATCGCCGCTTTTGCTCAGTTTTGTCTCAAAACGTGCGTTTCGTGAACAGAATCGCCGCTTTTGCTCAGTTTTGGCTCAAAACGTGCGTTTCGTGCACAGAATCGCCGCTTTTGCTCAGTTTTGTATCAAAACGTGCGTTTCGTGCACAGAATCGCCGCTTTTGCTCAGTTTTGGCACAAAACGTGCGTTTCACGCAACCGAATTACTCCTTCTGGCACAAAACGGGTGTTTCGTGCACAGAATAGCCGCTTTTGCTCAGTTCTCGCACAAAACGTGCGTTTCGTGCTCAGAATCGTCGCTTTTGCTCAGTGTTGGCTCAAAACGTTCGTTTCGTGCACAGAATCGCCGCTTTTGCTCAGTTCTGCAACAAAACTGGCGTCTCGTGCACAGAATCGCCGCTTTTGCCCAGTTTTGGCACCAAACGTGAGTTTCGCGCACAGAACCGCCGCTTTTGACCAGACTTGTCTCAAAACGTGCGTTTCGCGCACACAACCGCCGCTTTTGACCAGACTTGTCTCAAAACGTGCGTTTCGGGCACAGAATCGCCGCTTTTGCTTAGTTTTAGGACAAAACCTGCGTTTCGTGCACAGAATCGCCGCTTTTGCTCAGTTTTGGAACAAAACCCGCGTTGCGTGCACAGAATCGCGGCTTTTGCCCATTATTGGAACAAAACGTGCGTTTCGTGCACAGAATCGCCGCTTTTGCTCAGTATTGGCACAAAACGTGCGTTTCGTGCACAGAATCGCCGCTTTTGATCAGTTTTGGCACAAATCCCGCATTTCGTGCACAGAATCGCCGCTTTTGCTCAATTTTGGCACAAAACGTGCGTTTCGTGCACAGAAATGCCGCTTTTGCTATGTTTTGGCACAAAACGTGCGTTTCACGCACCGAATTGCACCTTCTGGCGCAGATCGTGCGTTTCGTGCACGGAATCGCAGCTTTTGCTCAGTTTTGGCACAAAACGTGCGTTTCACGCAACCGAATTACTACTTCCGGCACAAAACGGGTGTTTCGTGCACAGAATCGCCGCTTTTGCTCAGTTTTGGCAAAAAAACGTGCGTTTCGTGCACCGAATTTCTGCTTTTGGTTCAAAACCGTCGTTTCGTGTACAGAACCGCCGCTTTTGCTCAGTTTTGGCTCAAAACGTGCGATGCGTGCACAGAATCGCAGCTCTTGCTCAGTTTTGTAACCAAACGTGCGTTTCATGCACAGAATCGCCGCTTTTGACCAGATTTGTCTCAAAACGTGCGTTTCGGGCACAGAATCGCCGCTTTTGCTCAGTTTTGACAAAAAACGTGAATTTCGTGCACAGAATCGCCGCTTTTGCTCAGTTGTGGCACAGAACGTGCGTTTCAATCACCGAGTTACTCCTACTGGCACAAAACTGGCGTTTCGTGCACAGAATCAACGCTTTTGCTCAGTTTTGGCTCAAAACGTGCGTTTCGTGCACAGAATCACCGCTTTTGCTCAGTTTTAGAACAAAACCTGCGTTTCGTGCACAGAATCGCCGCTTATGCTCAGTTCTCGCGCAAAACGTGCGTTTCTTGCACAGAATCGCCGCTTTTGCTCAGTTTTGGTACAAAACGTGCGTTTCACGCACCGAATTGCTCCTTCTGGCAGAAAACGTGCGTTTCGTGCACAGAATCGCCGCTTTTGCTCAGTTTTGTCTCAAAACGTGCGTTTCGTGCACAGAATCGCCGCTCTTGCTCAGTTTTGGCTCGAAACGTTCGTTTCGAGCATAGAATCGCCGCTTTTGCTCAGTTTTGTCACAGATCGTGCGTTTCGTGCACAGAATCGCTGCTTTTGCTCAGTTTTGTCTCAAAACGTGCGTTTCGTGCACAGAATCGCCGCTTTTGCTCAGTTTTGTCTCAAAACGTGCGTTTCGTGCACAGAATCGCCGCTTTTGCTCAGTTCTCGCACAAAACGTGCGTTTCGTGCTCAGAATCGTCGCTTTTGCTCAGTGTTGTCTCAAAACGTGCGTTTCGTGCAGAGAATCGCCGCTTTTGCTCAGTTCTGCAACAAAACTGGCGTCTCGTGCACAGAATCGCCGCTTTTGCTTAGTTCTCGCACAAAACGTGCGTTTCGTGCGCAGAATCGCGGCATTTGCTCAGTTTTGGCACAAAACGTGCGTTTCGTGCTCAGAATCGTCGCTTTTGCTCAGTGTTGGCTCAAAACGTGCGTTTCATGCACAGAATCGCCGCTTTTGCTCAGTTCTGCAACAAAACTGGCGTCTCGTGCACAGAATCGCCGCTTTTGCTCAGTTTTGGAACAAAACCCGCGTTGCGTGCACAGAATCGCGGCTTTTGCCCATTATTGGAACAAAACGTGCGTTTCGTGCACAGAATCGCCGCTTTTGCTCAGTATTGGCACAAAACGTGCGTTTCGTGCACAGAAATGCCGCTTTTGCTTAGTTCTCGCAATAAACATGCGTTTCGTGAACAGAATCGCCGCATTTGCTCAGTTTTGTCTCAAAACGTGCGTTTCGTGAACAGAATCGCCGCTTTTGCTCAGTTTTGGCACAGATCGTGCGTTTCGTGCACAGAATCGCTGCTTTTGCTCAGTTTTGTCTCAAAACGTGCGTTTCGTGCACAGAATCGCCGCTTTTGCTCAGTTTTAGAACAAAACCTGCGTTTCGTGCACAGAATCGCCGCTTATGCTCAGTTCTCGCGCAAATCGTGCGTTTCTTGCACAGAATCGCCGCTTTTGCTCAGTTTTGGTACAAAACGTGCGTTTCACGCACCGAATTGCTCCTTCTGGCAGAAAACGTGCGTTTCGTGCACAGAATCGCCGCTTTTGCTCAGTTTTGTCTCAAAACGTGCGTTTCGTGCACAGAATCGCCGCTTTTTCTCAGTTTTGTCTCAAAACGTGCGCTTCGTGCACAGAATCGCCGCTTTTGCTCAGTTCTCGCACAAAACGTGCGTTTCGTGCTCAGAATCGTCGCTTTTGCTCAGTGGTGGCTCAAAACGTGCGTTTCGTGCACAGAATCGCCGCTTTTGCTCAGTTTTGGAACAAAACCCGCGTTGCGTGCACAGAATCGCGGCTTTTGCCCATTATTGGAACAAAACGTGCGTATCTTGCACAGAATCGCCGCTTTTGCTCAGTTTTATATCAAAACGTGCGTTTCGTGCACAGAATCGCCGCTTTTGCTCAGTTTTGGCACAAAACGTGCGTTTCACGCAACCGAATTACTCCTTCTGGCACAAAACGGGTGTTTCGTGCACAGAATAGCCGCTTTTGCTCAGTTCTCGCACAAAACGTGCGTTTCGTGCTCAGAATCGTCGCTTTTGCTCAGTGTTGGCTCAAAACGTTCGTTTCGTGCACAGAATCGCAGCTTTTGCTCAGTTTTGTCACCAAACGTGCGTTTCGTGCACATAATCGCCGCTTGTGCTCAGTTTTGGCTCAAAACGTGCGTTTCGTGCACATAATCGCCGCTTTTGCTCAGTTTCGTCTCAAAACGTGCGTTTCGTGCACAGAATCGCCGCTATTGCTCAGTTTTTGCAAAAAACAAGCGTTTCGTGCACCGAATTTCTCCTTTTGGCTCAAATCGTGCGTTTCGTGCACAGAATCGCCGCTTTTGCTCAGTTTCGTCTCAAAACGTGCGTTTCGTGCAGAGAATCACCGCTATTGCTCAGTTTTCGCTCAAAACGTGCGTTTCGTGGACAGAATCGCCGCTTTTGCTCCGTTTTGGCACAAAACGTGCGTTTCGTGCACGGAATCGCCGCTCTTGCTCAGAATTGACACAAAACGTGCGTTTTGTGCACAGAATCGCCGCATTTGCTCAGTGTTGGCACAAAACGGGTGTTTCGTGCACAGAATAGCCGCTTTTGCTCAGTTCTCGCACAAAACGTGCGTTTCGTGCTCAGAATCGTCGCTTTTGCTCAGTGTTGGCTCAAAACGTTCGTTTCGTGCACAGAATCGCCGCTTTTGCTCAGTTCTGCAACAAAACTGGCGTCTCGTGCACAGAATCGCCGCTTTTGCCCAGTTTTGGCACCAAACGTGAGTTTCGCGCACAGAACCGCCGCTTTTGACCAGACTTGTCTCAAAACGTGCGTTTCGCGCACACAACCGCCGCTTTTGACCAGACTTGTCTCAAAACGTGCGTTTCGGGCACAGAATCGCCGCTTTTGCTTAGTTTTAGGACAAAACCTGCGTTTCGTGCACAGAATCGCCGCTTTTGCTCAGTTTTGGAACAAAACCCGCGTTGCGTGCACAGAATCGCGGCTTTTGCCCATTATTGGAACAAAACGTGCGTTTCGTGCACAGAATCGCCGCTTTTGCTCAGTATTGGCACAAAACGTGCGTTTCGTGCACAGAATCGCCGCTTTTGATCAGTTTTGGCACAAATCCCGCATTTCGTGCACAGAATCGCCGCTTTTGCTCAATTTTGGCACAAAACGTGCGTTTCGTGCACAGAAATGCCGCTTTTGCTATGTTTTGGCACAAAACGTGCGTTTCACGCACCGAATTGCACCTTCTGGCGCAGATCGTGCGTTTCGTGCACGGAATCGCAGCTTTTGCTCAGTTTTGGCACAAAACGTGCGTTTCACGCAACCGAATTACTACTTCCGGCACAAAACGGGTGTTTCGTGCACAGAATCGCCGCTTTTGCTCAGTTTTGGCAAAAAAACGTGCGTTTCGTGCACCGAATTTCTGCTTTTGGTTCAAAACCGTCGTTTCGTGTACAGAACCGCCGCTTTTGCTCAGTTTTGGCTCAAAACGTGCGATGCGTGCACAGAATCGCAGCTCTTGCTCAGTTTTGTAACCAAACGTGCGTTTCATGCACAGAATCGCCGCTTTTGACCAGATTTGTCTCAAAACGTGCGTTTCGGGCACAGAATCGCCGCTTTTGCTCAGTTTTGACAAAAAACGTGAATTTCGTGCACAGAATCGCCGCTTTTGCTCAGTTGTGGCACAGAACGTGCGTTTCAATCACCGAGTTACTCCTACTGGCACAAAACTGGCGTTTCGTGCACAGAATCAACGCTTTTGCTCAGTTTTGGCTCAAAACGTGCGTTTCGTGCACAGAATCACCGCTTTTGCTCAGTTTTAGAACAAAACCTGCGTTTCGTGCACAGAATCGCCGCTTATGCTCAGTTCTCGCGCAAAACGTGCGTTTCTTGCACAGAATCGCCGCTTTTGCTCAGTTTTGGTACAAAACGTGCGTTTCACGCACCGAATTGCTCCTTCTGGCAGAAAACGTGCGTTTCGTGCACAGAATCGCCGCTTTTGCTCAGTTTTGTCTCAAAACGTGCGTTTCGTGCACAGAATCGCCGCTCTTGCTCAGTTTTGGCTCGAAACGTTCGTTTCGAGCATAGAATCGCCGCTTTTGCTCAGTTTTGTCACAGATCGTGCGTTTCGTGCACAGAATCGCTGCTTTTGCTCAGTTTTGTCTCAAAACGTGCGTTTCGTGCACAGAATCGCCGCTTTTGCTCAGTTTTGTCTCAAAACGTGCGTTTCGTGCACAGAATCGCCGCTTTTGCTCAGTTCTCGCACAAAACGTGCGTTTCGTGCTCAGAATCGTCGCTTTTGCTCAGTGTTGTCTCAAAACGTGCGTTTCGTGCAGAGAATCGCCGCTTTTGCTCAGTTCTGCAACAAAACTGGCGTCTCGTGCACAGAATCGCCGCTTTTGCTTAGTTCTCGCACAAAACGTGCGTTTCGTGCGCAGAATCGCGGCATTTGCTCAGTTTTGGCACAAAACGTGCGTTTCGTGCTCAGAATCGTCGCTTTTGCTCAGTGTTGGCTCAAAACGTGCGTTTCATGCACAGAATCGCCGCTTTTGCTCAGTTCTGCAACAAAACTGGCGTCTCGTGCACAGAATCGCCGCTTTTGCTCAGTTTTGGAACAAAACCCGCGTTGCGTGCACAGAATCGCGGCTTTTGCCCATTATTGGAACAAAACGTGCGTTTCGTGCACAGAATCGCCGCTTTTGCTCAGTATTGGCACAAAACGTGCGTTTCGTGCACAGAAATGCCGCTTTTGCTTAGTTCTCGCAATAAACATGCGTTTCGTGAACAGAATCGCCGCATTTGCTCAGTTTTGTCTCAAAACGTGCGTTTCGTGAACAGAATCGCCGCTTTTGCTCAGTTTTGGCACAGATCGTGCGTTTCGTGCACAGAATCGCTGCTTTTGCTCAGTTTTGTCTCAAAACGTGCGTTTCGTGCACAGAATCGCCGCTTTTGCTCAGTTTTAGAACAAAACCTGCGTTTCGTGCACAGAATCGCCGCTTATGCTCAGTTCTCGCGCAAATCGTGCGTTTCTTGCACAGAATCGCCGCTTTTGCTCAGTTTTGGTACAAAACGTGCGTTTCACGCACCGAATTGCTCCTTCTGGCAGAAAACGTGCGTTTCGTGCACAGAATCGCCGCTTTTGCTCAGTTTTGTCTCAAAACGTGCGTTTCGTGCACAGAATCGCCGCTTTTTCTCAGTTTTGTCTCAAAACGTGCGCTTCGTGCACAGAATCGCCGCTTTTGCTCAGTTCTCGCACAAAACGTGCGTTTCGTGCTCAGAATCGTCGCTTTTGCTCAGTGGTGGCTCAAAACGTGCGTTTCGTGCACAGAATCGCCGCTTTTGCTCAGTTTTGGAACAAAACCCGCGTTGCGTGCACAGAATCGCGGCTTTTGCCCATTATTGGAACAAAACGTGCGTATCTTGCACAGAATCGCCGCTTTTGCTCAGTATTGGCACAAAACGTGCGTTTCGTGCACAGAATCGCCGCTTTTGATCAGTTTTGGCACAAATCCCGCATTTCGTGCACAGAATCGCCGCTTTTGCTCAATTTTGGCACAAAACGTGCGTTTCGTGCACATAAATGCCGCTTTTGCTGTGTTTTGGCACAAAACGTGCGTTTCACGCACCGAATTGCACCTTCTGGCGCAGATCGTGCGTTTCGTGCACAGAATAGCAGCTTTTGCTCAGTTTTGGCACAAAACGTGCGTTTCACGCAACCGAATTACTCCTTCTGGCACAAAACGGGTGTTTCGTGCACAGAATCGCCGCTTTTGCTCGGTTTTGGCAAAAAAACGTGCGTTTCGTGCACCGAATTTCTGCTTTTGGTTCAAAACCGTCGTTTCGTGTACAGAACCGCCGCTTTTGCTCAGTTTTGGCTCAAAACGTGCGATGCGTGCACAGAATCGCAGCTCTTGCTCAGTTTTGTCACCAAACGTGCGTTTCGTGCACAGAATCGCCGCTTTTGACCAGATTTGTCTCAAAACGTGCGCTTCGTGCACAGAATCGCCGCTTTTGCTCAGTTCTCGCACAAAACGTGCGTTTCGTGCTCAGAATCGTCGCTTTTGCTCAGTGGTGGCTCAAAACGTGCGTTTCGTGCACAGAATCGCCGCTTTTGCTCAGTTTTGGAACAAAACCCGCGTTGCGTGCACAGAATCGCGGCTTTTGCCCATTATTGGAACAAAACGTGCGTATCTTGCACAGAATCGCCGCTTTTGCTCAGTATTGGCACAAAACGTGCGTTTCGTGCACAGAATCGCCGCTTTTGATCAGTTTTGGCACAAATCCCGCATTTCGTGCACAGAATCGCCGCTTTTGCTCAATTTTGGCACAAAACGTGCGTTTCGTGCACATAAATGCCGCTTTTGCTGTGTTTTGGCACAAAACGTGCGTTTCACGCACCGAATTGCACCTTCTGGCGCAGATCGTGCGTTTCGTGCACAGAATAGCAGCTTTTGCTCAGTTTCGGCACAAAACGTGCGCTTCGTGCACCGAATTTCTGCTTTTGGTTCAAAACCGTCGTTTCGTGTACAGAACCGCCGCTTTTGCTCAGTTTTGGCTCAAAACGTGCGATGCGTGCACAGAATCGCAGCTCTTGCACAGTTTTGTCACCAAACGTGCGTTTCGTGCACAGAATCGCCGCTTTTGACCAGATTTGTCTCAAAACGTGCGTTTCGGGCACAGAATCGCCGCTTTTGCTCAGTTTTGGCACTAAACGTGAATTTCGTGCACAGAATCGTCGCTTTTGCTCAGTTGTGGCACAGAACGTGCGTTTCAATCACCGAGTTACTCCTACTGGCACAAAACGGGCGTTTCGTGCACAGAATCAACGCTTTTGCTCAGTTTTGGCACAAAACGTGCGTTTCGTGCACATAAATGCCGCTTTTGCTGTGTTTTGGCACAAAACGTGCGTTTCACGCACCGAATTGCACCTTCTGGCGCAGATCGTGCGTTTCGTGCACAGAATCGCAGCTTTTGCTCAGTTTTGGCACAAAACGTGCGTTTCACGCAACCGAATTACTCCTTCTGGCGCAAAACGTGCGTTTCTTACACAGAATCGCCGCTTTTGCTCAGTTTTGGTACAAAACCTGCGTTTCACGCACCGAATTGCTCCTTCTGGCAGAAAACGTGCGTTTCGTGCACAGAATCGCTGCTTTTGCTCAGTTTTGTCTCAAAACGTGCGTTTCGAGCACAGAATTGCCGCTATTGCTCAGTTTTGTCTCAGAATGTGCGTTTCGTGCACAGAATCGCCGCTTTTGCTCAGTGTTGTCTCAAAACGTGCGTTTCGTGCACAGAATCGCCGCTTTTGCTCAGTTCTCGCACAAAACGTGCGTTTTGTGCTCAGAATCGTCGCTTTTGCTCAGTGTTGGCTCAAAACGTGCGTTTCGTGCACAGAATCGTCGCTTTTGCTCAGTGTTGGCTCAAAACGTGCGTTTCGTGCACAGAATCGCCGCTTTTGCTCAGTTCTGCAACAAAACTGGCGTCTCGTGCACAGAATCGCCGGTTTTGCTCAGTTTTGGTACAAAACGTGCGTTTCGCGCACAGAATCGCCGCTTTTGCTCAGTTTTGGCTCAAAACGTGCGTTTCGTGTACAGAATCGCCGCTTTTGCTCAGTTTTGTCCCAAAACGTGCGTTTCGTGCACAGAATCGCCGCTATTGCTCAGTTTTGGCAAAAAACATGCGTTTCGTGCACCGAATTTCTCCTTTTGGCTCAAATCGTGCGTATCGTGGACAGAATCGCTGCTTTTGCTCAGTTTTGGCTCAAAACGCGCGTTTCGTGCACAGAATCGCCGCTTTTGCTTAGTTTTGGCACAAAACGTGCGTTTCACGACCTGAATTGCTCCTTTTGGCACAAAACGTGCGTTTCGTGAACCAAATCGCCGCTTTTGCTCAGTTCTTGCACAAAACGTGCGTTCCGTGCACAGAATCGCCGCTTTTGCTTAGTTTTGGCACAAAACCCGCGTTTCGTGCACAAAATCGCTGCTTTTGCTAAGTTTTGACACAAAACGTGCGTTTCGTGCACAGAATCGCCGCTTTTGCTCAGTTTTGTCTCAAAACGTGCGTTTCGTGCGCAGAATCGCCGCTTTTGCTCAGTCTTGGCACAAAACGTGCGTTTCGTGCACAGAGTCGCCGCTTTTGCTCAGTTTTGTCACAGAACGTGCGTTTCGCGACCCGAATTGCTCCTTTTGGCACAAAACGTGCGTTTCGAACACAGAATCGCCGCTTTTGCTCAGTTGTGTCACAAAACGTGCGTTTCGTGCACAGAATCGCCGCGTTTGCTCAGTTTTGGCTCAAAACGTGCGTTTCGTGCACAGAATCGCCGCTTTTGCTCAGTTTTGTCTCAAAACGTGCGTTTCGTGCACAGAATCGCCGCTTTTGCTCAGTTTTGTCTCAAAACGTGCGTTTCGTGCACAGAATCGCCGCTTTTGCTCAGTTTTGGCTCAAAACGTGCGTTTCGTGCACAGAATCGCCGCATTTGCTCAGTTTTGGCACAAAACGTGCGTTTGGTGCACAGAGTCGCCGCTTTTGCTCAGTTTTGGCACAAAACGTGCGTTTCGTGCACAGAATCGCCGCTTTTGCTCAGTTTTGGCTCAAAACGTGCGTTTCGTGCACAGAATCGCGGCTTATGCTCAGTTCTCGCACAAAACGTGCGATTCGTGCACAGAATCGCCGCTTTTGCTCAGTTTTGGTACAAAACGGGCGTTTCACGCACAGAATCGCCGCTTTTGCTCAGTTTTGGCTCAAAACGTGCGTTTCGTGTACAGAATCGCCGCTTTTGCTCAGTTTTGTCCCAAAACGTGCGTTTCGTGCACAGAATCGCCGCTATTGCTCAGTTTTGGCAAAAAAACATGCGTTTCGTGCACCGAATTTCTCCTTTTGGCTCAAATCGTGCGTATCGTGGACAGAATCGCTGCTTTTGCTCAGTTTTGGCTCAAAACGCGCGTTTCGTGCACAGAATCGCCGCTTTTGCTTAGTTTTGGCACAAAACGTGCGTTTCACGACCTGAATTGCTCCTTTTGGCACAAAACGTGCGTTTCGTGAACCAAATCGCCGCTTTTGCTCAGTTCTTGCACAAAACGTGCGTTCCGTGCACAGAATCGCCGCTTTTGCTTAGTTTTGGCACAAAACCCGCGTTTCGTGCACAAAATCGCTGCTTTTGCTAAGTTTTGACACAAAACGTGCGTTTCGTGCACAGAATCGCCGCTTTTGCTCAGTTTTGTCTCAAAACGTGCGTTTCGTGCGCAGAATCGCCGCTTTTGCTCAGTTGTGTCACAAAACGTGCGTTTCGTGCACAGAATCGCCGCGTTTGCTCAGTTTTGGCTCAAAACGTGCGTTTCGTGCACAGAATCGCCGCTTATGCTCAGTTCTCGCACAAAACATGCGTTTCGTGTACAGAATCGCCACTTTTGCTCAGTTTTGTCTCAAAACGTGCGTTTCGTGCACAGAATCGCCGCTATTGCTCAGTTTTGGCAAAAAACATGCATTTCGTGCACCGAATTTCTCCTTTCGGCTCAAATCGTGCGTATCGTGCACAGAATCGCTGCTTTTGCTCAGTTTTGGCTCAAAACGCGCGTTTCGTGCACAGAATCGCCGCTTTTGCTTAGTTTTGGCACAAAACGTGCGTTTCACGACCCCAATTGCTCCTTTTGGCACAAAACGTGCGTTTCGTGAACCAAATCGCCGCGTTTGCTCAGTTCATGCACAAAACGTGCGTTCCGTGCACAGAATCGCCGCTTTTGCTTAGTTATGACACAAAACCCGCGTTTCGTGCACACAATCGCCGCTTTTGCTCAGTTTTGTCTCAGAACGTGCGTTTCGTGCACAGAACCGCCGCTTTTGCTCAGTGTTGTCTCAAAACGTGCGTTTCGTGCACAGAATCGCCGCTTTTGCTCAGTTTTGTCTCAAAACGTGCGTTTCGTGCACAGAATCGCCGCTTTTGCTCAGTTTTGGCTCAAAACGCGCGTTTCGTGCACAGAATTGCCGCTATTGCTCAGTTTTGTCTCAGAACGTGCGTTTCGTGCACAGAATCGCCGCTTTTGCTCAGTTTTGTCTCAAAACGTGCGTTTCGTGCACAGAATCGCCGCTTTTGCTCAGTTTTGGCTCAAAACGTGCGTTTCGTGCACCGAATTGCCGCTTTTGGCACGACAGGTGCGTTTCGCGCAACGAATCGCCGCTTTTGCTCCGTTTTGGCCCCAAACGTGCGTTTCACGCACCGAATCGCCGCTTTTGCTTCCTTTTGGCGCTATACGTGCGCTTCGCGCACCGAATCTCAGCTTTTGCCCCGTTTTGACGCCAAACGTGCTGTTGGATGACCAATTAGATGACTCGACGCAGATAAGCGTATCAGGACCACCGCGTCCAAAACAACTTAGTCAGCCTTGTTTTTCGCATTCTTATCTAAGTACAAAATCCTAGATGAAGTACACGAATGTCTCACTCAGGACTAGTTAGTCATCAGGTACCAAGGGTCACCGACATCCCCTCCTCAGCGAAAAGCTTAATATATAAGAACTAGCATCCTTAGAGCATAGCAATTACTATTCTTTCAACCCTATTGCGGTAGCGGTCTGTCCGTAACGGTGTGTTTCCGCGTCGTTCGATGTGTGTCCGGAGTATACGTTTGAAACGTCCGAAATATATTTGTTATTGAACAAATTCGACTATACGTTTCTCACCCGGATCCCAACACAAATTTGGCGCAGTCGGTAGGACACCCGACACACTACGAATCTCAGTTGTTAATGGAACCTTCGTCCCACTGAGCGTGAGTGTCAACCTCAACGGGTTGCGGGTAAAGAAGAACAGGACTTCGGCGGAAACATCCATCGACTCGATCCATCGACTTGGTTGAATCTCCTAGGACCAGAGAAATCTGTAAAAGCCCTAGCATCAGCGTGGATCAACCGCAGCAGAAGAAAGAATAAGTCGCATCGTAAGTACTCGAATTCAAATATTCAACTTTCCGACAAGAAACTTCTTATCGTTCCCATTCCAAAATGTCTCAAGACGAAGCAAACACAACAACACGAGTACGAAGAGAACAACTTTCACTAGAATTATTAATTAAACTATTACCAGAACCTTTTGATGGAAATCCCTGTAAACTTCGTTCATTTATAAAGCAAGTCGATTCCGCATTCGAATTAGCTACTCCTTCCCAACAACAGATTTTACTAGTATTTGTAAAGAAAAGAATCATTGGTAAAGCCAGAGATCAAGTCGACATTCACTGTAATCTCACATCATGGGCTGAAATTTCTGAACTTCTACTAAATCTATATCAAGATAAAAAATCATTCGATCAATTAATGGAAGAACTAACTTCAATTAAACAAGAAAAAAATGAAAATGTTTCGCAATTCTACCAAAGATTAGAAGACCTTTCGTCACGAACTCTCGCGAATATTTATGCTACGGAAACAAACGATAATTCACTATCGGGTAGAATAGCTTTGATTAACGAACTAACTCTGAACCGCTTCGTTTATCACACACATCCGCAGGTATCTCAAATGCTAAGGTACCGCGATTTTAACAATATAAATAGTGCCCTTACGGCAGCAGCAACAGAAGAGAAAGCCCTTCGGTTGAAATACGATAATTCTTCCCTCTTAAAATGCAGAATCTGCCAGCGCACGAACCATACAACAAATGAATGTCACAAAAATCCAGATAGAATGAAACCGCCTATTAATAGATACGTAAATTTTAATAAACCCAACCAAAGGAACACTAGCTCCGAAGTAAAACAATGCAGGTACTGTAAAAACTTGGGTCATGTTATAGAAGAATGCCGAAAACGGCAGTACAATAACACAAGACAACACCCGAATTCCTCCAATTATCGCCAAAACCAATACGCCGCGCGTACCCATCAGCAAACCTCGAACTCTACAAATAACTTCCCAAATCCTGTCACTAACCATCGTTCACCGAATCGATTCTTTGTAAGGCAAAATACCGCTGATACCCACTCTTCTAATACCACAACACAAAGGAATCCTCAACCTTCAAATTTTCTCAGTGCTCAACAATCACCGAACCCTCCGATTTCGATAGAAGACGCCACAACAGAGTTCAACACAATGAGGCTTTCATAAATTCTTCAAATTCTTTATCAGTCGGTAATGACCAACTTTGTGTTCTATTTGAATCAGGAAATTCTAATGCCGATGATTAAGTTTTAAAATTCTTAATCGATACGGGCGCAGCTGTCTCTTTAATTAAAGCATCTAGTATTTATAATTTCAATACGGATACTAGCAATCCTATGGTGTTAAACGGCATTGCACCTAATATTCCAATTCAGACATCAGGCGAAACAAAAATTGAATTAAAGGTTCATGATAAAAGTATCATTGGTAGTTTTCAAGTACTCGACGTTCAAACCAATATTCCATTCGACGGACTGTTAGGCGACGATTTCCTTCGTACTCATAACGCTAAGATTGATTATTCAACCTCTTCCATCTCATTCGAGTCCATACCATTTTCTATTCCATTACTTCGCAATACCCCACAAAAACACATTTCGACAATACTCATCAACCCACGAACAGAAACCGTGGTTCCCATTACATTAATAAATCCTCATTGCATAGAAGAAGGCATAATAACATCGCAGCAGTTAAACGAAGAAAATTCACTTCTACTACCTAGCGCAATCGTGAAAGTCCATTGCAATAATAGAGCTTTTACTACTATTATCAACACATCGCTTAAACCACAGGTAATCCCAATCCCCGAATTACTTATTGAACCAATTTCGAACCACTGTCATATTTACAACCTCGCTACAAATCAAAAGGAAAATGAAAGAAATCAAAGACTGCGGGTACTGAACGAAAACTTACGACTCGATCATTTAAATATTGAAGAACGTCAATCGATAACAAAGATCTGTGAAGAATTCAACGATATATTTCATCTTCCTACTGATTTGCTAACTCGAACTACAGCTACCTCCCACACAATTCCCATGACCGATGAAACTCCAATCCAAGTAAAAACCTACCGTTATCCACAAATCCACAAAACCGAAGTAGACAAGCAAATCGAAAAAATGTTATGCCAGGGCATAATTAAACCTTCTACCAGTCCATGGTCCAGTCCTCTCTGGATCGTCCCCAAAAAATTAGACGCGTCAGGCGAACGGAAATGGCGTATCGTGGTAGATTATAGAAAATTAAATGAACGCACAATAGGCGATGCTTATCCACTCCCTAATATAGAAGATATTCTCGACCAATTAGGCCATGCGCAGTATTTCACCACATTGGACCTGGCAAGTGGATTCCATCAAATTCCTATGGATCCTAAACACAGCCCAAAAACCGCGTTTTCCACCCCAAGTGGTCACTATGAGTTCACCCGTATGCCATTCGGGCTTAAAAACGCGCCTAGTCGCTTTCAACGCATGATGAATAACGTTTTGACCGGATTAACTAACAAGCAATGCCTCGTCTACCTAGATGATATATTGATTTACGGTTCCTCGTTAGAAGACCACCATCGAAAACTAAATAACGTCTTTTCTAGATTACGTGAAAATAATTTAAAGTTACAACCCGACAAATGCGAATTCATGAAACGTTCATGCGAATACCTGGGTCACGTAATTACAGATAAAGGAGTAGAACCCAATCCCAATAAAATAAGTTGCATCGAAAGAATTTCTAGACCGCGCAATCAAAAGGAAATCAAAATGTTCTTAGGATTAACCGGATACTACAGGAAATTCATTCCAAATTTTGCAACCCTTGCGAAGCCGTTAACCCAGTTGCTAAAGAAGGATATACCTTTCGTTTGGGGAGAAGAGCAAGAAAAGGCATTCACAAGCCTAAAAGAAAAACTAATTAACAGACCTATTCTACAATTCCCCGATTTTTCTAAGGAGTTTATTTTAACTACAGACGCATCCAATGTCGGAATAGGATCGGTTTTATCGCAACTTTCAAATAATAAGGATCTCCCTACAGCTTATTACTCCCGTACATTAAATAAGGCAGAACAAAACTATTCAACTACGGAGAAAGAATTGTTAGCCATAATTAGCTCTGTCAAACATTTTCGGCCGTATCTATACGGACGAAGATTCACAATCTATACAGACCATCGACCGCTTCAGTGGCTTTTTAACTGCAAGAACCCTTCTTCCAAATTAGTTAGGTGGCGCCTTAGATTAGAAGAGTATAGCTATAATATAAAATATAAACCTGGAAGTATCAACTCGAACGCTGATGGACTTTCTAGGCTCATTCCCGAAAATCCAATAAACTACACAGTCAAGCAAGGTCAGAGCTATCAAGACTTTATCAAATTCCACTATACCAATCAGGACACTATATCTTATGATACTGAGACTAGATCTCTATCAAAAATTAAGGATCCAATTGTTTTACTATGGTCAATGGATTTAGATGAAAGCAATCAGTATTCTGAGTATATTAGTTCTAATTTTGACGTAACTGACGTTACAACTAGTTTCAATGATTTATCGGAGCTTCGAAATCAGAAACAAACTGTGTATTTGCTGTATCCTTTAAACCACCACTTTGACAAACTAGAATATAAAAATCTCTTCGTTTGCTTTCAAAAATTAAAATCAATCATCCACGATAAGAAATTCATTCTAATCCCACCGAAGAAACATAACAATATTAAAGTAGATCAGCTCAACGAAATGTTAAAGTTTGTATTTCCTAACAACGAAATTAGACTATTTAACCTCGAGAAAATTACCCCAAGAACGGAAGAAGAAAAACAACAAATTTTAAAAGAAAATCATGATGGGAAGTTAGCCGGGCACTACGGTTTTAGTAAAACATACGCCAAAATCAAAGAACGGTATCATTGGCCTTCGATTAAAGCAGATATTAGGAAATATGTACAATCATGCCACTCTTGTCAAATTAATAAGACTAACTTCAAACCTATAAAGCAACCGATGGAAATTACTACCACAGCCAGTGAACACATCTGCACTAGCCCTTATCACCCCCAAACAAATGGAGCACTCGAACGTTATCACTTGACTCTAAAAGACTATTTGAAACATTACATTAAGCCGAATCAATCCGATTGGGATGAATATATTCAGTTCGCTACATTCAGTTACAACACTTCCACCCACAAATCCACCAACCTTACACCATACGAACTCTTATTCGGACGAAAAGCTTACCTACCTACATCTATCGTACAAGAACCACAATTTCATTATACGTATGACGACTATATTCGGTCGCTACAAAATAAATTAAATACCTCATTCAAAATCGCAAAAGAAAATTAAGCCGAATCTAAACATAAAAGCAAGGAATATTATGATAGGAATTCTAACCCGATAAAATTTAAGGTAGATGACTTTGTTTGCATATATCAAAAACAAATAAAGAAGGGATTAAATAAAAAGCTTGCACCCAATTTCAAGGGACCTTTCAAAATTACAAAAATATATCCTAATAACACTGTTGAAATTCAAGTAGGAAATAAAAGTTGTAAATATCATACTAATCTTCTAAAACCATATATTTCAGATGATTCCGACAATCCTGCTACTAGTCCTTCTTCCTAATTTCTCCATTAGCAACCCTTATATTAATACTCCTCTCTCCCACTCAAGCGGAATATTCTATAACAAAAAGGGTGTCGCAAAAATATCCAACACTAAATTAATCCTCTTAACACACATTAATGCTACCTATTTAAAGGAGGCAAAAGACATTTTAGAATCATATTTCATAAAGTCGCAAAATCTATGTACCGTTGCATTGAAAGATCCTGAGGAACATAACCATGCCAATTTTCACTGTGATCAGACCTTAAAGCTAATCGAGGACGAATTGCGAAGCATACGTAAAAACCACGACATCTTGCACGATTTAATCGGAAATACTAAGGAACGTAAGCGTCGAGGTTTAATTAATGGGGTATCTAACATACTAAACTGGTTGATCGGAACTCCAGATGCAGACGATGCCCAATACTATTCAGACAGCATTAAAATGCTGGTAAATGATAATAAACAAACACAAACTCTTTTGAAGTCACAAGTTCAGATTATTTCAAGCAACATAAAAAATTTCAACAGCTCGCTACAATCTTTAAAAACCATCGAAATCACACTAAATAATAATTTGAGATTAATTAACAAGTACACTACAGAAACCAATGCATATCTAGCGCGCTTATCTCTCGAATCAGTAATTACACAACATGCTACAATGCTTCTTTCTCTTTGCATGCGTATCTCCGCTGAATATAATAAATTCATAGAATCAATCAACTTAGGCAACCATCAAATAGTTTCGCCATTTATTATAACTCCGAAAGAACTGTGCAAAGAATTAAATAATTATAAAGGAAACTTCGAATTACCATTAATAGCAGACGTACAAAATTTACCAGTTCTTTATAAGTTAATGAGTTTGCAGATAGTATCTAAAAACGGACTTGTTGTATTTGCTTTAAATTTCCCACTAGTAAAAAACACAAAATTCGACGTATACCAATTAATTCCGCTTCCGATTCAGCACCAAAATACGTCGACATTTTCCTATATCACACCGAGACAGCCATACCTACTCCTATCCCAATCCAAGACCCATTTTTCCTTCCTACCAGACTTGTCGGAATGCCACGAGTATTTGGAGGGAATGTACATATGCGCAAACGTCCACACCTCGAAGAATACGGACCAAGCTACCTGCGAGGTTTCGTTACTGTCACCTGACGTAAACCGGCTTCCGGATGACTGCGAGACTAGGACCATCCGAGCTGAGATAGAAACTTGGAAATATATAGGAGGAAACCAGTGGATCTACATCCTGCAGAAACCAATAACCTTAACGATTATCTGCGAAGAAGAGAAGGACCAAATGGAAGACATCGTCCTACATCAAACTGGGATACTGCAGCTGCGAAATAATTGCAAGGGTTACACCATGTTGTATCTTTTGGAACCTGCAAGTCATACAAACAAGAACTTTACGCATTATATTCCTCCAGTAAGCATAGTTGGGAGCGATTGTTGTATCACTTCCGAAATTGTAAAAATACGATCCGTAGAATTAAAACCAATCAAATTAACAAATATAGATTTAAATGATCTTAAGTACGCCAGGAAAAAGATTAACGAATTCGATGATTTGTTAACGCAACGGTTAAAAGAACCGTTCATTGTAACACATACACACTGGTATACAATAACCTTATGCGTGATAGCCGCGATACTAATTCTACTTGTTTGCGGAAATTGTTGTCGTTACTACGGATGCTGGAAATTTCTGCAGAGATTGTTTTGCTTTACCAGAAATTCAACTAATGGAGACATTGTCCCACCTATGATTAAGAACTTTATTAATTGTACATTCGACTCAGATGTTCGTACCGAATACCGAGAGCAGTCCAGGGATATCGTGGTATACGATGTTCAAGAAGGAGTACGAATACCAGGAAACCCAGTCTCCACGGAAGAAGACATTCAGCAACGTCAACACGACGCCCCTACACCATCACGATACAACCTCCGTAGCAAAGCCAACCGTGTTACAAGATCGCGCAAAAGTACTACACCATTGTAATATAGTAATGCGAATTTATGTACTAATACCTTTTATTATTATTTTTTCTTTCTTTAATAATATTCACCGTATCAATTAAGCTAATTATTTTCTAGATACTAAGTTATTTGTATGTTAAGATTGATTTATGTATTAAAAGTATGCTAAGACGGTTAATCGCTAATCTAGCTCAATTAAGACTATTCACCGTATCTTTAATTATACAGCTTAACTTTAGAATTTGTATTTTTACTCTAAGTTTCATATTCGCCGCCGAAAAATAAAAAAAGGGGGGAGGTGTTGGATGACCAACTAGATGATTCGACGCAGATAAGCGTATCAGGACCACCGCGTCCAAAACAACTCAGTCAGCCTTGTTTTTCGCATTCTTATCTAAGTACAAAATCCTAGATGAAGTACACGAATGTCTCACTCAGGACTAGTTAGTCATCAGGTACCAAGGGTCACCGACATCCCCTCCTCAGCGAAAAGCTTATTATATAAGAACTAGCATCCTTAGAGCATAGCAATTACTATTCTTTCAACCCTATTGCGGTAGCGGTCTGTCCGTAACGGTGTGTTTCCGCGTCGTTCGATGTGTGTCCGGAGTATACGTTTGAAACGTCCGAAATATATTTGTTATTGAACAAATTCGACTATACGTTTCTCACCCGGATCCCAACAGTGCGCTTCGTGTACCGAATCGCCGCTTTTGGAACGAAACCAGCGTTTCACGCACCGAATCGCCGGTTTTGCTTCGGTTTGGCGCTAAACGTGCGTTTCGCGCACCGAATCGCCGTTTTTGCATCGTTTTGGCCCCAAACGTGCGTTTCGTTCACCAAATCGCCGCTTTTGGCACGAAAGGTGCGTTTCGCGCACCGAATCGCCGCTTTTGCTCCGTTTTGGCCCCAAAGGTGCGTTTCACGCACCGAATCGCCGGTTTTGCTTCGTTTTGGCGCTAAACGTGCGTTTCGCGCACCGAATCGCCGTTTTTGCATCGTTTTGGCCCCAAACGTGCGTTTCGTTCACCAAATCGCCGCTTTTGGCACGAAAGGTGCGTTTCGCGCACCGAATCGCCGCTTTTGCTCCGTTTTGGCCCCAAAGGTGCGTTTCATGCACCGAATCGCCGGTTTTGCTTCGTTTTGGCGCTAAACGTGCGTTCCGCCCACCGAATCGCCGTTTTTGCACCGTTTTGGCCCCAAACGTGCGTTTCGTTCACCAAATCGCCGCTTTTGGCACGAAAGGTGCGTTTCGCGCACCGAATCGCCGCTTTTGCTCCGTTCTGGCCAGAAACGTGCGTTCTGCGGACCGAATCTCCGCTTTTGCCCAGTTTTGACGCCAAACGTGCGCTTCGTGTACCGAATCGCCGCTTTTCGAACGGAGCGTGCGTTTCGCGCACCGACTCGCCGTTTTTGCACCGTTTTGGCCCCAAACGTGCGTTTCGTTTACCAAACCGCCGCTTTTGGCACGACAGGTGCGTTTCGCGCACCGAATCGCCGCTTTTGCTCCGTTTTGGCCCCAAACGTGCGTTTCACGCACCGAATCGCCGGTTTTGCTTCCTTTTGGCGCTATACGTGCGTTTCGCGCACCGAATCTCAGCTTTTGCCCCGTTTTGACGCCAAACGTGCGCTTCGTGTACCGAATCGCCGCTTTTGGAACGAAACTAGCGTTTCGCGCACCGAATCGCCGTTTTTGCACCGTTTTGGCCCCAAACGTGCGTTTCGTTCACCAAATCGCCGCTTTTGGCACGACAGGTGCGCTTCGTGCACCGAATCGCCGCTTTTGCTTCGTTTTGGCGGCAAACGTGCGTTTCGCGCACCGAATCGCCGCTTTTGCTTCGTTTTGGCGGCAAAGGTTCGTTTCGCGTACCGAATCGCCGCTTTAGGTTCCTTTTGGCACCAAACGTGCCGAAACTAGTGTAAGAACGGGACCGCGCTTAATTGACAACCCGTGGTACCGCTGGGCCACGCGCCCCACCACGCACAGCCGCGAACGTGAGTCGCGACGTCGCCGCGACGCGGCGTCTCCCGGCTCGCGGTTTCTCACTGCTGAAATTCGCGACCACGAGTATAGGTAGCGCGGCTCGCCTACGGTACGACAGCGGAAGCTACCCACCGACAGCGTACGCATTAATGCGAAGTAACCACGGTCTTTTTGATCCCGGATCTCGTGCTATCCTCTCCTCGGACGGTGAGCGCTAGGCAGGTGTGTTCGCCGCCGTCCAGCGACGTGAGCACCGTTTATCCGCTTGCCCATACTGGAGGATATTTCTCTCGGTGGCCTCCCACCACCGCCAAAGGGCCGCTGAGTTCGCCGGCGTCCGATGGGTCTCGGTTCCCCCGCCGGGGCAAGGGGAGTTGTGTTCGCCACCCTCCGAACCCCCGAGGGCAACCACTTTCCGAGCGCCTCCGCTCCCATCACCATAACCGACCGCACCGCACCGCGACCGTGATTGCGCCGACCAGCCACCGCGCAGAACCGCGACCGCGTACTCGCTTTAAGGTAGGATTACGACGTTTGTGTAAATAGCCCGCGAGCCTGTTATAGTTAGTAAAAAGAATAAATCGCTATTACCGCCTAAACCAAGTCTTGCTCATTTCACCTCGAACCCCGGCGTACCGACTGAGTCGGCTAGCAATTGAACACGGTCCATCCGACCGTCTTACACAGGTACGTATTGCTTCGATCTCGTCGAGCGCACAAGTTCCAGCCGCGCATAGCTTTGAACTCGCACACGTACAAGCTCCTGGCGCGTATGGCTTCGGTCTCGTTTTGCGTACAAGTTCCAGCCGCGTATTGCTTTGGTCGCGTTATGCGTGCAAGTCCCAGCCGTGTATTGCTTCGGCCTCGTTTTGCGTACAAGTTCAGGCCGCGTGTTCCTTTGGTCTCGTCGAGCGTACAAGTCCCAGCCGCGTATAGCTTTGTTCTCGTTATGCGCTCAAGTCCCAGCCGGGTATTGCTTCGGTCTCGTCCAGCGAATAATTTCCAGCAGGGCGTTGTTTCGTTCTCGTGGAGCGTACAAGTCCCAGGCGCGTATAGCTGTGGTCTCGTTATGCGTACAAGTTCCAGCCGCGTATTGCTTCGATCTCGTTATGCGTACAAGTTCCAGCCGCGTACTGCTTCGATCTCGTTTTGCGTACCAGTTCCAGCCGCGTATTGCTTCGGTCTCGTCGAGCGTACAAGTCCCAGCCGCGTAATTCTTCGGTCTCCTCGAGCGTACAAGTTTAAGCCGCGTATTGCTTCGGTCTCATCGAGCGAACAAGTTCCAGCCGCGTATTGCTTCGGTCTCGTTATTCCTGCAAGTCCCAGCCGTGTATTGCTTCGGTCTCGTCGAGCGTACAAGTTCCAGCCGCGTATTGCTTTGGTCGCGTTATGCGTGCAAGTCCCAGCCGTGTATTGCTTCGGCCTCGATTTGCGTACAAGTCCCAGCCGCGTATTGTTTTATTCTCGTTATGCGTACAAGGTCCAGCCGCGTATTGCTACGGTCTCGTCGAGCGTACAAGTTCCAGCCGCGCATTGCTTCAGTCTCGTTGCGCATACAAGTTCCAGCCGCGTATTGCTTTGATCTTCTTATGCATACAAGTCCCAGCCGCGTGTTGCTTCGGTCTCGTCGAGCGTACAAGTTCCAGCCGCGTATTGCTTCGCTCTCGTTATGCGTGCAAGTTCCAGCCGCGTATTGCTTCGGTCTGGTCGAGCGTACAAGTTCCAGCTGCGTATTGCTTCGGTCTCGTCGAGCGTGCAAGTTCCAGCCGCGTTTTGCTTTGGTTTCGTTATGCGTGCAAGTTCCAGCAGCGTATTGCTTCGTTCTCGTCGAGCGTGCAAGTTCCAGCCGCGTATTGCTTCGGTCTCGTCGAGCGTTCAAGTTCCAGCCGCGTATTGCTTCGGTCTCGTTATGCTCACAAGCTGCAGCAGCGTATTGCTTCGGTCTCGTCGAGCGCACAAGTTCCAGCCTCGCATAGCTTCGGTCTCGTCGATCGTACAAGTTTCAGCCGCGCATTGTTTCGGTCTCGTTATGCGTACAGGTTCCAGCCGCGTATTGCTTCGGTCTCGTTATGCGTACAAGTCTCAGCCGCGTATCGCTTCAGTCTCGTCGAGCGTACAAGTACCAGCAGCGTATTGCTTCGTTCTCGTCATGCGTACAAGTTCCAGCCGCGTATTGCTTCGGTCTCGTCGAGCGTACAAGTTCCAGCTGCGCGTTGCTTCGGTGTCGTTATGCGTACAAGTTCCAACCGCGTATTCCTTCGGTCTCGTCGAGCGTACATGTTCCAGCCGCGTGTTGCTTCGGTCTCGTTATGCGCACAAGTCCCAGCCGCGTATTGATTCGGTCTCGTGGAGCGCACAAGTTCCAGCCCCGTATTGCTTCGGTCTCGTCGAGCGTACAAGTTCCAGCAGCGTATTGCTTCGGTCTCGTTAAGCGTACATGTCCCAGCCGCGTATTGCTTTGGTCTCGTCGAGCGTACAAGTTCCAGCCGCGCATTGCTTCTGTCTCGTTACGCATACAAGTTCCATAGGCGTATTACTTTGATCTTGTTATTCGTACAAGCCCCAGCCGCGCGTTGCTTCGGTCTCGTCGAGCGTACAAGTTACAGCCGCGTATTGCTTCGGTCTCGTCGAGCATACAAGTTCCAGCCGCGTATTTCTTCTGTCTCGTCGAGCGCACAAGTTCCAGCCGCGTATTGCTTCGGTCTCGTCGAGCGTACAAGTTCCAGCCGCGTATTGCTTCAGTCTCGTCGAGCGTACAAGTTCCAGCCGCGCATTGCTTCAGTCTCGTTGCGCATACAAGTTCCAGCCGCGTATTGCTTTGATCTTCTTATGCGTACAAGTCCCAGCCGCGTGTTGCTTCGGTCTCGTCGAGCGTACAAGTTCCAGCCGCGTATTGCTTCGCTCTCGTCGAGCGTACAAGTTCCAGCCGCGTATTGCTTCTGTCTCGTTATGCTCACAAGTTGCAGCCGCGTATTGCTTCGGTCTCGTCGAGCGTACAAGTTCCAGCCTCGCATAGCTTCGGTCTCGTCGATCGTACAAGTTCCAGCCGCGCATTGTTTCGGTCTCGTTATGCGTACAGGTTCCAGCCGCGTATTGCTTCGGTCTCGTCGAGCGTACAAGTTCCAGCCGCGTATTGCTTCGCTCTCGTCGAGCGTACAAGTTCCAGCCGCGTATTGCTTCTGTCTCGTTATGCTCACAAGTTGCAGCCGCGTATTGCTTCGGTCTCGTCGAGCGTACAAGTTCCAGCCTCGCATAGCTTCGGTCTCGTCGATCGTACAAGTTCCAGCCGCGCATTGTTTCGGTCTCGTTATGCGTACAGGTTCCAGCCGCGTATTGCTTCGGTCTCGTTATGCGTACAAGTCTCAGCCGCGTATTGCTTCGGTCTCGTCGAGCGTACAAGTTCCAGCGGCGTATTGCTTCGATCCCGCAATGCGTTCAACTTCCAGCCTCGTATTGCTTCGGTCTCGTTGTGCGTGCAAGTTCCAGCCGCGTATTGCTTCGGTCTCGTGGAGCGTACAAGTACCAGCAGCGTATTGCTTCGTTCTCGTTATGCGTGCAAGTTCCAGCCGCGATTTGCTTCGGTCTCGTTATGCGTGCAAGTTCCAGCCGCGTATTGCTTTGGTCTCGTCGAGCGTACAAGTTCCAGCCGCGTATTGCTTCGGTCTCGTTACGCGAACAAGTTCCAGCCGCGTGTTGCTTCGGTCTCGTTATGCGTACAAGTTCCAGCCGCGTAATGCTTCGGTCTCGTCGAGCGTACAAGTTCCAGCTGCGTATTACTTCGGTCTCGTCGAGCGAACAAGTTCCAGCACCGCGTTGCTTCGGTCTCGTTATGCGTGCAAGTTCCAGCCGCGTATTGCTTCGGTCTCGTTATGCGTGCAAGTTCCAGCCGCGTATTGCTTTGGTCTCGTCGAGCGTACAAGTTCCAGCCGCGTATTGCTTCGGTCTCGTTATGCGTACAAGTCTCAGCCGCGTATCGCTTCAGTCTCGTCGAGCGTACAAGTACCAGCAGCGTATTGCTTCGTTCTCGTCATGCGTACAAGTTCCAGCCGCGTATTGCTTCGGTCTCGTCGAGCGTACAAGTTCCAGCTGCGCGTTGCTTCGGTGTCGTTATGCGTACAAGTTCCAACCGCGTATTCCTTCGGTCTCGTCGAGCGTACATGTTCCAGCCGCGTGTTGCTTCGGTCTCGTTATGCGCACAAGTCCCAGCCGCGTATTGATTCGGTCTCGTGGAGCGCACAAGTTCCAGCCCCGTATTGCTTCGGTCTCGTCGAGCGTACAAGTTCCAGCAGCGTATTGCTTCGGTCTCGTTAAGCGTACATGTCCCAGCCGCGTATTGCTTTGGTCTCGTCGAGCGTACAAGTTCCAGCCGCGCATTGCTTCTGTCTCGTTACGCATACAAGTTCCATAGGCGTATTACTTTGATCTTGTTATTCGTACAAGCCCCAGCCGCGCGTTGCTTCGGTCTCGTCGAGCGTACAAGTTACAGCCGCGTATTGCTTCGGTCTCGTCGAGCATACAAGTTCCAGCCGCGTATTTCTTCTGTCTCGTCGAGCGCACAAGTTCCAGCCGCGTATTGCTTCGGTCTCGTCGAGCGTACAAGTTCCAGCCGCGTATTGCATCAGTCTCGTCGAGCGTACAAGTTCCAGCCGCGCATTGTTTCAGTCTCGTTGCGCATACAAGTTCCAGCCGCGTATTGCTTTGATCTTCTTATGCGTACAAGTCCCAGCCGCGTGTTGCTTCGGTCTCGTCGAGCGTACAAGTTCCAGCCGCGTATTGCTTCGCTCTCGTCGAGCGTACAAGTTCCAGCCGCGTATTGCTTCTGTCTCGTTATGCTCACAAGTTGCAGCCGCGTATTGATTCGGTCTCGTGGAGCGCACAAGTTCCAGCCCCGTATTGCTTCGGTCTCGTCGAGCGTACAAGTTCCAGCAGCGTATTGCTTCGGTCTCGTTAAGCGTACATGTCCCAGCCGCGTATTGCTTTGGTCTCGTCGAGCGTACAAGTTCCAGCCGCGCATTGCTTCTGTCTCGTTACGCATACAAGTTCCATAGGCGTATTACTTTGATCTTGTTATTCGTACAAGCCCCAGCCGCGCGTTGCTTCGGTCTCGTCGAGCGTACAAGTTACAGCCGCGTATTGCTTCGGTCTCGTCGAGCATACAAGTTCCAGCCGCGTATTTCTTCTGTCTCGTCGAGCGCACAAGTTCCAGCCGCGTATTGCTTCGGTCTCGTCGAGCGTACAAGTTCCAGCCGCGTATTGCTTCAGTCTCGTCGAGCGTACAAGTTCCAGCCGCGCATTGCTTCAGTCTCGTTGCGCATACAAGTTCCAGCCGCGTATTGCTTTGATCTTCTTATGCGTACAAGTCCCAGCCGCGTGTTGCTTCGGTCTCGTCGAGCGTACAAGTTCCAGCCGCGTATTGCTTCGCTCTCGTCGAGCGTACAAGTTCCAGCCGCGTATTGCTTCTGTCTCGTTATGCTCACAAGTTGCAGCCGCGTATTGCTTCGGTCTCGTCGAGCGTACAAGTTCCAGCCTCGCATAGCTTCGGTCTCGTCGATCGTACAAGTTCCAGCCGCGCATTGTTTCGGTCTCGTTATGCGTACAGGTTCCAGCCGCGTATTGCTTCGGTCTCGTCGAGCGTACAAGTTCCAGCCGCGTATTGCTTCGCTCTCGTCGAGCGTACAAGTTCCAGCCGCGTATTGCTTCTGTCTCGTTATGCTCACAAGTTGCAGCCGCGTATTGCTTCGGTCTCGTCGAGCGTACAAGTTCCAGCCTCGCATAGCTTCGGTCTCGTCGATCGTACAAGTTCCAGCCGCGCATTGTTTCGGTCTCGTTATGCGTACAGGTTCCAGCCGCGTATTGCTTCGGTCTCGTTATGCGTACAAGTCTCAGCCGCGTATTGCTTCGGTCTCGTCGAGCGTACAAGTTCCAGCGGCGTATTGCTTAGGTCTCGTTATGCGTGCAAGTTCCAGCCGCGTATTGCTTTCTTCTCGTTATGCGTACATATCCCAGCCGCGTATTCCTTCGATCTCGTCGAGCGTACAAGTTCCAGCTGCGTGTTGCTTCGGTCTCGTTATGCGTACAAGTTCCAGCCGCGTATTGCTTCGGTCTCGTTATGCGTGCAAGTTCCAGCCGCGTATCGCTTCGGTCTCGTCGAGCGCACAAGTTCCAGCCGCGTATTGCTTCGGTCTCGTCGAGCGTACAAGTTCCAGCTGCGCGTTGCTTCGGTGTCGTTATGCGTGCAAGTTCCAGCCGCGTATTGCTTCGGTCTCGTCGAGCGCACAAGTTCCAACCGCTTATTGCTTCGGTCTCGTCGAGCGTACAAGTTCCAGCCGCGTATTGCTTCTGTCTCGTCGAGCGCACAAGTTCCAGCCGCGTATTGCTTCGGTCCCGTCGAGCGTACAAGTTCCAGCCGCGTATTGCTTCGGTCTCGTCGAGCGTACAAGTTCCAGCTGCGCGTTGCTTCGGTATCGTTATGCGTGCAAGTTCCAGCCGCGTATTGCTTCGGTCTCGTCGAGCGCACAAGTTCCAACCGCTTATTGCTTCGGTCTCGTCGAGCGTACAAGTTCCAGCCGCGTATTGCTTCGGTCTCGTTATGCGTGCAAGTTCCAGCCGCGTATTGCATCGGTCTCGTCGAGCGTACAAGTTCCAGCCAGGTATTGCTTCGGTCTCGTTATGCGTGCAAGTTCCAGCCGCGTATTGCTTCTGTCTCGTCGAGCGCACAAGTCCCAGGCGCGTGTAGCAGCGGTCTCGTTATGCGTACAAGATCCAGCCGCGTGTTGCTTCGGTCTCGTTATGCGTACAAGTTCCAGCCGTGTATTGCTTCGGTCTCGTCGAGCGTACAAGTTCTAGCCACGTATTGCTTTGCTCTCGTGGAGCACACAAGTCCCAGGCGCGTGTAGCAGCGGTCTCGTTATGCGTACAAGATCCAGCCGCATGTTGCTTCGGTCTCGTTATGTGTGCAAGTTCCAGCCGCGTATTGCTTCGGTCTCGTTAAGCGAACAAGTTCCTGCCGCGTGTTGCTTCGGTCTCGTTATGCGTGGAAGTTCCAGCCGCGTGTTGCTTCGGTCTCGTTATGCGTACAAGTTCTAGCCACGTATTGCTTTGCTCTCGTGGAGCACACAAGTCCCAGGCGCGTGTAGCAGCGGTCTCGTTATGCGTACAAGATCCAGCCGCGTGTTGCTTCGGTCTCGTCGAGCGTACAAGTGCCAGCCGCATGTTGCTTCGGTCTCGTTACGCGTACAAGTCCCAGCCGTGAATTGCTTCGGTCTCGTCGAGCAAACAAGCTCCAGCAGCGCGTTGCTTCGGTCTCGTTACGCGAACAAGTTCCAGCCGCGTGTTGCTTCGGTCTCGTTATGCGTACAAGTTCTAGCCACTTATTGCTTTGGTCTCGTGGAGCACACAAGTTCCAGCCGCGTGTTGCTTTGGTCTCGTTATGCGTGCAAGTTCCAGCCGCGTATTGCTTCGGTCTCGTCGAGCGTACAAGTTCCAGCCGCGTATTGCTATGGTCTCGTTATGCGTACCAGTCCCATCCGCGTATTGCTTCGGTCTCGTTATGGGTATATATCCTAGCCGCGTATTGCTTCGGTCTCGTTATGCGTACAAGTTCCAGCCGCGTATTGCTTCGGTCTCGTCGAGCGTACAAGTTCCAGCTGCGCGTTGCTTCGGTGTCGTTATGCGTGCGAGTTCCAGCCGCGTGTTGCTTCGGTCTCGTCGAGCGTACAAGTTCCAACCGCGTATTGCTTCGGTCTCGTCGAGCGTTCAAGTTCCAGCCGCGTATTGCTTCGGTCTCGTCGAGCGTACAAGTTCCAGCCGCGTATTGCTTTGGTCTCGTTATGCGTACAAGTCCCATCCGCGTATTGCTTTGGTCCAGTCGAGCGTACAAGTTCCAGCCGCGTATTGCTGCGGTCTCGTTATGCGTACAAGTTCCAGCCGCGTATTGCTTCGGTCTCGTTATGCGTGCAAGTTCCAGCCGCGTATTGCTTCGGTCTCGTTATGCGTGCAAGCTCCAGCCGCGTATCGCTTCGGTCTCGTCGAGCGCACAAGTTCCAGCCGCGTAATGCTTCGGTCTCGTCGAGCGTACAAGTTCCAGCTGCGTATTGCTTCGGTCTCGTCGAGCGAACAAGTTCCAGCCGCGTATTGCTTGGGTCTCGTTGTTCGTACAAGTCCCAGCCGCGTATTGCTTTGTTCTCGTTATGCGTACATGTTCCAGCCGCGTATTGCTTCGGTCTCGTCGAGCGTACAAGTTCCAGCCGCGTATTGCTTCGGTCTCGTTATGCGTACAAGTCCCAGTCGCGTATTGCTTCGGTCTCGTTATGCGTGCAAGTTCCAGCCGCGTATTGCTTCGGTCTCGTTAAGCGAACAAGTTCCTGCCGCGTGTTGCTTCGGTCTCGTTATGCGTACAAGTTCCAGCCGCGTATTGCTTCGGTCTCGTAGAGCGTACAAGTTCCAGCTGCGCGTTGCTTCGGTGTCGTTATGCGTGCGAGTTCCAGCCGCGTGTTGCTTCGGTCTCGTCGAGCGCACAAGTTCCAACCGCGTATTGCTTCGGTCTCGTCGAGCGTTCAAGTTCCAGCCGCGTATTGCTTCGGTCTCGGTATGCGTGCAAGTTCCAGCCGCGTATTGCTTCGGTCTCGTCGAGTGTACAAGCTCCAGCCGCGTATTGCTTCGGTCCCGTCGAGCGTACAAGTTCCAGCCGCGTATTGCTTCGGTCTCGTCGAGCGAACAAGTTCCAGCAGCGCGTTGCTTCGGTCTCGTTATCCGTCCAAGTTCCAGCCGCGTATTGCTTCGGTCTCGTCGAGCGTACAAGTTCCAGCCGCGTATTGCTTTGGTCTCGTTATGCGTACAAGTCCCATCCGCGTATTGCTTTGGTCCAGTCGAGCGTACAAGTTCCAGCCGCGTATTGCTGCGGTCTCGTTATGCGTACAAGTTCCAGCCGCGTATTGCTTCGGTCTCGTTATGCGTGCAAGTTCCAGCCGCGTATTGCTTCGGTCTCGTTATGCGTGCAAGCTCCAGCCGCGTATCGCTTCGGTCTCGTCGAGCGCACAAGTTCCAGCCGCGTAATGCTTCGGTCTCGTCGAGCGTACAAGTTCCAGCTGCGTATTGCTTCGGTCTCGTCGAGCGAACAAGTTCCAGCCGCGTATTGCTTGGGTCTCGTTGTTCGTACAAGTCCCAGCCGCGTATTGCTTTGTTCTCGTTATGCGTACATGTTCCAGCCGCGTATTGCTTCGGTCTCGTCGAGCGTACAAGTTCCAGCCGCGTATTGCTTCGGTCTCGTTATGCGTACAAGTCCCAGTCGCGTATTGCTTCGGTCTCGTTATGCGTGCAAGTTCCAGCCGCGTATTGCTTCGGTCTCGTTAAGCGAACAAGTTCCTGCCGCGTGTTGCTTCGGTCTCGTTATGCGTACAAGTTCCAGCTGTGTATTGCTTCGGTCTCGTCGAGCGCACAAGTTCCAGCCGCGTAATGCTTCGGTCTCGTCGAGCGTACAAGTTCCAGCTGCGTATTGCTTCGGTCTCGTCGAGCGAACAAGTTCCAGCCGCGTATTGCTTGGGTCTCGTTGTTCGTACAAGTCCCAGCCGCGTATTGCTTTGTTCTCGTTATGCGTACAAGTTCCAGCCGCGTATTGCTTCGGTCTCGTCGAGCGCACAAGTTCCAGCCGCGTATTGCTTCGGTCTCGTTATGCGTACAAGTCCCAGTCCCGTATTGCTTCGGTCTCGTTATGCGTGCAAGTTCCAGCCGCGTATTGCTTCGGTCTCGTTAAGCGAACAAGTTCCTGCCGCGTGTTGCTTCGGTCTCGTTATGCGTACAAGTCCCAGCCGCGTATTGCTTCGGTCTCGTCGAGCGTACAAGTTCCAGAAGCGTATTGCTTCGGTCTCGTCGAGCGTACAAGTTCCAGCCGCGTATTGCTGCTGTCTCGTTATGCGTGCAAGTTCCAGCCGCGTATTGCTTTGGTCTCGTCGAGCGTACAAGTTCCAGCCGCGTGTTGCTTCGGCCTCGTTGTGCGTGCAAGTCCCAGCTGCGTATTGCTTTGGTCCAGTCGAGCGTACAAGTTCCAGCCGCGTATTGCTGCGGTCTCGTTATGCGTACAAGTTCCAGCCGCGTAATGCTTCGGTCACGTCGAGGGTACAAGTTCCAGCTGCGTATTGCTTTGGTCTCGTCGAGCGAACAAGTTCCAGCAGCGCGTTGCATCGGTCTCGTTATGCGTGGAAGTTCCAGCCGCGATTTGCTTCGGTCTCGTTATGCGTGCAAGTTCCAGCCGCGTATTGCTTTGGTCTCGTCGAGCGTACAAGTTCCAGCCGCGTATTGCTTCGGTCTCGTTACGCGAACAAGTTCCAGCCGCGTGTTGCTTCGGTCTCGTTATGCGTATAAGTTCCAGCCGCGTAATGCTTCGGTCTCGTCGAGCGTACAAGTTCCAGCTGCGTATTACTTCGGTCTCGTCAAGCGAACAAGTTCCAGCACCGCGTTGCTTCGGTCTCGTTATGCGTGCAAGTCCCAGCCGCGTGTTGCTTCGGTCTCGTTATTCGTACAAGTCCTAGCCGTGTGTTGTTTCGGTCTCGTTATGCGTGCAAGTTCCAGCCGCGTATTGCTTCGGTCTCGTCGAGCGTACAAGTTCCCGCTGCGTATTGCTTCGGTCTCGTCAAGCGAACAACTTCCAGCACCGCGTTGCTTCGGTCTCGTTATGCGTGCAAGTTCCAGCCCCGTATTGCTTCGGTCTCGTCGAGCGAACAAGTTCCAGCAGCGCGTTGCTTCGGTCTCGTTATGCGTGGAAGTTCCAGCCGCGATTTGCTTGGGTCTCGTTATGCGTGCAAGTTCCAGCCGCGTATTGCTTTGGTCTCGTCGAGAGTACAAGTTCCAGCCGCGTATTGCTTCGGTCTCGTTACGCGAACAAGTTCCAGCCGCGTGTTGCTTCGGCCTCGTTGTGCGTGCAAGTCCCAGCTGCGTATTGCTTTGGTCCAGTCGAGCGTACAAGTTCCAGCCGCGTATTGCTGCGGTCTCGTTATGCGTACAAGTTCCAGCCGCGTAATGCTTCGGTCACGTCGAGCGTACAAGTGCCAGCCGCATGTTGCTTCGGTCTCGTTACGCGTACAAGTCCCGGCCGCGTATTGCTTCGGTCTCGTTGCGCGAACAAGTTCCAGCCGCGTGTTGCTTCGGTCTCGTTATGCGTACAAGTTCTAGCCACGTATTGCTTTGGTCTCGTGGAGCACACAAGTTCCAGCCGCTTGTTGCTTTGGTCTCGTTATCCGTCCAAGTTCCAGCCGCGTATTGCTTCGGTCTCGTCGAGCGTACAAGTTCCAGCCGCGTATTGCTATGGTCTCGTTATGCGTACCAGTCCCATCCGCGTATTGCTTCGGTCTCGTTATGGGTATATATCCTAGCCGCGTATTGCTTCGGTCTCGTTATGCGTACAAGTTCCAGCCGCGTATTGCTTCGGTCTCGTCGAGCGTACAAGTTCCAGCTGCGCGTTGCTTCGGTCTCGGTATGCGTGCAAGTTCCAGCCGCGTATTGCTTCGGTCTCGTCGAGCGTACAAGTTCCAGCCGCGTATTGCTTCGGTCTCGTTATGCGTACAAGTCCCAGTCGCGTATTGCTTCGGTCTCGTTATGCGTGCAAATTCCAGCCGCGTATTGCTTCGGTCTCGTTAAGCGAACAAGTTCCTGCCGCGTGTTGCTTCGGTCTCGTTATGCGTACAAGTTCCAGCTGTGTATTGCTTCGGTCTCGTCGAGCGTACGAGTTCGAGCAGCGTATTGCTTCGGTCTCGTTATGCGTACAAGTCCCAGCCTCGTATTGCTTCGGTCTCGTCGAGCGTACAAGTTCCAGAAGCGTATTGCTTCGGTCTCGTCGAGCGTACAAGTTCCAGCCGCGAATTGCTGCGGTCTCGTTATGCGTGCAAGTTCCAGCCGCGTATTGCTTTGGTCTCGTCGAGCGTACAAGTTCCAGCCGCGTGTTGCTTCGGCCTCGTTGTGCGTGCAAGTCCCAGCTGCGTATTGCTTTGGTCCAGTCGAGCGTACAAGTTCCAGCCGCGTATTGCTGCGGTCTCGTTATGCGTACAAGTTCCAGCCGCGTAATGCTTCGGTCACGTCGAGCGTACAAGTTCCAGCTGCGTATTGCTTTGGTGTCGTCGAGCGAACAAGTTCCAGCAGCGCGTTGCTTCGGTCTCGTTATGCGTGGAAGTTCCAGCCGCGATTTGCTTCGGTCTCGTGGAGCGCACAAGTTCCAACCGCGTATTGCTTCGGTCTCGTTATGCGTGCAAGTTCCAGCCGCGTATTGCTTCGGTCTCGTTATGCGTACAGGATCCAGCCGCGTGTTGCTTCGGTCTCGTTATTCGTACAAGTCCTAGCCGTGCGTTGTTTCGGTCTCGTTATGCGTGCAAGTTTCAGCCACGTATTGCTTCGGTCTCGTGGAGCATACAAGTTTCAGCCGCGTGTTGCTTCGGTCTCGTTATGCGTACAAGTTCCAGCCGCCTGTTGCTTCGGTCTCGTCGAGCGTGCAAGTTCCAGCCGCGTATTGCTTCGGTCTCGTTACGCGTACTAGTCTCAGCCGTGTATTGCTTCGGTCTCGTCGAGCAAACACGCTCCAGCAGCGCGTTGCTTCGGTCTCGATATTCGTGCAAGTTCCAGCCGCGTATTGCTTCGGTCTCGTCGAGCGTGCAAGTTCCAGCCGCGTATTGCTTCGGTCTCGTGGAGCGTATAAGTTCCAGCTGCGCGTTGCTTCGGTGTCATTATGCGTGCAAGTTCCAGCCGCGTATTGCTTCGATCTCGTTATGCCTACAAGTTTCAGCCGCGTATTGCTTCGGTCTCGTCGAGCGTACAAGTTCCAGCCGCGTATTGCTTTCTTCTCGTTATGCTGTATATGTCCCAGCCGCGTATTCCTTCGGTCTCGTCGAGCGTACGAGTACCAGCCGCGTACTGCTTCGGTCTCGTCGAGCGTACAAGTCCCAGCCGCGTATTCCTTCGGTCTCGTCGAGCGTACTAGTTTCAGCCGCGTATTGCTTCGGTCTCGTCGAGCGTACAAGTTCCAGCCGCGTATTGCTTTGGTCTCGTGGAGCGTACAAGTTCCAGCCGCGTATTGCTTTCTTCTCGTTATGCGTACATGTCCCAGCCGCGTATTCCTTCGGTCTCGTCGAGCGTACAAGTTCCAGCCGCGTATTGCTTCTGTCTCGTCGAGCGCACAAGTCCCAGCCGCGTATTCCTTCGGTCCCGCCGAGCGTACAAGTTCCAGCTGCGTGTTGCTTCGGTCTCGTTATGCGTACAAGTTCCAGCCGCGTATTGCTTCTGTCTCGTCGAGCGCACAAAATCCAGCCGCGTATTGCATCGGTCCCGTCGAGCGTACAAGTTCCAGCTGCGTGTTGCTTCGGTCTCGTTATGCGTACAAGTTCCAGCCGCGTATTGCTTCGGTCTCGTTATGCGTGCAATTTCCAGCCGCGTATCGCTTCGGTCTCGTGGAGCGCACAAGTTCCAACCGCGCATTGCTTCGGTCTCGTCGAGCGTACAAGTTCCAGCCGCGTATTGCTGCGGTCTCGTTATGCGTGCAAGTTCCAGCCGCGTATTGCTTCGGTCTCGTTATGCGTGCAAGTTCCAGCCGCGTATTGCTTCGGTCTCGTTATGCGTACAGGATCCAGCCGCGTGTTGCTTCGGTCTCGTTATTCGTACAAGTTCCAGCTGTGTATTGCTTCGGTCTCGTCGAGCGTACGAGTTCGAGCAGCGTATTGCTTCGGTCTCGTTATGCGTACAAGTCCCAGCCGCGTATTGCTTCGGTCTCGTCGAGCGTACAAGTTCCAGAAGCGTATTGCTTCGGTCTCGTCGAGCGTACAAGTTCCAGCCGCGAATTGCTGCGGTCTCGTTATGCGTACAAGTTCCAGCCGCGTAATGCTTCGGTCACGTCGAGCGTACAAGTTCCAGCTGCGTATTGCTTTGGTGTCGTTGAGCGAACAAGTTCCAGCAGCGCGTTGCTTCGGTCTCGTTATGCGTGGAAGTTCCAGCCGCGATTTGCTTCGGTCTCGTTATGCGTGCAAGTTCCAGCCGCGTATTGCTTTGGTCTCGTCGAGCGTACAAGTTCCAGCCGCGTATTGCTTCGGTCTCGTCGAGCGTACAAGTTCCAGCCGCGTATTGCTTCGCTCTCTTCGAGCGTACAAGTTCCAGCCGCGTATTGCTTTTGTCTCATTATGCGTAAAAGTCCCAGCAGTGTATTGCTTCGGTCTCGTTATGCGTACAAGTTCCAGCCGCCTGTTGCTTCGGTCTCGTCGAGCGTGCAAGTTCCAGCCGCGTATTGCTTCGGTCTCGTTACGCGTACTAGTCTCAGCCGTGTATTGCTTCGGTCTCGTTGAGCAAACAAGCTCCAGCAGCGCGTTGCTTCGGTCTCGATATTCGTGCAAGTTCCAGCCGCGTATTGCTTCGGTCTCGTCGAGCGTACAAGTTCCAGCTGCGCGTTGCTTCGGTGTCGTTATGCGTGCAAGATCCAGCCGCGTATTGCTTCGGTCTCGTGGAGCGCACAAGTTCCAACCGCGCATTGCTTCGGTCTCGTCGAGCGTACAAGTTCCAGCCGCGTATTGCTTCGGTCTCGTGATGCGTGCAAGTTCCAGCCGCGTATTGCTTCGGTCTCGTGGAGCGCACAAGTTCCAACCGCGTATTGCTTCGGTCTCGTTATGCGTGCAAGTTCCAGCCGCGTATTGCTTCGGTCTCGTTATGCGTACAGGATCCAGCCGCGTGTTGCTTCGGTCTCGTTATTCGTACAAGTCCTAGCCGTGCGTTGTTTCGGTCTCGTTATGCGTGCAAGTTTCAGCCACGTATTGCTTCGGTCTCGTGGAGCATACAAGTTTCAGCCGCGTGTTGCTTCGGTCTCGTTATGCGTACAAGTTCCAGCCGCCTGTTGCTTCGGTCTCGTCGAGCGTGCAAGTTCCAGCCGCGTATTGCTTCGGTCTCGTTACGCGTACTAGTCTCAGCCGTGTATTGCTTCGGTCTCGTCGAGCAAACACGCTCCAGCAGCGCGTTGCTTCGGTGTCGATATTCGTGCAAGTTCCAGCCGCGTATTGCTTCGGTCTCGTCGAGCGTGCAAGTTCCAGCCGCGTATTGCTTCGGTCTCGTGGAGCGTACAAGTCCCAGCCGCGTATTCCTTCGGTCTCGTCGAGCGTACTAGTTTCAGCCGCGTATTGCTTCGGTCTCGTCGAGCGTACAAGTTCCAGCCGCGTATTGCTTTGGTCTCGTGGAGCGTACAAGTTCCAGCCGCGTATTGCTTTCTTCTCGTTATGCGTACATGTCCCAGCCGCGTATTCCTTCGGTCTCGTCGAGCGTACAAGTTCCAGCTGCGTGTTGCTTCGGTCTCGTGGAGCGCACAAGTTCCAGCCCCGTATTGCTTCGGTCTCGTCGCGCGTACAAGTTCCAGCCGCGTATTGCTTCGCTCTCTTCGAGCGTACAAGTTCCAGCCGCGTATTGCTTTTGTCTCATTATGCGTAAAAGTCCCAGCAGTGTATTGCTTCGGTCTCGTTATGCGTACAAGTTCCAGCCGCCTGTTGCTTCGGTCTCGTCGAGCGTGCAAGTTCCAGCCGCGTATTGCTTCGGTCTCGTTACGCGTACTAGTCTCAGCCGTGTATTGCTTCGGTCTCGTTGAGCAAACAAGCTCCAGCAGCGCGTTGCTTCGGTCTCGATATTCGTGCAAGTTCCAGCCGCGTATTGCTTCGGTCTCGTCGAGCGTACAAGTTCCAGCTGCGCGTTGCTTCGGTGTCGTTATGCGTGCAAGATCCAGCCGCGTATTGCTTCGGTCTCGTGGAGCGCACAAGTTCCAACCGCGCATTGCTTCGGTCTCGTCGAGCGTACAAGTTCCAGCCGCGTATTGCTTCGGTCTCGTGATGCGTGCAAGTTCCAGCCGCGTATTGCTTCGGTCTCGTGGAGCGCACAAGTTCCAACCGCGTATTGCTTCGGTCTCGTTATGCGTGCAAGTTCCAGCCGCGTATTGCTTCGGTCTCGTTATGCGTACAGGATCCAGCCGCGTGTTGCTTCGGTCTCGTTATTCGTACAAGTCCTAGCCGTGCGTTGTTTCGGTCTCGTTATGCGTGCAAGTTTCAGCCACGTATTGCTTCGGTCTCGTGGAGCATACAAGTTTCAGCCGCGTGTTGCTTCGGTCTCGTTATGCGTACAAGTTCCAGCCGCCTGTTGCTTCGGTCTCGTCGAGCGTGCAAGTTCCAGCCGCGTATTGCTTCGGTCTCGTTACGCGTACTAGTCTCAGCCGTGTATTGCTTCGGTCTCGTCGAGCAAACACGCTCCAGCAGCGCGTTGCTTCGGTGTCGATATTCGTGCAAGTTCCAGCCGCGTATTGCTTCGGTCTCGTCGAGCGTGCAAGTTCCAGCCGCGTATTGCTTCGGTCTCGTGGAGCGTACAAGTCCCAGCCGCGTATTCCTTCGGTCTCGTCGAGCGTACTAGTTTCAGCCGCGTATTGCTTCGGTCTCGTCGAGCGTACAAGTTCCAGCCGCGTATTGCTTTGGTCTCGTGGAGCGTACAAGTTCCAGCCGCGTATTGCTTTCTTCTCGTTATGCGTACATGTCCCAGCCGCGTATTCCTTCGGTCTCGTCGAGCGTACAAGTTCCAGCTGCGTGTTGCTTCGGTCTCGTGGAGCGCACAAGTTCCAGCCCCGTATTGCTTCGGTCTCGTCGCGCGTACAAGTTCCAGCCGCGTATTGCTTCGCTCTCTTCGAGCGTACAAGTTCCAGCCGCGTATTGCTTTTGTCTCATTATGCGTAAAAGTCCCAGCAGTGTATTGCTTCGGTCTCGTTATGCGTACAAGTTCCAGCCGCCTGTTGCTTCGGTCTCGTCGAGCGTGCAAGTTCCAGCCGCGTATTGCTTCGGTCTCGTTACGCGTACTAGTCTCAGCCGCGTATTGCTTCGGTCTCGTCGAGCGTACAAGTTCCAGCCAGGTATTGCTTCGGTCTCGTTATGCGTGCAAGTTCCAGCCGCGTATTGCTTCTGTCTCGTCGAGCGCACAAGTCCCAGCCGCGTATTCCTTCGGTCCCGTCGAGCGTACAAGTTCCAGCTGCGTGTTGCTTCGGTCTCGTTATGCGTACAAGTTCCAGCCGCGTATTGCTTCTGTCTCGTCGAGCGCACAAAATCCAGCCGCGTATTGCATCGGTCCCGTCGAGCGTACAAGTTCCAGCTGCGTGTTGCTTCGGTCTCGTTATGCGTACAAGTTCCAGCCGCGTATTGCTTCGGTCTCGTTATGCGTGCAAGTTCCAGCCGCGTATCGCTTCGGTCTCGTGGAGCGCACAAGTTCCAACCGCGCATTGCTTCGGTCTCGTCGAGCGTACAAGTTCCAGCCGCGTATTGCTGCGGTCTCGTTATGCGTGCAAGTTCCAGCCGCGTATTGCTTCGGTCTCGTTATGCGTGCAAGTTCCAGCCGCGTATTGCTTCGGTCTCGTTATGCGTACAGGATCCAGCCGCGTGTTGCTTCGGTCTCGTTATTCGTACAAGTCCTAGCCGTATGTGGCTTTGGTATCGTCGAGCATACAAGTTCCAGCCGCGTATTGCTTGGGTCTCGTTGTTCGTACAAGTCCCAGCCGCGTATTGCTTTGTTCTCGTTATGCGTACAAGTTCCAGCCGCGTATTGCTTCGGTCTCGTCGAGCGTACAAGTTCCAGCCGCGTATTGCTTCGGTCTCGTTATGCTTACAAGTCCCAGTCGCGTATTGCTTCGGTCTCGTTATGCGTGCAAGTTCCAGCCGCGTATTGCTTCGGTCTCGTTAAGCGAACAAGTTCCAGCCGCGTATTGCTTCGGTCTCGTTGAGCGAACAAGTTCCTGCCGCGTGTTGCTTCGGTCTCGTTATGCGTACAAGTTCCAGCCGCATATTTCTTCGGTCTCGTTATGCGTGCAAGTTCCAGCCGCGTATTGCTTCGGTCTCGTCGAGCGTCCAAGTCCCAGCCGCGTATTGCTTCGGTCTCCTTACGCATACAAGTTCCAGCCGCGTATTTCTTCGGTATCGTTATGCGTACAGGTCCCAGCCGGGTATTGCTTCGGTATCGTTATGCGGACAAGTCCCGGCCGTATGTTGCTTTGGTATCGTCGAGCATACAAGTTCCAGCCGCGTATTGCTTGGGTCTCGTTATTCGTACAAGTCCTAGCCGTGCGTTGTTTCGGTCTCGTTATGCGTGCAAGTTCCAGCCGCGTATTGCTTCGGTCTCGTTATGCGTGCAAGTTCCAGCCGCGTATTGCTTCGGTCTCGTCGAGCGTACAAGTTCCAGCCAGGTATTGCTTCGGTCTCGTTATGCGTGCAAGTTCCAGCCGCGTATTGCTTCTGTCTCGTCGAGCGCACAAGTTCCAGCCGCGTATTGCTTCGGTCCCGTCGAGTGTACAAGTTCCAGCACCGCGTTGCTTCGGTCTCGTTATGCGTGCAAGTTCCAGCCGCGTATTGCTTCGGTCTCGTCGAGCGAACAAGTTCCAGCAGCGCGTTGCATCGGTCTCGTTATGCGTGGAAGTTCCAGCCGCGATTTGCTTCGGTCTCGTTATGCGTGCAAGTTCCAGCCGCGTATTGCTTCGGTCTCGTTATGCGTGCAAGTCCCAGCCGCGTATTGCTTCGGTCTAGTGGAGGGTACAAGTTCCAGCCGCGTATTGCTTTGTTCTGGTTATGCGTACAAGTCCCAGCCGCGTATTGCTTCGGTCTCGTCGAGCGTACAAGTCCCCGCCGTGTATTGCTTCGGTCTCGTCGAGCAAACAAGCTCCAGCAGCGCGTTGCTTCGGTCTCGATATTCGTGGAAGTTCCAGCCGCGTATTGCTTCGGTCTTGTCGAGCGTACAAGTTCCAGCTGCGTATTGCTTCGGTCTCGTCGAGCGTACAAGTACCAGCAGCGTATTGCTTCGCTCTCGTTATGCGTACAAGTCCCAGCCTCGTATTGCTTCGATCTCGTTATGCGTACAAGTTTCAGCCGCGTATTGCTTCGGTCTCGTCGAGCGTACAAGTTCCAGCCGCGTATTGCTTTCTTCTCGTAATGCGTATATGTCCCAGCCGCGTATTCCTTCGGTCTCGTCGAGCGTACGAGTACCAGCCGCGTACTGCTTCGGTCTCGTCGAGCGTACAAGTCCCAGCCGCGTATTCCTTCGGTCTCGTCGAGCGTACTAGTTTCAGCCGCGTATTGCTTCGGTCTCGTCGAGCGTACAAGTTCCAGCCGCGTATTGCTTTGGTCTCGTGGAGCGTACAAGTTCCAGCCGCGTATTGCTTTCTTCTCGTTATGCGTACATGTCCCAGCCGCGTATTCCTTCGGTCTCGTCGAGCGTACAAGTTCCAGCTGCGTGTTGCTTCGGTCTCGTGGAGCGCACAAGTTCCAGCCCCGTATTGCTTCGGTCTCGTCGCGCGTACAAGTTCCAGCCGCGTATTGCTTCGCTCTCTTCGAGCGTACAAGTTCCAGCCGCGTATTTCTTTTGTCTCATTATGCGTAAAAGTCCCAGCAGTGTATTGCTTCGGTCTCGTTATGCGTACAAGTTCCAGCCGCCTGTTGCTTCGGTCTCGTCGGGCGTGCAAGTTCCAGCCGCGTATTGCTTCGGTCTCGTTACGCGTACTAGTCTCAGCCGTGTATTGCTTCGGTCTCGTTGAGCAAACAAGCTCCAGCAGCGCGTTGCTTCGGTCTCGATATTCGTGCAAGTTCCAGCCGCGTATTGCTTCGGTCTCGTCGAGCGTACAAGTTCCAGCTGCGCGTTGCTTCGGTGTCGTTATGCGTGCAAGATCCAGCCGCGTATTGCTTCGGTCTCGTGGAGCGCACAAGTTCCAACCGCGCATTGCTTCGGTCTCGTCGAGCGTACAAGTTCCAGCCGCGTATTGCTTCGGTCTCGTTATGCGTGCAAGTTCCAGCCGCGTATTGCTTCGGTCTCGTGGAGCGCACAAGTTCCAACCGCGTATTGCTTCGGTCTCGTTATGCGTGCAAGTTCCAGCCGCGTATTGCTTCGGTCTCGTTATGCGTACAGGATCCAGCCGCGTGTTGCTTCGGTCTCGTTATTCGTACAAGTCCTAGCCGTGCGTTGTTTCGGTCTCGTTATGCGTGCAAGTTTCAGCCACGTATTGCTTCGGTCTCGTGGAGCATACAAGTTTCAGCCGCGTGTTGCTTCGGTCTCGTTATGCGTACAAGTTCCAGCCGCCTGTTGCTTCGGTCTCGTCGAGCGTGCAAGTTCCAGCCGCGTATTGCTTCGGTCTCGTTACGCGTACTAGTCTCAGCCGTGTATTGCTTCGGTCTCGTCGAGCAAACACGCTCCAGCAGCGCGTTGCTTCGGTCTCGATATTCGTGCAAGTTCCAGCCGCGTATTGCTTCGGTCTCGTCGAGCGTGCAAGTTCCAGCCGCGTATTGCTTCGGTCTCGTGGAGCGTATAAGTTCCAGCTGCGCGTTGCTTCGGTGTCATTATGCGTGCAAGTTCCAGCCGCGTATTGCTTCGGTCTTGTCGAGCGTACAAGTTCCAGCCGCGTATTGCTACGGTCTTGTCGAGCGTACAAGTACCAGCCGCGTATTGCTTCGGTCTCGTCGAGCGTACAAGTCCCAGCCGCGTATTGCTTCGGTCTAGTGGAGGGTACAAGTTCCAGCCGCGTATTGCTTTGTTCTGGTTATGCGTACAAGTCCCAGCCGCGTATTGCTTCGGTCTCGTCGAGCGTACAAGTCCCCGCCGTGTATTGCTTCGGTCTCGTCGAGCAAACAAGCTCCAGCAGCGCGATGCTTCGGTCTCGATATTCGTGGAAGTTCCAGCCGCGTATTGCTTCGGTCTTGTCGAGCGTACAAGTTCCAGCTGCGTATTGCTTCGGTCTCGTCGAGCGTACAAGTCCCAGTCGCGTATTGCTTCGGTCTCGTTATGCGTGCAAGTTCCAGCCGCGTATTGCTTCGGTCTCGTTAAGCGAACAAGTTCCTGCCGCGTGTTGCTTCGGTCTCGTTATGCGTACAAGTTCCAGCTGTGTATTGCTTCGGTCTCGTCGAGCGTACAAGTTCGAGCAGCGTATTGCTTCGGTCTCGTTATGCGTACAAGTCCCAGCCGCGTACTGCTTCGGTCTCGTCGAGCGTACAAGTCCCAGCCGCGTATTCCTTCGGTCTCGTCGAGCGTACTAGTTTCAGCCGCGTATTGCTTCGGTCTCGTCGAGCGTACAAGTTCCAGCCGCGTATTGCTTTGGTCTCGTGGAGCGTACAAGTTCCAGCCGCGTATTGCTTTCTTCTCGTTATGCGTACATGTCCCAGCCACGTATTCCTTCGGTCTCGTCGAGCGTACAAGTTCCAGCTGCGTGTTGCTTCGGTCTCGTGGAGCGCACAAGTTCCAGCCCCGTATTGCTTCGGTCTCGTCGCGCGTACAAGTTCCAGCCGCGTATTGCTTCGCTCTCTTCGAGCGTACAAGTTCCAGCCGCGTATTGCTTTTGTCTCATTATGCGTAAAAGTCCCAGCAGTGTATTGCTTCGGTCTCGTTATGCGTACAAGTTCCAGCCGCCTGTTGCTTCGGTCTCGTCGAGCGTGCAAGTTCCAGCCGCGTATTGCTTCGGTCTCGTTACGCGTACTAGTCTCAGCCGCGTATTGCTTCGGTCTCGTCGAGCGTACAAGTTCCAGCCAGGTATTGCTTCGGTCCCGTTATGCGTGCAAGTTCCAGCCGCGTATTGGTTCTGTCTCGTCGAGCGCACAAGTTCCAGCCGCGTATTGCTTCGCTCTCTTCGAGCGTACAAGTTCCAGCCGCGTATTGCTTTTGTCTCATTATGCGTAAAAGTCCCAGCAGTGTATTGCTTCGGTCTCGTTATGCGTACAAGTTCCAGCCGCCTGTTGCTTCGGTCTCGTCGAGCGTGCAAGTTCCAGCCGCGTATTGCTTCGGTCTCGTTACGCGTACTAGTCTCAGCCGCGTATTGCTTCGGTCTCGTCGAGCGTACAAGTTCCAGCCAGGTATTGCTTCGGTCTCGTTATGCGTGCAAGTTCCAGCCGCGTATTGCTTCTGTCTCGTCGAGCGCACAAGTCCCAGCCGCGTATTCCTTCGGTCCCGTCGAGCGCACAAGTTCCAGCTGCGTGTTGCTTCGGTCTCGTTATGCGTACAAGTTCCAGCCGCGTATTGCTTCTGTCTCGTCGAGCGCACAAAATCCAGCCGCGTATTGCATCGGTCCCGTCGAGCGTACAAGTTCCAGCTGCGTGTTGCTTCGGTCTCGTTATGCGTACAAGTTCCAGCCGCGTATTGCTTCGGTCTCGTTATGCGTGCAAGTTCCAGCCGCGTATCGCTTCGGTCTCGTGGAGCGCACAAGTTCCAACCGCGCATTGCTTCGGTCTCGTCGAGCGTACAAGTTCCAGCCGCGTATTGCTGCGGTCTCGTTATGCGTGCAAGTTCCTGCCGCGTATTGCTTCGGTCTCGTTATGCGTGCAAGTTCCAGCCGCGTATTGCTTCGGTCTCGTTATGCGTACAGGATCCAGCCGCGTGTTGCTTCGGTCTCGTTATTCGTACAAGTCCTAGCCGTATGTGGCTTTGGTATCGTCGAGCATACAAGTTCCAGCCGCGTATTGCTTGGGTCTCGTTGTTCGTACAAGTCCCAGCCGCGTATTGCTTTGTTCTCGTTATGCGTACAAGTTCCAGCCGCGTATTGCTTCGGTCTCGTCGAGCGTACAAGTTCCAGCCGCGTATTGCTTCGGTCTCGTTATGCTTACAAGTCCCAGTCGCGTATTGCTTCGGTCTCGTTATGCGTGCAAGTTCCAGCCGCGTATTGCTTCGGTCTCGTTAAGCGAACAAGTTCCAGCCGCGTATTGCTTCGGTCTCGTTGAGCGAACAAGTTCCTGCCGCGTGTTGCTTCGGTCTCGTTATGCGTACAAGTTCCAGCCGCATATTTCTTCGGTCTCGTTATGCGTGCAAGTTCCAGCCGCGTATTGCTTCGGTCTCGTCGAGCGTCCAAGTTCCAGCCGCGTATTGCTTCGGTCTCCTTATGCATACAAGTTCCAGCCGCGTATTTCTTCGGTATCGTTATGCGTACAGGTCCCAGCCGGGTATTGCTTCGGTATCGTTATGCGGACAAGTCCCGGCCGTATGTTGCTTTGGTATCGTCGAGCATACAAGTTCCAGCCGCGTATTGCTTGGGTCTCGTTGTTCGTACAAGTCCCAGCCGCGTATTGCTTTGTTCTCGTTATGCGTACAAGTTCCACCCGCGTATTGCTTTTGTCTCGCCGAGCGTACAAGTTCCAGCCGCGTATTGCTTCGGTCTCGTTATGCGTACAAGTCCCAGTCGCGTATTGCTTCGGTCTCGTTATGCGTGCAAGTTCCAGCCGCGTATTGCTTCGGTCTCGTTAAGCGAACAAGTTCCTGCCGCGTGTTGCTTCGGTCTCGTTATGCGTACAAGTTCCAGCTGTGTATTGCTTCGGTCTCGTCGAGCGTACAAGTTCGAGCAGCGTATTGCTTCGGTCTCGTTATGCGTACAAGTCCCAGCCGCGTATTGCTTCGGTCTCGTCGAGCGTACAAGTTCAGCCGCGTATTGCTTCGGTCTCGTCGAGCGTACAAGTTCCAGCCGCGTATTGCTGCGGTCTCGTTATGCGTGCAAGTCCCAGCTGCGTATTGCTTTGGTCCAGTCGAGCGTACAAGTTCCAGCCGCGTATTGCTGCGGTCTCGTTATGCGTACAAGTTCCAGCCGCGTAATGCTTCGGTCACGTCTAGCGTACAAGTTCCAGCTGCGTATTGCTTCGGTCTCGTCGAGCGAACAAGTTCCAGCACCGCGTTGCTTCGGTCTCGTTATGCGTGCAAGTTCCAGCCGCGTATTGCTTCGGTCTCGGTATGCGTGCAAGTTCCAGCCGCGTATTGCTTCGGTCTCGTCGAGTGTACAAGTTCCAGCCAGGTATTGCTTCGGTCTCGTTATGCGTGCAAGTTCCAGCCGCATATTGCTTCTGTCTCGTCGAGCGCACAAGTTCCAGCGCGTATTGCTTCGGTCCCGTCGACCGTACAAGTTCCAGCCGCGTATTGCTTCGGTCTCGTCGAGCGAAGAAGTTCCAGCAGCGCGTTGCTTCGGTCTCGTTATACGTGGAAGTTCCAGCCGCGTGATGCTTCAGTCCCGTTATACGTACAAGTTCTAGCCACGTATTGCTTTGCTCTCGTGGAGCACACAAGTTCCAGCCGCGTGTTGCTTTGGTCTCGTTATCCGTCCAAGTTCCAGCCGCGTATTGCTTCGGTCTCGTCGAGCGTACAAGTTCCTGCCGCGTGTTGCTTCGGTCTCGTTATGCGTGGAAGTTCCAGCCGCGTGTTGCTTCGGTCTCGTTATGCGTGCAAGTTCAAGCCGCGTATTGCTTCGGTCTCGTCGAGCGTACAAGTTCCAGCCAGGTATTGCTTCGGTCTCGTTATGCGTGCAAGTTCCAGCCGCGTATTGCTTCGGTCTCGTCGAGCGTACAAGTTCCAGCCGCGTATTGCTTCGGTCTCGTCGAGCGTACAAGTACCAGCCGCGTATTGCTTCGGTCTCGTCGAGCGTACAAGTCCCAGCCGCGTATTGCTTCGGTCTAGTGGAGGGTACAAGTTCCAGCCGCGTATTGCTTTGTTCTCGTTATGCGTACAAGTCCCAGCCGCGTATTCCTTCGGTCTCGTCGAGCGTACAAGTTCCAGCCGAGTATTGCTTCTGTCTCGTCGAGCGCACAAGTTCCAGCCGCGTATTGCTTCGGTCCCGTCGAGCGTACAAGTTCCAGCTGCGTGTTGCTTCGGTCTCGTTATGCGTACAAGTTCCAGCCGCGTATTGCTTCGGTCTCGTCGAGCGTACAAGTTCCAGCCAGGTATTGCTTCGGTCTCGTTATGCGTGCAAGTTCCAGCCGCGTATTGCTTCTGTCTCGTCGAGCGCACAAGTTCCAGCCGCGTATTGCTTCGGTCCCGTCGAGCGTACAAGTTCCAGCTGCGTGTTGCTTCGGTCTCGTTATGCGTACAAGTGCCAGCCTCGTATTGCTTCGGTCTCGTTATGCGTGCAAGTTCCAGCCGCGTATTGCTTTCTTCTCGTTATGCGTACATGTCCCAGCCGCGTATTCCTTCGATCTCGTCGAGCGTACAAGTTCCAGCCGCGTGTTGCTTTGGTCTCGTTATCCGTCCAAGTTCCAGCCGCGTATTGCTTCGGTCTCGTCGAGCGTACAAGTTCCAGCCGCGTATTGCTTTGGTCTCGTTATGCGTACAAGTTCCATCCGCGTATTGCTTCGGTCTCGTTATGGGTATATATCCTAGCCGCGTATTGCTTCGGTCTCGTTATGCGTACAAGTTCCAGCCGCGTATTGCTTCGGTCTCGTCGAGCGTACAAGTTCCAGCTGCGCGTTGCTTCGGTGTCGTTATGCGTGCGAGTTCCAGCCGCGTATTGCTTCGGTCTCGTCGAGTGTACAAGTTCCAGCCAGGTATTGCTTCGGTCTCGTTATGCGTGCAAGTCCCGGCCGCGTATTGCTTCGGTCTCGTTACGCGAACAAGTTCCAGCCGCGTGTTGCTTCGGTCTCGTTATGCGTACAAGTTCTAGCCACTTATTGCTTTGGTCTCGTGGAGCACACAAGTTCCAGCCGCGTGTTGCTTTGGTCTCGTTATGCGTGCAAGTTCCAGCCGCGTATCGCTTCGGTCTCGTCGAGCGCACAAGTTCCAGCCGCGTATTGCTTCGGTCTCGTTAAGCGAACAAGTTCCTGCCGCGTGTTGCTTCGGTCTCGTTATGCGTACAAGTTCCAGCCGTGTATTGCTTCGGTCTCTTCGAGCGTACAAGTTCTAGCCACGTATTGCTTTGCTCTCGTGCAGCACACAAGTCCCAGGCGCGTGTAGCAGCGGTCTCGTTATGCGTGCGAGTTCCAGCCGCGTATTGCTTCGGTGTCGTCGAGCGCACAAGTTCCAACCACGTATTGCTTCGGTCTCGTCGAGCGTTCAAGTTCCAGCCGCGTATTGCTTTGGTCTCGGTATGCGTGCAAGTTCCAGCCGCGTATTGCTTTGGTCTCGTGGAGCGTCAAGTTCCAGCCGCGTATTGCTTTCTCCTCGTTATGCGTACATGTCCCAGCCGCGTATTCCTTCGGTCTCGTTGAGCGTACAAGTTCCAGCCGCGCATTGCTACGGTCTTGTCGAGCGTACAAGTACCAGCCGCGTATTGCTTCGGTCTCGTCGAGCGTACAAGTCCCAGCCGCGTATTGCTTCGGTCTAGTGGAGGGTACAAGTTCCAGCCGCGTATTGCTTTGTTCTCGTTATGCGTACAAGTCCCAGCCGCGTATTCCTTCGGTCTCGTCGAGCGTACAAGTTCCAGCCGCGTATTGCTTCTGTCTCGTCGAGCGCACAAGTTCCAGCCGCGTATTGCTTCGGTCCCGTCGAGCGTACAAGTTCCAGCTGCGTGTTGCTTCGGTCTCGTTATGCGTACAAGTTCCAGCCGCGTATTGCTTCGGTCTCGTCGAGCGTACAAGTTCCAGCCAGGTATTGCTTCGGTCTCGTTATGCGTGCAAGTTCCAGCCGCGTATTGCTTCTGTCTCGTCGAGCGCACAAGTTCCAGCCGCGTATTGCTTCGGTCCCGTCGAGCGTACAAGTTCCAGCTGCGTGTTGCTTCGGTCTCGTTATGCGTACAAGTCCCAGCCGCGTATTGCTTCGGTCTCGTCGAGCGTACAAGTTCCAGCCGCGTATTGCTTCGGTCTCGTCGAGCGTTCAAGTTCCAGCCGCGTATTGCTTCGGTATCGTTATGCGGACAAGTCCCGGCCGTATGTTGCTTTGGTATCGTCGAGCATACAAGTTCCAGCCGCGTATTGCTTGGGTCTCGTTGTTCGTACAAGTCCCAGCCGCGTATTGCTTTGTTCTCGTTATGCGTACAAGTTCCAGCCGCGTATTGCTTCGGTCTCGTCGAGCGTACAAGTTCCAGCCGCGTATTGCTTCGGTCTCGTTATGCGTACAAGTCCCAGTCGCGTATTGCTTCGGTCTCGTTATGCGTGCAAGTTCCAGCCGCGTATTGCTTCGGTCTCGTTAAGCGAACAAGTTCCTGCCGCGTGTTGCTTCGGTCTCGTTATGCGTACAAGTTCCAGCCGTGCATTGCTTCGGTCTCGTCGAGCGTACAAGTTCCAGCCGCGTATTGCTTTGGTCTCGTTATGCGTACAAGTCCCATCCGCGTATGGCTTCGGTCTCGTTATGCGTATATATCCTAGCCGCGTATTGCTTCGGTCTCGTTATGCGTACAAGTCCCAGCCGTGTATTGCTTCGGTCTCGTCGAGCGTACAAGTTCGAGCAGCGTATTGCTTCGGTCTCGTTATGCGTACAAGTCCCAGCCGCGTATTGCTTCGGTCTCGTCGAGCGTACAAGTTCCAGCCGCGTATTGCTTCAGTCTCGTCGAGCGTCCAAGTCCCAGCCGCGTATTGCTTCGGTCTCCTTATGCATACAAGTTCCAGCCGCGTATTTCTTCGGTATCGTTATGCGTAGAGGTCCCAGCCGGGTATTGCTTCGGTATCGTTATGCGGACAAGTCCCGGCCGTATGTTGCTTTGGTATCGTCGAGCATACAAGTTCCAGCCGCGTATTGCTTGGGTCTCGTTGTTCGTACAAGTCCCAGCCGCGTATTGCTTTGTTCTCGTTATGCGTACAAGTTCCAGCCGCGTATTGCTTCGGTCTCGTCGAGCGTACAAGTTCCAGCCGCGTATTGCTTCGGACTCGTTATGCGTACAAGTCCCAGTCGCGTATTGCTTCGGTCTCGTTATGCGTGAAAGTTCCAGCCGCGTATTGCTTCGGTCTCGTTAAGCGAACAAGTTCCTGCCGCGTGTTGCTTCGGTCTCGTTATGCGTACAAGTTCCAGCCGTGTATTGCTTCGGTCTCGTCGAGCGTACAAGTTCCAGCCGCGTATTGCTTCGGTATCGTTATGCGGACAAGTCCCGGCCGTATGTTGCTTTGGTATCGTCGAGCATACAAGTTCCAGCCGCGTATTGCTTGGGTCTCGTTGTTCGTACAAGTCCCAGCCGCGTATTGCTTTGTTCTCGTTATGCGTACAAGTTCCAGCCGCGTATTGCTTCGGTCTCGTCGAGCGTACAAGTTCCAGCCGCGTATTGCTTCGGTCTCGTTATGCGTACAAGTCCCAGTCGCGTATTGCTTCGGTCTCGTTATGCGTACAAGTTCCAGCCGCGTATTGCTTCGGTCTCGTTAAGCGAACAAGTTCCTGCCTCGTGTTGCTTCGGTCTCGTTATGCGTACAAGTTCCAGCCGTGTATTGCTTCGGTCTCGTCGAGCGTACAAGTTCGAGCAGCGTATTGCTATGGTCTCGTTATGCGTACACGTCCCAGCCGCGTATTGCTTCGGTCTCGTCGAGCGTACAAGTTCCAGCCGCGTATTGCTTCTGTCTCGTCGAGCGCACAAGTTCCAGCCGCGTATTGCTTCGGTCCCGTCGAGCGTACAAGTTCCAGCTGCGTGTTGCTTCGGTCTCGTTATGCGTACAGGTGCTAGCCGCGTATTGCTTCGGTCTCGTTATGCGTGCAAGTTCCAGCCGCGTGTTGCTTCGGTCTCGTTATGCGTACAAGTTCTAGCCACGCATTGCTTTGCTCTCGTGGAGCACACAAGTTCCAGCCGCGTGTTGCTTTGGTCTCGTTATCCGTCCAAGTTCCAGCCGCGTATTGCTTCGGTCTCGTCGAGCGTACAAGTTCCAGCCGCGTATTGCTTTGGTCTCGTTATGCGTACAAGTCCCATCCGCGTATTGCTTCGGTCTCGTTATGCGTATATATCCTAGCCGCGTATTGCTTCGGTCTCGTTATGCGTATATATCCTAGCCGCGTATTGCTTCGGTCTCGTTATGCGTACAAGTCCCAGCCGTGTATTGCTTCGGTCTCGTCGAGCGTACAAGTTCGAGCAGCGTATTGCTTCGGTCTCGTTATGCGTACAAGTCCCAGCCGCGTATTGCTTCGGTCTCGTCGAGCGTACAAGTTCCAGCCGCGTATTGCTTCGGTCTCGTCGAGCGTCCAAGTCCCAGCCGCGTATTGCTTGGGTCTCGTTGTTCGTACAAGTCCCAGCCGCGTATTGCTTTGTTTGGCGTTATGCGTACAAGTTCCAGCCGCGTATTGCTTCGGTCTCGTCGAGCGTACAAGTTCCAGCCGCGTATTGCTTCGGACTCGTTATGCGTACAAGTCCCAGTCGCGTATTGCTTCGGTCTCGTTATGCGTGAAAGTTCCAGCCGCGTATTGCTTCGGTCTCGTTAAGCGAACAAGTTCCTGCCGCGTGTTGCTTCGGTCTCGTTATGCGTACAAGTTCCAACCGTGTATTGCTTCGGTCTCGTCGAGCGTACAAGTTCGAGCAGCGTATTGCTTCGGTCTCGTTATGCGTACAAGTCCCAGCCGCGTATTGCTTCGGTCTCGTCGAGCGCACAAGTTCCAACCGCTTATTGCTTCGGTCTCGTCGAGCGTACAAGTTCCAGCCGCGTATTGCTTCGGTCTCGTTATGCGTGCAAGTTCCAGCCGCGTATTGCTTCGGTCTCGTCGAGCGTACAAGTTCCAGCCAGGTATTGCTTCGGTCTCGTTATGCGTGCAAGTTCCAGCCGCGTATTGCTTCTGTCTCGTCGAGCGCACAAGTCCCAGGCGCGTGTAGCAGCGGTCTCGTTATGCGTACAAGCTCCAGCCGCGTGTTGCTTCGGTCTCGTTGTGCGTGCAAGTTCCAGCCGCGTATTGCTTCGGTCTCGTTAAGCGAACAAGTTCCTGCCGCGTGTTGCTTCGGTCTCGTTATGCGTGGAAGTTCCAGCCGCGTGTTGCTTCGGTCTCGTTATGCGTACAAGTTCTAGCCACGTATTGCTTTGCTCTCGTGGAGCACACAAGTCCCAGGCGCGTGTAGCAGCGGTCTCGTTATGCGTGCGAGTTCCAGCCGCGTATTGCTTCGGTCTCGTCGAGCGCACAAGTTCCAACCGCGTATTGCTTCGGTCTCGTCGAGCGTTCAAGTTCCAGCCGCGTATTGCTTTGGTCTCGGTATGCGTGCAAGTTCCAGCCGCGTATTGCTTCGGTCTCGTCGAGTGTACAAGTTCCAGTCAGGTATTGCTTCGGTCCCGTCGAGCGTACAAGTTCCAGCCGCGTATTGCTTCGGTCTCGTCGAGCGAAGAAGTTCCAGCAGCGCGTTGCTTCGGTCTCGTTATGCGTGGAAGTTCCAGCCGCGTGATGCTTCGGTCTCGTTATGCGTACAAATTCTAGCCACGTATTGCTTTGCTCTCGTGGAGCACACAAGTTCCAGCCGCGTGTTGCTTTGGTCTCGTTATCCGTCCAAGTTCCAGCCGCGTATTGCTTCGGTCTCGTCGAGCGTACAAGTTCCAGCCGCGTATTGCTTTGGTCTCGTTATGCGTACAAGTCCCATCCGCGTACTGCTTCGGTCTCGTTATGCGTATATATCCCAGCCGCGTATTGCTTCGGTCTCGTTATGCGTACAAGTCCCAGCCGTGTATTGCTTCGGTCTCGTCGAGCGTACAAGTTCGAGCAGCGTATTGCTTCGGTCTCGTTATGCGTACAAGTCCCAGCCGCGTATTGCTTCGGTCTCGTCGAGCGTACAAGTTCCAGCCGCGTATTGCTTCGGTCTCGTCGAGCGTCCAAGTCCCAGCCGCGTATTGCTTCGGTCTCCTTATGCATACAAGTTCCAGCCGCGTATTTCTTCGGTCTCGTCGAGCGTACAAGTTCCAGCCGCGTATTGCTTCGGTCTCGTTATGCGTACAAGTCCCAGTCGCGTATTGCTTCGGTCTCGTTATGCGTACAAGTTCCAGCCGCGTATTGCTTCGGTCTCGTTAAGCGAACAAGTTCCTGCCTCGTGTTGCTTCGGTCTCGTTATGCGTACAAGTTCCAGCCGTGTATTGCTTCGGTCTCGTCGAGCGTACAAGTTCGAGCAGCGTATTGCTATGGTCTCGTTATGCGTACACGTCCCAGCCGCGTATTGCTTCGGTCTCGTCGAGCGTACAAGTTCCAGCCGCGTATTGCTTCTGTCTCGTCGAGCGCACAAGTTCCAGCCGCGTATTGCTTCGGTCCCGTCGAGCGTACAAGTTCCAGCTGCGTGTTGCTTCGGTCTCGTTATGCGTACAGGTGCCAGCCGCGTATTGCTTCGGTCTCGTTATGCGTGCAAGTTCCAGCCGCGTGTTGCTTCGGTCTCGTTATGCGTACAAGTTCTAGCCACGCATTGCTTTGCTCTCGTGGAGCACACAAGTTCCAGCCGCGTGTTGCTTTGGTCTCGTTATCCGTCCAAGTTCCAGCCGCGTATTGCTTCGGTCTCGTCGAGCGTACAAGTTCCAGCCGCGTATTGCTTTGGTCTCGTTATGCGTACAAGTCCCATCCGCGTATTGCTTCGGTCTCGTTATGCGTATATATCCTAGCCGCGTATTGCTTCGGTCTCGTTATGCGTATATATCCTAGCCGCGTATTGCTTCGGTCTCGTTATGCGTACAAGTCCCAGCCGTGTATTGCTTCGGTCTCGTCGAGCGTACAAGTTCCAGCCGCGTATTGCTTCGGTCTCGTCGAGCGTCCAAGTCCCAGCCGCGTATTGCTTCGGTCTCCTTATGCATACAAGTTCCAGCCGCGTATTTCTTCGGTATCGTTATGCGTACAGGTCCCAGCCTGGTATTGCTTCGGTATCGTTATGCGGACAAGTCCCGGCCGTATGTTGCTTTGGTATCGTCGAGCATACAAGTTCCAGCCTAGTATTGCTTCGGTCCCGTCGAGCGTACAAGTTCCAGCTGCGTGTTGCTTCGGTCTCGTTATGCGTGCCAGTTCCAGCCGCGTATTGCTTCGGTCTCGTCAAGCGTACAAGTTCCAACCTCGTAATGCTTCGGGCTCGTTATGCGTGCAAGTTGCAGCCGCGTATTGCTTCGGTCTCGTCAATCGTACAAGTTACAGCCGGGTATTGCTTCAGTCTCGTTATGCGTGCCAGTTTCAGCCGCGTATTGCTTCGGTCTCGTGGAGCGTACAAGTTCCAGCCGCGTAATGCTTCGGTCTCGTTATGCGTGCCAGTTCCAGCCGCGTATTGCTTCGGTCTTGTTATTCGTGCAAGTCCCAGTCGCGTATTGCTTCGGTATCGTTATGCGTACAAGTCCCAGCCGCGTATCGCTTCGGTCTCGTCGGGCGTACAAGTCCCAACCGCGTATTGCTATGGTCTCGTCGAGCGTACAAGTTCCAGCCGCGTATTGCTTCGGTATCGTTATGCGTACAAGTCCCAGCCGTGCCTTAGTTCGGTCTCGTCATGCGTACAAGTTCCAGCCGCGTGTGGCTTCGGTCTCCATATGCTTACAAGTTCTAGCCGCGTAATGCTTCGGTCTCGTTTTGCGTACAAGTCCCAGCCGCGTATTGCTTCGGTATTGTTATGCGTACAAGTCCCAGCCGCGTGTTGCTTCGGTCTCGTTGAGCGTACAAGTCCCAGGCGCGTATTGCTTCGGTCTCGTTGAGCGTACAAGTTCCAGCCGCGTGTTGCTTCGGTATCGTTATGCGTACAAGTCCTAGCCGCGTATTGCTTCGGTCTCGTCGAGCGTACAAGTTTCAGCCGGGTACTGCTACGGTCTCGTTATGCGTGCAAGATCCAGCCGCGTATTGCTTCGGTCTCGTCGAGCGAACAAGTTCCAGCCGCGTATTGCTTCGGGATCGTTATGCGTACAAGTCCCAGCCGCGTATTGCTATGGTCTCGTTAGGCGTACAAGATCCAGCCGCGTATTGCTTTGGTATCGTTATGCGTACAAGTACCATTCGTGTCTTGGTTTGGTCTCGTCATGCGTACAAGTTCCAGCCGCGTGTGGCTTCGGTCTCCTTATGGTTACAAGTTCCAGCCGCGTAATGCTTCGGTCTCGTTTTGCGCAAAAGTCCCAGCCGCGTAGTGCTTCGGTCTCGTTTTGCGTACAAGTTCCAGCCGCGTATTGCTTTGGTCTCGTTATGCGTACAAGTCCCAACTGTGTATTGCTTCGGTCTCGTAATGCGTACAAGTCCCAGCCGCGTATTGCTTCGGTCTCGTTATGCGTGCAAGTTCCAGCCGCGTACTGCTTCGTTGTCGTCGAGCCTACAAGTCCCAGCCGCGTATTGCTTCGGTCTCGTTATGCGTACTAGTCCCAGCCGCGTAATCCTTCGGTCTCTTCTTGCGTTCAATTTCCAGCCGCGTATCGCTTCGGTCTCGTCGAGTGTACAAGTTCCACCGCGTATTGCTTCGGTCTCGTTATGCGTGCAAGTTCCAGCCATGTATTGCTTTCTTCTCGTTATGTGTAAAATTCCCAGCAGTGTATTGCTTCGGTCTCGTTATGCGTACCAGTTCCAGCCGCCTGTTGCTTCTGTCTCGTCGAGCGCACAAGTTCCAGCCGCGTATTGCTTCGGTCTCGTCGAGCGTACAAGTTCCAGCCAGGTATTGCTTTTGTCTCGTTATGTGTAAAATTCCCAGCAGTGTATTGCTTCGGTCTCGTTATGCGTACAAGTTCCAGCCGCCTGTTGCTTCTGTCTCGTCGAGCGCACAAGTTCCAGCCGCGTATTGCTTCGGTCTTGTCGAGCGTACAAGTCCCAGCCGTGTATTGCTTCGGTGTCGTCGAGCGTACAAGTTCCAGCAGCGTATTGCTCCGGTCTCATCGAGCGTCCAGTTTTCAGCCGCGTGTTGCTTCGCTCTCGTTATGCGTACAACTTCCAACCGCGTATTGCACCGGTCTCGTCGAGCGTAAACGTTCCAGCCACGTATTGGTTCAGTCTCGTCGAGCGTACAAGTTGCAGCTACGTATTGCTTCGGCCTTGTTATGCGTACAAGTCCCAGCCGCGTATTCCTTCGGTCTCGTCGAGCGTGCAAGTTCCAGCCGCGTATTGCTTCTGTCTCGTCGAGCGTACAAGTTCCAGCTGCGCGTTGCTTCGGTGTCGTTATGCGTGCAAGTTCCAGCCGCGTATTGCTTCGGTCTCGTCGAGCGTGCAAGTTCCAGCCGCGTATTGCTTCGGTCTCGTCGAGCGTACAAGTTCCAGCCAGGTATTGCTTTTGTCTCGTTATGTGTAAAATTCCCAGCAGTGTATTGCTTCGGTCTCGTTATGCGTACAAGTTCCAGCCGCCTGTTGCTTCTGTCTCGTCGAGCGCACAAGTTCCAGCCGCGTATTGCTTCGTTCCCGTCGAGCGCACAAGTGCCAGCCGCATGTTAGCTTTGGTCTCGTTACGCGTACAAGTCCCAGCCGCGTATTGCTTCGGTCTCGTCGAGCGTACAAGTTCCAGCTGCGCGTTGCTTCGGTGTCGTTATGCGTGCAAGTTCCAGCCGCGTATTGCTTCGGTCTCGTCGAGCGCACAAGTTCCAACCGCGTATTGCTTCGGTCTCGTCGAGCGTACAAGTTCCAGCCGCGTATTGCTTCGGCCTTGTTATGCGTGCAAGTTCCAGCCGCGTATTGCTTCGGTCTCGTCGAGCGTACAAGTTCCAGCCAGGTATTGCTTCGGTCTCGTTATGCGTGCAAGTTCCAGCCGCGTATTGCTTCTGTCTCGTCGAGCGCACAAGTTCCAGCCGCGTATTGCTTCGGTCCCGTCGAGCGTACAAGTTCCAGCCGCGTATTGCTTCGCTCTCTTCGAGCGTACAAGTTCCAGCCACGTATTGCTTCGGTCTCGTCGAGCAAACAAGCTCCAGCAGCGCGTTGCTTCGGTCTCGATATTCGTGCAAGTTCCAGCCGCGTATTGCTTGGGTCTCGTCGAGCGTGCAAGTTCCAGCCGCGTATTGCTTCGGTCTCGTCGAGCGTACAAGTTCCAGCCAGGTATTGCTTTTGTCTCGTTATGTGTAAAAGTCCCAGCAGTGTATTGCTTCGGTCTCGTTATGCGTACAAGTTCCAGCCGCCTGTTGCTTCTGTCTCGTCGAGCGCACAAGTTCCAGCCGCGTATTGCTTCGGTCTCGTTACGCGTACAAGTCCCAGCAGTGTATTGCTTCGGTCTCGTCGAGCAAACAAGCTCCAGCAGCGCGTTGCTTCGGTCTCGATATTCGTGCAAGTTCCAGCCGCGTATTGCTTCGGTCTCGTCGAGCGTGCATGTTCCAGCCGCGTATTGCTTCGGTCTCGTGGAGCGTATAAGTTCCAGCTGCGCGTTGCTTCGGTGTCGTTATGCGTACAAGATCCAGCCGCGTGTTGCTTCGGTCTCGTCGAGCGTACAAGTACCAGCCGCATGTTGCTTCGGTCTCGTTACGCGTACAAGTCCCAGCCGTGAATTGCTTCGGACTCGTCGAGCAAACAAGCTCCAGCAGCGCGTTGCTTCGGTCTCGTTATGCGTGCAAGTCGCGGCCGCATATTGCTTCGGTCTCGTTACGCGAACAAGTTCCAGCCGCGTGTTGCTTCGGTCTCGTTATGCGTACAAGTTCTAGCCACGTATTGCATTGGTCTCGTTATGCGTATATATCTTAGCCGCGTATTGCTTCGGTCTCGTTATGCGTACAAGATCCAGCCGCGTATTGCTTCGGTCTCGTCGAGCGTACAAGTTCCAGCCGCGTATTGCTTCGGTCTCGTTACGCGTACAAGTCCCAGCCGTGTATTGCTTCGGTCTCGTCGAGCAAACAAGCTCCAGCAGCGCGTTGCTTCGGTCTCGATATTCGTGCAAGTTCCAGCCGCGTATTGCTTTGTTCTCGTTATGCGTACAAGTCCCAGCCGCGTATTCCTTCGGTCTCGTCGAGCGTACAAGTCCCAGTCGCGTATTGCTTCGGTCTCGTTATGCGTGCAAGTTCCAGCCGCGTATTGCTTCGGTCTCGTTATGCGTACAAGTCCCAGCCGCATATTGCTTCGGTCTCGTTATGCGTGCAAGTTCAAGCCGCGTATTGCTTCGGTCTCGTTATGCGTACAGATCCCTGCCGCGTATTGCTTCGGTCTCGTCGAGCGTACAAGTCCAAGGCGGGTATAGCTGCGGTCTCGTTATGCGTACAAGTTCCAGCCCTGTACTGCTTCGATCTCGTTATGCGTACAAGTTTCAGCCGCGTATTGCTTCGGTCTCGTTATGCGTGCAAGTTCCAGCCGCGTATTGCTTCGGTCTCGTCGAGCGAACAATCTCCAGCAGCGCGTTCCTTCGGTCTCGTCGAGCGTACAAGTTCCAGCCGCGTATTGCTTCGGTCTCGTCGAGCGTACAAGTCCCAGGCGCGTATTGCTTTGGTCTCCTTATGCATACAAGTTCCAGCCGCGTATTTCTTCGGTATCGTTATGCGTACAGGTCCCAGCCGGGTATTGCTTCGGTATCGTTATGCGTACAAGTCCCAGCCGCGTGTTGCTTCGGTATCGTCGAGCATACAAGTTCCAGCCGCGTATTGCTTGGGTCTCGTTGTTCGTACGAGTTCCAGCCGCGTAATGCTTCGGTCTCGTTATGCGTGCAAGTTCCTGCCGCATATTACTTCCGTCTCGTCGAGCGTACAAGTCCCAGCCGCGTAATGCTTCGGTCTCGTCGAGCGTACAAGTTCCAGCCGCGTATTACTTCGGTCTCGTTATGCGTGCCAGTTCCAGCCGCGTATTGCTTCGGTCTCGTCGAGCGTACAAGTCCCAGCCGCGTATTGCTTTGGTCTCCTTATGCATACAAGTTCCAGCCGCGTATTTCTTCGGTATCGTTATGCGTACAGGTCCCAGCCGGGTATTGCTTCGGTATCGTTATGCGTACAAGTCCCAGCCGTGTGTTGCTTCGGTATCGTCGAGCATACAAGTTCCAGCCGCGTATTGCTTGGGTCTCGTTGTTCGTACGAGTTCCAGCCGCGTAATGCTTCGGTCTCGTTATGCGTGCAAGTTCCTGCCGCATATTACTTCCGTCTCGTCGAGCGTACAAGTCCCAGCCGCGTAATGCTTCGGTCTCGTCGAGCGTACAAGTTCCAGCCGCGTATTACTTCGGTCTCGTTATGCGTGCCAGTTCCAGCCGCGTAATGCTTCGGTCTCGTTATGCGTGCCAGTTCCAGCCGCGTATTGCTTCGGTCTTGTTATTCGTGCAAGTCCCAGTCGCGTATTGCTTCGGTATCGTTATGCGTACAAGTCCCAGCCGCGTATCGCTTCGGTCTCGTCGAGCGTACAAGTCCCAACCGCGTATTGCTATGGTCTCGTCGAGCGTACAAGTTCCAGCCGCGTATTGCTTCGGTATCGTTATGCGTACAAGTCCCAGCCGTGTCTTAGTTCGGTCTCGTCATGGGTACAAGTTCCAGCCGCGTGTGGCTTCGGTCTCCTTATGCTTACAAGTTCTAGCCGCGTAATGCTTCGGTCTCGTTACGCGTACAAGTCCCAGCCGTGTATTGCTTCGGTCTCGTCGAGCAAACAAGCTCCAGCAGCGCGTAGCTTCGGTCTCGTTATGCGTACAAGTCGAAGCCGCGTATTGCTTCGGTCGCTTTATGCGTACAAGTTCCAGCCGCGTATTGCTTCGGTCCCGTCGAGCGTACAAGTTCTAGCCGCGGATTGCTTCGCTCTCTTCGAGCGAACAAGTTCCAGCCGCGTATTGCTTTTGTCTCATTATGTGTAAAAGTCCCAGCAGTGTATTGCTTCGGTCTCGTTATGCGTACAAGTTCCAGCCGCCTGTTGCTTCGGTCTCGTCGAGCGTGCAAGTTCCAGCCGCGTATTGCTTCGGTTTCGTTACGCGTACAAGTCCCAGCCGTGTATTGCTTCGGTCTCGTCGAGCAAACAAGCTCCAGCAGCGCGTTGCTTCGGTCTCGATATTCGTGCAAGTTCCAGCCGCGTATTGCTTTGTTCTCGTTATGCGTACAAGTCCCAGCCGCGTATTCCTTCGGTCTCGTCGAGCGTACAAGTCCCAGTCGCGTATTGCTTCGGTCTCGTTATGCGTGCAAGTTCCAGCCGCGTATTGCTTCGGTCTCGTTATGCGTACAAGTCCCAGCCGCATATTGCTTCGGTCTCGTTATGCGTGCAAGTTCAAGCCGCGTATTGCTTCGGTCTCGTTATGCGTACAGGTCCCTGCCGCGTATTGCTTCGGTCTCGTCGAGCGTACAAGTCCAAGGCGGGTATAGCTGCGGTCTCGTTATGCGTACAAGTTCCAGCCCTGTACTGCTTCGATCTCGTTATGCGTACAAGTTTCAGCCGCGTATTGCTTCGGTCTCGTTATGCGTGCAAGTTCCAGCCGCGTATTGCTTCGGTCTCGTCGAGCGAACAATCTCCAGCAGCGCGTTCCTTCGGTCTCGTCGAGCGTACAAGTTCCAGCCGCGTATTGCTTCGGTCTCGTCGAGCGTACAAGTCCCAGCCGCGTATTGCTTTGGTCTCCTTATGCATACAAGTTCCAGCCGCGTATTTCTTCGGTATCGTTATGCGTACAGGTCCCAGCCGGGTATTGCTTCGGTATCGTTATGCGTACAAGTCCCAGCCGTGTGTTGCTTCGGTATCGTCGAGCATACAAGTTCCAGCCGCGTATTGCTTGGGTCTCGTTGTTCGTACGAGTTCCAGCCGCGTAATGCTTCGGTCTCGTTATGCATGCAAGTTCCTGCCGCATATTACTTCCGTCTCGTCGAGCGTACAAGTCCCAGCCGCGTAATGCTTCGGTCTCGTCGAGCGTACAAGTTCCAGCCGCGTATTACTTCGGTCTCGTTATGCGTGCCAGTTCCAGCCGCGTAATGCTTCGGTCTCGTTATGCGTGCCAGTTCCAGCCGCGTATTGCTTCGGTCTTGTTATTCGTGCAAGTCCCAGTCGCGTATTGCTTCGGTATCGTTATGCGTACAAGTCCCAGCCGCGTATCGCTTCGGTCTCGTCGAGCGTACAAGTCCCAACCGCGTATTGCTATGGTCTCGTCGAGCGTACAAGTTCCAGCCGCGTATTGCTTCGGTATCGTTATGCGTACAAGTCCCAGCCGTGTCTTAGTTCGGTCTCGTCATGGGTACAAGTTCCAGCCGCGTGTGGCTTCGGTCTCCTTATGCTTACAAGTTCTAGCCGCGTAATGCTTCGGTCTCGTTACGCGTACAAGTCCCAGCCGTGTATTGCTTCGGTCTCGTCGAGCAAACAAGCTCCAGCAGCGCGTTGCTTCGGTCTCGTTATGCGTACAAGTCCCAGCCGCGTATTGCTTCGGTCTCTTTATGCGTACAAGTCCCAGCCGCGTATTGCTTCGGTCTCGTTATGCGTGCAAGTCCCAGCCGCGTATTGCTTCGGTCTCTTTATACGTACAAGTCCCAGCCGCGTGTTGCTCCGGTCTCGTTATGCGTACAAGTCCCAGCCATGTATTGCTTCGGTCTCGTCGAGCGTACAAGTTCGAGCAGCGTGTTCCCTCGGTCTCGTTATTCGTACAAGTCCTAGCCGTGTGTTGTTTCGGTCTCGTTATGCGTGCAAGTTCCAGCCGCGTATTTCTTCGGTCTCGTTATGCGTGCAAGTCCCAGCCGCGTATTGCTTCGGTCTCGTCGAGCGAACAAGTTCCAGCAGCGCGTTGCTTCGGTCTCGTTATGCGTGGAAGTTCCAACCGCGTATTGCTTCGGTCTCGTCGAGCGTACAAGTCCAAGGCGCGTATAGCTGCAGTCTCGTTATGCGTACAAGTTCCAGCCCTGTACTGCTTCGATCTCGTTATGCGTACAAGTTTCAGCCGCGTATTGCTTCGGTCTCGTTATGCGTGCAAGTTTCAGCCGCGTATTGCTTCGGTCTCGTCGAGCGAACAATCTCCAGCAGCGCGTTCCTTCGGTCTCGTCGAGCGTACAAGTTCCAGCCGCGTATTGCTTCGGTCTCGTTATGCGTACAAGTTCCAGCCCCGTATTGCTTCGGTCTCGTTAAGCGAACAAGTTCCAGCCGCGTATTGCTTCGGTCTCGTCGAGCGTACAAGTCCCAGCCGTGTGTTGCTTCGGTATCGTCGAGCATACAAGTTCCAGCCGCGTATTACTTGGGTCTCGTTGTTCGTACAAGTCCCAGCCGCGTATTGCTTTGTTCTCGTTATGCGTACGAGATCCAGCCGCGTAATGCTTCGGTCTCGTTATGCGTGCCAGTTCCAGCCGCGTATTGCTTCGGTCTTGTTATTCGTGCAAGTCCCAGTCGCGTATTGCTTCGGTATCGTTATGCGTACAAGTCCCAGCCGCGTATCGCTTCGGTCTCGTCGAGCGTACAAGTCCCAACCGCGTATTGCTATGGTCTCGTCGAGCGTACAAGTTCCAGCCGCGTATTGCTTCGGTATCGTTATGCGTACAAGTCCCAGCCGTGTCTTAGTTCGGTCTCGTCATGCGTACAAGTTCCAGCCGCGTGTGGCTTCGGTCTCCTTATGCTTACAAGTTCTAGCCGCGTAATGCTTCGGTCTCGTTACGCGTACAAGTCCCAGCCGTGTATTGCTTCGGTCTCGTCGAGCAAACAAGCTCCAGCAGCGCGTTGCTTCGGTCTCGTTATGCGTACAAGTCCCAGCCGCGTATTGCTTCGGTCTCTTTATGCGTACAAGTCCCAGCCGCGTATTGCTTCGGTCTCGTTATGCGTGCAAGTCCCAGCCGCGTATTGCTTCGGTCTCGTCGAGCGAACAAGTTCCAGCAGCGCGTTGCTTCGGTCTCGTTATGCGTGGAAGTTCCATTCGCGTATTGCTTCGGTCTCGTCGAGCGTACAATTCCAAGGCGCGTATAGCTGCAGTCTCGTTATGCGTACATTTTCCAGCCCTGTACTGCTTCGGTCTCGTTACGCGTACAAGTCCCAGCCGTGTATTGCTTCGGTCTCGTCGAGCAAACAAGCTCCAGCAGCGCGTTGCTTCGGTCTCGTTATGCGTACAAGTCCCAGCCTCGTATTGCTTCGGTCTCTTTATGCGTACAAGTCCCAGCCGCGTGTTGCTCCGGTCTCGTTATGCGTACAAGTCCCAGCCATGTATTGCTTCGGTCTTGTCGAGCGTACAAGTTCGAGCAGCGTGTTACCTCGGTCTCGTTATTCGTACAAGTCCTAGCCGTGTGTTGTTTCGGTCTCGTTATGCGTGCAAGTTCCAGCCGCGTATTGCTTCGGTCTCGTTATGCGTGGAAGTCCCAGCCGCGTATTGCTTCGGTCTCGTCGAGCGAACAAGTTCCAGCAGCGCGTTGCTTCGGTCTCGTTATGCGTGGAAGTTCCAACCGCGTATTGCTTCGGTCTCGACGAGCGTACAAGTCCAAGGCGCGTATAGCTGCAGTCTCGTTATGCGTACAAGTTCCAGCCCTGTACTGCTTCGATCTCGTTATGCGTACAAGTTTCAGCCGCGTGTTGCTTCGGTCTCGTTATGCGTGCAAGTTTCAGCCGCGTATTGCTTCGGTCTCGTCGAGCGAACAATCTCCAGCAGCGCGTTCCTTCGGTCTCGTCGAGCGTACAAGTTCCAGCCGCGTATTGCTTCGGTCTCGTTATGCGTACAAGTTCCAGCCCCGTATTGCATCGGTCTCGTTAAGCGAACAAGTTCCTGCCGCGTGTTGCTTCGGTCTCGTTATGCGTACAAGTCCCAGCCGTGTATTGCTTCGGTCTCGTCGAGCGTACAAGTTCGAGCAGCGTATTGCTTCGGTCTCGTTATGCGTACAAGTTTCAGCCGCGTATTGCTTCGGTCTCGTTATGCGTGCAAGTTCCAGCCGCGTATTGCTTCGCTCTCGTCGAGCGAACAATCTCCAGCAGCGCGTTCCTTCGGTCTCGTCGAGCGTACAGGTTCCAGCCGCGTATTGCTTCGGTCTCGTCGAGCGTACAAGTTCGAGCAGCGTATTGCTTCGGTCTCGTTATGCGTACAAGTCCCAGCCGCGTATTGCTTCGGTCTCGTCGAGCGTACAAGTTCCAGCCGCGTATTGCTTCGGTCTCGTCGAGCGTCCAAGTCCCAGCCGCGTATTGCTTGGGTCTCGTTGTTCGTACAAGTCCCAGCCGCGTATTGCTTTGTTCTCGTTATGCGTACAAGTTCCAGCCGCGTATTGCTTCGGTCTCGTCGAGCGTACAAGTTCCAGCCGCGTATTGCTTCGGACTCGTTATGCGTACAAGTCCCAGTCGCGTATTGCTTCGGTCTCGTTATGCGTGAAAGTTCCAGCCGCGTATTGCTTCGGTCTCGTTAAGCGAACAAGTTCCTGCCGCGTGTTGCTTCGGTCTCGTTATGCGTACAAGTTCCAGCCGTGTATTGCTTCGGTCTCGTCGAGCGTACAAGTTCGAGCAGCGTATTGCTTCGGTCTCGTTATGCGTACAAGTCCCAGCCGCGTATTGCTTCGGTCTCGTCGAGCGTACAAGTTCCAGCCGCGTATTGCTTCGGTCTCGTCGAGCGTACAAGTTCCAGCCGCGTATTGCTTCGGTATCGTTATGCGGACAAGTCCCGGCCGTATGTTGCTTTGGTATCGTCGAGCATACAAGTTCCAGCCGCGTATAGCTTGGGTCTCGTTGTTCGTACAAGTCCCAGCCGCGTATTGCTTTGTTCTCGTTATGCGTACAAGTTCCAGCCGCGTATTGCTTCGGTCTCGTCGAGCGTACAAGTTCCAGCCGCGTATTGCTTCGGTCTCGTTATGCGTACAAGTCCCAGTCGCGTATTGCTTCGGTCTCGTTATGCGTGCAAGTTCCAGCCGCGTATTGCTTTCTCCTCGTTATGCGTACATGTCCCAGCCGCGTATTCCTTCGGTCTCGTTGAGCGTACAAGTTCCAGCCGCGCATTGCTACGGTCTTGTCGAGCGTACAAATACCAGCCGCGTATTGCTTCGGTCTCGTCGAGCGTACAAGTCCCAGCCGCGTATTGCTTCGGTCTAGTGGAGGGTACAAGTTCCAGCCGCGTATTGCTTTGTTCTCGTTATGCGTACAAGTCCCAGCCGCGTATTCCTTCGGTCTCGTCGAGCGTACAAGTTCCAGCCGCGTATTGCTTCTGTCTCGTCGAGCGCACAAGTTCCAGCCGTGTATTGCTTCGGTCCCGTCGAGCGTACAAGTCCCAGCCGTGTGTTGCTTCGGTATCGTCGAGCATACAAGTTCCAGCCGCGTATTACTTGGGTCTCGTTGTTCGTACAAGTCCCAGCCGCGTATTGCTTTGTTCTCGTTATGCGTACGAGATCCAGCCGCGTAATGCTTCGGTCTCGTTATGCGTGCCAGTTCCAGCCGCGTATTGCTTCGGTCTTGTTATTCGTGCAAGTCCCAGTCGCGTATTGCTTCGGTATCGTTATGCGTACAAGTCCCAGCCGTGTATCGCTTCGGTCTCGTCGAGCGTACAAGTCCCAACCGCGTATTGCTATGGTCTCGTCGAGCGTACAAGTTCCAGCCGCGTATTGCTTCGGTATCGTTATGCGTACAAGTCCCAGCCGTGTCTTAGTTCGGTCTCGTCATGCGTACAAGTTCCAGCCGCGTGTGGCTTCGGTCTCCTTATGCTTACAAGTTCTAGCCGCGTAATGCTTCGGTCTCGTTACGCGTACAAGTCCCAGCCGTGTATTGCTTCGGTCTCGTCGAGCAAACAAGCTCCAGCAGCGCGTTGCTTCGGTCTCGTTATGCGTACAAGTCCCAGCCGCGTATTGCTTCGGTCTCTTTATACGTACAAGTCCCAGCCGCGTATTGCTTCGGTCTCGTTATGCGTGCAAGTCCCAGCCGCGTATTGCTTCGGTCTCTTTATGCGTACAAGTCCCAGCCGCGTGTTGCTCCGGTCTCGTTATGCGTACAAGTCCCAGCCATGTATTGCTTCGGTCTCGTCGAGCGTACAAGTTCGAGCAGCGTGTTAGCTCGGTCTCGTTTTTCGTACAAGTCCTAGCCGTGTGTTGTTTCGGTCTCGTTATGCGTGCAAGTTCCAGCCGCGTATTTCTTCGGTCTCGTTATGCGTGCAAGTCCCAGCCGCGTATTGCTTCGGTCTCGTCGAGCGAACAAGTTCCAGCAGCGCGTTGCTTCGGTCTCGTTATGCGTGGAAGTTCCAACCGCGTATTGCTTCGGTCTCGTCGAGCGTACAAGTCCAAGGCGCGTATAGCTGCAGTCTCGTTATGCGTACAAGTTCCAGCCCTGTACTGCTTCGATCTCGTTATGCGTACAAGTTTCAGCCGCGTATTGCTTCGGTCTCGTTATGCGTGCAAGTTTCAGCCGCGTATTGCTTCGGTCTCGTCGAGCGAACAATCTCCAGCAGCGCGTTCCTTCGGTCTCGTCGAGCGTACAAGTTCCAGCCGCGTATTGCTTCGGTCTCGTTATGCGTACAAGTTCCAGCCCCGTATTGCTTCGGTCTCGTTAAGCGAACAAGTTCCAGCCGCGTATTGCTTCGGTCTCGTCGAGCGTACAAGTCCCAGCCGTGTGTTGCTTCGGTATCGTCGAGCATACAAGTTCCAGCCGCGTATTACTTGGGTCTCGTTGTTCGTACAAGTTCCAGCCGCGTATTGCTTCGGTCTCGTTATGCGTACAAGTTCCAGCCCCGTATTGCATCGGTCTCGTTAAGCGAACAAGTTCCTGCCGCGTGTTGCTTCGGTCTCGTTATGCGTACAAGTCCCAGCCGTGTATTGCTTCGGTCTCGTCGAGCGTACAAGTTCGAGCAGCGTATTGCTTCGGTCTCGTTATGCGTACAAGTTTCAGCCGCGTATTGCTTCGGTCTCGTTATGCGTGCAAGTTCCAGCCGCGTATTGCTTCGCTCTCGTCGAGCGAACAATCTCCAGCAGCGCGTTCCTTCGGTCTCGTCGAGCGTACAGGTTCCAGCCGCGTATTGCTTCGGTCTCGTTATGCGTACAAGTCCCAGCCGCGTATTGCTTCGGTCTCGTCGAGCGTACAAGCTCCAGCCGCGTATTGCTTCGGTCTCGTCGAGCGTACAAGTTCGAGCAGCGTATTGCTTCGGTCTCGTTATGCGTACAAGTCCCAGCCGCGTATTGCTTCGGTCTCGTCGAGCGTACAAGTTCCAGCCGCGTATTGCTTCGGTCTCGTCGAGCGTCCAAGTCCCAGCCGCGTATTGCTTGGGTCTCGTTGTTCGTACAAGTCCCAGCCGCGTATTGCTTTGTTCTCGTTATGCGTACAAGTTCCAGCCGCGTATTGCTTCGGTCTCGTCGAGCGTACAAGTTCCAGCCGCGTATTGCTTCGGACTCGTTATGCGTACAAGTCCCAGTCGCGTATTGCTTCGGTCTCGTTATGCGTGAAAGTTCCAGCCGCGTATTGCTTTCTCCTCGTTATGCGTACATGTCCCAGCCGCGTATTCCTTCGGTCTCGTTGAGCGTACAAGTTCCAGCCGCGCATTGCTACGGTCTTGTCGAGCGTACAAGTACCAGCTGCGTATTGCTTCGGTCTCGTCGAGCGTACAAGTCCCAGCCGCGTATTGCTTCGGTCTAGTGGAGGGTACAAGTTCCAGCCGCGTATTGCTTTGTTCTCGTTATGCGTACAAGTCCCAGCCGCGTATTCCTTCGGTCTCGTCGAGCGTACAAGTTCCAGCCGCGTATTGCTTCTGTCTCGTCGAGCGCACAAGTTCCAGCCGTGCATTGCTTCGGTCCCGTCGAGCGTACAAGTTCCAGCTGCGTGTTGCTTCGGTCTCGTTATGCGTACAAGTGCCAGCCGCGTATTGCTTCGGTCTCGTTATGCGTGCAAGTTCCAGCCGCGTATCGCTACGGTCTCGTAGAGCGCACAAGTTCCAGCCGCGTATTGCTTCGGTCTCGTCGAGCGTACAAGTTCCAGCTGCGCGTTGCTTCGGTGTCGTTATGCGTGCAAGTTCCAGCCGCGTATTGCTTCGGTCTCGTCGAGCGCACAAGTTCCAACCGCTTATTGCTTCGGTCTCGTCGAGCGTACAAGTTCCAGCCGGGTATTGCTTCGGTCTCGTTATGCGTGCAAGTTCCAGCCGCGTATTGCTTCGGTTTCGTCGAGCGTACAAGTTCCAGCCAGGTATTGCTTCGGTCTCGTTATGCGTGCAAGTTCCAGCCGCGTATTGCTTCTGTCTCGTCGAGCGCACAAGTCCCAGGCGCGTGTAGCAGCGGTCTCGTTATGTGTACAAGATCCAGCCGCGTGTTGCTTCGGTCTCGTTATGCGTGCAAGTTCCAGCCGCGTATTGCTTCGGTCTCGTTAAGCGAACAAGTTCCTGCCGCGTGTTGCTTCGGTCTCGTTATGCGTACAAGTTCCAGCCGTGTATTGCTTCGGTCTCTTCGAGCGTACAAGTTCTAGCCACGTATTGCTTTGCTCTCGTGCAGCACACAAGTCCCAGGCGCGTGTAGCAGCGGTCTCGTTATGCGTACAAGATCCAGCCGCGTGTTGCTTCGGTCTCGTTATGCGTGCAAGTTCCAGCCGCGTATTGCTTCGGTCTCGTTAAGCGAACAAGTTCCTGCCGCGTGTTGCTTCGGTCTCGTTATGCGTGGAAGTTCCAGCCGCGTGTTGCTTCGGTCTCGTTATGCGTACAAGTTCTAGCCACGTATTGCTTTGCTCTCGTGGAGCACACAAGTCCCAGGCGCGTGTAGCAGCGGTCTCGTTATGCGTGCGAGTTCCAGCCGCGTATTGCTTCGGTCTCGTCGAGCGCACAAGTTCCAACCGCGTATTGCTTCGGTCTCGTAGAGCGTTCAAGTTCCAGCCGCGTATTGCTTTGGTCTCGGTATGCGTGCAAGTTCCAGCCGCGTATTGCTTCGGTCTCGTCGAGTGTACAAGTTCCAGCCAGGTATTGCTTCGGTCTCGTTATGCGTGCAAGTTCCAGCCGCGTATTGCTTTGTTCTCGTTATGCGTACAAGTCCCAGCCGCGTATTCCTTCGGTCTCGTCGAGCGTACAAGTTCCAGCCGCGTATTGCTTCTGTCTCGTCGAGCGCACAAGTTCCAGCCGTGCATTGCTTCGGTCCCGTCGAGCGTACAAGTTCCAGCTGCGTGTTGCTTCGGTCTCGTTATGCGTACAAGTGCTAGCCGCGTATTGCTTCGGTCTCGTTATGCGTGCAAGTTCCAGCCGCGTATCGCTACGGTCTCGTAGAGCGCACAAGTTCCAGCCGCGTATTGCTTCGGTCTCGTCGAGCGTACAAGTTCCAGCTGCGCGTTGCTTCGGTGTCGTTATGCGTGCAAGTTCCAGCCGCGTATTGCTTCGGTCTCGTCGAGCGCACAAGTTCCAACCGCTTATTGCTTCGGTCTCGTCGAGCGTACAAGTTCCAGCCGGGTATTGCTTCGGTCTCGTTATGCGTGCAAGTTCCAGCCGCGTATTGCTTCGGTTTCGTCGAGCGTACAAGTTCCAGCCAGGTATTGCTTCGGTCTCGTTATGCGTGCAAGTTCCAGCCGCGTATTGCTTCTGTCTCGTCGAGCGCACAAGTCCCAGGCGCGTGTAGCAGCGGTCTCGTTATGTGTACAAGATCCAGCCGCGTGTTGCTTCGGTCTCGTTATGCGTGCAAGTTCCAGCCGCGTATTGCTTCGGTCTCGTTAAGCGAACAAGTTCCTGCCGCGTGTTGCTTCGGTCTCGTTATGCGTACAAGTTCCAGCCGTGTATTGCTTCGGTCTCTTCGAGCGTACAAGTTCTAGCCACGTATTGCTTTGCTCTCGTGCAGCACACAAGTCCCAGGCGCGTGTAGCAGCGGTCTCGTTATGCGTACAAGATCCAGCCGCGTGTTGCTTCGGTCTCGTTATGCGTGCAAGTTCCAGCCGCGTATTGCTTCGGTCTCGTTAAGCGAACAAGTTCCTGCCGCGTGTTGCTTCGGTCTCGTTATGCGTGGAAGTTCCAGCCGCGTGTTGCTTCGGTCTCGTTATGCGTACAAGTTCTAGCCACGTATTGCTTTGCTCTCGTGGAGCACACAAGTCCCAGGCGCGTGTAGCAGCGGTCTCGTTATGCGTGCGAGTTCCAGCCGCGTATTGCTTCGGTCTCGTCGAGCGCACAAGTTCCAACCGCGTATTGCTTCGGTCTCGTAGAGCGTTCAAGTTCCAGCCGCGTATTGCTTTGGTCTCGTTATGCGTGCAAGTTCCAGCCGCGTATTGCTTCGGTCTCGTCGAGTGTACAAGTTCCAGCCAGGTATTGCTTCGGTCTCGTTATGCGTGCAAGTTCCAGCCGCGTATTGCTTCTGTCTCGTCGAGCGCACAAGTTCCAGCCGCGTATTGCTTCGGTCCCGTCGAGCGTACAAGTTCCAGCCGCGTATTGCTTCGGTCTCGTCGAGCGAAGAAGTTCCAGCAGCGCGTTGCTTCGGTCTCGTTATGCGTGGAAGTTCCAGCCGCGTGATGCTTCGGTCTCGTTATGCGTACAAGTTCTAGCCACGTATTGGTTTGCTCTCGTGGAGCACACAAGTTCCAGCCGCGTGTTGCTTTGGTCTCGTTATCCGTCCAAGCTCCAGCCGCGTATTGCTTCGGTCTCGTCGAGCGTACAAGTTCCAGCCTCGTATTGCTTTGGTCTCGTTATGCGTACAAGTCCCATCCGCGTATTGCTTCGGTCTCGTTATGCGTATATATCCCAGCCGCGTATTGCTTCGGTCTCGTTATGCGTGCAAGTTCCAGCCGCGTATTGCTTCGGTCTCGTTAAGCGAACAAGTTCCTGCCGCGTGTTGCTTCGGTCTCGTTATGCGTGGAAGTTCCAGCCGCGTGTTGCTTCGGTCTCGTTATGCGTACCAGTTCTAGCCACGTATTGCTTTGCTCTCGTGGAGCACACAAGTTCCAGCCGCGTGTTGCTTTGGTCTCGTTATCCGTCCAAGTTCCAGCCGCGTATTGCTTCGGTCTCGTCGAGCGTACAGGTTCCAGCCGCGTATTGCTTTGGTCTCGTTATGCGTACAAGTCCCATCCGCGTATTGCTTCGGTCTCGTTATGCGTATATATCCTAGCCGCGTGTTGCTTCGGTCTCGTTATGCGTATATATCCTAGCCGCGTATTGCTTCGGTCTCGTTATGCGTACAAGTCCCAGCCGTGTATTGCTTCGGTCTCGTCGAGCGTACAAGTTCGAGCAGCGTATTGCTTCGGTCTCGTTATGCGTACAAGTCCCAGCCGCGTATTGCTTCGGTCTCGTCGAGCGTACAAGTTCCAGCCACGTATTGCTTTGCTCTCGTGGAGCACACAAGTTCCAGCCGCGTGTTGCTTTGGTCTCGTTATCCGTCCAAGTTCCAGCCGCGTGTTGCTTCGGTCTCGTCTTGCGTACAGGTTCCAGCCGCGTATTGCTTTGGTCTCGTTATGCGTACAAGTCCCATCCGCGTATTGCTTCGGTCTCGTTATGCGTATATATCCTAGCCGCGTATTGCTTCGGTCTCGTTATGCGTATATATCCTAGCCGCGTATTGCTTCGGTCTCGTTATGCGTACAAGTCCCAGCCGTGTATTGCTTCGGTCTCGTCGAGCGTACAAGTTCGAGCAGCGTATTGCTTCGGTCTCGTTATGCGTACAAGTCCCAGCCGCGTATTGCTTCGGTCTCGTCGAGCGTACAAGTTCCAGCCGCGTATTGCTTCGGTCTCGTCGAGCGTCCAAGTCCCAGCCGCGTATTGCTTCGGTCTCCTTATGCATACAAGTTCCAGCTGCGTATTTCTTCGGTATCGTTATGCGTATAGGTCCCAGCCGGGTATTGCTTCGGTATCGTAATGCGGACAAGTCCCGGCCGTATGTCGCTTTGGTATCCTCGAGCATACAAGTTCCAGCCGCGTATTGCGTGGGTCTCGTCGTTCGTACAAGTCCCAGCCGCGTATTGCTTTGTTCTCGTTATGCGTACAAGTTCCAGCCGCGTATTGCTTCGGTCTCGTTATGCGTGAAAGTTCCAGCCGCGTAATGCTTCGGTCTCGTTAAGCGAACAAGTTCCTGCCGCGTGTTGCTTCGGTCTCGTTATGCGTACAAGTTCCAGCCGTGTATTGCTTCGGTCTCGTCGAGCGTACAAGTTCGAGCAGCGTATTGCTTCGGTCTCGTTATGCGTACAAGTCCCAGCCGCGTATTGCTTCGGTCTCGTCGAGCGTACAAGTTCCAGCCGCGTATTGCTTCGGTCTCGTCGAGCGTACAAGTTCCAGCCGCGTATTGCTTCGGTATCGTTATGCGGACAAGTCCCGGCCGTATGTTGCTTTGGTATCGTCGAGCATACAAGTTCAAGCCGCGTATTGCTTGGGTCTCGTTGTTCGCACAAGTTCCAGCCGCGTATTGCTTCGGTCTCGTCGAGCGTACAAGTTCCAAGCGCGTATTGCTTCGGTCTCGTCGAGCGTACAAGTTCCAGCCGCGTATTGCTTCGGTCTCGTTATGCGTACAAGTCCCAGTCGCGTATTGCTTCGGTCTCGTTATGCGTGCAAGTTCCAGCCGCGTATTGCTTTCTCCTCGTTATGCGTACATGTCCCAGCCGCGTATTCCTTCGGTCTCGTTGAGCGTACAAGTTCCAGCCGCGCATTGCTACGGTCTTGTCGAGCGTACAAGTACCAGCCGCGTATTGCTTCGGTCTCGTCGAGCGTACAAGTCCCAGCCGCGTATTGCTTCGGTCTAGTGGAGGGTACAAGTTCCAGCCGCGTATTGCTTTGTTCTCGTTATGCGTACAAGTCCCAGCCGCGTATTCCTTCGGTCTCGTCGAGCGTACAAGTTCCAGCCGCGTATTGCTTCTGTCTCGTCGAGCGCACAAGTTCCAGCCGTGTATTGCTTCGGTCCCGTCGAGCGTACAAGTTCCAGCTGCGTGTTGCTTCGGTCTCGTTATGCGTACAAGTGCCAGCCGCGTATTGCTTCGGTCTCGTTATGCGTGCAAGTTCCAGCCGCGTATCGCTACGGTCTCGTAGAGCGCACAAGTTCCAGCCGCGTATTGCTTCGGTCTCGTCGAGCGTACAAGTTCCAGCTGCGCGTTGCTTCGGTGTCGTTATGCGTGCAAGTTCCAGCCGCGTATTGCTTCGGTCTCGTCGAGCGCACAAGTTCCAACCGCTTATTGCTTCGGTCTCGTCGAGCGTACAAGTTCCAGCCGCGTATTGCTTCGGTCTCGTTATGCGTGCAAGTTCCAGCCGCGTATTGCTTCGGTCTCGTCGAGCGTACAAGTTCCAGCCAGGTATTGCTTCGGTCTCGTTATGCGTGCAAGTTCCAGCCGCGTATTGCTTCTGTCTCGTCGAGCGCACAAGTCCCAGGCGCGTGTAGCAGCGGTCTCGTTATGTGTACAAGATCCAGCCGCGTGTTGCTTCGGTATCGTTATGCGTGCAAGTTCCAGCCGCGTATTGCTTCGGTCTCGTTAAGCGAACAAGTTCCTGCCGCGTGTTGCTTCGGTCTCGTTATGCGTACAAGTTCCAGCCGTGTATTGCTTCGGTCTCTTCGAGCGTACAAGTTCTAGCCACGTATTGCTTTGCTCTCGTGCAGCACACAAGTCCCAGGCGCGTGTAGCAGCGGTCTCGTTATGCGTACAAGATCCAGCCGCGTGTTGCTTCGGTCTCGTTATGCGTGCAAGTTCCAGCCGCGTATTGCTTCGGTCTCGTTAAGCGAACAAGTTCCTGCCGCGTGTTGCTTCGGTCTCGTTATGCGTGGAAGTTCCAGCCGCGTGTTGCTTCGGTCTCGTTATGCGTACAAGTTCTAGCCACGTATTGCTTTGCTCTCGTGGAGCACACAAGTCCCAGGCGCGTGAAGCAGCGGTCTCGTTATGCGTGCGAGTTCCAGCCGCGTGTTGCTTCGGTCTCGTCGAGCGCACAAGTTCCAACCGCGTATTGCTTCGGTCTCGTCGAGCGTTCAAGTTCCAGCCGCGTATTGCTTTGGTCTCGGTATGCGTGCAAGTTCCAGCCGCGTATTGCTTCGGTCTCGTCGAGTGTACAAGTTCCAGCCAGGTATTGCTTCGGTCTCGTTATGCGTGCAAGTTCCAGCCGCGTATTGCTTCTGTCTCGTCGAGCGCACAAGTTCCAGCCGCGTATTGCTTCGGTCCCGTCGAGCGTACAAGTTCCAGCCGCGTATTGCTTCGGTCTCGTCGAGCGAAGAAGTTCCAGCAGCGCGTTGCTTCGGTCTCGTTATGCGTGGAAGTTCCAGCCGCGTGATGCTTCGGTCTCGTTATGCGTACAAGTTCTAGCCACGTATTGGTTTGCTCTCGTGGAGCACACAAGTTCCAGCCGCGTGTTGCTTTGGTCTCGTTATCCGTCCAAGTTCCAGCCGCGTATTGCTTTGGTCTCGTCGAGCGTACAAGTTCCAGCCGCGTATTGCTTTGGTCTCGTTATGCGTACAAGTCCCAGGCGCGTGTAGCAGCGGTCTCGTTATGCGTGCGAGTTCCAGCCGCGTATTGCTTCGGTCTCGTCGAGCGCACAAGTTCCAACCGCGTATTGCTTCGGTCTCGTCGAGCGTTCAAGTTCCAGCCGCGTATTGCTTTGGTCTCGGTATGCGTGCAAGTTCCAGCCGCGTATTGCTTCGGTCTCGTCGAGTGTACAAGTTCCAGCCAGGTATTGCTTCGGTCTCGTTATGCGTGCAAGTTCCAGCCGCGTATTGCTTCTGTCTCGTCGAGCGCACAAGTTCCAGCCGCGTATTGCTTCGGTCCCGTCGAGCGTACAAGTTCCAGCCGCGTATTGCTTCGGTCTCGTCGAGCGAAGAAGTTCCAGCAGCGCGTTGCTTCGGTCTCGTTATGCGTGGAAGTTCCAGCCGCGTGATGCTTCGGTCTCGTTATGCGTACAAGTTCTAGCCACGTATTGGTTTGCTCTCGTGGAGCACACAAGTTCCAGCCGCGTGTTGCTTTGGTCTCGTTATCCGTCCAAGTTCCAGCCGCGTATTGCTTCGGTCTCGTCGAGCGTACAAGTTCCAGCCGCGTATTGCTTTGGTCTCGTTATGCGTACAAGTCCCATCCGCGTATTGCTTCGGTCTCGTTATGCGTATATATCCCAGCCGCGTATTGCTTCGGTCTCGTTATGCGTGCAAGTTCCAGCCGCGTATTGCTTCGGTCTCGTTAAGCGAACAAGTTCCTGCCGCGTGTTGCTTCGGTCTCGTTATGCGTGGAAGTTCCAGCCGCGTGTTTCTTCGGTCTCGTTATGCGTACCAGTTCTAGCCACGTATTGCTTTGCTCTCGTGGAGCACACAAGTTCCAGCCGCGTGTTGCTTTGGTCTCGTTATCCGTCCAAGTTCCAGCCGCGTATTGCTTCGGTCTCGTCGAGCGTACAGGTTCCAGCCGCGTATTGCTTTGGTCTCGTTATGCGTACAAGTCCCATCCGCGTATTGCTTCGGTCTCGTTATGCGTATATATCCTAGCCGCGTGTTGCTTCGGTCTCGTTATGCGTATATATCCTAGCCGCGTATTGCTTCGGTCTCGTTATGCGTACAAGTCCCAGCCGTGTATTGCTTCGGTCTCGTCGAGCGTACAAGTTCGAGCAGCGTATTGCTTCGGTCTCGTTATGCGTACAAGTCCCAGCCGCGTATTGCTTCGGTCTCGTCGAGCGTACAAGTTCCAGCCGCGTATTGCTTCGGTCTCGTCGAGCGTACAAGTCCCTGCCGCGTATTGCTTTGGTCTCGTTATGCGTGCAAGTTCCAGCCGCGTATTGCTTCGCTCTCGTCGAGCGAACAATCTCCAGCAGCGCGTTCCTTCGGTCTCGTCGAGCGTACAGGTTCCAGCCGCGTATTGCTTCGGTCTCGTTATGCGTACAAGTCCCAGCCGCGTATTGCTTCGGTCTCGTCGAGCGTACAAGCTCCAGCCGCGTATTGCTTCGGTCTCGTCGAGCGTACAAGTTCGAGCAGCGTATTGCTTCGGTCTCGTTATGCGTACAAGTCCCAGCCGCGTATTGCTTCGGTCTTGTCGAGCGTACAAGTTCCAGCCGCGTATTGCTTCGGTCTCGTCGAGCGTCCAAGTCCCAGCCGCGTATTGCTTGGGTCTCGTTGTTCGTACAAGTCCCAGCCGCGTATTGCTTTGTTCTCGTTATGCGTACAAGTTCCAGCCGCGTATTGCTTCGGTCTCGTCGAGCGTACAAGTTCCAGCCGCGTATTGCTTCGGACTCGTTATGCGTACAAGTCCCAGTCGCGTATTGCTTCGGTCTCGTTATGCGTGAAAGTTCCAGCCGCGTATTGCTTTCTCCTCGTTATGCGTACATGTCCCAGCCGCGTATTCCTTCGGTCTCGTTGAGCGTACAAGTTCCAGCCGCGCATTGCTACGGTCTTGTCGAGCGTACAAGTACCAGCCGCGTATTGCTTCGGTCTCGTCGAGCGTACAAGTCCCAGCCGCGTATTGCTTCGGTCTAGTGGAGGGTACAAGTTCCAGCCGCGTATTGCTTTGTTCTCGTTATGCGTACAAGTCCCAGCCGCGTATTCCTTCGGTCTCGTCGAGCGTACAAGTTCCAGCCGCGTATTGCTTCTGTCTCGTCGAGCGCACAAGTTCCAGCCGTGCATTGCTTCGGTCCCGTCGAGCGTACAAGTTCCAGCTGCGTGTTGCTTCGGTCTCGTTATGCGTACAAGTGCCAGCCGCGTATTGCTTCGGTCTCGTTATGCGTGCAAGTTCCAGCCGCGTATCGCTACGGTCTCGTAGAGCGCACAAGTTCCAGCCATGTATTGCTTCGGTCTCGTCGAGCGTACAAGTTCCAGCTGCGCGTTGCTTCGGTGTCGTTATGCGTGCAAGTTCCAGCCGCGTATTGCTTCGGTCTCGTCGAGCGCACAAGTTCCAACCGCTTATTGCTTCGGTCTCGTCGAGCGTACAAGTTCCAGCCGGGTATTGCTTCGGTCTCGTTATGCGTGCAAGTTCCAGCCGCGTATTGCTTCGGTCTCGTCGAGCGTACAAGTTCCAGCCAGGTATTGCTTCGGTCTCGTTATGCGTGCAAGTTCCAGCCGCGTATTGCTTCTGTCTCGTCGAGCGCACAAGCCCCAGGCGCGTGTAGCAGCGGTCTCGTTATGTGTACAAGATCCAGCCGCGTGTTGCTTCGGTCTCGTTATGCGTGCAAGTTCCAGCCGCGTATTGCTTCGGTCTCGTTAAGCGAACAAGTTCCTGCCGCGTGTTGCTTCGGTCTCGTTATGCGTGGAAGTTCCAGCCGCGTGTTGCTTCGGTCTCGTTATGCGTACAAGTTCTAGCCACGTATTGCTTTGCTCTCGTGGAGCACACAAGTCCCAGGCGCGTGTAGCAGCGGTCTCGTTATGCGTGCGAGTTCCAGCCGCGTATTGCTTCGGTCTCGTCGAGCGCACAAGTTCCAACCGCGTATTGCTTCGGTCTCGTCGAGCGTTCAAGTTCCAGCCGCGTATTGCTTTGGTCTCGGTATGCGTGCAAGTTCCAGCCGCGTATTGCTTCGGTCTCGTCGAGTGTACAAGTTCCAGCCAGGTATTGCTTCGGTCTCGTTATGCGTGCAAGTTCCAGCCGCGTATTGCTTCTGTCTCGTCGAGCGCACAAGTTCCAGCCGCGTATTGCTTCGGTCCCGTCGAGCGTACAAGTTCCAGCCGCGTATTGCTTCGGTCTCGTCGAGCGAAGAAGTTCCAGCAGCGCGTTGCTTCGGTCTCGTTATGCGTGGAAGTTCCAGCCGCGTGATGCTTCGGTCCCGTTATGCGTACAAGTTCTAGCCACGTATTGGTTTGCTCTCGTGGAGCACACAAGTTCCAGCCGCGTGTTGCTTTGGTCTCGTTATCCGTCCAAGTTCCAGCCGCGTATTGCTTCGGTCTCGTCGAGCGTACAAGTTCCAGCCGCGTATTGCTTTGGTCTCGTTATGCGTACAAGTCCCATCCGCGTATTGCTTCGGTCTCGTTATGCGTATATATCCCAGCCGCGTATTGCTTCGGTCTCGTTATGCGTGCAAGTTCCAGCCGCGTATTGCTTCGCTCTCGTTAAGCGAACAAGTTCCTGCCGCGTGTTGCTTCGGTCTCGTTATGCGTGGAAGTTCCAGCCGCGTGTTTCTTCGGTCTCGTTATGCGTACCAGTTCTAGCCACGTATTGCTTTGCTCTCGTGGAGCACACAAGTTCCAGCCGCGTGTTGCTTTGGTCTCGTTATCCGTCCAAGTTCCAGCCGCGTATTGCTTCGGTCTCGTCGAGCGTACAGGTTCCAGCCGCGTATTGCTTTGGTCTCGATATGCGTACAAGTCCCATCCGCGTATTGCTTCGGTCTCGTTATGCGTATATATCCTAGCCGCGTGTTGCTTCGGTCTCGTTATGCGTATATATCCTAGCCGCGTATTGCTTCGGTCTCGTTATGCGTACAAGTCCCAGCCGTGTATTGCTTCGGTCTCGTCGAGCGTACAAGTTCGAGCAGCGTATTGCTTCGGTCTCGTTATGCGTACAAGTCCCAGCCGCGTATTGCTTCGGTCTCGTCGAGCGTACAAGTTCCAGCCACGTATTGCTTTGCTCTCGTGGAGCACACAAGTTCCAGCCGCGTGTTGCTTTGGTCTCGTTATCCGTCCAAGTTCCAGCCGCGTGTTGCTTCGGTCTCGTCTTGCGTACAGGTTCCAGCCGCGTATTGCTTTGGTCTCGTTATGCGTACAAGTCCCATCCGCGTATTGCTTCGGTCTCGTTATGCGTATATATCCTAGCCGCGTATTGCTTCGGTCTCGTTGTGCGTATATATCCTAGCCGCGTATTGCTTCGGTCTCGTTATGCGTACAAGTCCCAGCCGTGTATTGCTTCGGTCTCGTCGAGCGTACAAGTTCGAGCAGCGTATTGCTTCGGTCTCGTTATGCGTACAAGTCCCAGCCGCGTATTGCTTCGGTCTCGTCGAGCGTACAAGTTCCAGCCGCGTATTGCTTCGGTCTCGTTACGCGTACAAGTCCCCGCCGTGTATTGCTTCGGTCTCGTCGAGCAAACAAGCTCCAGCAGCGCGTTGCTTCGGTCTCGATATTCGTGCAAGTTCCAGCCGCGTACTGCTTCGTTCTCGTCGAGCGTGCAAGTTCCAGCCGCGTATTGCTTCGGTCTCGTGGAGCGTATAAGTTCCAGCTGCGCGTTGCTTCGGTGTCGTTATGCGTGCAAGTTCCAGCCGCGTATTGCTTCGGTCTCGTCGAGCGCACAAGTTCCAACCGCGTATTGCTTCGGTCTCGTCGAGCGTACAAGTTCCAGCCGCGTATTGCTTCGGTCTCGTTATGCGTGCAAGTTCCAGCCGCGTATTGCTTCGGTCTCGTTACGCGAACAAGTTCCAGCCGCGTGTTGCTTCGGTCTCGTTATGCGTACAAGTCCCAGCCGCGTATTGCTTCGGTCTCGTCGAGCGAACAAGTTCCAGCAGCGCGTCTTCGGTCTCGTTATGCGTGGAAGTTCCAACCGCGTATTGCTTCGGTCTCGTCGAGCGTACAAGTTCCAGCCGCGTATTGCTTTGGTCTCGTTATGCGTACAAGTTACAACCGCGTAATGCTTCGGTCTCGTTATGCGTGCCAGTTCCAGCCGCGTATTGCTTCGGTCTCGTGGAGCGTACAAGTCCCAGCCGCGTAATGCTTCGGTCTCGTTATGCGTGCCAGTTCCAGCCGCGTATTGCTTCGGTCTCGTCAAGCGTACAAGTTACAGCCGGGTATTGCTTCGGTCTCGTTATGCGTGCCAGTTTCAGCCGCGTATTGCTTCGGTCTCGTGGAGCGTACAAGTCCCAGTCGCGTATTGCGTCGGTCTCGTTATGCGAAGAAGTTCCAGCCACGAATTGCTTCGGTCTCGTTATTCGTGCAAGTCCCAATCGCGTATTGCTTCGGTATCGTTATGCGTACAAGTCCCAGCCGCGTATCGCTTCGGTCTCGTCGGGCGTACAAGTCCCAACCGCGTATTGCTATGGTCTCGTCGAGCGTACAAGTTCCAGCCGCGTAATGCTTCGGTCTCGTTATGCGTGCAGGTTCCTGCCGCATATTACTTCCGTCTAGTCGAGCGTACAAGTCCCAGCCGCGTAATGCTTCGGTCTCGTTATGCGTGCCAGTTCCAGCCGCGTATTGCTTCGGTCTCGTTTTGCGTACAAGTCCCAGCCGCGTATTGCTTTGGTCTCGTTATGGGTACAAGTCCCAGCCGCGCATTGCTTCGGTATCGTTATGCGTATAAGTCCCAGGCGTGTCTTCCTTCGGTCTCGTTATGCGTACAAGTTCCAGCCGCGTGTTGCTTCGGTCTCGTTATGCGTTCAAGTCCCAGCCGCGTGTTGTTTCGGTCTCGTTGTGCGTGCAAGTTCCAGCCGCGTATTGCTTCGGTCTCGTCAAGCGTACAAGTTCCAACCTCGTAATGCTTCGGGCTCGTTATGCGTGCAAGTTGCAGCCGCGTATTGCTTCGGTCTCGTCAATCGTACAAGTTACAGCCGGGTATTGCTTCGGTCTCGTTATGCGTGCCAGTTTCAGCCGCGTATTGCTTCGGTCTCGTGGAGCGTACAAGTTCCAGCCGCGTAATGCTTCGGTCTCGTTATGCGTGCCAGTTCCAGCCGCGTATTGCTTCGGTCTTGTTATTCGTGCAAGTCCCAGTCGCGTATTGCTTCGGTATCGTTATGCGTACAAGTCCCAGCCGCGTATCGCTTCGGTCTCGTCGGGCGTACAAGTCCCAACCGCGTATTGCTATGGTCTCGTCGAGCGTACAAGTTCCAGCCGCGTATTGCTTCGGTATCGTTATGCGTACAAGTCCCAGCCGCGTGTTGCTTCGGTCTCGTTGAGCGTACAAGTCCCTGGCGCGTATTGCTTCGGTCTCGTTGAGCGTACAAGTTCCTGCCGCGTGTTGCTTCGGTATCGTTATGCGTACAAGTCCTAGCCGCGTATTGCTTCGGTCTCGTCGAGCGTACAAGTTTCAGCCGGGTACTGCTGCGGTCTCGTTATGCGTGCAAGATCCAGCCGCGTATTGCTTCGGTCTCGTCGAGCGAACAAGTTCCAGCCGCGTATTGCTTCGGGATCGTTATGCGTACAAGTCCCAGCCGCGTATTGCTATGGTCACGTTAGGCGTACAAGATCCAGCCGCGTATTGCTTTGGTATCGTTATGCGTACAAGTACCATTCGTATCTTGGTTTGGTCTCGTCATGCGTACAAGTTCCAGCCGCGTGTGGCTTCGGTCTCCTTATGGTTACAAGTTCCAGCCGCGTGTGGCTTCGGTCTCCTTATGGTTACAAGTTCCAGCCGCGTAATGCTTCGGTCTCGTTTTGCGTAAAAGTCCCAGCCGCGTAGTGCTTCGGTCTCGTTATGCGTACAAGTTCCAGCCGGGTACTGCTTCAGTCTGGTAGAGCGTACAGGTTCCAGCCGCGTATTGCTTCGGTCTCGTCGAGCGTACACGTTCCAGCCGCGTATTGCTTCGTTCTCGTCGAGCGTGCAAGTTCCAGCCGCGTATTGCTTCGGTCTCGTGGAGCGTATAAGTTCCAGCTGCGCGTTGCTTCGGTGTCGTTATGCGTACAAGATCCAGCCGCGCATTGCTTCGGGCTCGTCGAGCGTACAAGTCCCAGCCGCGTGTTGCTTCGGTCTCGTTATGCGTACAAGTTCCAGCTGGGTACTGCTTTAGTATCGTAGAGCGTACAGGTTCCAGCCGCGTATTGCTTCGGTGTCGTCGAGCGAACAAGTTCCAGCAGCGCGTTGCTTCGGTCTCGTTATGCGTGCAAGTTCCAGCCGCGTAATTCTTCGGTCTCGTTACGCGTAGAAGTTCCAGCCACGAATTGCGTCGGTCTCGTTATGCGTACAAGACCCAGCCGCGCATTGCTTTGGTCTCGTTATGCGTACAAGTCCCACCCGCGTATTACTTCGGTCTCGTTATGCGTACAAGTTCCAGCTGGGCACTGCATTAGTCTCGTAGAGCGTACAGGTTCCAGCCGCGTATTGCTTCGGGCTCGTCGAGCGTACAAGTCCCAGCCGCGTGTTGCTTCGGTCTCGTTATGCGTAAAAGTTCCAACCGCGTAATTCTTCGGTATCCTGGAGCGTACATGTTCCAGCCGGGTACTGCTTCAGTCTCGTCGAGCGTGCAGGTTCCAGCCGCGTATTGCTTCGGTATCGTTATGCGTACAAGTTCCAGCCGCGCAATGGTTCGGTCTCGTTATGCGTACAAGTTCCAGCCGTGTAATACTTTGGTCTCGTTATGCGTACAGGTCCCAGCCGCGTATTGCTTCGGTATCGTTATGCGTGCAAGTTCCAGCCGCGTACTGCTTCGGTTTCGTCGAGCCTGCAAGTCCCAGCCGCGTATAGCTTCGGTCTCGTTATGCGTACAAGTCCCAGCCCTGTATTGCTTCGGTTTCGTCGAGCGTACAAGTTCCAGCAGCGTATTGCTTCGGTCTCGTCGAGCGTCCAGTTTCCAGCCGCGTGTTGCTTCGCTCTCGTTATGCGTACAAGTCCAAGCCGCGTATTACTTTGTTCTGGTTAAGCGTACAAGTCCCAGCCGCGTATTGCTTCGGTCTCGCCGCGCGTACAAGTTCCACCTACGTATTGCTTCGGTCTAGTGGAGGGTACAAGTTCCAGCCGCGTATTGCTTTGCTCTCGTTATGCGTACAAGTCCCAGCCGCGTATTCCTTTGGTCTCGTTGAGCGTGCAAGTTCCAGCCGCGTATTGCTTCGCTCTCGTCGAGCGTACAAGTTCCAGCCGCGTATTTTTTCGGTCTCGTTATGCGTGCAAGTTCCAGCCACGTATTGTTTTCTTCTCGTTATGCGTACGAGTCCCAGCCGCGTATTGCTTCGGTCTTGTCGAGCGTACAAGTCCCCGCCGCGTATTGCTTCGGTCTTGTCGAGCGTACAAGTCCCAGCCGTGTATTGCTTCGGTGTCGTCGAGCGTACAAGTTCCAGCAGCGTATTGCTCCGGTCTCATCGAGCGTCCAGTTTTCAGCCGCGTGTTGCTTCGCTCTCGTTATGCGTACAACTTCCAACCGCGTATTGCATCGGTCTCGTCGAGCGTAAACGTTCCAGCCACGTATTGCTTCAGTCTCGTCGAGCGTACAAGTTGCAGCTACGTATGGCTTCGGCCTTGTTATGCGTACAAGTCCCAGCCGCGTATTGCTTCGGTCTCGTCGAGCGTGCAAGTTCCAGCCGCGTATTGCTTCGGTCTCGTCGAGCGTACAAGTTCCAGCCAGGTATTGCTTTTGTCTCGTTATGTGTAAAAGTCCCAGCAGTGTATTGCTTCGGTCTCGTTATGCGTACAAGTTCCAGCCGCCTGTTGCTTCTGTCTCGTCGAGCGCACAAGTTCCAGCCGCGTATTGCTTCGTTCCCGTCGAGCGCACAAGTGCCAGCCGCATGTTAGCTTTGGTCTCGTTACGCGTACAAGTCCCAGCCGCGTATTGCTTCGGTCTCGTCGAGCGTACAAGTTCCAGCTGCGCGTTGCTTCGGTGTCGTTATGCGTGCAAGTTCCAGCCGCGTATTGCTTCGGTCTCGTCGAGCGCACAAGCTCCAACCGCGTATTGCTTCGGTCTCGTCGAGCGTACAAGTTCCAGTCGCGTATTGCTTCGGTCTTGTTATGCGTGCAAGTTCCAGCCGCGTATTGCTTCGGTCTCGTCGAGCGTGCAAGTTCCAGCCGCGTATTGCTTCGGTCTCGTCGAGCGTACAAGTTCCAGCCAGGTATTACTTTTGTCTCGTTATGTGTAAAAGTCCCAGCAGTGTATTGCTTCGGTCTCGTTATGCGTACAAGTTCCAGCCGCCTGTTGCTTCTGTCTCGTCGAGCGCACAAGTTCCAGCCGCGTATTGCTTCGTTCCCGTCGAGCGTACAAGTTCCAACCGCGTATTGCTTCGGTCTCGTTACGCGTACAAGTCCCCGCCGTGTATTGCTTCGGTCTCGTCGAGCAAACAAGCTCCAGCAGCGCGTTGCTTCGGTCTCGATATTCGTGCAAGTTCCAGCCGCGTATTGCTTCGTTCTCGTCGAGCGTGCAAGTTCCAGCCGCGTATTGCTTCGGTCTCGTTATGCGTGCAAGTTCCAGCCGCGTATTGCTTCGGTCTCGTCGAGCGTACAAGCTCCAGCAGCGCGTTGCTTCGGTCTCGATATTCGTGCAAGTTCCAGCCGCGTATTGCTTCGGTCTCGTGGAGCGTATAAGTTCCAGCTGCGCGTTGCTTCGGTGTCGTTATGCGTGCAAGTTCCAGCCGCGTATTGCTTCGGTCTCGCCGAGCGCACAAGTTCCAACCGCGTATTGCTTCGGTCTCGTCGAGCGTACAAGTTCCAGCCGCGTATTGCTTCGATCTCGTTATGCGTGCAAGTTCCAGCCGCGTATTGCTTCGGTCTCGTCGAGCGTACAAGTTCCAGCCAGGTATTGCTTCGGTCTCGTTATGCGTGCAAGTTCCAGCCGCGTATTGTTTCTGTCTCGTCGAGCGCACAAGTTCCAGCCGCGTATTGCTTCGGTCCCGTCGAGCGTACAAGTTCCAGCCGCGGATTGCTTCGCTCTCTTCGAGCGAACAAGTTCCAGCCGCGTATTGCTTTTGTCTCATTATGTGTAAAAGTCCCAGCAGTGTATTGCTTCGGTCTCGTTATGCGTACAAGTTCCTGCCGTCTGTTGCTTCGGTCTCGTCGAGCGTGCAAGTTCCAGCCGCGTATTGCTTCGGTCTCGTTACGCGTACAAGTCCCAGCGTGTATTGCTTCGGTCTCGTCGAGCAAACAAGCTCCAGCAGCGCGTTGCTTCGGTCTCGATATTCGTGCAAGTTCCAGCCGCGTATTGCTTCGGTCTCGTCGAGCGTGCATGTTCCAGCCGCGTATTGCTTCGGTCTCGTGGAGCGTATAAGTTCCAGCTGCGCGTTGCTTCGGTGTCGTTATGCGTGCAAGTTCCAGCCGCGTATTGCTTCGTTCCCGTCGAGCGTACAAGTTCCAACCGCGTATTGCTTCGGTCTCGTTATGCGTGCAAGTTCCAGCCGCGTATTGCTTCGGTCTCGTCGAGCGTACAAGCTCCAGCAGCGCGTTGCTTCGGTCTCGATATTCGTGCAAGTTCCAGCCGCGTATTGCTTCGGTCTCGTGGAGCGTATAAGTTCCAGCTGCGCGTTGCTTCGGTGTCGTTATGCGTGCAAGTTCCAGCCGCGTATTGCTTCGGTCTCGCCGAGCGCACAAGTTCCAACCGCGTATTGCATCGGTCTCGTCGAGCGTACAAGTTCCAGCCGCGTATTGCTTCGGTCTCGTTATGCGTGCAAGTTCCAGCCGCGTATTGCTTCGGTCTCGTCGAGCGTACAAGTTCCAGCCAGGTATTGCTTCGGTCTCGTTATGCGTGCAAGTTCCAGCCGCGTATTGTTTCTGTCTCGTCGAGCGCACAAGTTCCAGCCGCGTATTGCTTCGGTCCCGTCGAGCGTACAAGTTCCAGCCGCGGATTGCTTCGTTCCCGTCGAGCGTACAAGTTCCAACCGCGTATTGCTTCGGTCTCGTTACGCGTACAAGTCCCCGCCGTGTATTGCTTCGGTCTCGTCGAGCAAACAAGCTCCAGCAGCGCGTTGCTTCGGTCTCGATATTCGTGCAAGTTCCAGCCGCGTATTGCTTCGGTCTCTTTATGCGTACAAGTCCCAGCCGCGTATTGCTTCGGTCTCGTTATGCGTGGAAGTGCCAGCCGTGTGTTGCTTCGGTATCGTCGAGCGAACAAGTTCCAGCCCCGTATTACTTGGGTCTCGTTGTTCGTACAAGTCCCAGCCGCGTATTGCTTTGTTCTCGTTATGCGTACGAGTTCCAGCCGCGTAATGCTTCGGTCTCGTTATGCGTGCCAGTTCCAGCCGCGTATTGCTTCGGTCTTGTTATTCGTGCAAGTCCCAGTCGCGTATTGCTTCGGTATCGTTATGCGTACAAGTCCCAGCCGCGTATCGCTTCGGTCTCGTCGAGCGTACAAGTCCCAACCGCGTATTGCTATGGTCTCGTCGAGCGTACAATTCCAAGGCGCGTATAGCTGCAGTCTCGTTATGCGTACAAGTTCCAGCCCTGTACTGCTTCGGTCTCGTTACGCGTACAAGTCCCAGCCGTGTATTGCTTCGGTCTCGTCGAGCAAACAAGCTCCAGCAGCGCGTTGCTTCGGTCTCGTTATGCGTACAAGTCCCAGCCGCGTATTGCTTCGGTCTCTTTATGCGTACAAGTCCCAGCCGCATGTTGCTCCGGTCTCGTTATGCGTACAAGTCCCAGCCATGTATTGCTTCGGTCTCGTCGAGCGTACAAGTTCGAGCAGCGTGTTACCTCGTTCTCGTTATTCGTACTAGTCTTAGCCGTGTGTTGTTTCGGTCTCGTTATGCGTACAAGTTCCAGCCGCGTATTGCTTCGGTCTCGTTATGCGTGCAAGTCCCAGCCGCGTATTGCTTCGGTCTCTTTATGCGTACAAGTCCCAGCCGCATGTTGCTCCGGTCTCGTTATGCGTACAAGTCCCAGCCATGTATTGCTTCGGTCTCGTCGAGCGAACAATCTCCAGCAGCGCGTTCCTTCGGTCTCGTCGAGCGTACAAGTTCCAGCCGCGTAGTGCTTTGGTCTCGTTATGCGTACAAGTCCCAGCCGCGTATTGCTTCGGTCTCGTCGAGCGAACAAGTTCCAGCATCGCGTTGCTTCGGTCTCGTTATGCGTGCAAGTCCCGGCCGTGTGTTGCTTCGGTATCGTCGAGCATTCAAGTTCCAGCCGCGTATTGCTTGGGTCTCATTGTTCGTACAAGTCCCAGCCGCGTGTTGCTTTGTTCTCGTTATGCGTACAAGTTCCAGCCGCGTATTGCTTTGGTCTCGTCGAGCGTACAAGTTCCAGCCGCGTACTGCTTCGGTCTCGTTATGCGTACAAGTCCCAGCCGCGTATTGCTTCGGTCTCGTTATGCGTGCAAGTTCCAGCTGCGTATTGCTTCGGTCTCGTTATGCGTACAAGTTCCAGCCGTGTATTGCTTCGGTCTCGTCGAGCGTACAAGTTCGAGCAGCGTATTGCTTCGGTCTCGTTATGCGTACAAGTCCTAGCCGCGTATTGCTTCGGTATCGTCGAGCGTACAAGTTCCAGCCGCGTATTGCTTCGGTCTCGTCGAGCGTACAAGTCCCAGCCGCGTATTGCTTTGGTCTCGTTATGCGTACAAGTCCCAGCCGCGTATTGCTTCGGTCTCGTCGAGCGAACAAGTTCCAGCAGCGTTTTGCTTCGGTCTCGTTACGCGTACAAGTCCCAGCCGTGTATTGCTTCGGTCTCGTCGAGCAAACAAGCTCCAGCAGCGCGTTGCTTCGATCTCGTTATGCGTACAAGTCCCAGCCGCGTATTGCTTCGGTCTCTTTATGCGTACAAGTCCCAGCCGCGTGTTGCTCCGGTCTCGTTATGCGTACAAGTCCCAGCCATGTGTTGCTTCGGTCTCGTCGAGCGTACAAGTTCGAGCAGCGTGTTACCTCGGTCTCGTTATTCGTACAAGTCCTAGCCGTGTGTTGTTTCGGTCTCGTTATGCGTGCAAGTTCCAGCCGCGTATTTCTTCGGTCTCGTTATGCGTGCAAGTCCCAGCCGCGTATTGCTTCGGTCTCGTCGAGCGTACAAGTTCCAGCTGCGCGTTGCTTCGGTGTCGTTATGCGTGCAAGTTCCAGCCGCGTATTGCTTCGGTCTCGTCGAGCGCACAAGCTCCAACCGCGTATTGCTTCGGTCTCGTCGAGCGTACAAGTTCCAGTCGCGTATTGCTTCGGTCTTGTTATGCGTGCAAGTTCCAGCCGCGTATTGCTTCGGTCTCGTCGAGCGTGCAAGTTCCAGCCGCGTATTGCTTCGGTCTCGTCGAGCGTACAAGTTCCAGCCAGGTATTACTTTTGTCTCGTTATGTGTAAAAGTCCCAGCAGTGTATTGCTTCGGTCTCGTTATGCGTACAAGTTCCAGCCGCCTGTTGCTTCTGTCTCGTCGAGCGCACAAGTTCCAGCCGCGTATTGCTTCGTTCCCGTCGAGCGTACAAGTTCCAACCGCGTATTGCTTCGGTCTCGTTACGCGTACAAGTCCCCGCCGTGTATTGCTTCGGTCTCGTCGAGCAAACAAGCTCCAGCAGCGCGTTGCTTCGGTCTCGATATTCGTGCAAGTTCCAGCCGCGTATTGCTTCGTTCTCGTCGAGCGTGCAAGTTCCAGCCGCGTATTGCTTCGGTCTCGTTATGCGTGCAAGTTCCAGCCGCGTATTGCTTCGGTCTCGTCGAGCGTACAAGCTCCAGCAGCGCGTTGCTTCGGTCTCGATATTCGTGCAAGTTCCAGCCGCGTATTGCTTCGGTCTCGTGGAGCGTATAAGTTCCAGCTGCGCGTTGCTTCGGTGTCGTTATGCGTGCAAGTTCCAGCCGCGTATTGCTTCGGTCTCGCCGAGCGCACAAGTTCCAACCGCGTATTGCTTCGGTCTCGTCGAGCGTACAAGTTCCAGCCGCGTATTGCTTCGATCTCGTTATGCGTGCAAGTTCCAGCCGCGTATTGCTTCGGTCTCGTCGAGCGTACAAGTTCCAGCCAGGTATTGCTTCGGTCTCGTTATGCGTGCAAGTTCCAGCCGCGTATTGTTTCTGTCTCGTCGAGCGCACAAGTTCCAGCCGCGTATTGCTTCGGTCCCGTCGAGCGTACAAGTTCCAGCCGCGGATTGCTTCGCTCTCTTCGAGCGAACAAGTTCCAGCCGCGTATTGCTTTTGTCTCATTATGTGTAAAAGTCCCAGCAGTGTATTGCTTCGGTCTCGTTATGCGTACAAGTTCCTGCCGTCTGTTGCTTCGGTCTCGTCGAGCGTGCAAGTTCCAGCCGCGTATTGCTTCGGTCTCGTTACGCGTACAAGTCCCAGCGTGTATTGCTTCGGTCTCGTCGAGCAAACAAGCTCCAGCAGCGCGTTGCTTCGGTCTCGATATTCGTGCAAGTTCCAGCCGCGTATTGCTTCGGTCTCGTCGAGCGTGCATGTTCCAGCCGCGTATTGCTTCGGTCTCGTGGAGCGTATAAGTTCCAGCTGCGCGTTGCTTCGGTGTCGTTATGCGTGCAAGTTCCAGCCGCGTATTGCTTCGTTCCCGTCGAGCGTACAAGTTCCAACCGCGTATTGCTTCGGTCTCGTTATGCGTGCAAGTTCCAGCCGCGTATTGCTTCGGTCTCGTCGAGCGTACAAGCTCCAGCAGCGCGTTGCTTCGGTCTCGATATTCGTGCAAGTTCCAGCCGCGTATTGCTTCGGTCTCGTGGAGCGTATAAGTTCCAGCTGCGCGTTGCTTCGGTGTCGTTATGCGTGCAAGTTCCAGCCGCGTATTGCTTCGGTCTCGCCGAGCGCACAAGTTCCAACCGCGTATTGCATCGGTCTCGTTGAGCGTACAAGTTCCAGCCGCGTATTGCTTCGGTCTCGTTATGCGTGCAAGTTCCAGCCGCGTATTGCTTCGGTCTCGTCGAGCGTACAAGTTCCAGCCAGGTATTGCTTCGGTCTCGTTATGCGTGCAAGTTCCAGCCGCGTATTGTTTCTGTCTCGTCGAGCGCACAAGTTCCAGCCGCGTATTGCTTCGGTCCCGTCGAGCGTACAAGTTCCAGCCGCGGATTGCTTCGTTCCCGTCGAGCGTACAAGTTCCAACCGCGTATTGCTTCGGTCTCGTTACGCGTACAAGTCCCCGCCGTGTATTGCTTCGGTCTCGTCGAGCAAACAAGCTCCAGCAGCGCGTTGCTTCGGTCTCGATATTCGTGCAAGTTCCAGCCGCGTATTGCTTCGGTCTCTTTATGCGTACAAGTCCCAGCCGCGTATTGCTTCGGTCTCGTTATGCGTGGAAGTGCCAGCCGTGTGTTGCTTCGGTATCGTCGAGCGAACAAGTTCCAGCCGCGTATTACTTGGGTCTCGTTGTTCGTACAAGTCCCAGCCGCGTATTGCTTTGTTCTCGTTATGCGTACGAGTTCCAGCCGCGTAATGCTTCGGTCTCGTTATGCGTGCCAGTTCCAGCCGCGTATTGCTTCGGTCTTGTTATTCGTGCAAGTCCCAGTCGCGTATTACTTCGGTATCGTTATGCGTACAAGTCCCAGCCGCGTATCGCTTCGGTCTCGTCGAGCGTACAAGTCCCAACCGCGTATTGCTATGGTCTCGTCGAGCGTACAATTCCAAGGCGCGTATAGCTGCAGTCTCGTTATGCGTACAAGTTCCAGCCCTGTACTGCTTCGGTCTCGTTACGCGTACAAGTCCCAGCCGTGTATTGCTTCGGTCTCGTCGAGCAAACAAGCTCCAGCAGCGCGTTGCTTCGGTCTCGTTATGCGTACAAGTCCCAGCCGCGTATTGCTTCGGTCTCTTTATGCGTACAAGTCCCAGCCGCATGTTGCTCCGGTCTCGTTATGCGTACAAGTCCCAGCCATGTATTGCTTCGGTCTCGTCGAGCGTACAAGTTCGAGCAGCGTGTTACCTCGTTCTCGTTATTCGTACTAGTCCTAGCCGTGTGTTGTTTCGGTCTCGTTATGCGTACAAGTTCCAGCCGCGTATTGCTTCGGTCTCGTTATGCGTGCAAGTCCCAGCCGCGTATTGCTTCGGTCTCTTTATGCGTACAAGTCCCAGCCGCATGTTGCTCCGGTCTCGTTATGCGTACAATTCCCAGCCATGTATTGCTTCGGTCTCGTCGAGCGAACAATCTCCAGCAGCGCGTTCCTTCGGTCTCGTCGAGCGTACAAGTTCCAGCCGCGTAGTGCTTTGGTCTCGTTATGCGTACAAGTCCCAGCCGCGTATTGCTTCGGTCTCGTCGAGCGAACAAGTTCCAGCATCGCGTTGCTTCGGTCTCGTTATGCGTGCAAGTCCCGGCCGTGTGTTGCTTCGGTATCGTCGAGCATTCAAGTTCCAGCCGCGTATTGCTTGGGTCTCATTGTTCGTACAAGTCCCAGCCGCGTGTTGCTTTGTTCTCGTTATGCGTACAAGTTCCAGCCGCGAATTGCTTTGGTCTCGTCGAGCGTACAAGTTCCAGCCGCGTACTGCTTCGGTCTCGTTATGCGTACAAGTCCCAGCCGCGTATTGCTTCGGTCTCGTTATGCGTGCAAGTTCCAGCTGCGTATTGCTTCGGTCTCGTTATGCGTACAAGTTCCAGCCGTGTATTGCTTCGGTCTCGTCGAGCGTACAAGTTCGAGCAGCGTATTGCTTCGGTCTCGTTATGCGTACAAGTCCTAGCCGCGTATTGCTTCGGTATCGTCGAGCGTACAAGTTCCAGCCGCGTATTGCTTCGGTCTCGTCGAGCGTACAAGTCCCAGCCGCGTATTGCTTTGGTCTCGTTATGCGTACAAGTCCCAGCCGCGTATTGCTTCGGTCTCGTCGAGCGAACAAGTTCCAGCAGCGTTTTGCTTCGGTCTCGTTACGCGTACAAGTCCCAGCCGTGTATTGCTTCGGTCTCGTCGAGCAAACAAGCTCCAGCAGCGCGTTGCTTCGATCTCGTTATGCGTACAAGTCCCAGCCGCGTATTGCTTCGGTCTCTTTATGCGTACAAGTCCCAGCCGCGTGTTGCTCCGGTCTCGTTATGCGTACAAGTCCCAGCCATGTGTTGCTTCGGTCTCGTCGAGCGTACAAGTTCGAGCAGCGTGTTACCTCGGTCTCGTTATTCGTACAAGTCCTAGCCGTGTGTTGTTTCGGTCTCGTTATGCGTGCAAGTTCCAGCCGCGTATTTCTTCGGTCTCGTTATGCGTGCAAGTCCCAGCCGCGTATTGCTTCGGTCTCGTCGAGCGAACAAGTTCCAGCAGCGCGTTGCTTCGGTCTCGTTATGCGTGGAAGTTCCAACCGCGTATTGCTTCGGTCTCGTCGAGCGTACAAGTCCAAGGCGCGTATAGCTGCAGTCTCGTTATGCGTACAAGTTCCAGCCCTGTACTGTTTCGATCTCGTTATGCGTACAAGTTTCAGCCGCGTATTGCTTCGGTCTCGTTATGCGTGCAAGTTTCAGCCGCGTATTGCTTCGGTCTCGTCGAGCGAACAATCTCCAGCAGCGCGTTCCTTCGGTCTCGTCGAGCGTACAAGTTCCAGCCGCGTATTGCTTCGGTCTCGTTATGCGTACAAGTTCCAGCCCCGTATTGCTTCGGTCTCGTTAAGCGAACAAGTTCCAGCCGCGTATTGCTTCGGTCTCGTCGAGCGTACAAGTCCCAGCCGTGTGTTGCTTCGGTATCGTCGAGCATACAAGTTCCAGCCGCGTATTACTTGGGTCTCGTTGTTCGTACAAGTCCCAGCCGCGTATTGCATTGTTCTCGTTATGCGTACGAGTTCCAGCCGCGTAATGCTTCGGTCTCGTTATGCGTGCCAGTTCCAGCCGCGTATTGCTTCGGTCTTGTTATTCGTGCAAGTCCCAGTCGCGTATTGCTTCGGTATCGTTATGCGTACAAGTCCCAGCCGCGTATCGCTTCGGTCTCGTCGAGCGTACAAGTCCCAACCGCGTATTGCTATGGTCTCGTCGAGCGTACAAGTTCCAGCCGCGTATTGCTTCGGTATCGTTATGCGTACAAGTCCCAGCCGTGTCTTAGTTCGGTCTCGTCATGCGTACAAGTTCCAGCCGCGTGTGGCTTCGGTCTCCTTATGCTTACAAGTTCTAGCCGCGTAATGCTTCGGTCTCGTTACGCGTACAAGTCCCAGCCGTGTATTGCTTCGGTCTCGTCGAGCAAACAAGCTCCAGCAGCGCGTTGCTTCGGTCTCGTTATGCGTACAAGTCCCAGCCGCGTATTGCTTCGGTCTCTTTATGCGTACAAGTCCCAGCCGCGTATTGCTTCGGTCTCGTTATGCGTGGAAGTCCCAGCCGTGTGTTGCTTCGGTATCGTCGAGCATACAAGTTCCAGCCGCGTATTACTTGGGTCTCGTTGTTCGTACAAGTCCCAGCCGCGTATTGCTTTGTTCTCGTTATGCGTACGAGTTCCAGCCGCGTAATGCTTCGGTCTCGTTATGCGTGCCAGTTCCAGCCGCGTATTGCTTCGGTCTTGTTATTCGTGCAAGTCCCAGTCGCGTATTGCTTCGGTATCGTTATGCGTACAAGTCCCAGCCGCGTATCGCTTCGGTCTCGTCGAGCGTACAAGTCCCAACCGCGTATTGCTATGGTCTCGTCGAGCGTACAAGTTCCAGCCGCGTATTGCTTCGGTATCGTTATGCGTACAAGTCCCAGCCGTGTCTTAGTTCGGTCTCGTCATGCGTACAAGTTCCAGCCGCGTGTGGCTTCGGTCTCCTTATGCTTACAAGTTCTAGCCGCGTAATGCTTCGGTCTCGTTACGCGTACAAGTCCCAGCCGTGTATTGCTTCGGTCTCGTCGAGCAAACAAGCTCCAGCAGCGCGTTGCTTCGGTCTCGTTATGCGTACAAGTCCCAGCCGCGTATTGCTTCGGTCTCTTTATGCGTACAAGTCCCAGCCGCGTATTGCTTCGGTCTCGTTATGCGTGGAAGTCCCAGCCGCGTATTGCTTCGGTCTCGTCGAGCGAACAAGTTCCAGCAGCGCGTTGCTTCGGTCTCGTTATGCGTGGAAGTTCCAACCGCGTATTGCTTCGGTCTCGACGAGCGTACAAGTCCAAGGCGCGTATAGCTGCAGTCTCGTTATGCGTACAAGTTCCAGCCCTGTACTGCTTCGATCTCGTTATGCGTACAAGTTTCAGCCGCGTATTGCTTCGGTCTCGTTATGCGTGCAAGTTTCAGCCGCGTATTGCTTCGGTCTCGTCGAGCGAACAATCTCCAGCAGCGCGTTCCTTCGGTCTCGTCGAGCGTACAAGTTCCAGCCGCGTATTGCTTCGGTCTCGTTATGCGTACAAGTTCCAGCCCCGTATTGCTTCGGTCTCGTTAAGCGAACAAGTTCCTGCCGCGTGTTGCTTCGGTCTCGTTATGCGTACAAGTCCCAGCCGTGTATTGCTTCGGTCTCGTCGAGCGTACAAGTTCGAGCAGCGTATTGCTTCGGTCTCGTAATGCGTACAGGTTTCAGCCGCGTATTGCTTCGGTCTCGTTATGCGTGCAAGTTCCAGCCGCGTATTGCTTCGCTCTCGTCGAGCGAACAATCTCCAGCAGCGCGTTCCTTCGGTCTCGTCGAGCGTACAGGTTCCAGCCGCGTATTGCTTCGGTTTCGTTATGCGTACAAGTCCCAGCCGCGTATTGCTTCGGTCTCGTCGAGCGTACAAGCTCCAGCCGCGTATTGCTTCGGTCTCGTCGAGCGTACAAGTCCCAGCCGCGTATTGCTTCGGTATCGTTATGCGTACAAGTCCCAGCCGCGTATTGCTTCGGTCTCGTCGAGCGAACAAGTTCCAGCAGCGCGTTGCTTCGGTCTCGTTATGCGTGCAAGTTCCAACCGCGCATTTCTTTGGTCTCGTCGAGCGTACAAGTTCCAGCCGCGTATTGCTTCGGTCTCGTCGAGCGTAAAATTCCCAGCCGCGTATTGCTTCGGTATCGTTATGCGTACAAGTCCCAGCCGCGTATTGCTTCGGTCTCGTCGAGCGAACAAGTCCCAGCCGCGTGTTGCTTCGGTCTCGTTATTCGTACAAGTCCTAGCCGTGTGTTGTTTCGGGCTCGTTATGCGTGCAAGTTCCAGCTGCGTATTCCTTCGGTCTCGTTACGCGAACAAGTTCCAGCCGCGTGTTGCTTCGGTCTCGTTATGCGTACAAGTTCCAGCCACGTATTGCTTTGGTCTCGTGCAGCACACAAGTCCCAGGCGCGTATAGCAGCGGTCTCGTTATGCGTACAAGATCCAGCCGCGTGTTGCTTCGGTCTCGTCGAGCGTACAAGTTCCAGCCGCGTATTGCTTCGGTCTCGTTATGCGTACAAGTCCCAGCCGTGTATTGCTTCGGTCTCGTTATCCGTCCAAGTTCCAGCCGCGTATTGCTTCGGTCTCGTCGAGCGTACAAGTTCCAGCCGCGTATTGCTTTGGTCTCGTTATGCGTACAAGTCCCAGCCGCGTATTGCTTCGGTCTCGTCGAGCGAACAATCTCCAGCAGCGCGTTCCTTCGGTCTCGTCGAGCGTACAAGTTCCAGCCGCGTATTGCTTCGGTCTCGTCGAGCGTACAAGTCCCAGCCGCGTATTGCTTTGGTCTCCTTATGCATATAAGTTCCAGCCTCGTATTTCTTCGGTATCCTTATGCGTACAGGTCCCAGCCGGGTATTGCTTCGGTATCGTTATGCGTAAAAGTCCCAGCCGTGTGTTGCTTCGGTATCGTCGAGCAAACAAGCTCCAGCAGCGCGTTGCTTCGGTCTCGTTATGCGTACAAGTCCCAGCCGCGTATTGCTTCGGTCTCTTTATGCGTACAAGTCCCAGCCGCGTATTGCTTCGGTCTCGTTATGCGTGCAAGTCCCAGCCGCGTATTGCTTCGGTCTCGTCGAGCGAACAAGTTCCAGCAGCGCGTTGCTTCGGTCTCGTTATGCGTGGAAGTTCCATTCGCGTATTGCTTCGGTCTCGTCGAGCGTACAATTCCAAGGCGCGTATAGCTGCAGTCTCGTTATGCGTACAAGTTCCAGCCCTGTACTGCTTCGGTCTCGTTACGCGTACAAGTCCCAGCCGTGTATTGCTTCGGTCTCGTCGAGCAAACAAGCTCCAGCAGCGTGTTGCTTCGGTCTCGTTATGCGTACAAGTCCCAGCCGCGTATTGCTTCGGTCTCTTTATGCGTACAAGTCCCAGCCGCATGTTGCTCCGGTCTCGTTATGCGTACAAGTCCCAGCCATGTATTGCTTCGGTCTCGTCGAGCGTACAAGTTCGAGCAGCGTGTTACCTCGGTCTCGTTATTCGTACAAGTCCTAGCCGTGTGTTGTTTCGTTCTCGTTATGCGTACAAGTTCCAGCCGCGTATTGCTTCGGTCTCGTTATGCGTGCAAGTCCCAGCCGCGTATTGCTTCGCTCTCGTCGAGCGAACAATCTCCAGCAGCGCGTTCCTTCGGTCTCGTCGAGCGTACAAGTTCCAGCCGCGTATTGCTTCGGTCTCGTTATGCGTACAAGTCCCAGCTGCGTATTGCTTCGGTCTCGTTATGCGTACAAGTTCCAGCCGCGTATTCCTTCGGTCTCGTCGAGCGAACAAGTTCCAGCAGCGCGTTGCTTCGGTCTCGTTATGCGTGCAAGTCCCGGCCGTGTGTTGCTTCGGTATCGTCGAGCATACAAGCTCCAGCCGCGTATTGCTTGGGTCTCATTGTTCGTACAAGTCCCAGCCGCGTATTGCTTTGTTCTCGTTATGCGTACAAGTTCCAGCCGCGTATTGCTTCGGTCTCGTCGAGCGTACAAGTTCCAGCCGCGTACTGCTTCGGTCTCGTTATGCGTACAAGTCCCAGTCGAGTATTGCTTCGGTCTCGTTATGCGTGCAAGTTCCAGCCGCGTAATGCTTCGGTCTCATTATGCGTACATGTCCCAGCCGTGTATTGCTTCGGTCTCGTCGAGCGTACAAGTTCGAGCAGCGTATTGCTTCGGTCTCGTTATGCGTACAAGTCCCAGCCGCGTATTGCTTCGGTCTCGTCGAGCGTACAAGCTCCAGCCGCGTATTGCTTCGGTCTCGTTATGCGTGCAAGTACCAACCGCGTATTTCTTTGGTCTCGTCGAGCGTACAAGTTCCAGCCGCGTATTGCTTCGGTCTCGTCGAGCGTAAAATTCCCAGCCGCGTATTGCTTCGGTATCGTTATGCGTACAAGTCCCAGCCGCGTATTGCTTCGGTCTCGTCGAGCGAACAAGTCCCAGCAGCGCGTTCCTTCGGTCTCGTCGAGCGTACAAGTTCCAGCAGCGCGTTGCTTCGGTCTCGTTATGCGTGGAAGTTCCATTCGCGTATTGCTTCGGTCTCGTCGAGCGTACAATTCCAAGGCGCGTATAGCTGCAGTCTCGTTATGCGTACAAGTTCCAGCCCTGTACTGCTTCGGTCTCGTTACGCGTACAAGTCCCAGCCGTGTATTGCTTCGGTCTCGTCGAGCAAACAAGCTCCAGCAGCGTGTTGCTTCGGTCTCGTTATGCGTACAAGTCCCAGCCGCGTATTGCTTCGGTCTCTTTATGCGTACAAGTCCCAGCCGCATGTTGCTCCGGTCTCGTTATGCGTACAAGTCCCAGCCATGTATTGCTTCGGTCTCGTCGAGCGTACAAGTTCGAGCAGCGTGTTACCTCGGTCTCGTTATTCGTACAAGTCCTAGCCGTGTGTTGTTTCGTTCTCGTTATGCGTACAAGTTCCAGCCGCGTATTGCTTCGGTCTCGTTATGCGTGCAAGTCCCAGCCGCGTATTGCTTCGCTCTCGTCGAGCGAACAATCTCCAGCAGCGCGTTCCTTCGGTCTCGTCGAGCGTACAAGTTCCAGCATCGCGTTGCTTCGGTCTCGTTATGCGTGCAAGTCCCGGCCGTGTGTTGCTTCGGTATCGTCGAGCATTCAAGTTCCAGCCGCGTATTGCTTGGGTCTCATTGTTCGTACAAGTCCCAGCCGCGTGTTGCTTTGTTCTCGTTATGCGTACAAGTTCCAGCCGTGTATTGCTTCGGTCTCGTCGAGCGTACAAGTTCGAGCAGCGTATTGCTTCGGTCTCGTTATGCGTACAAGTCCTAGCCGCGTATTGCTTCGGTATCGTCGAGCGTACAAGTTCCAGCCGCGTATTGCTTCGGTCTCGTCGAGCGTACAAATCCCTGCCGCGTATTGCTTTGGTCTCGTTATGCGTACAAGTCCCAGCCGCGTATTGCTCCGGTCTCGTCAAGCGAACAAGTTCCAGCAGCGTTTTGCTTCGGTCTCGTTACGCGTACAAGTCCCAGCCGTGTATTGCTTCGGTCTCGTCGAGCAAACAAGCTCCAGCAGCGCGTTGCTTCGATCTCGTTATGCGTACAAGTCCCAGCCGCGTATTGCTTCGGTCTCTTTATGCGTACAAGTCCCAGCCGCGTGTTGCTCCGGTCTCGTTATGCGTACAAGTCCCAGCCATGTGTTGCTTCGGTCTCGTCGAGCGTACAAGTTCGAGCAGCGTGTTACCTCGGTCTCGTTATTCGTACAAGTCCTAGCCGTGTGTTGTTTCGGTCTCGTTATGCGTGGAAGTTCCAGCCGCGTATTGCTTCGGTCTCGTTATGCGTGCTAGTCCCAGCCGCGTATTGCTTCGGTCTCGTCGAGCGAACAAGTTCCAGCAGCGCGTTGCTTCGGTCTCGTTATGCGTGGAAGTTCCAACCGCGTATTGCTTCGGTCTCGTCGAGCGAACAATCTCCAGCAGCGCGTTCCTTCGGTCTCGTCGAGCGTACAAGTTCCAGCCGCGTATTGCTTCGGTCTCGTTATGCGTACAAGTCCCAGCTGCGTATTGCTTCGGTCTCGTTATGCGTACAAGTTCCAGCCGCGTATTCCTTCGGTCTCGTCGAGCGAACAAGTTCCAGCAGCGCGTTGCTTCGGTCTCGTTATGCGTGCAAGTCCCGGCCGTGTGTTGCTTCGGTATCGTCGAGCATACAAGCTCCAGCCGCGTATTGCGTGGGTCTCATTGTTCGTACAAGTCCCAGCCGCGTATTGCTTTGTTCTCGTTATGCGTACAAGTTCCAGCCGCGTATTGCTTCGGTCTCGTCGAGCGTACAAGTTCCAGCCGCGTACTGCTTCGGTCTCGTTATGCGTACAAGTCCCGGCCGTGTGTTGCTTCGGTATCGTCGAGCATTCAAGTTCCAGCCGCGTATTGCTTGGGTCTCATTGTTCGTACAAGTCCCAGCCGCGTGTTGCTTTGTTCTCGTTATGCGTACAAGTTCCAGCCGTGTATTGCTTCGGTCTCGTCGAGCGTACAAGTTCGAGCAGCGTATTGCTTCGGTCTCGTTATGCGTACAAGTCCTAGCCGCGTATTGCTTCGGTATCGTCGAGCGTACAAGTTCCAGCCGCGTATTGCTTCGGTCTCGTCGAGCGTACAAATCCCTGCCGCGTATTGCTTTGGTCTCGTTATGCGTACAAGTCCCAGCCGCGTATTGCTCCGGTCTCGTCAAGCGAACAAGTTCCAGCAGCGTTTTGCTTCGGTCTCGTTACGCGTACAAGTCCCAGCCGTGTATTGCTTCGGTCTCGTCGAGCAAACAAGCTCCAGCAGCGCGTTGCTTCGATCTCGTTATGCGTACAAGTCCCAGCCGCGTATTGCTTCGGTCTCTTTATGCGTACAAGTCCCAGCCGCGTGTTGCTCCGGTCTCGTTATGCGTACAAGTCCCAGCCATGTGTTGCTTCGGTCTCGTCGAGCGTACAAGTTCGAGCAGCGTGTTACCTCGGTCTCGTTATTCGTACAAGTCCTAGCCGTGTGTTGTTTCGGTCTCGTTATGCGTGCAAGTTCCAGCCGCGTATTGCTTCGGTCTCGTTATGCGTGCTAGTCCCAGCCGTGTATTGCTTCGGTCTCGTCGAGCGAACAAGTTCCAGCAGCGCGTTGCTTCGGTCTCGTTATGCGTGGAAGTTCCAACCGCGTATTGCTTCGGTCTCGTCGAGCGAACAATCTCCAGCAGCGCGTTCCTTCGGTCTCGTCGAGCGTACAAGTTCCAGCCGCGTATTGCTTCGGTCTCGTTATGCGTACAAGTCCCAGCTGCGTATTGCTTCGGTCTCGTTATGCGTACAAGTTCCAGCCGCGTATTCCTTCGGTCTCGTCGAGCGAACAAGTTCCAGCAGCGCGTTGCTTCGGTCTCGTTATGCGTGCAAGTCCCGGCCGTGTGTTGCTTCGGTATCGTCGAGCATACAAGCTCCAGCCGCGTATTGCGTGGGTCTCATTGTTCGTACAAGTCCCAGCCGCGTATTGCTTTGTTCTCGTTATGCGTACAAGTTCCAGCCGCGTATTGCTTCGGTCTCGTCGAGCGTACAAGTTCCAGCCGCGTACTGCTTCGGTCTCGTTATGCGTACAAGTCCCAGTCGAGTATTGCTTCGGTCTCGTTATGCGTGCAAGTTCCAGCCGCGTATTGCTTCGGTCTCATTATGCCTACAAGTTCCAGCCGCGTATTCCTTCGGTCTCGTCGAGCGTACAAGTCCCAGCCGCGTATTGCGTTGGTCTCGTTATGCGTACAAGTCCCAGCCGCGTATTGCTTCGGTCTCGTCGAGCGAACAAGTTCCAGCAGCGCGTTGCTTCGGTCTCGTTATGCGTGCAAGTCCCGGCCGTGTGTTGCTTCGGTATCGTCGAGCATACAAGCTCCAGCCGCGTATTGCTTGGGTCTCATTGTTCGTACAAGTCCCAGCCGCGTATTGCTTTGTTCTCGTTATGCGTACAAGTTCCAGCCGCGTATTGCTTCGGTCTCGTCGAGCGTACAAGTTCCAGCCGCGTACTGCTTCGGTCTCGTTATGCGTACAAGTCCCAGTCGAGTATTGCTTCGGTCTCGTTATGCGTGCAAGTTCCAGCCGCGTATTGCTTCGGTCTCATTATGCGTACATGTCCCAGCCGTGTATTGCTTCGGTCTCGTCGAGCGTACAAGTTCGAGCAGCGTATTGCTTCGGTCTCGTTATGCGTACAAGTCCCAGCCGCGTATTGCTTTGTTCTCGTTATGCGTACAAGTTCCAGCCGCGTATTGCTTCGGTCTCGTCGAGCGTACAAGTTCGAGCAGCGTATTGCTTCGGTCTCGTTATGCCTACAAGTTCCAGCCGCGTATTCCTTCGGTCTCGTCGAGCGTACAAGCTCCAGCCGCGTATTGCTTCGGTCTCGTTATGCGTGCAAGTACCAACCGCGTATTTCTTTGGTCTCGTCGAGCGTACAAGTTCCAGCCGCGTATTGCTTCGGTCTCGTCGAGCGTAAAATTCCCAGCCGCGTATTGCTTCGGTATCGTTATGCGTACAAGTCCCAGCCGCGTATTGCTTCGGTCTCGTCGAGCGAACAAGTCCCAGCAGCGCGTTCCTTCGGTCTCGTCGAGCGTACAAGTTCCAGCCGCGTATTGCTTCGGTCTCGTTATGCGTACAAGTCCCAGCTGCGTATTGCATCGGTCTCGTTATGCGTACAAGTTCCAGCCGCGTATTCCTTCGGTCTCGTCGAGCGTACAAGTCCCAGCCGCGTATTGCGTTGGTCTCGTTATGCGTACAAGTCCCAGCCGCGTATTGCTTCGGTCTCGTCGAGCGAACAAGTTCCAGCAGCGCGTTGCTTCGGTCTCGTTATGCGTGCAAGTCCCGGCCGTGTGTTGCTTCGGTATCGTCGAGCATACAAGCTCCAGCCGCGTATTGCTTGGGTCTCATTGTTCGTACAAGTCCCAGCCGCGTATTGCTTTGTTCTCGTTATGCGTACAAGTTCTAGCCGCGTATTGCTTCGGTCTCGTTGAGCGTACAAGTTCCAGCCGCGTACTGCTTCGGTCTCGTTATGCGTACAAGTCCCAGTCGAGTATTGCTTCGGTCTCGTTATGCGTGCAAGTTCCAGCCGCGTATTGCTTCGGTCTCATTATGCGTACATGTCCCAGCCGTGTATTGCTTCGGTCTCGTCGAGCGTACAAGTTCGAGCAGCGTATTGCTTCGGTCTCGTTATGCGTACAAGTCCCAGCCGCGTATTGCTTCGGTCTCGTCGAGCGTACAAGCTCCAGCCGCGTATTGCTTCGGTCTCGTCGAGCGTACAAGTCCCAGCCGCGTATTGCTTCGGTATCGTTATGCGTACAAGTCCCAGCCGCGTATTGCTTCGGTCTCGTCGAGAGAACAAGTTCCAGCAGCGCGTTGCTTCGGTCTCGTTATGCGTGCAAGTTCCAACCGCGTATTTCTTTGGTCTCGTCGAGCATACAAGTTCCAGCCGCGTATTGCTTCGGTCTCGTCGAGCGTAAAATTACCAGCCGCGTATTGCTTCGGTATCGTTATGCGTACAAGTCCCAGCCGCGTATTGCTTCGGTCTCGTCGAGCGAACAAGTCCCAGCAGCGCGTTCCTTCGGTCTCGTCGAGCGTACAAGTTCCAGCCGCGTATTGCTTCGGTCTCGTTATGCGTACAAGTTCCAGCCCCGTATTGCTTCGGTCTCGTTAAGCGAACAAGTTCCTGCCGCGTGTTGCTTCGGTCTCGTTATGCGTACAAGTCCCAGCCGTGTATTGCTTCGGTCTCGTCGAGCGTACAAGTTCGAGCAGCGTATTGCTTCGGTCTCGTTATGCGTACAAGTCCTAGCCGCGTATTGCTTCGGTCTCGTCGAGCGTACAAGTTCCAGCCGCGTATTGCTTCGATCTCGTCGAGCGTACAAGTTCCAGCCGCGTATTGCTTTGGTCTCGTTATGCGTACAAGTCCCAGCCGCGTATTGCTTCGGTCTCGTCGAGCGAACAAGTTCCAGCCGCGTATTGCTTCGGTCTCGTTATGCGTACAAGTTCCAGCCCCGTATTGCTTCGGTCTCGTTAAGCGAACAAGTTCCTGCCGCGTGTTGCTTCGGTCTCGTTATGCGTACAAGTCCCAGCCGTGTATTGCTTCGGTCTCGTCGAGCGTACAAGTTCGAGCAGCGTATTGCTTCGGTCTCGTTATGCGTACAAGTCCTAGCCGCGTATTGCTTCGGTCTCGTCGAGCGTACAAGTTCCAGCCGCGTATTGCTTCGGTCTCGTCGAGCGTACAAGTTCCAGCCGCGTATTGCTTTGGTCTCGTTATGCGTACAAGTCCCAGCCGCGTATTGCTTCGGTCTCGTCGAGCGAACAAGTTCCAGCCGCGTATTGCTTCGGTCTCGTCGAGTGTACAAGTCCCAGCCGCGTATTGCTTTGGTCTCGGTATGCGTACAAGGCCCAGCCGCGTATTGCTTCGGTCTCGTCGAGCGAACAAGTTCCAGCATCGCGTTGCTTCGGTCTCGTTATGCGTGCAAGTCCCGGCCGTGTGTTGCTTCGGTATCGTCGAGCATTCAAGGTCCAGCCGCGTATTGCTTGGGTCTCATTGTTCGTACAAGTCCCAGCCGCGTGTTGCTTTGTTCTCGTTATGCGTACAAGTTCCAGCCGCGTATTGCTTTGGTCTCGTCGAGCGTACAAGTTCCAGCCGCGTACTGCTTCGGTCTCGTTATGCGTACAAGTCCCAGCCGCGTATTGCTTCGGTCTCGTTATGCGTGCAAGTTCCAGCTGCGTATTGCTTCGGTCTCGTTATGCGTACAAGTTCCAGCCGTGTATTGCTTCGGTCTCGTCGAGCGTACAAGTTCGAGCAGCGTATTGCTTCGGTCTCGTTATGCGTACAAGTCCTAGCCGCGTATTGCTTCGGTATCGTCGAGCGTACAAGTTCCAGCCGCGTATTGCTTCGGTCTCGTCGAGCGTACAAGTCCCAGCCGCGTATTGCTTTGGTCTCGTTATGCGTACAAGTCCCAGCCGCGTATTGCTTCGGTCTCGTCGAGCGAACAAGTTCCAGCAGCGTTTTGCTTCGGTCTCGTTACGCGTACAAGTCCCAGCCGTGTATTGCTTCGGTCTCGTCGAGCAAACAAGCTCCAGCAGCGCGTTGCTTCGATCTCGTTATGCGTACAAGTCCCAGCCGCGCATTGCTTCGGTCTCTTTATGCGTACAAGTCCCAGCCGCGTGTTGCTCCGGTCTCGTTATGCGTACAAGTCCCAGCCATGTATTGCTTCGGTCTCGTCGAGCGTACAAGTTCGAGCAGCGTGTTACCTCGGTCTCGTTATTCGTACAAGTCCTAGCCGTGTGTTGTTTCGGTCTCGTTATGCGTGCAAGTTCCAGCCGCGTATTGCTTCGGTCTCGTTATGCGTGCAAGTCCCAGCCGCGTATTGCTTCGGTCTCGTCGAGCGAACAAGTTCCAGCAGCGCGTTGCTTCGGTCTCGTTATGCGTGGAAGTTCCAACCGCGTATTGCTTCGGTCTCGTCGAGCGTACAAGTCCAAGGCGCGTATAGCTGCAATCTCGTTATGCGTACAAGTTCCAGCCCTGTACTGCTTCGATCTCGTTATGCGTACAAGTTTCAGCCGCGTATTGCTTCGGTCTCGTTATGCGTGCAAGTTCCAGCCGCGTATTGCTTCGGTCTCGTCGAGCGAACAATCTCCAGCAGCGCGTTCCTTCGGTCTCGTCGAGCGTACAAGTTCCAGCCGCGTATTGCTTCGGTCTCGTTATGCGTACAAGTCCCAGCTGCGTATTGCTTCGGTCTCGTTATGCGTACAAGTTCCAGCCGCGTATTCCTTCGGTCTCGTCGAGCGTACAAGTCCCAGCCGCGTATTGCGTTGGTCTCGTTATGCGTACAAGTCCCAGCCGCGTATTGCTTCGGTCTCGTCGAGCGAACAAGTTCCAGCAGCGCGTTGCTTCGGTCTCGTTATGCGTGCAAGTCCCGGCCGTGTGTTGCTTCGGTATCGTCGAGCATACAAGTTCGAGCAGCGTATTGCTTCGGTCTCGTTATGCGTACAAGTCCCAGCCGCGTATTGCTTCGGTCTCGTCGAGCGTACAAGCTCCAGCCGCGTATTGCTTCGGTCTCGTCGAGCGAACAAGTCCCAGCCGCGTGTTGCTTCGGTCTCGTTATTCGTACAAGTCCTAGCCGTGTGTTGTTTCGGGCTCGTTATGCGTGCAAGTTCCAGCCGCGTATTGCTTCGGTCTCGTTATGCGTGCAAGTCCCAGCCGCGTATTGCTTCGGTCTCGTCGAGCGAACAAGCTCCAGCAGCGCGTTGCTTCGGTCTCGTTATGCGTACAAGTCCCAGCCGCGTATTGCTTCGATCTCGTCGAGCGAACAAGTCCCAGCAGCGCGTTCCTTCGGTCTCGTCGAGCGTACAAGTTCCAGCCGCGTATTGCTTCGGTCTCGTTATGCGTACAAGTCCCAGCTGCGTATTGCTTCGGTCTCGTTATGCGTACAAGTTCCAGCCGCGTATTCCTTCGGTCTCGTCGAGCGTACAAGTCCCAGCCGCGTATTGCGTTGGTCTCGTTATGCGTACAAGTCCCAGCCGCGTATTGCTTCGGTCTCGTCGAGCGAACAAGTTCCAGCAGCGCGTTGCTTCGGTCTCGTTATGCGTGCAAGTCCCGGCCGTGTGTTGCTTCGGTATCGTCGAGCATACAAGCTCCAGCCGCGTATTGCTTGGGTCTCATTGTTCGTACAAGTCCCAGCCGCGTATTGCTTTGTTCTCGTTATGCGTACAAGTTCCAGCCGCGTATTGCTTCGGTCTCGTCGAGCGTACAAGTTCCAGCCGCGTACTGCTTCGGTCTCGTTATGCGTACAAGTCCCAGTCGAGTATTGCTTCGGTCTCGTTATGCGTGCAAGTTCCAGCCGCGTATTGCTTCGGTCTCATTATGCGTACATGTCCCAGCCGTGTATTGCTTCGGTCTCGTTGAGCGTACAAGTTCGAGCAGCGTATTGCTTCGGTCTCGTTATGCGTACAAGTCCCAGCAGCGCGTTGCTTCGGTCTCGTCGAGCGTACAAGTTCCAGCCGCGTATTGCTTCGGTCTCGTTATGCGTACAAGTCCCAGCTGCGTATTGCATCGGTCTCGTTATGCGTACAAGTTCCAGCCGCGTATTCCTTCGGTCTCGTCGAGCGTACAAGTCCCAGCCGCGTATTGCGTTGGTCTCGTTATGCGTACAAGTCCCAGCTGCGTATTGCATCGGTCTCGTTATGCGTACAAGTTCCAGCCGCGTATTCCTTCGGTCTCGTCGAGCGTACAAGTCCCAGCCGCGTATTGCGTTGGTCTCGTTATGCGTACAAGTCCCAGCCGCGTATTGCTTCGGTCTCGTCGAGCGAACAAGTTCCAGCAGCGCGTTGCTTCGGTCTCGTTATGCGTGCAAGTCCCGGCCGTGTGTTGCTTCGGTATCGTCGAGCATACAAGCTCCAGCCGCGTATTGCTTGGGTCTCATTGTTCGTACAAGTCCCAGCCGCGTATTGCTTTGTTCTCGTTATGCGTACAAGTTCTAGCCGCGTATTGCTTCGGTCTCGTTGAGCGTACAAGTTCCAGCCGCGTACTGCTTCGGTCTCGTTATGCGTACAAGTCCCAGTCGAGTATTGCTTCGGTCTCGTTATGCGTGCAAGTTCCAGCCGCGTATTGCTTCGGTCTCATTATGCGTACATGTCCCAGCCGTGTATTGCTTCGGTCTCGTCGAGCGTACAAGTTCGAGCAGCGTATTGCTTCGGTCTCGTTATGCGTACAAGTCCCAGCCGCGTATTGCTTCGGTCTCGTCGAGCGTACAAGCTCCAGCCGCGTATTGCTTCGGTCTCGTCGAGCGTACAAGTCCCAGCCGCGTATTGCTTCGGTATCGTTATGCGTACAAGTCCCAGCCGCGTATTGCTTCGGTCTCGTCGAGAGAACAAGTTCCAGCAGCGCGTTGCTTCGGTCTCGTTATGCGTACAAGTCCCAGCCGCGTATTGCTTCGGTCTCTTTATGCGTACAAGTCCCAGCCGCGTATTGCTTCGGTCTCGTCGAGCGAACAAGTTCCAGCAGCGCGTTGCTTCGGTCTCGTTATGCGTGCAAGTTCCAACCGCGTATTTCTTTGGTCTCGTCGAGCGTACAAGTTCCAGCCGCGTATTGCTTCGGTCTCGTCGAGCGTAAAATTCCCAGCCGCGTATTGCTTCGGTATCGTTATGCGTACAAGTCCCAGCCGCGTATTGCTTCGGTCTCGTCGAGCGAACAAGTCCCAGCAGCGCGTTCCTTCGGTCTCGTCGAGCGTACAAGTTCCAGCCGCGTATTGCTTCGGTCTCGTTATGCGTACAAGTTCCAGCCCCGTATTGCTTCGGTCTCGTTAAGCGAACAAGTTCCTGCCGCGTGTTACTTCGGTCTCGTTATGCGTACAAGTCCCAGCCGTGTATTGCTTCGGTCTCGTCGAGCGTACAAGTTCGAGCAGCGTATTGCTTCGGTCTCGTTATGCGTACAAGTCCTAGCCGCGTATTGCTTCGGTCTCGTCGAGCGTACAAGTTCCAGCCGCGTATTGCTTCGATCTCGTCGAGCGTACAAGTTCCAGCCGCGTATTGCTTTGGTCTCGTTATGCGTACAAGTCCCAGCCGCGTATTGCTTCGGTCTCGTCGAGCGAACAAGTTCCAGCCGCGTATTGCTTCGGTCTCGTTATGCGTACAAGTTCCAGCCCCGTATTGCTTCGGTCTCGTTAAGCGAACAAGTTCCTGCCGCGTGTTGCTTCGGTCTCGTTATGCGTACAAGTCCCAGCCGTGTATTGCTTCGGTCTCGTCGAGCGTACAAGTTCGAGCAGCGTATTGCTTCGGTCTCGTTATGCGTACAAGTCCTAGCCGCGTATTGCTTCGGTCTCGTCGAGCGTACAAGTTCCAGCCGCGTATTGCTTCGGTCTCGTCGAGCGTACAAGTTCCAGCCGCGTATTGCTTTGGTCTCGTTATGCGTACAAGTCCCAGCCGCGTATTGCTTCGGTCTCGTCGAGCGAACAAGTTCCAGCCGCGTATTGCTTCGGTCTCGTCGAGTGTACAAGTCCCAGCCGCGCATTGCTTTGGCCTCGGTATGCGTACAAGGCCCAGCCGCGTATTGCTTCGGTCTCGTCGAGCGAACAAGTTCCAGCATCGCGTTGCTTCGGTCTCGTTATGCGTGCAAGTCCCGGCCGTGTGTTGCTTCGGTATCGTCGAGCATTCAAGTTCCAGCCGCGTATTGCTTGGGTCTCATTGTTCGTACAAGTCCCAGCCGCGTGTTGCTTTGTTCTCGTTATGCGTACAAGTTCCAGCCGCGTATTGCTTTGGTCTCGTCGAGCGTACAAGTTCCAGCCGCGTACTGCTTCGGTCTCGTTATGCGTACAAGTCCCAGCCGCGTATTGCTTCGGTCTCGTTATGCGTGCAAGTTCCAGCTGCGTATTGCTTCGGTCTCGTTATGCGTACAAGTTCCAGCCGTGTATTGCTTCGGTCTCGTCGAGCGTACAAGTTCGAGCAGCGTATTGCTTCGGTCTCGTTATGCGTACAAGTCCTAGCCGCGTATTGCTTCGGTATCGTCGAGCGTACAAGTTCCAGCCGCGTATTGCTTCGGTCTCGTCGAGCGTACAAGTCCCAGCCGCGTATTGCTTTGGTCTCGTTATGCGTACAAGTCCCAGCCGCGTATTGCTTCGGTCTCGTCGAGCGAACAAGTTCCAGCAGCGTTTTGCTTCGGTCTCGTTACGCGTACAAGTCCCAGCCGTGTATTGCTTCGGTCTCGTCGAGCAAACAAGCTCCAGCAGCGCGTTGCTTCGATCTCGTTATGCGTACAAGTCCCAGCCGCGTATTGCTTCGGTCTCTTTATGCGTACAAGTCCCAGCCGCGTGTTGCTCCGGTCTCGTTATGCGTACAAGTCCCAGCCATGTATTGCTTCGGTCTCGTCGAGCGTACAAGTTCGAGCAGCGTGTTACCTCGGTCTCGTTATTCGTACAAGTCCTAGCCGTGTGTTGTTTCGGTCTCGTTATGCGTGCAAGTTCCAGCCGCGTATTGCTTCGGTCTCGTTATGCGTGCAAGTCCCAGCCGCGTATTGCTTCGGTCTCGTCGAGCGAACAAGTTCCAGCAGCGCGTTGCTTCGGTCTCGTTATGCGTGGAAGTTCCAACCGCGTATTGCTTCGGTCTCGTCGAGCGTACAAGTCCAAGGCGCGTATAGCTGCAATCTCGTTATGCGTACAAGTTCCAGCCCTGTACTGCTTCGATCTCGTTATGCGTACAAGTTTCAGCCGCGTATTGCTTCGGTCTCGTTATGCGTGCAAGTTCCAGCCGCGTATTGCTTCGGTCTCGTCGAGCGAACAATCTCCAGCAGCGCGTTCCTTCGGTCTCGTCGAGCGTACAAGTTCCAGCCGCGTATTGCTTCGGTCTCGTTATGCGTACAAGTCCCAGCTGCGTATTGCTTCGGTCTCGTTATGCGTACAAGTTCCAGCCGCGTATTCCTTCGGTCTCGTCGAGCGTACAAGTCCCAGCCGCGTATTGCGTTGGTCTCGTTATGCGTACAAGTCCCAGCCGCGTATTGCTTCGGTCTCGTCGAGCGAACAAGTTCCAGCAGCGCGTTGCTTCGGTCTCGTTATGCGTGCAAGTCCCGGCCGTGTGTTGCTTCGGTATCGTCGAGCATACAAGTTCGAGCAGCGTATTGCTTCGGTCTCGTTATGCGTACAAGTCCCAGCCGCGTATTGCTTCGGTCTCGTCGAGCGTACAAGCTCCAGCCGCGTATTGCTTCGGTCTCGTCGAGCGAACAAGTCCCAGCCGCGTGTTGCTTCGGTCTCGTTATTCGTACAAGTCCTAGCCGTGTGTTGTTTCGGGCTCGTTATGCGTGCAAGTTCCAGCCGCGTATTGCTTCGGTCTCGTTATGCGTGCAAGTCCCAGCCGCGTATTGCTTCGGTCTCGTCGAGCGAACAAGCTCCAGCAGCGCGTTGCTTCGGTCTCGTTATGCGTACAAGTCCCAGCCGCGTATTGCTTCGATCTCGTCGAGCGAACAAGTCCCAGCAGCGCGTTCCTTCGGTCTCGTCGAGCGTACAAGTTCCAGCCGCGTATTGCTTCGGTCTCGTTATGCGTACAAGTCCCAGCTGCGTATTGCTTCGGTCTCGTTATGCGTACAAGTTCCAGCCGCGTATTCCTTCGGTCTCGTCGAGCGTACAAGTCCCAGCCGCGTATTGCGTTGGTCTCGTTATGCGTACAAGTCCCAGCCGCGTATTGCTTCGGTCTCGTCGAGCGAACAAGTTCCAGCAGCGCGTTGCTTCGGTCTCGTTATGCGTGCAAGTCCCGGCCGTGTGTTGCTTCGGTATCGTCGAGCATACAAGCTCCAGCCGCGTATTGCTTGGGTCTCATTGTTCGTACAAGTCCCAGCCGCGTATTGCTTTGTTCTCGTTATGCGTACAAGTTCCAGCCGCGTATTGCTTCGGTCTCGTCGAGCGTACAAGTTCCAGCCGCGTACTGCTTCGGTCTCGTTATGCGTACAAGTCCCAGTCGAGTATTGCTTCGGTCTCGTTATGCGTGCAAGTTCCAGCCGCGTATTGCTTCGGTCTCATTATGCGTACATGTCCCAGCCGTGTATTGCTTCGGTCTCGTTGAGCGTACAAGTTCGAGCAGCGTATTGCTTCGGTCTCGTTATGCGTACAAATCCCAGCCGCGTACTGCTTCGGTCTCGTTATGCGTACAAGTCCCAGCCGCGTATTGCTTCGGTCTCGTCGAGCGAACAAGCTCCAGCAGCGCGTTGCTTCGGTCTCGTTATGCGTACAAGTCCCAGCCGCGTATTGCTTCGGTCTCGTCGAGCGTACAAGTTCGAGCAGCGTATTGCTTCGGTCTCGTTATGCGTACAAGTCCTAGCCGCGTATTGCTTCGGTATCGTCGAGCGTACAAGTTCCAGCCGCGTATTGCTTCGGTCTCGTCGAGCGTACAAGTCCCAGCCGCGTATTGCTTTGGTCTCGTTATGCGTACAAGTCCCAGCCGCGTATTGCTTCGGTCTCGTCGAGCGAACAAGTTCCAGCAGCGTTTTGCTTCGGTCTCGTTACGCGTACAAGTCCCAGCCGTGTATTGCTTCGGTCTCGTCGAGCAAACAAGCTCCAGCAGCGCGTTGCTTCGATCTCGTTATGCGTACAAGTCCCAGCCGCGTATTGCTTCGGTCTCTTTATGCGTACAAGTCCCAGCCGCGTGTTGCTCCGGTCTCGTTATGCGTACAAGTCCCAGCCATGTATTGCTTCGGTCTCGTCGAGCGTACAAGTTCGAGCAGCGTGTTACCTCGGTCTCGTTATTCGTACAAGTCCTAGCCGTGTGTTGTTTCGGTCTCGTTATGCGTGCAAGTTCAAGCCGCGTATTGCTTCGGTCTCGTTATGCGTGCAAGTCCCAGCCGCGTATTGCTTCGGTCTCGTCGAGCGAACAAGCTCCAGCAGCGCGTTGCTTCGGTCTCGTTATGCGTACAAGTCCCAGCCGCGTATTGCTTCGGTCTCGTCGAGCGTACAAGTCCAAGGCGCGTATAGCTGCAATCTCGTTATGCGTACAAGTTCCAGCCCTGTACTGCTTCGATCTCGTTATGCGTACAAGTTTCAGCCGCGTATTGCTTCGGTCTCGTTATGCGTGCAAGTTCCAGCCGCGTATTGCTTCGGTCTCGTCGAGCGAACAATCTCCAGCAGCGCGTTCCTTCGGTCTCGTCGAGCGTACAAGTTCCAGCCGCGTATTGCTTCGGTCTCGTTATGCGTACAAGTCCCAGCTGCGTATTGCTTCGGTCTCGTTATGCGTACAAGTTCCAGCCGCGTATTCCTTCGGTCTCGTCGAGCGTACAAGTCCCAGCCGCGTATTGCGTTGGTCTCGTTATGCGTACAAGTCCCAGCCGCGTATTGCTTCGGTCTCGTCGAGCGAACAAGTTCCAGCAGCGCGTTGCTTCGGTCTCGTTATGCGTGCAAGTCCCGGCCGTGTGTTGCTTCGGTATCGTCGAGCATACAAGTTCGAGCAGCGTATTGCTTCGGTCTCGTTATGCGTACAAGTCCCAGCCGCGTATTGCTTCGGTCTCGTCGAGCGTACAAGCTCCAGCCGCGTATTGCTTCGGTCTCGTCGAGCGAACAAGTCCCAGCCGCGTGTTGCTTCGGTCTCGTTATTCGTACAAGTCCTAGCCGTGTGTTGTTTCGGGCTCGTTATGCGTGCAAGTTCCAGCCGCGTATTGCTTCGGTCTCGTTATGCGTGCAAGTCCCAGCCGCGTATTGCTTCGGTCTCGTCGAGCGAACAAGCTCCAGCAGCGCGTTGCTTCGGTCTCGTTATGCGTACAAGTCCCAGCCGCGTATTGCTTCGATCTCGTCGAGCGAACAAGTCCCAGCAGCGCGTTCCTTCGGTCTCGTCGAGCGTACAAGTTCCAGCCGCGTATTGCTTCGGTCTCGTTATGCGTACAAGTCCCAGCTGCGTATTGCTTCGGTCTCGTTATGCGTACAAGTTCCAGCCGCGTATTCCTTCGGTCTCGTCGAGCGTACAAGTCCCAGCCGCGTATTGCGTTGGTCTCGTTATGCGTACAAGTCCCAGCCGCGTATTGCTTCGGTCTCGTCGAGCGAACAAGTTCCAGCAGCGCGTTGCTTCGGTCTCGTTATGCGTGCAAGTCCCGGCCGTGTGTTGCTTCGGTATCGTCGAGCATACAAGCTCCAGCCGCGTATTGCTTGGGTCTCATTGTTCGTACAAGTCCCAGCCGCGTATTGCTTTGTTCTCGTTATGCGTACAAGTTCCAGCCGCGTATTGCTTCGGTCTCGTCGAGCGTACAAGTTCCAGCCGCGTACTGCTTCGGTCTCGTTATGCGTACAAGTCCCAGTCGAGTATTGCTTCGGTCTCGTTATGCGTGCAAGTTCCAGCCGCGTATTGCTTCGGTCTCATTATGCGTACATGTCCCAGCCGTGTATTGCTTCGGTCTCGTCGAGCGTACAAGTTCGAGCAGCGTATTGCTTCGGTCTCGTTATGCGTACAAATCCCAGCCGCGTACTGCTTCGGTCTCGTTATGCGTACAAGTCCCAGCCGCGTATTGCTTCGGTCTCGTCGAGCGAACAAGCTCCAGCAGCGCGTTGCTTCGGTCTCGTTATGCGTACAAGTCCCAGCCGCGTATTGCTTCGGTCTCGTCGAGCGTACAAGTTCGAGCAGCGTATTGCTTCGGTCTCGTTATGCGTACAAGTCCTAGCCGCGTATTGCTTCGGTATCGTCGAGCGTACAAGTTCCAGCCGCGTATTGCTTCGGTCTCGTCGAGCGTACAAGTCCCAGCCGCGTATTGCTTTGGTCTCGTTATGCGTACAAGTCCCAGCCGCGTATTGCTTCGGTCTCGTCGAGCGAACAAGTTCCAGCAGCGTTTTGCTTCGGTCTCGTTACGCGTACAAGTCCCAGCCGTGTATTGCTTCGGTCTCGTCGAGCAAACAAGCTCCAGCAGCGCGTTGCTTCGATCTCGTTATGCGTACAAGTCCCAGCCGCGTATTGCTTCGGTCTCTTTATGCGTACAAGTCCCAGCCGCGTGTTGCTCCGGTCTCGTTATGCGTACAAGTCCCAGCCATGTATTGCTTCGGTCTCGTCGAGCGTACAAGTTCGAGCAGCGTGTTACCTCGGTCTCGTTATTCGTACAAGTCCTAGCCGTGTGTTGTTTCGGTCTCGTTATGCGTGCAAGTTCAAGCCGCGTATTGCTTCGGTCTCGTTATGCGTGCAAGTCCCAGCCGCGTATTGCTTCGGTCTCGTCGAGCGAACAAGCTCCAGCAGCGCGTTGCTTCGGTCTCGTTATGCGTACAAGTCCCAGCCGCGTATTGCTTCGGTCTCGTCGAGCGTACAAGTCCAAGGCGCGTATAGCTGCAATCTCGTTATGCGTACAAGTTCCAGCCCTGTACTGCTTCGATCTCGTTATGCGTACAAGTTTCAGCCGCGTATTGCTTCGGTCTCGTTATGCGTGCAAGTTCCAGCCGCGTATTGCTTCGGTCTCGTCGAGCGAACAATCTCCAGCAGCGCGTTCCTTCGGTCTCGTCGAGCGTACAAGTTCCAGCCGCGTATTGCTTCGGTCTCGTTATGCGTACAAGTCCCAGCTGCGTATTGCTTCGGTCTCGTTATGCGTACAAGTTCCAGCCGCGTATTCCTTCGGTCTCGTCGAGCGTACAAGTCCCAGCCGCGTATTGCGTTGGTCTCGTTATGCGTACAAGTCCCAGCCGCGTATTGCTTCGGTCTCGTCGAGCGAACAAGTTCCAGCAGCGCGTTGCTTCGGTCTCGTTATGCGTGCAAGTCCCGGCCGTGTGTTGCTTCGGTATCGTCGAGCATACAAGTTCGAGCAGCGTATTGCTTCGGTCTCGTTATGCGTACAAGTCCCAGCCGCGTATTGCTTCGGTCTCGTCGAGCGTACAAGCTCCAGCCGCGTATTGCTTCGGTCTCGTCGAGCGAACAAGTCCCAGCCGCGTGTTGCTTCGGTCTCGTTATTCGTACAAGTCCTAGCCGTGTGTTGTTTCGGGCTCGTTATGCGTGCAAGTTCCAGCCGCGTATTGCTTCGGTCTCGTTATGCGTGCAAGTCCCAGCCGCGTATTGCTTCGGTCTCGTCGAGCGAACAAGCTCCAGCAGCGCGTTGCTTCGGTCTCGTTATGCGTCCAAGTCCCAGCCGCGTATTGCTTCGGTCTCGTCGAGCGAACAAGTTCCAGCAGCGCGTTGCTTCGGTCTCGTTATGCGTGCAAGTCCCGGCCGTGTGTTGCTTCGGTATCGTCGAGCATACAAGCTCCAGCCGCGTATTGCTTGGGTCTCATTGTTCGTACAAGTCCCAGCCGCGTATTGCTTTGTTCTCGTTATGCGTACAAGTTCCAGCCGCGTATTGCTTCGGTCTCGTCGAGCGTACAAGTTCCAGCCGCGTATTGCTTCGGTCTCATTATGCGTGCATGTCCCAGCCGTGTATTGCTTCGGTCTCGTCGAGCGTACAAGCTCCAGCCGCGTATTGCTTCGGTCTCGTCGAGCGAACAAGTCCCAGCCGCGTGTTGCTTCGGTCTCGTTATTCGTACAAGTCCTATCCGTGTGTTGTTTCGGGCTCGTTATGCGTGCAAGTTCCAGCCGCGTATTGCTTCGGTCTCGTTATGCGTGCAAGTCCCAGCCGCGTATTGCTTCGATCTCGTCGAGCGAACAAGTCCCAGCAGCGCGTTCCTTCGGTCTCGTCGAGCGTACAAGTTCCAGCCGCGTATTGCTTCGGTCTCGTTATGCGTACATGTCCCAGCTGCGTATTGCTTCGGTCTCGTTATGCGTACAAGTTCCAGCCGCGTATTCCTTCGGTCTCGTCGAGCGTACAAGTCCCAGCCGCGTATTGCGTTGGTCTCGTTATGCGTACAAGTCCCAGCCGCGTATTGCTTCGGTCTCGTCGAGCGAACAAGTTCCAGCAGCGCGTTGCTTCGGTCTCGTTATGCGTGCAAGTCCCGGCCGTGTGTTGCTTCGGTATCGTCGAGCATACAAGCTCCAGCCGCGTATTGCTTGGGTCTCATTGTTCGTACAAGTCCCAGCCGCGTATTGCTTTGTTCTCGTTATGCGTACAAGTTCCAGCCGCGTATTGCTTCGGTCTCGTCGAGCGTACAAGTTCCAGCCGCGTACTGCTTCGGTCTCGTTATGCGTACAAGTCCCAGTCGAGTATTGCTTCGGTCTCGTTATGCGTGCAAGTTCCAGCCGCGTATTGCTTCGGTCTCATTATGCGTACATGTCCCAGCCGTGTATTGCTTCGGTCTCGTCGAGCGTACAAGTTCGAGCAGCGTATTGCTTCGGTCTCGTTATGCGTACAAGTCCCAGCCGCGTATTGCTTCGGTCTCGTCGAGCGTACAAGCTCCAGCCGCGTATTGCTTCGGTCTCGTCGAGCGAACAAGTCCCAGCCGCGTGTTGCTTCGGTCTCGTTATTCGTACAAGTCCTAGCCGTGTGTTGTTTCGGGCTCGTTATGCGTGCAAGTTCCAGCCGCGTATTGCTTCGGTCTCGTCGAGCGTACAAGTCCAAGGCGCGTATAGCTGCAGTCTCGTTATGCGTACAAGTTCCAGCCCTGTACTGCTTCGATCTCGTTATGTGTACAAGGTTCAGCCGCGTATTGCTTCGGTCTCGTTATGCGTGCAAGTTCCAGCCGCGTATTGCTTCGGTCTCGTCGAGCGTACAAGTCCCAGCCGCGTATTGCGTTGGTCTCGTTATGCGTACAAGTTCCAGCCGCGTATTGCTTCGGTCTCATTATGCGTACATGTCCCAGCCGTGTATTGCTTCGGTCTCGTCGAGCGTACAAGTTCGAGCAGCGTATTGCTTCGGTCTCGTTATGCGTACAAGTCCCAGCCGCGTATTGCTTCGGTCTCGTCGAGCGTACAAGCTCCAGCCGCGTATTGCTTCGGTCTCGTCGAGCGAACAAGTCCCAGCCGCGTGTTGCTTCGGTCTCGTTATTCGTACAAGTCCTAGCCGTGTGTTGTTTCGGGCTCGTTATGCGTGCAAGTTCCAGCCGCGTATTGCTTCGGTCTCGTTATGCGTGCAAGTCCCAGCCGCGTATTGCTTCGGTCTCGTCGAGCGAACAAGCTCCAGCAGCGCGTTGCTTCGGTCTCGTTATGCGTACAAGTCCCAGCCGCGTATTGCTTCGGTCTCGTCGAGCGAACAAGTCCCAGCCGCGTGTTGCTTCGGTCTCGTTATTCGTACAAGTCCTAGCCGTGTGTTGTTTCGGGCTCGTTATGCGTGCAAGTTCCAGCCGCGTATTGCTTCGGTCTCGTTATGCGTGCAAGTCCCAGCCGCGTATTGCTTCGGTCTCGTCGAGCGAACAAGCTCCAGCAGCGCGTTGCTTCGGTCTCGTTATGCGTACAAGTCCCAGCCGCGTATTGCTTCGATCTCGTCGAGCGAACAAGTCCCAGCAGCGCGTTCCTTCGGTCTCGTCGAGCGTACAAGTTCCAGCCGCGTATTGCTTCGGTCTCGTTATGCGTACAAGTCCCAGCTGCGTATTGCTTCGGTCTCGTTATGCGTACAAGTTCCAGCCGCGTATTCCTTCGGTCTCGTCGAGCGTACAAGTCCCAGCCGCGTATTGCGTTGGTCTCGTTATGCGTACAAGTCCCAGCCGCGTATTGCTTCGGTCTCGTCGAGCGAGCAAGTTCCAGCAGCGCGTTGCTTCGGTCTCGTTATGCGTGCAAGTCCCGGCCGTGTGTTGCTTCGGTATCGTCGAGCATACAAGCTCCAGCCGCGTATTGCTTGGGTCTCATTGTTCGTACAAGTCCCAGCCGCGTATTGCTTTGTTCTCGTTATGCGTACAAGTTCCAGCCGCGTATTGCTTCGGTCTCGTCGAGCGTACAAGTTCCAGCCGCGTACTGCTTCGGTCTCGTTATGCGTACAAGTCCCAGTCGAGTATTGCTTCGGTCTCGTTATGCGTGCAAGTTCCAGCCGCGTATTGCTTCGGTCTCATTATGCGTACATGTCCCAGCCGTGTATTGCTTCGGTCTCGTCGAGCGTACAAGTTCGAGCAGCGTATTGCTTCGGTCTCGTTATGCGTACAAGTCCCAGCCGCGTATTGCTTCGGTCTCGTCGAGCGTACAAGCTCCAGCCGCGTATTGCTTCGGTCTCGTCGAGCGAACAAGTCCCAGCCGCGTGTTGCTTCGGTCTCGTTATTCGTACAAGTCCTAGCCGTGTGTTGTTTCGGGCTCGTTATGCGTGCAAGTTCCAGTCGCGTATTGCTTCGGTCTCGTCGAGCGTACAAGTCCAAGGCGCGTATAGCTGCAGTCTCGTTATGCGTACAAGTTCCAGCCCTGTACTGCTTCGATCTCGTTATGCGTACAAGGTTCAGCCGCGTATTGCTTCGGTCTCGTTATGCGTGCAAGTTCCAGCCGCGTATTGCTTCGGTCTCGTCGAGCGTACAAGTCCCAGCCGCGTATTGCGTTGGTCTCGTTATGCGTACAAGTTCCAGCCGCGTATTGCTTCGGTCTCATTATGCGTACATGTCCCAGCCGTGTATTGCTTCGGTCTCGTCGAGCGTACAAGTTCGAGCAGCGTATTGCTTCGGTCTCGTTATGCGTACAAGTCCCAGCCGCGTATTGCTTCGGTCTCGTCGAGCGTACAAGCTCCAGCCGCGTATTGCTTCGGTCTCGTCGAGCGAACAAGTCCCAGCCGCGTGTTGCTTCGGTCTCGTTATTCGTACAAGTCCTAGCCGTGTGTTGTTTCGGGCTCGTTATGCGTGCAAGTTCCAGCCGCGTATTGCTTCGGTCTCGTTATGCGTGCAAGTCCCAGCCGCGTACTGCTTCGGTCTCGTCGAGCGAACAAGCTCCAGCAGCGCGTTGCTTCGGTCTCGTTATGCGTACAAGTCCCAGCCGCGTATTGCTTCGGTCTCGTCGAGCGAACAAGTCCCAGCAGCGCGTTCCTTCGGTCTCGTCGAGCGTACAAGTTCCAGCCGCGTATTTCTTCGGTCTCGTCGAGCGTACAAGTCCCAGCCGCGTATTGCGTTGGTCTCGTTATGCGTACAAGTCCCAGCCGCGTATTGCTTCGGTCTCGTCGAGCGAACAAGTTCCAGCAGCGCGTTGCTTCGGTCTCGTTATGCGTGCAAGTCCCGGCCGTGTGTTGCTTCGGTATCGTCGAGCATACAAGCTCCAGCCGCGTATTGCTTGGGTCTCATTGTTCGTACAAGTCCCAGCCGCGTATTGCTTTGTTCTCGTTATGCGTACAAGTTCCAGCCGCGTATTGCTTCGGTCTCGTCGAGCGTACAAGTTCCAGCCGCGTACTGCTTCGGTCTCGTTATGCGTACAAGTCCCAGTCGAGTATTGCTTCGGTCTCGTTATGCGTGCAAGTTCCAGCCGCGTATTGCTTCGGTCTCATTATGCGTACATGTCCCAGCCGTGTATTGCTTCGGTCTCGTCGAGCGTACAAGTTCGAGCAGCGTATTGCTTCGGTCTCGTTATGCGTACAAGTCCCAGCCGCGTATTGCTTCGGTCTCGTCGAGCGTACAAGCTCCAGCCGCGTATTGCTTCGGTCTCGTCGAGCGAACAAGTCCCAGCCGCGTGTTGCTTCGGTCTCGTTATTCGTACAAGTCCTAGCCGTGTGTTGTTTCGGGCTCGTTATGCGTGCAAGTTCCAGCCGCGTATTGCTTCGGTCTCGTTATGCGTGCAAGTCCCAGCCGCGTATTGCTTCGGTCTCGTCGAGCGAACAAGCTCCAGCAGCGCGTTGCTTCGGTATCGTTATGCGTACAAGTCCCAGCCGCGTATTGCTTCGGTCTCGTCGAGCGAACAAGTCCCAGCCGCGTGTTGCTTCGGTATCGCTATGCGTACAAGTCCCAGCCGCGTATTGCTTCGGTCTCGTCGAGCGAACAAGTCCCAGCCGCGTGTTGCTTCGGTCTCGTTATTCGTACAAGTCCTAGCCGTGTGTTGTTTCGGGCTCGTTATGCGTGCAAGTTCCAGCTGCGTATTGCTTCGGTCTCGTTACGCGAACAAGTTCCAGCCGCGTTTTGCTTCGGTCTCGTTATGCGTACAAGTTCCAGCCACGTATTGCTTTGGTCTCGTGCAGCACACAAGTCCCAGGCGCGTATAGCAGCGGTCTCGTTATGCGTACAAGATCCAGCCGCGTGTTGCTTCGGTCTCGTCGGGCGTACAAGTTCCAGCCGCGTATTGCTTCGGTCTCGTTATGCGTACAAGTCCCAGACGTGTATTGCTTCGGTCTCGTTATCCGTCCAAGTTCCAGCCGCGTATTGCTTCGGTCTCGTCGAGCGAACAATCTCCAGCAGCGCGTTCCTTCGGTCTCGTCGAGCGTACAAGTTCCAGCCGCGTATTGCTTCGGTCTCGTCGAGCGTACAAGTCCCAGCCGCGTATTGCTTTGTTCTCGTTATGCGTACGAGTTCCAGCCGCGTAATGCTTCGGTCTCGTTATGCGTGCCAGTTCCAGCCGCGTATTGCTTCGGTCTTGTCGAGCGTACAAGTTCGAGCAGCGTGTTACCTCGGTCTCGTTATTCGTACAAGTCCTAGCCGTGTGTTGTTTCGGTCTCGTTATGCGTGGAGGTTCCAACCGCGTATTGCTTCGGTCTCGTCGAGCGTACAAGTCCCAGCCGCGTATTGCTTTGTTCTCGTTATGCGTACGAGTTCCAGCCGCGTAATGCTTCGGTATCGTTATGCGTACAAGTCCCAGCCGCGTATCGCTTCGGTCTCGTCGAGCGTACAAGTCCCAACCGCGTATTGCTATGGTCTCGCCGAGCGTACAAGTTCCAGCCGCGTATTGCTTCGGTATCGTTATGCGTACAAGTCCCAGCCGTGTCTTAGTTCGGTCTCGTCATGCGTACAAGTTCCAGCCGCGTGTGGCTTCAGTCTCCTTATGCTTACAAGTTCTAGCCGCGTAATGCTTCGGTCTCGTTACGCGTACAAGTCCCAGCCGTGTATTGTTTCGGTCTCGTCGAGCAAACAAGCTCCAGCAGCGCGTTGCTTCGGTCTCGTTATGCGTACAAGTCCCAGCCGCGTATTGCTTCGGTCTCTTTATGCGTACAAGTCCCAGCAGCGCGTTCCTCCGGTCTCGTCGAGCGTACAAGTTCCAGCCGCGTATTGCTTCGGTCTCGTTATGCGTACAAGTCCCAGCCGCGTATTGCTTCGGTCTCGTCGAGCGAACAAGTTCCAGCAGCGCGTTGCTTCGGTCTCGTTATGCGTGCAAGTCCCGGCCGTGTGTTGCTTCGGTATCGTCGAGCATACAAGCTCCAGCCGCGTATTGCTTGGGTCTCATTGTTCGTACAAGTCCCAGCCGCGTATTGCTTTGTTCTCGTTATGCGTACAAGTTCCAGCCGCGTATTGCTTCGGTCTCGTCGAGCGTACAAGTTCCAGCCGCGTACTGCTTCGGTCTCGTTATGCGTACAAGTTCCAGCCGCGTATTGCTTCGGTCTCGTCGAGCGTACAAGTTCCAGCCGCGTACTGCTTCGGTCTCGTTATCCATACAAGTCCCAGTCGAGTATTGCTTCGGTCTCGTTATGCGTGCAAATTCCAGCCGCGTATTGCTTCGGTCACATTATGCGTACATGTCCCAGCCGTGTATTGCTTCGGTCTCGTCGAGCGAACAAGTTCCAGCAGCGCGTTGCTTCGGTCTCGTTATGCGTGCAAGTTCCAACCGCGTATTGCTATGGTCTCGTCGAGCGTACAAGTTCCAGCCGCGTATTGCTTCGGTATCGTTATGCGTACAAGTCCCAGCCGTGTCTTAGTTCGGTCTCGTCATGCGTACAAGTTCCAGCCGCGTGTGGCTTCAGTCTCCTTATGCTTACAAGTTCTAGCCGCGTAATGCTTCGGTCTCGTTACGCGTACAAGCCCCAGCCGTGTATTGCTTCGGTCTCGTCGAGCAAACAAGCTCCAGCAGCGCGTTGCTTCGGTCTCGTTATGCGTACAAGTCCCAGCCGCGTATTGCTTCGGTCTCTTTATGCGTACAAGTCCCAGCCGCGTATTGCTTCGGTCTCGTTATGCGTGCAAGTCCCAGCCGCGTATTGCTTCGGTCTCGTCGAGCGAACAAGTTCCAGCAGCGCGTTGCTTCGGTCTCGTTATGCGTGGAAGTTCCAACCGCGTATTGCTTCGGTCTCGTCGAGCGTACAAGTCCAAGGCGCGTATAGCTGCAGTCTCGTTATGCGTACAAGTTCCAGCCCTGTACTGCTTCGATCTCGTTATGCGTACAAGGTTCAGCCGCGTATTGCTTCGGTCTCGTTATGCGTGCAAGTTCCAGCCGCGTATTGCTTCGGTCTCGTCGAGCGAACAATCTCCAGCAGCGCGTTCCTTCGGTCTCGTCGAGCGTACAAGTTCCAGCCGCGTATTGCTTCGGTCTCGTTATGCGTACAAGTCCCAGCTGCGTATTGCTTCGGTCTCGTTATGCGTACAAGTTCCAGCCGCGTATTCCTTCTGTCTCGTCGAGCGTACAAGTCCCAGCCGCGTATTGCGTTGGTCTCGTTATGCGTACAAGTCCCAGCCGCGTGTTGCTTCGGTCTCGTCGGGCGTACAAGTTCCAGCCGCGTATTGCTTCGGTCTCGTTATGCGTACAAGTCCCAGACGTGTATTGCTTCGGTCTCGTTATCCGTCCAAGTTCCAGCCGCGTATTGCTTCGGTCTCGTCGAGCGAACAATCTCCAGCAGCGCGTTCCTTCGGTCTCGTCGAGCGTACAAGTTCCAGCCGCGTATTGCTTCGGTCTCGTCGAGCGTACAAGTCCCAGCCGCGTATTGCTTTGTTCTCGTTATGCGTACGAGTTCCAGCCGCGTAATGCTTCGGTCTCGTTATGCGTGCCAGTTCCAGCCGCGTATTGCTTCGGTCTTGTCGAGCGTACCAGTTCGAGCAGCGTGTTACCTCGGTCTCGTTATTCGTACAAGTCCTAGCCGTGTGTTGTTTCGGTCTCGTTATGCGTGGAGGTTCCAACCGCGTATTGCTTCGGTCTCGTCGAGCGTACAAGTCCCAGCCGCGTATTGCTTTGTTCTCGTTATGCGTACGAGTTCCAGCCGCGTAATGCTTCGGTATCGTTATGCGTACAAGTCCCAGCCGCGTATCGCTTCGGTCTCGTCGAGCGTACAAGTCCCAACCGCGTATTGCTATGGTCTCGCCGAGCGTACAAGTTCCAGCCGCGTATTGCTTCGGTGTCGTTATGCGTACAAGTCCCAGCCGTGTCTTAGTTCGGTCTCGTCATGCGTACAAGTTCCAGCCGCGTGTGGCTTCAGTCTCCTTATGCTTACAAGTTCTAGCCGCGTAATGCTTCGGTCTCGTTACGCGTACAAGTCCCAGCCGTGTATTGTTTCGGTCTCGTCGAGCAAACAAGCTCCAGCAGCGCGTTGCTTCGGTCTCGTTATGCGTACAAGTCCCAGCCGCGTATTGCTTCGGTCTCTTTATGCGTACAAGTCCCAGCAGCGCGTTCCTCCGGTCTCGTCGAGCGTACAAGTTCCAGCCGCGTATTGCTTCGGTCTCGTTATGCGTACAAGTCCCAGCCGCGTATTGCTTCGGTCTCGTCGAGCGAACAAGTTCCAGCAGCGCGTTGCTTCGGTCTCGTTATGCGTGCAAGTCCCGGCCGTGTGTTGCTTCGGTATCGTCGAGCATACAAGCTCCAGCCGCGTATTGCTTGGGTCTCATTGTTCGTACAAGTCCCAGCCGCGTATTGCTTTGTTCTCGTTATGCGTACAAGTTCCAGCCGCGTATTGCTTCGGTCTCGTCGAGCGTACAAGTTCCAGCCGCGTACTGCTTCGGTCTCGTTATGCGTACAAGTCCCAGTCGAGTATTGCTTCGGTCTCGTTATGCGTGCAAGTTCCAGCCGCGTATTGCTTCGGTCTCACTATGCGTACATGTCCCAGCCGTGTATTGCTTCGGTCTCGTCGAGCGTACAAGTTCGAGCAGCGTATTGCTTCGGTCTCGTTATGCGTACAAGTCCCAGCCGCGTATTGCTTCGGTCTCGTCGAGCGTACAAGCTCCAGCCGCGTATTGCTTCGGTCTCGTCGAGCGAACAAGTCCCAGCCGCGTGTTGCTTCGGTCTCGTTATTCGTACAAGTCCTAGCCGTGTGTTGTTTCGGGCTCGTTATGCGTGCAAGTTCCAGCCGCGTATTGCTTCGGTCTCGTTATGCGTGCAAGTCCCAGCCGCGTATTGCTTCGGTCTCGTCGAGCGAACAAGCTCCAGCAGCGCGTTGCTTCGGTCTCGTTATGCGTACAAGTCCCAGCCGCGTATTGCTTCGGTCTCTTTATGCGTACAAGTCCCAGCCGCGTATTGCTTCGGTCTCGTTATGCGTGCAAGTCCCAGCCGCGTATTGCTTCGGTCTCGTCGAGCGAACAAGTTCCAGCAGCGCGTTGCTTCGGTCTCGTTATGCGTGGAAGTTCCAACCGCGTATTGCTTCGGTCTCGTCGAGCGTACAAGTCCAAGGCGCGTATAGTTGCAGTCTCGTTATGCGTACAAGTTCCAGCCCTGTACTGCTTCGGTCTCGTTACGCGTACAAGTCCCAGCCGTGTATTGCTTCGGTCTCGTCGAGCAAACAAGCTCCAGCAGCGCGTAGCTTCGGTCTCGTTATGCGTACAAGTCCCAGCCGCGTATTGCTTCGGTCTCTTTATGCGTACAAGTCCCAGCCGCGTGTTGCTCCGGTCTCGTTATGCATACAAGTCCCAGCCATGTAATGCTTCGGTCTCGTCGAGCGTACAAGTTCGAGCAGCGTGTTACCTCGGTCTCGTTATTCGTACAAGTCCTAGCCGTGTGTTGTTTCGGTCTCGTTATGCGTGCAAGTTCCAGCCGCGTATTGCTTCGGTCTCGTTATGCGTGCAAGTCCCAGCCGCGTATTGCTTCGGTCTCGTCGAGCGAACAAGTTCCAGCAGCGCGTTGCTTCGGTCTCGTTATGCGTGGAAGTTCCAACCGCGTATTGCTTCCGTCTCGTCGAGCGTACAAGTCCAAGGCGCGTATAGCTGCAGTCTCGTTATGCGTACAAGTTCCAGCCCTGTACTGCTTCGATCTCGTTATGCGTACCAGGTTCAGCCGCGTATTGCTTCGGTCTCGTTATGCGTGCAAGTTCCAGCCGCGTATTGCTTCGGTCTCGTCGAGCGAACAATCTCCAGCAGCGCGTTCCTTCGGTCTCGTCGAGCGTACAAGTTCCAGCCGCGTATTGCTTCGGTCTCGTTATGCGTACAAGTCCCAGCTGCGTATTGCTTCGGTCTCGTTATGCGTACAAGTTCCAGCCGCGTATTCCTTCGGTCTCGTCGAGCGTACAAGTCCCAGCCGCGTATTGCGTTGGTCTCGTTATGCGTAAAAGTCCCAGCCGCGTATTGCTTCGGTCTCGTCGAGCGAACAAGTTCCAGCAGCGCGTTGCTTCGGTCTCGTTATGCGTGCAAGTCCCGGCCGTGTGTTGCTTCGGTATCGTCGAGCATACAAGCTCCAGCCGCGTATTGCTTGGGTCTCATTGTTCGTACAAGTCCCAGCCGCGTATTGCTTTGTTCTCGTTATGCGTACAAGTTCCAGCCGCGTATTGCTTCGGTCTCGTCGAGCGTACAAGTTCCAGCCGCGTACTGCTTCGGTCCCGTTATGCGTACAAGTCCCAGTCGAGTATTGCTTCGGTCTCGTTATGCGTGCAAGTTCCAGCCGCGTATTGCTTCGGTTTCATTATGCGTACATGTCCCAGCCGTGTATTGCTTCGGTCTCGTCGAGCGTACAAGTTCGAGCAGCGTATTGCTTCGGTCTCGTTATGCGTACAAGTCCCAGCCGCGTATTGCTTCGGTCTCGTCGAGCGTACAAGCTCCAGCCGCGTATTGCTTCGGTCTCGTCGAGCGTACAAGTCCCAGCCGCGTATTGCTTCGGTATCGTTATGCGTACAAGTCCCAGCCGCGTATTGCTTCGGTCTCGTCGAGCGAACAAGTTCCAGCAGCGCGTTGCTTCGGTCTCGTTATGCGTGGAAGTTCCAACCGCGTATTGCTTCGGTCTCGTCAAGCGTACAAGTTCCAACCTCGTAATGCTTCGGGCTCGTTATGCGTGCAAGTTGCAGCCGCGTATTGCTTCGGTCTCGTCAATCGTACAAGTTACAGCCGGGTATTGCTTCGGTCTCGTTATGCGAGCCAGTTTCAGCCGCGTATTGCTTCGGTCTCGTGGAGCGTACAAGTCCCAGTCGCGTATTGCGTCGGTCTCGTTATGCGTAAAAGTTCCAGCCACGAATTGCTTCGGTCTCGTTATTCGTGCAAGTCCCAATCGCGTATTGCTTCGGTATCGTTATGCGTACAAGTCCCAGCCGTGTCTTAGTTCGGTCTCGTCATGCGTACAAGTTCCAGCCGCGTGTGGCTTCGGTCTCCTTATGCTTACAAGTTCTAGCCGCGTAATGCTTCGGTCTCGTTTTGCGTACAAGTCCCAGCCGCGTATTGCTTCGGTATTGTTATGCGTACAAGTCCCAGCCGCGTGTTGCTTCGGTCTCGTTGAGCGTACAAGTCCCAGGCGCGTATTGCTTCGGTCACGTCGAGCGTACAAGTCCCAGCCGCGTATTCCTTCGGTCTCGTCGAGCGTACAAGTTCCAGCCGCGTATTGCTTCGGTCTCGTTATGCGTGCCAGTTCCAGCCGCGTATTGCTTCGGTCTCGTCAAGCGTACAAGTTCCAACCTCGTAGTGCTTCGGGCTCGTTATGCGTGCAAGTTGCAGCCGCGTAATGCGTCGGTCTCGTTATGCGTAGAAGTTCCAGCCACGAATTGCTTCGGTCTCGTTATGCGTGCAAGTTACAACCGAGTAATGCTTCCGTCTCGTTATGCGTGCCAGTTCCAGCCGCGTATTGCTTCGGTCTGGTGGATCGTACAAGTCCCAGCCGCGTAACGCTTCGGTCTCGTTATGCGTACAAGTTCCAGCCGGGTACTGCGTCGGTCTCGTTATGCGTAGAAGTTCCAGCCACGAATTGCTTCGGTCTCGTTATTCGTGCAAGTCCCAATCGCGTATTGCTTCGGTATCGTTATGCGTACAAGTCCCAGCCGCGTATCGCTTCGGTCTCGTCGGGCGTACAAGTCCCAACCGCGTATTGCTATGGTCTCGTCGAGCGTACAAGTTCCAGCAGCGTATTGCTACGGTATCGTTATGCGTACAAGTCCCAGCCGTGTCTTAGTTCGGTCTCGTCATGCGTACAAGTTCCAGCCGCGTGTGGCTTCGGTCTCCTTATGCTTACAAGTTCTAACCGCGTAATGCATCGGTCTCGTTTTGCGTACAAGTCCCAGCCGCGTATTGCTTCGGTATTGTTATGCGTACAAGTCCCAGCCGCGTGTTGCTTCGGTCTCGTTGAGCGTACAAGTCCCAGGCGCGTATTGCTTCGGTCACGTCGAGCGTACAAGTCCCAGCCGCGTATTCCTTCGGTCTCGTCGAGCGTACAAGTTCCAGCCGCGTATTGCTTCGGTCTCGTTATGCGTGCCAGTTCCAGCCGCGTATTGCTTCGGTCTCGTCAAGCGTACAAGTTCCAACCTCGTAGTGCTTCGGGCTCGTTATGCGTGCAAGTTGCAGCCGCGTAATGCGCCGGTCTCGTTATGCGTAGAAGTTAAAGCCACGAATTGCTTCGGTCTCGTTATGCGTGCAAGTTACAACCGAGTAATGCTTCCGTCTCGTTATGCGTGCCAGTTCCAGCCGCGTATTGCTTCGGTCTGGTGGATCGTACAAGTCCCAGCCGCGTAACGCTTCGGTCTCGTTATGCGTACAAGTTCCAGCCGGGTACTGCGTCGGTCTCGTTATGCGTAGAAGTTCCAGCCACGAATTGCTTCGGTCTCGTTATTCGTGCAAGTCCCAATCGCGTATTGCTTCGGTATCGTTATGCGTACAAGTCCCAGCCGCGTATCGCTTCGGTCTCGTCGGGCGTACAAGTCCCAACCGCGTATTGCTATGGTCTCGTCGAGCGTACAAGTTCCAGCAGCGTATTGCTACGGTATCGTTATGCGAACAAGTCCCAGCCGTGTCTTAGTTCGGTCTCGTCATGCGTACAAGTTCCAGCCGCGGGTGGCTTCGGTCTCCTTATGCTTACAAGTTCTAGCCGCGTAATGCATCGGTCTCGTTTTGCGTACAAGTCCCAGCCGCGTATTGCTTCGGTATTGTTATGCGTACAAGTCCCAGCCGCGTATTCCTTCGGTCTCGTCTAGCGTACAAGTTCCAGCCGCGTATTGCTTCGGTCTCGTTATGCGTGCCAGTTCCAGCCGCGTATTGCTTCGGTCTCGTCAAGCGTACAAGTTCCAACCTCGTAATGCTTCGGGCTCGTTATGCGTGCAAGTTGCAGCCGCGTATTGCTTCGGTCTCGTCAATCGTACAAGTTACAGCCGGGTATTGCTTCGGTCTCGTTATGCGTGCCAGTTTCAGCCGCGTATTGCTTCGGTCTCGTGGAGCGTACAAGTCCCAGTCGCGTATTGCGTCGGTCTCGTTATGCGTAGAAGTTCCAGCCACGAATTGCTTCGGTCTCGTTATTCGTGCAAGTCCCAATCGCGTATTGCTTCGGTATCGTTATGCGTACAAGTCCCAGCCGTGTCTTAGTTCGGTCTCGTCATGCGTACAAGTTCCAGCCGCGTGTGGCTTCGGTCTCCTTATGCTTACAAGTTCTAGCCGCGTAATGCTTCGGTCTCGTTTTGCGTACAAGTCCCAGCCGCGTATTGCTTCGGTATTTTTATGCGTACAAGTCCCAGCCGCGTGTTGCTTCGGTCTCGTTGAGCGTACAAGTCCCAGGCGCGTATTGCTTCGGTCACGTCGAGCGTACAAGTCCCAGCCGCGTATTCCTTCGGTCTCGTCGAGCGTACAAGTTCCAGCCGCGTATTGCTTCGGTCTCGTTATGCGTGCCAGTTCCAGCCGCGTATTGCTTCGGTCTCGTCAAGCGTACAAGTTCCAACCTCGTAGTGCTTCGGGCTCGTTATGCGTGCAAGTTGCAGCCGCGTAATGCGTCGGTCTCGTTATGCGTAGAAGTTCCAGCCACGAATTGCTTCGGTCTCGTTATGCGTGCAAGTTACAACCGAGTAATGCTTCCGTCTCGTTATGCGTGCCAGTTCCAGCCGCGTATTGCTTCGGTCTGGTGGATCGTACAAGTCCCAGCCGCGTAACGCTTCGGTCTCGTTATGCGTACAAGTTCCAGCCGGGTACTGCGTCGGTCTCGTTATGCGTAGAAGTTCCAGCCACGAATTGCTTCGGTCTCGTTATTCGTGCAAGTCCCAATCGCGTATTGCTTCGGTATCGTTATGCGTACAAGTCCCAGCCGCGTATCGCTTCGGTCTCGTCGGGCGTACAAGTCCCAACCGCGTATTGCTATGGTCTCGTCGAGCGTACAAGTTCCAGCCGCGTATTGCTTCGGTATCGTTATGCGTACAAGTCCCAGCCGTGTCTTAGTTCGGTCTCGTCATGCGTACAAGTTCCAGCCGCGTGTGGCTTCGGTCTCCTTATGCTTACAAGTTCTAGCCGCGTAATGCTTCGGTCTCGTTTTGCGTACAAGTCCCAGCCGCGTATTGCTTCGGTATTGTTATGCGTACAAGTCCCAGCCGCGTGTTGCTTCGGTCTCGTTGAGCGTACAAGTCCCAGGCGCGTATTGCTTCGGTCACGTCGAGCGTACAAGTCCCAGCCGCGTATTCCTTCGGTCTCGTCGAGCGTACAAGTTCCAGCCGCGTGTTGCTTCGGTCTCGTTGTGCGTGCCAGTTCCAGCCGCGTATTGCTTCGGTCTCGTCAAGCGTACAAGTTCCAACCTCGTAGTGCTTCGGGCTCGTTATGCGTGCAAGTTGCAGCCGCGTAATGCGCCGGTCTCGTTATGCGTAGAAGTTCCAGCCACGAATTGCTTCGGTCTCGTTATGCGTGCAAGTTACAACCGAGTAATGCTTCCGTCTCGTTATGCGTGCCAGTTCCAGCCGCGTATTGCTTCGGTCTGGTGGATCGTACAAGTCCCAGCCGCGTAACGCTTCGGTCTCGTTATGCGTACAAGTTCCAGCCGGGTACTGCGTCGGTCTCGTTATGCGTAGAAGTTCCAGCCACGAATTGCTTCGGTCTCGTTATTCGTGCAAGTCCCAATCGCGTATTGCTTCGGTATCGTTATGCGTACAAGTCCCAGCCGCGTATCGCTTTGGTCTCGTTATGCGTACAAGTCCCACCCGCGTATTACTACGGTCTCGTTATGCGTGCAAGTTCCAGCCGCGTATTGCTTCGGGCTCGTCGAGCGTACAAGTCCCAGCCGCGTGTTGCTTCGGTCTCGTTATGCGTACAAGTTCCAGCTGGGTACTGCTTTAGTCTCGTAGAGCGTACAGGTTCCAGCCGCGTATTGCTTCGGTGTCGTCGAGCGAACAAGTTCCAGCAGCGCGTTGCTTCGGTCTCGTTATGCGTGCAAGTTCCAGCCGCGTAATTCTTCGGTCTCGTTACGCGTAGAAGTTCCAGCCACGAATTGCGTCGGTCTCGTTATTCGTGCAAGTCCCAATCGCGTATTGCTTCGGTATCGTTATGCGTACAAGTCCCAGCCGCGTATCGCTTTGGTCTCGTTATGCGTACAAGTCCCACCCGCGTATTACTACGGTCTCGTTATGCGTGCAAGTCCCAGCCGCGTATTGCTTTGGTCTCGTTATGCGTACAAGTCCCACCCGCGTATTACTTCGGTCTCGTTATGCGTACAAGTTCCAGCTGGGTACTGCATTAGTCTCGTAGAGCGTACAGGTTCCAGCCGCGTATTGCTTCGGGCTCGTCGAGCGTACAAGTCCCAGCCGCGTGTTGCTTCGGTCTCGTTATGCGTACAAGTTCCAGCTGGGTACTGCTTTAGTCTCGTAGAGCGTACAGGTTCCAGCCGCGTATTGCTTCGGTGTCGTCGAGCGAACAAGTTCCAGCAGCGCGTTGCTTCGGTATCGTTATGCGTGCAAGTTCCAGCCGCGTACTGCTTCGGTTTCGTCGAGCCTGCAAGTCCCAGCCGCGTATAGCTTCGGTATCGTTATGCGTACAAGTCCCAGCCGTGTCTTAGTTCGGTCTCGTCATGCGTACAAGTTCCAGCCGCGTGTGGCTTCGGTCTCCTTATGCTTACAAGTTCTAGCCGCGTAATGCATCGGTCTCGTTTTGCGTACAAGTCCCAGCCGCGTATTGCTTCGGTATTGTTATGCGTACAAGTCCCAGCCGCGTGTTGCTTCGGTCTCGTTGAGCGTACAAGTCCCAGGCGCGTATTGCTTCGGTCACGTCGAGCGTACAAGTCCCAGCCGCGTATTCCTTCGGTCTCGTCGAGCGTACAAGTTCCAGCCGCGTATTGCTTCGCTCTCGTTATGCGTGCCAGTTCCAGCCGCGTATTGCTTCGGTCTCGTCAAGCGTACAAGTTCCAACCTCGTAATGCTTCGGGCTCGTTATGCGTGCAAGTTGCATCCGCGTATTGCTTCGGTCTCGTCAATCGTACAAGTTACAGCCGGGTATTGCTTCGGTCTCGTTATGCGTGCCAGTTTCAGCCGCGTATTGCTTCGGTCTCGTAGAGCGTACAAGTTCCAGCCGCGTAATGCTTCGGTCTCGTAATGCGTGCCAGTTCCAGCCGCGTATTGCTTCGGTCTTGTTATTCGTGCAAGTCCCAGTCGCGTATTGCTTCGGTATCGTTATGCGTAAAAGTCCCAGCCGCGTATCGCTTCGGTCTCGTCGGGCGTACAAGTCCCAACCGCGTATTGCTATGGTCTCGTCGAGCGTACAAGTTCCAGCCGCGTATTGCTTCGGTATCGTTATGCGTACAAGTCCCAGCCGTGCCTTAGTTCGGTCTCGTCATGCGTACAAGTTCCAGCCGCGTGTGGCTTCGGTCTCCATATGCTTACAAGTTCTAGCCGCGTAATGCTTCGGTCTCGTTTTGCGTACAAGTCCCAGCCGCGTATTGCTTCGGTATTGTTATGCGTACAAGTCCCAGCCGCGTGTTGCTTCGGTCTCGTTGAGCGTACAAGTCCCAGGCGCGTATTGCTTCGGTCTCGTTGAGCGTACAAGTTCCAGCCGCGTGTTGCTTCGGTATCGTTATGCGTACAAGTCCTAGCCGCGTATTGCTTCGGTCTCGTCGAGCGTACAAGTTTCAGCCGGGTTCTGCTACGGTCTCGTTATGCGTGCAAGATCCAGCCGCGTATTGCTTCGGTCTCGTCGAGCGAACAAGTTCCAGCCGCGTATTGCTTCGGGATCGTTATGCGTACAAGTCCCAGCCGCGTATTGCTATGGTCTCGTTAGGCGTACAAGATCCAGCCGCGTATTGCTTTGGTATCGTTATGCGTACCAGTACCATTCGTGTCTTGGTTTGGTCTCGTCATGCGTACAAGTTCCAGCCGCGTATTGGTTCGGTCTCGTCGAGCGTACAAGTTCCAGCCGCGTATTGCTTTGGTCTCGTTATGCGTACAAGTCCCAGCCGCGTATTGCTTCGGTCTCGTTATGCGTATATATCCTAGCCGCGTATTGCTTGGGTCTCATTGTTCGTACGAGTCCCAGCCACGTATTGCTTTGTTCTCGTTATGCGTACAAGTTCCAGCCGCGTACTGCTTCGGTCTCGTTATGCGTACAAGTCCCATTCGAGTATTGCTTCGGTCTCGTTATGCGTGCAAGTTCCAGCCGCGTATTGCTTCGGTCTCGTTATGCGTACAGGTCCCAGCCGGGTATTGCTTCGGTATCGTTATGCGTACAAGTCCCAGCCGTGTGTTGCTTCGGTATCGTCGAGCGTACAAGTTCCAGCCGCGTATTGCTTGGGTCTCGTTGTTCGTACGAGTTCCAGCCGCGTAATGCTTCGGTCTCGTTATGCGTGCAGGTTCCTGCCGCATATTACTTCCGTCTAGTCGAGCGTACAAGTCCCAGCCGCGTAATGCTTCGGTCTCGTTATGCGTACAAGTCCCAGTCGAGTATTGCTTCGGTCTCGTTATGCGTGCAAGTTCCAGCCGCGTATTGCTTCGGTCTCGTTATGCGTACAAGTCCTAGCCGCGTATTGCTTCGGTCTCGTCGAGCGTACAAGTTCCAGCCGCGTATTGCTTCGGTCTCGTCGAGCGTACAAGTCCCAGCCGCGTATTGCTTTGGTCTCGTTATGCGTACAAGTTCCAGCCGCGTACTGCTTCGGTCTCGTTATGCGTACAAGTCCCATTCGAGTATTGCTTCGGTCTCGTTATGCGTGCAAGTTCCAGCCGCGTATTGCTTCGGTCTCGTTATGCGTACAGGTCCCAGCCGGGTATTGCTTCGGTATCGTTATGCGTACAAGTCCCAGCCGTGTGTTGCTTCGGTATCGTCGAGCGTACAAGTTCCAGCCGCGTATTGCTTGGGTCTCGTTGTTCGTACGAGTTCCAGCCGCGTAATGCTTCGGTCTCGTTATGCGTGCAGGTTCCTGCCGCATATTACTTCCGTCTAGTCGAGCGTACAAGTCCCAGCCGCGTAATGCTTTGGTCTCGTTATGCGTACAAGTTCCAGCCGCGTACTGCTTCGGTCTCGTTATGCGTACAAGTCCCATTCGAGTATTGCTTCGGTCTCGTTATGCGTGCAAGTTCCAGCCGCGTATTGCTTCGGTCTCGTTATGCGTACAGGTCCCAGCCGGGTATTGCTTTGGTCTCGTTATGCGTACAAGTCCCAGCCGCGTATTGCTTCGGTCTCGTTATGCGTACAAGTCCCAGCCGCGTATTGCTTCGGTCTCGTCGAGCGAACAAGTTACAGCAGCGTATTGCTTCGGTCTCGTCGAGCGTACAAGTCCCAGCCGCGTATTGCTTTGGTCTCGTTATGCGTACAAGTCCCAGCCGCGTATTGCTTCGGTCTCGTCGAGCAAAAAAGTTCCAGCAGCGCGTTGCTTCGGTCTCGTTATGCGTGCAAGTCCCGGCCGTGTGTTGCTTCGGTATCGTCGAGCATACAAGTTCCAGCCGCGTATTGCTTGGGTCTCCTTGTTCGTACAAGTCCCAGCCGCGTATTGCTTTGTTCTCGTTATGCGTACAAGTTCCAGCCGCGTATTGCTTTGGTCTCGTCGAGCGTACAAGTTCCAGCCGCGTACTGCTTCGGTCTCGTTATGCGTACAAGTCCCAGTCGAGTATTGCTTCGGTCTCGTTATGCGTGCAAGTTCCAGCCGCGTATTGCTTCGGCCTCCTTATGCGTACAAGTCCCAGCCGCGTGTTGCTCCGGTCTCGTTATGCGTACAAGTCCCAGCCGTGTATTGCTTTGGTCTCGTCGAGCGTACAAGTTCGAGCAGCGTGTTACCTCGGTCTCGTTATTCGTACAAGTCCTAGCCGTGTGTTGTTTCGGTCTCGTTATGCGTGGAGGTTCCAACCGCGTATTGCTTCGGTCTCGTCGAGCGTACAAGTTCCAGCCGCGTATTGCTTTGGTCTCGTTATGCGTACAAGCCCCAGCCGCGTATTGCTTCGGTCTCGTTATGCGTACAAGTTCCAGCCACGTATTGCTTTGGTCTCGTGGAGCACACAAGTCCCAGGCGCGTATAGCAGCGGTCTCGTTATGCGTACAAGATCCAGCCGCGTGTTGCTTCGGTCTCGTCGAGCGTACAAGTTCCAGCCGCGTATTGCTTCGGTCTCGTTATGCGTACAAGTCCCAGCCGTGTATTGCTTCGGTCTCGTTATCCGTCCAAGTTCCAGCCGCGTATTGCTTCGGTCTCGTCGAGCGTACAAGTTCCAGCCGCGTATTGCTTTGTTCTCGTTATGCGTACGAGTTCCAGCCGCGTAATGCTTCGGTCTCGTTATGCGTGCCAGTTCCAGCCGCGTATTGCTTCGGTCTTGTTATTCGTGCAAGTCCCAGTCGCGTATTGCTTCGATATCGTTATGCGTACAAGTCCCAGCCGCGTATCGCTTCGGTCTCGTCGAGCGTACAAGTCCCAACCGCGTATTGCTATGGTCTCGTCGAGCGTACAAGTTCCAGCCGCGTATTGCTTCGGTCTCGTTATGCGTGCAAGTCCCGGCCGTGTGTTGCTTGGGTCTCATTGTTCGTACAAGTCCCAGCCGCGTATTGCTTTGTTCTCGTTATGCGTACAAGTTCCAGCCGCGTATTGCTTTGGTCTCGTCGAGCGTACAAGTTCCAGCCGCGTACTGCTTCGGTCTCGTTATGCGTACAAGTCCCAGTCGAGTATTGCTTCGGTCTCGTTATGCGTGCAAGTTCCAGCCGGGTATTGCTTCGGTATCGTTATGCGTACAAGTCCCAGCCGTGTGTTGCTTCGGTATCGTCGAGCATACAAGTTCCAGCCGCGTATTACTTGGGTCTCGTTGTTCGTACAAGTCCCAGCCGCGTATTGCTTTGTTCCCGTTATGCGTACGAGTTCCAGCCGCGTAATGCTTCGGTCTCGTTATGCGTGCCAGTTCCAGCCGCGTATTGCTTCGGTCTTGTTATTCGTGCAAGTCCCAGTCGCGTATTGCTTTGTTCTCGTTATGCGTACGAGTTCCAGCCGCGTAATGCTTCGGTCTCGTTATGCGTGCCAGTTCCAGCCGCGTATTGCTTCGGTCTTGTTATTCGTGCAAGTCCCAGTCGCGTATTGCTTCGGTATCGTTATGCGTACAAGTCCCAGCCGCGTATCGCTTCGGTCTCGTCGAGCGTACAAGTCCCAACCGCGTATTGCTATGGTCTCGTCGAGCGTACAAGTTCCAGCCGCGTATTGCTTCGGTATCGTCGAGCGTACAAGTCCAAGGCGCGTATAGCTGCGGTCTCGTTATGCGTACAAGGTCCAGCCCTGTACTGCTTCGATCTCGTTATGCGTACAAGTTTCAGCCGCGTATTGCTTCGGTCTCGTTATGCGTGGAAGTTCCAGCCGCGTTTCGCTTCGGTCTCGTCGAGCGCACAAGTTCCAGCCGCGTATTGCTTCGGTCTCGTTAAGCGAACAAGTTCCTGCCGCGTGTTGCTTCGGTCTCGTTATGCGTACAAGTTCCAGCCGTGTATTGCTTCGGTCTCGTCGAGCGTACAAGTTCTAGCCACGTATTGCTTTGCTCTCGTGGAGCACACAAGTCCCAGGCGCGTGTAGCAGCGGTCTCGTTATGCGTACAAGATCCAGCCGCGTGTTGCTTCGGTCTCGTTATGCGTGCAAGTTCCAGCCGCGTATTGCTTCGGTCTCGTTAAGCGAACAAGTTCCTGCCGCGTGTTGCTTCGGTCTCGTTATGCGTGGAAGTTCCAGCCGCGTGTTGCTTCGGTCTCGTTATGCGTACAAGTTCTAGCCACGTATTGCTTTGCTCTCGTGGAGCACACAAGTTCCAGCCGCGTGTTGCTTTGGTCTCGTTATCCGTCCAAGTTCCAGCCGCGTATTGCTTCGGTCTCGTCGAGCGTACAAGTTCCAGCCGCGTATTGCTTTGGTCTCGTTATGCGTACAAGTCCCATCCGCGTATTGCTTCGGTCTCGTTATGCGTATATATCCTAGCCGCGTATTGCTTCGGTCTCGTTATGCGTACAAGTCCCAGCCGTGTATTGCTTCGGTCTCGTCGAGCGTACAAGTTCGAGCAGCGTATTGCTTCGGTCTCGTTATGCGTACAAGTCCCAGCCGCGTATTGCTTCGGTCTCGTCGAGCGTACAAGTTCCAGCCGCGTATTGCTTCGGTCTCGTCGAGCGTCCAAGTCCCAGCCGCGTATTGCTTCGGTCTCCTTATGCATACAAGTTCCAGCCGCGTATTTCTTCGGTATCGTTATGCGTACAGGTCCCAGCCGGGTATTGCTTCGGTATCGTTATGCGGACAAGTCCCGGCCGTATGTTGCTTTGGTATCGTCGAGCATACAAGTTCCAGCCGCGTATTGCTTGGGTCTCGTTGTTCGTACAAGTCCCAGCCGCGTATTGCTTTGTTCTCGTTATGCGTACAAGTTCCAGCCGCGTATTGCTTCGGTCTCGTCGAGCGTACAAGTTCCAGCCGCGTATTGCTTCGGACTCGTTATGCGTACAAGTCCCAGTCGCGTATTGCTTCGGTCTCGTTATGCGTGAAAGTTCCAGCCGCGTATTGCTTCGGTCTCGTTAAGCGAACAAGTTCCTGCCGCGTGTTGCTTCGGTCTCGTTATGCGTACAAGTTCCAGCCGTGTATTGCTTCGGTCTCGTCGAGCGTACAAGTTCGAGCAGCGTATTGCTTCGGTCTCGTTAAGCGTACAAGTCCCAGCCGCGTAATGCTTCGGTCTCGTCGAGCGTACAAGTTCCATCCGCGTATTGCTTCGGTCTCGTTATGGGTATATATCCTAGCCGCGTATTGCTTCGGTCTCGTTATGCGTACAAGATCCAGCCGCGTATTGCTTCGTTCTCGTCGAGCGTGCAAGTTCCAGCCGCGTATTGCTTCGGTCTCGTGGAGCGTATAAGTTCCAGCTGCGCGTTGCTTCGGTGTCGTTATGCGTGCAAGTTCCAGCCGCGTATTGCTTCGGTCTCGTCGAGCGCACAAGTTCCAACCGCGTATTGCTTCGGTCTCGTCGAGCGTACAAGTTCCAGCCGCGTATTGCTTCGGTCTTGTTATGCGTGCAAGTTCAAGCCGCGTATTGTTTCGGTCTCGTCGAGCGTACAAGTTCCAGCCAGGTATTGCTTCGGTCTCGTTATGCGTGCAAGTTCCAGCCGCGTATTGCTTCTGTCTCGTCGAGCGCACAAGTTCCAGCCGCGTATTGCTTCGGTCCCGTCGAGCGTACAAGATCCAGCCGCGTATTGCTTCGCTCTCTTCGAGCGTACAAGTTCCAGCCGCGTATTGCTTTTGTCTCATTATGTGTAAAAGTCCCAGCTGTGTATTGCTTCGGTCTCGTTATGCGTACAAGTTCCAGCCGCCTGTGGCTTCGGTCTCGTCGAGCGTGCAAACTCCAGCAGCGTATTGCTTCGGTCTCGTTACGCGTACAAGTCCCAGCCGTGTATTGCTTCGGTCTCGTCGAGCAAACAAGCTCCAGCAGCGCGTTGCTTCGGTCTCGATATTCGTGCAAGTTCCAGCCGCGTATTGCTTCGGTCTCGTCGAGCGTGCAAGTTCCAGCCGCGTATTGTTTCGGTCTCGTGGAGCGTATAAGTTCCAGCTGCGCGTTGCTTCGGTGTCGTTATGCGTGCAAGTTCCAGCCGCGTATTGCTTCGGTCTTGTCGAGCGTACAAGTTCCAGCCGCGTATTGCTTCGGTTTCGTCGAGCGTACAAGTACCAGCAGCGTATAGCTTTGGTCTCGTTATGCGTACAAGTTCCAGCCGCGTATTGCTTTGGTCTCGTGGAGCGTCAAGTTCCAGCCGCGTATTGCTTTCTCCTCGTTATGCGTACATGTCCCAGCCGCGTATTCCTTCGGTCTCGTTGAGCGTACAAGTTCCAGCCGCGCATTGCTACGGTCTTGTCGAGCGTACAAGTACCAGCCGCGTATAGCTTCGGTCTCGTCGAGCGTACAAGTTTCAGCCGCGTATTGCTTCTGTCTCGTCGAGCGCACAAGTTCCAGCCGCGTATTGCTTCGGTCCCGTTGAGCGTACAAGTTCCAGCTGCTTGTTGCTTCGGTCTCGTTATGCGTACAAGTTCCAGCCGCGTATTGCTTCGGTCTCGTCGAGCGTACAAGTTCCAGCCAGGTATTGCTTCGGTCTCGTTATGCGTGTAAGTTCCAGCCGCGTATTGCTTCTGTCTCGTCGAGCGGACAAGTTCCAGCCGCGTATTGCTTCGGTCCCGTCGAGCGTACAAGTTCCAGCTGCGTGTTGCTTCGGTCTCGTTATGCGTACAAGTGCCAGCCTCGTATTGCTTCGGTCTCGTTATGCGTGCAAGTTCCAGCCGCGTATTGCTTTGTTCTCGTTATGCGTACAAGTCCCAGCCGCGTATTCCTTCGGCCTCGTCGAGCGTACAAGTTCCAGCCGCGTATTGCTTCGGTCTCGTCGAGCGTACAAGTACCAGCAGCGTATAGCTTTGGTCTCGTTATGCGTACAAGTTCCAGCCGCGTATTGCTTTGGTCTCGTGGAGCGTCAAGTTCCAGCCGCGTATTGCTTTCTCCTCGTTATGCGTACATGTCCCAGCCGCGTATTCCTTCGGTCTCGTTGAGCGTACAAGTTCCAGCCGCGCATTGCTACGGTCTTGTCGAGCGTACAAGTACCAGCCGCGTATTGCTTCGGTCTCGTCGAGCGTACAAGTCCCAGCCGCGTATTGCTTCGGTCTAGTGGAGGGTACAAGTTCCAGCCGCGTATTGCTGTGTTCTAGTTATGCGTACACGTCCCAGCCGCGTATTGCTTCGGTCTCGTCGAGCGTACAAGTTCCAGCCGCGTATTGCTTCTGTCTCGTCGAGCGCACAAGTTCCAGCCGCGTATTGCTTCGGTCCCGTCGAGCGTACAAGTTCCAGCTGCGTGTTGCTTCGGTCTCGTTATGCGTACAGGTGCCAGCCGCGTATTGCTTCGGTCTCGTTATGCGTGCAAGTTCCAGCCGCGTGTTGCTTCGGTCTCGTTATGCGTACATGTCCCAGCCGCGAATTGCTTCGGTCTCGTTAAGCGAACAAGTTCCTGCCGCGTGTTTCTTCGGTCTCGTTATGCGTGGAAGTTCCAGCCGCGTGTTGCTTCGGTCTCGTCATGCGTACAAGTTCTAGCCACGTATTGCTTTGCTCTCGTGGAGCACACAAGTCCCAGGCGCGTGTAGCAGCGGTCTCGTTATGCGTACAAGATCCAGCCGCGTGTTGCTTCGGTCTCGTCGAGCGTACAAGTGCCAGCCGCATGTTGCTTCGGTCTCGTTACGCGTACAAGTCCCAGCCGTGAATTGCTTCGGTATCGTCGAGCAAACAAGCTCCAGCAGCGCGTTGCTTCGGTCTCGTTATGCGTACAAGTTCCAGCCGCGAATTGCTTCGATCTCGTTATGCGCGCAAGTTCCAGCCGCGTATTGCTTCAGTCTCGTCGAGCGTAGAAGTCCCAGCCGCGTATTGCTTCGGTCTCGTCGAGCGCACAAGTTCCAGCCGCGTATTGCTTCGGTCCCGTCGAGCGTACAAGTTCCAGCTGCGTGTTGCTTCGGTCTCGTTATGCGTGCAAGTTCCAGCCGCGTATTGCTTTCTTCTCGTTATGCGTACATGTCCCAGCCGCGTATTCCTTCGATCTCGTCGAGCGTCCAAGTTCCAGCTGCGTGTTGCTTCGGTCTCGTTATGCGTACAAGTTCCAGCCGCGTATTGCTTCGGTCTCGTTATGCGTGCAAGTTCCAGCCGCGTATCGCTTCGGTCTCGTCGAGCGCACAACTTCCAGCCGCGTATTGCTTCGGTCTCGTCGAGCGTACAAGTTCCAGCTGCGCGTTGCTTCGGTGTCGTTATGCGTGCAAGTTCCAGCCGCGTATTGCTTCGGTCTCGTCGAGCGCACATGTTCCAACCGCTTATTGCTTCGGTCTCGTCGAGCGTACAAGTTCCATCCGCGTATTGCTTCGGTCTCGTTATGCGTGCAAGTTCCAGCCGCGTATTGCTTCGGTCTCGTCGAGCGTACAAGTTCCAGCCGCGTGTTGCTTTGGTCTCGTTATCCGTCCAAGTTCCAGCCGCGTATTGCTTCGGTCTCGTCGAGCGTACAAGTTCCAGCCGCGTATTGCTTTGGTCTCGTTATGCGTACAAGTCCCATCCGCGTATTGCTTCGGTCTCGTTATGCGTATATATCCTAGCCGCGTATTGCTTCGGTCTCGTTATGCGTACAAGTCCCAGCCGTGTATTGCTTCGGTCTCGTCGAGCGTACAAGTTCGAGCAGCGTATTGCTTCGGTCTCGTTATGCGTACAAGTCCCAGCCGCGTATTGCTTCGGTCTCGTCGAGCGTACAAGTTCCAGCCGCGTATTGCTTCGGTCTCGTCGAGCGTCCAAGTCCCAGCCGCGTATTGCTTCGGTCTCCTTATGCATACAAGTTCCAGCCGCGTATTTCTTCGGTATCGTTATGCGTACAGGTCCCAGCCGGGTATTGCTTCGGTATCGTTATGCGGACAAGTCCCGGCCGTATGTTGCTTTGGTATCGTCGAGCATACAAGTTCCAGCCGCGTATTGCTTGGGTCTCGTTGTTCGTACAAGTCCCAGCCGCGTATTGCTTTGTTCTCGTTATGCGTACAAGTTCCAGCCGCGTATTGCTTCGGTCTCGTCGAGCGTACAAGTTCCAGCCGCGTATTGCTTCGGACTCGTTATGCGTACAAGTCCCAGTCGCGTATTGCTTCGGTCTCGTTATGCATACAAGTTCCAGCCGCGTATTTCTTCGGTATCGTTATGCGTACAGGTCCCAGCCGGGTATTGCTTCGGTATCGTTATGCGGACAAGTCCCGGCCGTATGTTGCTTTGGTATCGTCGAGCATACAAGTTCCAGCCGCGTATTGCTTGGGTCTCGTTGTTCGTACAAGTCCCAGCCGCGTATTGCTTTGTTCTCGTGATGCGTACAAGTTCCAGCCGCGTATTGCTTCGGTCTCGTCGAGCGTACAAATTCCAGCCGCGTATTGCTTCGGACTCGTTATGCGTACAAGTCCCAGTCGCGTATTGCTTCGGTCTCGTTATGCATACAAGTTCCAGCCGCGTATTTCTTCGGTATCGTTATGCGTACAGGTCCCAGCCGGGTATTGCTTCGGTATCGTTATGCGGACAAGTCCCGGCCGTATGTTGCTTTGGTATCGTCGAGCATACAAGTTCCAGCCGCGTATTGCTTGGGTCTCGTTGTTCGTACAAGTCCCAGCCGCGTATTGCTTTGTTCTCGTGATGCGTACAAGTTCCAGCCGCGTATTGCTTCGGTCTCGTCGAGCGTACAAATTCCAGCCGCGTATTGCTTCGGACTCGTTATGCGTACAAGTCCCAGTCGCGTATTGCTTCGGTCTCGTTATGCGTGAAAGTTCCAGCCGCGTATTGCTTCGGTCTCGTTAAGCGAACAAGTTCCTGCCGCGTGTTGCTTCGGTCTCGTTATGCGTACAAGTTCCAGCCGTGTATTGCTTCGGTCTCGTCGAGCGTACAAGTTCGAGCAGCGTATTGCTTCGGTCTCGTTAAGCGTACAAGTCCCAGCCGCGTAATGCTTCGGTCTCGTCGAGCGTACAAGTTCCAGCCAGGTATTGCTTCGGTCTCGTTATGCGTGCAAGTTCCAGCCGCGTATTGCTTCTGTCTCGTCGAGCGCACAAGTTCCAGCCGCGTATTGCTTCGGTCCCGTCGAGCGTACAAGTTCCAGCTGCGTGTTGCTTCGGTCTCGTTATGCGTACAAGTGCCAGCCTCGTATTGCTTCGGTCTCGTTATGCGTGCAAGTTCCAGCCGCGTATTGCTTTGTTCTCGTTATGCGTACAAGTCCCAGCCGCGTATTCCTTCGGCCTCGTCGAGCGTACAAGTTCCAGCCGCGTATTGCTTCGGTCTCGTCGAGCGTACAAGTACCAGCAGCGTATAGCTTTGGTCTCGTTATGCGTACAAGTTCCAGCCGCGTATTGCTTTGGTCTCGTGGAGCGTCAAGTTCCAGCCGCGTATTGCTTTCTCCTCGTTATGCGTACATGTCCCAGCCGCGTATTCCTTCGGTCTCGTTGAGCGTACAAGTTCCAGCCGCGCATTGCTACGGTCTTGTCGAGCGTACAAGTACCAGCCGCGTATTGCTTCAGTCTCGTCGAGCGTACAAGTCCCAGCCGCGTATTGCTTCGGTCTAGTGGAGGGTACAAGTTCCAGCCGCGTATTGCTGTGTTCTAGTTATGCGTACACGTCCCAGCCGCGTATTGCTTCGGTCTCGTCGAGCGTACAAGTTCCAGCTGCGTGTTGCTTCGGTCTCGTTATGCGTACAGGTGCCAGCCGCGTATTGCTTCGGTCTCGTTATGCGTGCAAGTTCCAGCCGCGTGTTGCTTCGGTCTCGTTATGCGTACATGTCCCAGCCGCGAATTGCTTCGGTCTCGTTAAGCGAACAAGTTCCTGCCGCGTGTTGCTTCGGTCTCGTTATGCGTGGAAGTTCCAGCCGCGTGTTGCTTCGGTCTCGTCATGCGTACAAGTTCTAGCCACGTATTGCTTTGCTCTCGTGGAGCACACAAGTCCCAGGCGCGTGTAGCAGCGGTCTCGTTATGCGTACAAGATCCAGCCGCGTGTTGCTTCGGTCTCGTCGAGCGTACAAGTGCCAGCCGCATGTTGCTTCGGTCTCGTTACGCGTACAAGTCCCAGCCGTGAATTGCTTCGGTATCGTCGAGCAAACAAGCTCCAGCAGCGCGTTGCTTCGGTCTCGTTATGCGTACAAGTTCCAGCCGCGTATTGCTTCGATCTCGTTATGCGCGCAAGTTCCAGCCGCGTATTCCTTCGGTCTCGTTGAGCGTAGAAGT